>CM042148.1:21480907-21545907 GCA_023376005.1 Doryteuthis pealeii
CCTGAGACTTTTAAGAATTCATCTTTAATGAAAAATGGGCAATGTTGCTTGAATGCCTAACGCTGGAGTTTGAGACAGCTGTCGAAAAAGTTCAAGTGAAAGACTTCAGCAACATCAACTGCAACTGTATCCATGAAGAAAGAAAATGAAAAAAAATCTCTTCAGAAGATGAGAATAATAAATATTAGCTTTTTATATATACGACTTAAACTTTCATGCTAATTTAGCAGAAAGGAGAAAATCAGTTTCAAGAGGTAATTTCAGACTGCAGTCAAGTCATATATATATATATTCATGTCCGGAAAATGCCACCACAAAACAACATTATAGACACAGGTTTGACTAGCAGTTGATCTAACGAAGGAGTTAATCTAAATAGCCCAGCCTTTCTCATAAGGTGATATAGGATAAGAATAACATAATAATAAGCATCTGCCACATCCAGACAGCAAGTTAACAAGACTGATAATAAACATCAACCATACATTAGCAGTTGCTAAAAAGAAAATCTTGAACAAAATTCAACATAAATACAGAATATTCTTGCTGTTTGAAGTTGTCATGCCCTGGTAACACCTAAATATAGGCAAAAAATTTGAAGAGATGAAAACCAAAACCATTGCAATCTGAAATGTGTCTTGAAATTATATGGCATTGGGACTTAAAAAAGATATTCATTCATTTTTGTAAGCATATAAGTAAAGTGTTTGATGATATTAAAATTTTTTTTTTTTATTTTTAGTTGAATAAGAGCTGTTATTATTCATTAGTATAAAATTTAATTCTTGTAATTCATTGAATAATTATCAAATCATCTTTACTAGAAATGATATCATCAAATGTCAAGATATCTATATCATTTTTTGAGTCTGAATTATTTTCAAATAAAATTTTGAAAAAAAAAAGAAGAAAAAAGAAAAGAAGAAAATCTGAGGCAATATTGAAATTCAAATCATAAGAAGTTTATTGCCACTGCTTTTAATCTATAATAAAAACTATTAATAAAAAATAAAAAAATGTAAAAAAAAAAATAAGAGGCTTACTGTATAGCAAACAATAGTTATAAGTTTTTAATGCGTAATTATATTTATGAAAATTTTAATATATTTGATCTTTTAAATATAGAGAATAATTGGTGCGAGTGTAATTTTTAAAAAACTTCATGATTATGCAATATTCATATAATTAAGTTGAAATATGAAACAACAATGAAAAAAATTTGCTTTAAAAGAAAGCTGCAATAAGAAAATGTGCCCTACATGCTGAGATAAAAAGGAGCAATACTCTCCTGCTAAAAGGGAGCACAACTGAGTAAATTGCTTTCAGAAAAAACATATAATTTTGTCTGCGTCTCATGGATCAACCAAATTACAGCCGTAAATTACCATCGACGTTAAACCTTCTACAGCGTAACGCCCAAGGAGATGATGAATCAAATTATTAGCCAATATCTTAGAAACACAATAAGCCACAAATCTTATAGCCTAAATAAGTTGTAATGAACAGCAGGTTTTAAAGATAGTAAAAAAAGGGCTGAAACCAACGAACAGATAAATATTAACAAATCAGAAGAAATGAAAAACAGTTAAACAAATATTCATGAAATAATTTATAGAATGAACATTTCTCCATCTGTGATCGATGCTTTGTATAAAACCTCATGTTGAGTAGAACATTAAATGAACCATTTATGAATTACAACTGAAACGAATTTTTTGTAGTTATTAATTACAATGATATATTTAAAAACGTTTAAAACATTTAAGAAAGTTGATTTTTTGTATCTACTAGGTGATGTGTTGATCTATAGTATTATTATATTATATATATATATATATATATATATAGTATATATATATATTTATAAATAATTGTAAGTATTACTTTCCTTTTGACAAATGCCCGACAATAGATACAAGCTGAAGAAATATTATATAATTAAAAAAAAAGGTATTTCCTAATATGTAGTTAAAATTTTGCAAGATGTTGTTTCACACTGCAGAAACTTATCATAAAGTAGAGTTAGAAATACAAATAGCACTCACCAAAAGATGAGTTATATGTATCTGTGTTTTTTTTTTTGTTTTTTTTTTTGAGTAATTAAAAATTATTGATATTGCTCAATCATCATGAGCCTACCATTGATACTAAAAGCACCAGCCGATGCATCACTTATAATTATACATAAGATTTTGATACGATGATAGAAGAATAAACTTGGAATGAGCTAAATGTATTAAGATTTCATTCATCTTTTGGAAGAAGTATGAAAATCAACAATATGATTTGGATATTCCAAAAAAAAGTTTGGCTAGCAATAGAAATAGTATGAAATCAATGGCCAACTTGGTTAAGCGAAAAGATTGTACAAACGCGACGGCTAAAGCTCGAATTAAAGTAGAGTAAACTCCTGCTACCAGGCTGGATACTGGGTGATGTATGTATATATATATTATATACATATATACAATAATATTATATACTATATTATATATTATATATAAATAAAAGAGTTTAAACTACAAAGGCGAACTCACCAATATTGTCTGAGATTCAAAAGTAAAAGTGCTTAATATTTGATTATAAAATACTATTACGACAGAATAAAGAGTAGCAAGATGGATGCCAATGAGCAAATATAGATTACATTTCAACAGGCCTCTAAGACAAGCGAACACAAAAAAACAAATGAAATTTCTTGGTTTTTGAACAAAAAAGCCAATTACCAGTTAATCATCATTACTTATTACACATGACAATAATAGTAAGAAGTACAACATAAAAGCAAAAACAGATCATGCATTCAACAATATTCCATAGCCAACAAATCAAAGAGAGTATTCTCTGTGTACTAGAGTAAAAACTTATAAAAAAACCTCAATATAGTCCGAATTAAAAAGATTTAGACACACTTTTTTTACAAAAATTTTGTTGTAGACTTTTGTATACATACAACTTTCATCAGAGAAATCACTTTATCATGAATATCACTTTTACTCAATCAATTAACCTGATTAAAAATTTCATAGAACCAGTTGTTCTCACTTTACATAAAGAGAATATTGTTAGATTTTTTTTCTGCTTTTTTTTGCTCCAATGTTAGATGATGTTGCTTAGAAACTTTCACTGTAATAACAATTCCTTACTTCTAAAACATTAGCAAAAAAGCCCAGCATTAACACATAGCAATTCAAAATTCTCTACCAACAAAGAATGCAATTATATGCATCAAATATATATAATTTAAATCATTTCAATCAAACTTTATGTGGCATGGTATGATATACCAAAACAAGTAATCAGAAAATGATTTTATCATAATTAAATTGGAATAAATATGTATATTGAATTTTGAAAATTATACTGGTTATAAAAAGCCATATATATATATAATACATACATAATACACACACACACAGTCATAGCCACAGCATATATATCATACAATACATATATGGCCAGTTAGCATAATCACTAATAATATATATATATATGTATGTATACATTACATACACTTACGTACATAACACACACACACACACTAACACACACACACACACACACACACACACAACACACACAACAACATATATTATATATATAGATGATAAGTATTTATTTCAATGTTATAAAGAAAATTACACTTATTATTCGAAAGTAAGAGCAACACAATGATTAAAACAACATACTAAGCTCAAGTGCGAAGCTTAAAAATTAATTATACGGAAAAGGTTTGATTGGCATGGAGCAAAATATATTGTGAATTAAATAGCCACATTATATACTCCATCACTATAGTAACAACACATACATACAAATGAATATATACAACCACTCTCCAAGAATGTTTCATATGCAAAAGTCATTAGTCAAATATATTTAGCTCTTCTAATTCTTTAAAAACAAAAAGAAACAAAACAAATGTTTCTTTACTTGTTATTAATTTGTGCTTGATTAATCCTTTGAAATTTGTATTCATCTTTAGTTTAAAAAATATGAGTGTAGTGCTAATGAGATATGGTGTAGGTGAATGACTTTTGCATATGAAAACATTTCTTGCTATGTATGTTTATATATTCATTGTATGTAGTGTGTGTTATACATATGATAGTATATATGCTGCTATTTATCACAATTCCATTTTTGCTCCAATGCAAAATCAAAACTTTCCTAATATTAATTTTAACTGCTCCATATGGCTTATATGTTGTTTTAATTCCATTGTGTCGGTCTCCCTACTGTGGAATATAAGTGTAATTTTCTTTACATTGAAATTAAAATACTTATCAATCTTATATATATATATATGTGTGTTGTGGTTGTGTGTGTGTGTAGTGGTGTGTGTGTTGTTGTGTGTGTGGTGTCGTGCTGTGTGTATGTACGTTATGTCATGTATGTATTTACATTAAATATATATATATATTAGGATCATAGTGATTATGCACTGCTATATATGTATTATTATATATATATGTACATGATGTGTGGTAGTCTGGGTGTGTGTATGTATGTTATTTAACTACTATATAATATGCTTTTTTCATAACCAGTATAATTTCAAAATTAACTATACATATTTATTCCAATTTAATTAATGATAAAATCATTTATTCTGATTACGTTTATAGGTATATCATACCATCCACATTAAAGTGTTGATTTGAAAATATATTAAATATATATATATCATCACTAATTGCATTCTTTATTGTTCAGTGAGTAAAATTTGAATTGCTATGTTTATGCTGGCTTTTTTGCCCTAATGTTTTAGAATAAGTGTATTTTACAAAGTGAAAGTTTCTAAGCGCAACATCATCTGAAAATGGAGCAAAAAAAAAAAGGCAAAAAAAAATCTAACATATATTTCTTCTTTATGTAAGTCCGAGAACAACGGTTCTATGAAATTTTAATCACGGTAATTTAGCAAAAATAGATAATTCATAAATAAATGATTTTCTCTGTTAGTGTTGTCAATAAAAATCATAACAAACGAAAATCTTTGTAAAAAAAGTTGTGTTCATAACATTCTTTATTAACTGTCACTATATGAGCTTTTTTTCGATAAGTTTTCACATATAGTTACCCAGACAGAAATACTCTCTTGATTGTTGGCTATGTGCAATATTGTTGAATGGCCATGATCTGTTTTGCTTTTATTGTCTGTACTTCTAATATTAATTGTCATTTGTTAATAATAATGATGATTAACTTGTCAATTGCCTTCAAAACAAGAAGGATCATTTTTTTTGTGTTCTTGTCTTAGAGGCTGGTTGAAATGTAAATCTATATTTGCTCATTGGCATCCATCTTGCTACTTTATCTCTAATAGTATTTTATTAATCAAATATTAAGCACTTTTACTTTTTAAATCTCAGACAATATTTGCGGTGAGTTCGCCTTTTATTTAACTCTTTTATTATATATATATATATATATATATATATATATATGTATATAGTATATATATATATATACATACACCAGTATCCACCTGGTAGCAGGAGTTACTCACTTTATTCGAGCCTTTAGCCGTCCTTGTACAATTTTCGCTTACCAAGTTTGCCATTGATTTCCATACTATTTCTATTTGCTAGCCAAACTTTTTTTGAATATCCAAATCATTGTTGATTCATACTTCTTCCCAAAAAGATGAATGAATCTTAATACATTTTTTACTCATTCCAGTTTATTCTTCTATCATCAGTTATCAAAATCTTTTGTATAATTTAAGTGATCATGGCTGCTTTAGTATCATGTAGCCATGATGATTTAGCAATTCAATAATTTTAATCTATACCAAAAAAAAAAAACAAAAAAAAAAACACCAGATACATATACTCATCTTTTGGTGAGTGCTATTTGTATTCTAACTTCTACTTAATGATAGTATTCTGCAGCTGTGAAAACATCTTGCAAAATTTTACACTGACATATTGCGCAAATACCCTTTTTTTTAACTTTTATAATAATCATTTCTTCATTGTATCTATTGTCCATTTCAAAGCAAAGTATACTTACATATTATATATATATATATATATATTATATATATATATATAATATATATATATATATATAATCAACACATCCTAGGAATACAAAAAATCACTTTCTAAAATGTTTTAAACTTTTTTAAATATATCATTGTAATTAATACTACAAAAATTCGTTTCAGTTGTAATTTCATAAATGTTCATTCATAAATGTTTCTACTCAACATGATTTATACAAAGATGATCACAGATGGAGAATGTTCATTCATAAATTATTTCATAATATTTGTTTAACTGTTTTTCATTTCTTGCTGATTTGTTAATATTTATGTTCTGTTGGTTTCAGCCTTTTTTTACTACTTTAAACCTGCTGTGTCAATTACAACTTTTTAGCTAAAAGATTTTGCTTAGTGTTTCTAAGATATGAGCTAAATTTGATTCATCATACTCCTTGGCTTTACGCTGCTTAGAAAGGTTAACATGTAATTTACTTAATTTTTAATATAGACGAGACCAAAATTAATATTTTCTAAACAATTTTCAGTTGTCTCCCTTTTGCAGAGAGTTCTCCCTTTTTATCTCAGCATGTAGCACATTTTCTTTATTGCACTTCTTTAAGCAAATTTTTTCATTGTGTTTCATATTTCACTTAATTTATGAATATTAATCATGAAAAGTTTTTTCAAATTACATGACATTATTCTCTTATATTTATAAAGATACAAAATATAAATTTTCATAAATATATTACCTTTAACAAAACTTATTACTATTTCTCCAATACAGTAAGCCTCTTTTTTTTTTTTACTATAATTTTTATTTATTAGAAAATTAAAACCAGTGCAATAAACTTCTTAGATTTAATTTCAAATTGCCTACAGATTCTTCTTTTCTTTTTTCTTCTTTTTTTTTTCAATTTTATTGATAATCAGACTCAAAAAATGATATAGATATCTTGAATTTGATGATAAATCATTTACTAGTAAAGAATGATTTATAATTTTTCAAGAATTAACAAAAGATTAATTTTAATACTAATGAATAATACAGCTCTTATCAACTAAAAATAAAAATTTAAATCATCAAACTTTACTTAATGCCTTACAAAAATGAATGAAATATCTTTTTTTAAGCCCAATGCCATATTAATTCAAGAAAACCAAAAATTTCAGATTGCAAATGGTTTTGTTTTCATCTATTCATTTTTGCCTAATATTTAGGTGTTACCAGCGGCATGACAACTTCAAACAGCCAAGAAATATTCTGATATTTTTGTTGAATTTTGTTCAAATTTCTTTTTAACAACTGCTAATGTTATGGTTGATGTTTATTATCTCTTGTTAACTTTGCTGTCTGGATGTGGCAATGTATATTATGTCTATTCTTATCCTATATCACTTAAGAGAAAGCTGCTTATTAGATTAACTCCTTCCTTAGATCATGCTAGTCAAACCCTGTGTCTATAATGTGTTTTTGTGTGCATTTTCGGACATGAATATATATATATATACTTGATCTGCAGTCTGAATTACCTCTATGAAACTGATTCTTCTTTCCTCTAACATTAGCATGAAAGTTAGTCGTATATATACAAAAGTAATATTTATTATTCTCATCTCTGAGAGATTTTTTTCATCTTTCTTTCTTCATGGCTACAGTTGCAGTATGTTGCTGAAGTCTTTTCACTTGAACTTTTTCAGACAGCTGTCTCAAACTCCAGCAGTTAGAGCTTCACACCATTGCACATTTTCATTAAAGATGAATTCTTAAAAGTCTCACCATGTTCTATTTGGCAGGTTTGAAAGTAAGTTGGAGGACGAATGACAGATAAGGGTCAACTTGGTGCATTTCATCACCAAAGTAAAAAAAGCAGCATTAGCGGCATACAGTGGTCACCTACGAGCAGGTGAGATAATTTCATTAATATTTCAAAATGAAAAGAGACATACCTTATCTCAGGTTAAGCCGCAGGTACTCATCTTGACAAATTCATACAGCATACCTTAACTCTTAACCCGCCCTGTCGGCTGGGGCGTTAGAATGCCACCTCTGCAGAGGGGTAAGACTCCCCCAAATGGGGCCCACCTGTTGGCGTGTGGGTAGCGACCCGTGTGATGCTTAAGGACGGAGTCTTGGTGGATGAGCAGTCCATGACATGCAACACTCCACTTAGACCCTTGCTTACGCTAGACGATCAATCGGCTGTCACATCAAGCCCTAGCACCTATATGATTGCCCCAACCCTATTGCTTTAAGGCAAGCCCCAACCCTTTTTATCATATGGGTGCTAAAAGGCGGTGGCTGAAGGTCTACATGTTTTGGGAATGACATTAAACTCTATCTGATGGTGAGGTTCCAGGTTTGGGAATGTGGAGCACCCCTTCATCACCATTGCTCCCTGGTCCACTTTGACCCGAGTGCAGTACCTGTTAGGGTCCCATTTATGGTTTAAAATAGAAAAATGTATTTATAAAATATAAGGAAGCTCAAAAATCTCTTTTTTTCTGTTTTTTTTATTTAAAAAAAAAATTTTTTATGCTAGTTATGTAAAAATGTAATCTAATTAAGCTGAATATTTGTTTTTTCCAAAGCATAATAAAGGACCATATGACCTTTAGGCACCCCTTTTTGATCTCAAATAAGAAAGGACATGCTTTTCATTTTACACCGTCAATATCCGGTAAGAGTCAGACGAATGACGATTTTTAGATTTTTTTAAAATTATAAAACTGACCCCTAACCCTAACCCCTAACAAACAACCGGATATTGACGGTGTAAATGAAAAAACATGTCCTTTCTTAATCGAGATCAAAAAGGGGTGCCTAAAGGTAATATGGTCTCTGATTCCTATTGAATTAGTGTTGTCTTACACGATCATTCAATGAGCAAAATTAGCTCCATTTAGTCATCTCAAAAAAAATCTTCTGGTCCTATGATTGGCTGGAAAATAAATCGTTATCTTTTCTGGGTCTTCCAGGGTTTGGGATTCCTTTTTTTCTATAATCTTCTGATACCCCAAAGATGCTACAGTAGGTTAACTATTGGCCTTTAATCATCAGGTCATGCCGACAGCAAGGGTCTCCTTAACTCGATCCTGGAAGGTCCTCCACAACATCCAGTGGCTAAAGGTCATGTGGTCCTAAATAAAAGATTCCCATAATATATAAAAGTTCTCATCTATATATTAATATGCTTGTTCCTAAATCTTCCATCCGTTATCATCCTACCACACCCTCTGGTTAAAAATGACACTGTCCAAATTGTCCAAGATGCAATGTAAAAATGTGAATACAGGTTGTTTTTTTTTTGGGGTGGGGGGCAGATTTATTTATTTTTAGCTAATTCAACAGAAGTGGTTTAAATAATTTAAATATATTATTCAAAATTTGATTTCATTTTTTTTTTTTTTAAATTAACATGAAAATTAAATTTTCCACTATGGGTATAATGTATTTCTCTATATTCCAGGTGATGAAGTAGTTGAATGGAATGGTCGCTCTTTGCGAGAGGCAACTTTTGAAGAAGTGTACGAGATAATTTTGAAACCAAACATGAACCTCAAGTAGAATTAATTGTACATAGAAATGCCAAGTAAGAGATTTATTTGATTTATTACCAAAAATTGTTTATCTCTTTTATATGTTCATTTTGAAATTTATTTGAAGACCATGCTAACATTTTTGTCAAGGTCATAACTGAAATTTTATTGTATTTTTCTTACTTTGATTTTAATTTTCTTTATACATTTTGGTAAAGATTTTCATTCTTAATAGTTTTTTATTTTTTAAGAACATTATATAAACTTAAAAATTTCAAATTAAAGATAGAATAAAGTTTAAGGAAAATACATGTTTTTCAGATTAAGTAATCAAAACATGGTTATTTCCTAGTTGAGTAACATGATATTACAGGGTGTCCCAGAAAAAACAGAACCCAAATTATTTATTTATTTTTCCATTAAATTAACTCTAAACCCTAACCCTACCCTCCCCCCATTTGAGTAACATATTACTGTGTGACCCTGAAAAACAGAATCCAAATTATTTATTTATTTTTCCATTAAATTAACCCTAAACCCTAACCCTAACTCTACCCCCCCCAGTTGAGTAACATATTACAGGGTGACCCTGAAAAAACAGAATCCAAATTATTATTTATTTTCCATTAAACTAACCCTAAACACTAACCCTAACCGCCCCTAGTTGAGTAACATATTACAGGGGAACCCAGAAAAAAAACCACAAAATTTTGTAATAAAACTGTTAATTTTAATTTTTTTTTTTTAAATTTAAGTCCAAAAAGGGATAGGGGTTGGGGTTTAGGGTTAGTTTAATGGAAAATAAATAATTTGGGTTCTGTTTTTTCTGGGTCACTCTGTAATATCATGTTACTCAACTAGGAAATAACCCAAAATATTGTATTATCCTTTGAAAATGATGATCTAATTTTAACATATTTTTACCATGTAATATTAGCAAAGAACTAGAAAAATGTTTATTTGCATTTTAAGATTGTAAACATTTCTAATTGATATTACAGAACTGGTGAGATTCCTCCTGGATTACAACCAGTGGATCATCCATCTAGAGGTAAAGTCTAACTATATAATGTAATGAAATTTATTGCGTACAGTGCTCAGGTGCATCTCAACTCATCAAAGGCTCATGTATAGTACATAGAATAATGAACTAATGTCAGGAACATGAATAGCGTACAGTAATAATATACATGTATGTGTGTATGGAGGGTGTACAGTGCTCAGGTGCATCACAACTCATCAAAGGCTCATGTATAGTACATAGAATAATGAACTAATGCCAGGAACATGAATAGTGTACAGTAATAAAATACAAGTATGTGTACATGCATATGTGAATGGAGGACGTACAGTGCCCAGATACATCACAACTCATCAAAGGCTCATGTATAGTACATAGAATAATGAACTAATGTCTGGAACATGAATAGCGTACAGTAATAAAATACATGTATGTGTGTGCGTGCATATGTGTATGGAGGGCGTACAGTGCTCAGGTACATCACAACTCATCAAAGGCTCATGTATAGTACATAGAATAATGAACTAATGTCAGGAACATGAATAGTGTACAGTAATAAAATACAAGTATGTGTATGTGCATATGTGAATGGAGGGTGTACAGTGCTCAGTTACATCACAATTCATCAAAGGCTCATGTATAGTACATAGAATAATGAACTAATGTCAGGAACATGAATAGTGTACAGTAATAATATACATGTATGTGTGCGTGCATATGTGTATGGAGGAGGGATATCAGGTATAGTTTTGTCGAATTACAGGTAGCATGGAAGTTTTTTTTGTTTTTTTAAGTAAAAATAAAATTATTTTTAATCTAGATCTTAACCATTTATCATTTTATTAAAGGAATGATATTCTTATTATAATGTAACCGAAACTATGTCACTACTTATGTCACAATACCCTCAGGAATTGCGCAAATTTATCAATCAGGATTTAATTCATAGTCAAATTCATTAATACATAGAATATGTCTTATTAAAGAGGTCAACTTTAAAAATCCGAGTTAGAATTGACTCAAAAAAGCCCATGTTATTAGTGTGTTTAAAATCCTGCAATGTGTCTTATATATCACTAAGAAAGAAAGATTTACATAATATAATGGTGTGATTAATTTGCATACTGGTTTTAACAAAACCGAGTTTAATAAATAATTACTTGGTGTATTAAACTCGTTCATTAAATAAAAAAGGGAATGTATTCATTGTTATTTGCTTTATATGATTGTTACTTAAAGATAATATACATATTTACCAACTCTTCCACCTGAGCAGGATGCGACCCAAGGTCAATTTCTTAAGTGGAGATTAACAGGTTTGGATTCAAAGTTTTCCTTCTAGACAGGTTGCCTAACCAAGGTTAAAGAGCCCAGTCTGCCCTGCTATTTACCTATAGCTGGAGGAAAGCTGGTGGATGTCTACCTTTCCCAAGGGTCTTAGCGCTATGTGAAATTTAGACAGCCTTGTCTAGGATTTGAACTCTGATTGACGAGTCCATTTCCTACGACTCTAGCCATTACATCATGCTCCTCCATAGTTATTTACTAAGCATGGCTTAGATGCGACACAAGGCCAGATGTAAGGAGTACCCAGTGAGAATCGAACTCGCCATCAAGGGCCTATGAATCTAGCTTGCTAACCATTACGCCACATGAGGAGACCCTAAAATGTAGTTTTATTCTCAAATTGATTGATTTTAGTTACTAGTTTACACTCATCCATTTTATTCTAACTAATAATCTCTAACGTTCCAAATCTGCATGAAGAATATCTAATCATTAATTACTTCTTGCATCATTCTTTAGTGGTAAATATATATTCCAAGATGAGTGGTAAATAAGGAAGCTCAAAATCTTTCTTCAATATATATATATATATATATATACATAGAAGTTTCTTGTCTCAAAATAAAATTCTGATGAAGCCTCATTCATACACCGAGGTGAAATATTAATTGAATGAAGTTGTTTGTGTATTATCCAATTTTATTCCTCAACTTTTAATTACAAATATTAGTTTCCATGTCTTCATGTATTTTAAACAGTAGTCCATTTGGACGATTATGTGAACTTTTGTAATTAGTGGTAATTATATATTCCAATGGGCAGGGTTAGCTCAGTCGGTAGAGCGTTCGGCTAGAAACTACAAGGTTCCTAGTTCGATACTGGTCCTCACCAACTCAGCGTATGAGTAGCACAGGGATCTGTGCGGTAAAGTAAGGAGCTGATGGTAGGTGTGGCGCTCCACCTTAGACGTAAATAAATCTCCTTGGTCTAGCGCTAGTGAAAAGGGGATAGACTCCCTCGCTGATTGGCTGATACCAACTATAGGTGACCCCGATGACTATACTTTACTTACAAAGCCATAAATAAAAGATTACAATAATATATAAAAGTTCTCATCTATATATTGATACGCTTGTTCCTAAATCTTCCATCCGTTATCATCCTACAACACCCTCTGGTTAAAAATGACACCGTCCAAATTGTCCAAGATGCATTGAACCCAAAAGACTAGATACTTTTAAATTATATTCCCAAATTATATTTCTTATTGTAGACTTTGGCTCTAAAGATGCTCTCATGACTCGTCCAAGTGTCATGGTTACTTCCCCTGGATCACCCAGTGCCTCAGGAAAGCGGGCTCATTCGCCGCAAATCACCGGAAGAATCCAGGTAAAATGCTTCTAATTTCTTTTTTTTTTATATAAAAACAAGGATTTATTGGTATTTCCTTGAAAAGCTGACATTTGTTTACTTGTAAAATATCCATTTACAATCGCAATGTTCTCTGCCATACACCCAGCATTAAAAAAATATGACTATAATTTTCTATTTGGGTAAAAGTAACATTTTGAACTATCTGCATTTTAAATTTATATTTATATTTATATTTCATAATGAATTCCTTTGTATACAACTTAAATTGGAGAAAAAAATATTTATCTTATTCTCAAAGAATTATGAATGATGATACAAATATTTGATATTTTTTTCATGATAATTTCATTCAGTGTTGAAGAATCTTGTAAAACTATAGCAGTCAACAAAATTCTGATTGCTTGAATAAACAATTTCTTTGTTATTTAATCTATTTTTATGAATTTTCTTCTTGTAGGTTCGAATGTGGTATGATGACACTCGTTGTGAACTTTCCATCTGTATTATCAATGCTGTAGATTTAATTCTGACAGCTGATGGCAAATTACGAAACCCATACTGTAAACTCTATTTACTCCCAGATAGAAGGTAAATCATCTTAATATTATTGCCTTACATTATTTTGATAAATGATCATTATTTTAAGAAATTTACTCACAGACAGAAGGTAAATTATCTTAATTTATTGCCTTACATTATTTTAACAAATTTACTCCCAAATAGAAGGTAAATTATCTTAATTTATTGCCATACATTATTTTGATAAATGGTCATTATTTTAACAAATTTACTCTCAGATATAAGGTTAATTCTCTTAATTTATTGCCATACATTATTTTGATAAATGGTCATTATTTTAACAAATTTACTCTAAGATATAAGGTAAATTATCTTAATTTATTGCCATACATTATTTTGATAAATGGTCATTATTTTAACAAATTTACTCTCAGATATAAGGTAAATTATCTTAATTTATTGCCATACATTATTTTGATAAATGGTCATTATTTTAACAAATTTACTCACAGACAGAAGGTAAATTATCTTAATTTATTGTCTTACATTATTTTAACAAATTTACTCCCAAATAGAAGGTAAATTATCTTAATTTATTGCCATACATTATTTTGATAAATGATCATTATTTAAGAAATTTACTCACAGACAGAAGGTAAATTATCTTAATTATTGTCTTACATTATTTTAACAAATTTACTCTCTAATTTATTGCTTACATTATTTTAACAAATTTACTCCCAAATAGAAGGTAAATTATCTTAATTTATTGCCTTACATTATTTTTAACAAATTTACTCCCAAATAGAAGGTAAATTATCTTAATTTATTGCCTTACATTATTTAACAAATTTACTCCCAAATAGAAGGTAAATTATCTTAATTTTTGCATACATTATTTGATAAATGGTCATTATTTTAACAAATTTACTCTCAGATATAAGGTAAATTATCTTAATTTATTGCCATACATTATTTTGATAAATGGTCATTATTTTAACAAATTTACTCTCAGATATAAGGTAAATTATCTTAATTTATTGCCATACATTATTTTGATAAATGGTCATTATTTTAACAAATTTACTCTCAGATAGAAGGTAAATAATCTTAATTTATTGCCTTACATTATTTTGATAAATGATCAATGAATTGTCAGCAAAAACTACCTCATTGTATTTTTTCATATTTTTTTCCTATGATTGAATTATGTCCTTTATTATATATATAACTCTACAGTTTTTATTCACAGGATTATTTTAATAATCAAAATATCCCTTCAGTATTTTTTAATTTCATCAATTTGCTTTTATTTAATTGATTTTTTTTTTTTGTATATACATAAACAAGTACTGTATATATTAGTTGTTTGTATGTACCACTAAGGTTCTGCCTGGTTTTTGGCTTGATTTCAGCTAAACTTTCAGGATTGTGAGGTCATACATGAAAATATCTAAACTGAATTCAGTCAAGATTATTCGATTTTGTAATCCATGAAATGAAACTACTTTTTATGCCAATAAAACATTAATTGATCGCAGGCTCGCCATAGTAAGTAAGACACTGGACATTCAGAGAGAATGGACGTTATTTTCAAAGCTCGAAGAAAGTGACTATTTATTTAACTAGTATTATTGGACAGTGACAAAAAAAATTTTTTTTTTCAAATGAATCATCAAATTGGAATATGTAAAACATCATTTACAAATAAATTTGTTGAATTTGTATCCATTATAAATGCAACCCCCCACCTCCATACATACAGGGCTGGCTTAGCTCAGTTGGTAGAGTGTCAGCCTAGAAACCACAAGGTTCCGGGTTCGATACTGGCCCTCACCAACTCAGCATATGAGTAGCACAGGGAGGTGTGTGGTAAAGTAAGGAGTTGATGGGAGGTGTGGCGCTCCACCATAGATGCAAAAACAATCTCCTTGGTCTAGCACTAGTGAAAAGAGGATAGACTCCCTCGCTGTCTGGCTGATATTGACTTTAGGCCACCCCAACTACTTTTTACTACAAATTCAAAAATTTGGTTATTTCCTATATGTCTAACATAATCAAAGGAAACCACTCTTGACTGATAAATTATTTATTTTCCAATTTTACTAACCCCAAACCCTAAACCTAACCCCAACCCTGTCTTCTTTTTTCCTAGTAGATCAATAAATGAATAAGTAATTTATCAGTCAAGAATGGTTCTCCTTTGTTAATGTTAGGCTCATAGGAAAAAACAAAACTTCTTTGTATCCATTTTTACTTTTTGTCTATATTTGCTTTGTGAAATATTAAGTTATATTCTCAAGGAATGTTAAAAAATAACTGAATAAACAAATATTTTTCCTGTTTTCAGTGAAAAGACAAAAAGACGCACAAAAACAATGGCTAACACAAATGACCCCACATGGAATCAGTCATTTGTATATGTTGCTGGTAAAGAGTCACATTTCAGACAGAGACTGCTGGAAATCACAGTGTGGGATTATGATAGAATGGGTGGAAGTGAATTTCTGGGTGAAGTAAGTGACCTTTATTTTTATCTTCTTTTTAATCAACTTTTATAATAATGAAATTTATTGTGTATAGTGTTCAGGTAAGCCAGTAGAACAATACACATACCTAGGTAGTAATATCTCATCCACAGAAAGCGATATTAATACACGAATAGGAAAGGCATGGTCGGCCACAAACAAATTATCAGTCATATGGAAATCCGATCTCATCGACAAGTTAAAGCGACAATTCTTCCAGGCTGTGGTTATATCAGTACTGCTTTATGCTACACCACCTGGACCCTAACTAAGCACCTTGAGAATAAGCTAGATGGAAGCTGCACAAGAATACTGCGTGCAGTCTTGAACATGTCGTGGAAACAGCACCCCACAAGGAAGTAGCTGTATGGTCACCTGCCTTCCATCTCACAAACCATCAGTTAAGTGAAGCTACTGTTTGCAAATTTTCAAAACAATGGAAAAATATGAATTTCATGTGTTGATAAAGCATTGCTATCTGATGGGAAAAAATACTGTTCAAACAAAGCAATGACTTGGTAAGTGTTATTCGGACTCAACGGTTAAGAGGTGATATGCTGACTTTAAACACAGTCGTACAGAAACAAATGATGCTGAATGCTCAGGTCGCCCAAATTCGGTGATATGTTATGCTCTTGGAGTATGAAGTATTATCAAGTGATTGTGCAGTTATTTTTCCTACATTTTCATTGTGAGTAATTGTTAGTAAGTAACTATATATTTAATAAATATCAAATCTTAATAAAAAAAATAAAATATTGTCTATTATGTTGATTAAAAAGATTTTATCATTTTTTAACAAAATCTTTTATATGAATTCATAGCACTTATTATTCATTTAATACATTTAATACAGCAAAACATTTAACATCTTGTTTTTTCTACAAACTTTTCTTCATATATATATATATATATATATATATATATATATATTGCATCTTATACTAATTCTTTGAGGAATCTGTTGGTGTATTATTTTGAAATTCAAGCGTGAATATTACCAGAATGAAGTTCTTTGAAATTGAACTTCAAATCAGATGAATTTTGGAGGAAAGGTCAACACTTTTTAACCACAATCGAAACTTCTCATACACTTTGCAGAAAATTTTGAATATGTATTTAACATTTATATTATTAATTTCAGGTGATAATTGACTTATCTAGAGCCAACTTTACAGATGATCCTCTTTGGTACACATTAAGACAACACGATGAGTCCAGCATTTCACTGCCCCCATCTTCATCACGCACAGTAAGTAACAAATATTCAATTGTCACACCACTGTCCTATAAAATTTGTTTTTTTACTTTTATTTCAGGTGCACCATTAAAAGCTTTCTAGATGTTTATTTTGCATTTATAGATTAAATGATCCAAATAATTTATGAGCTAATTTACCATTAGAAATACAACATCAATGGGGGTTTGGTTTAAAGTGTGTGTGTATATATATATATATATATATGTGTGTGTGTATGTGTGTATATGTATGTAAAAGGAATGACTTACCCATAAAAATATTGGGTTAGTCTCAATATTTGGTTGGTATAAGTTTTACTCGGATAAGTCAGCATTATAACAAATATAAAGTGCTCAATACATAAGTAGAGTGCATTTACAATAATTACAACATGAACTCTCCCAGTTAGCTGTAATTAATCAATATATTGATTAATTCAGTAGATTTAACCCTTAAGATCCTTATGGTGAAACTCGAGTAGGTTATTTCTGTATACACTATATATATATATATATATATATATATATATATGATGATGATGAAATTTATTGTGTACAGTGCTCAGGTGCACCACAACTCATCAAAGTCTCATGTCTAGTACACAGAATAATGTAGTGTCAGGAACATGAACTTATACACCCCCCTCTGTTTCAAATCTTTTTATCTGTATTCTTATTTAGTTTCATTAGTCTTTCTAATTTGATATAATATTTTATTGCATTAAAATTTAAATACTATTATTATCTATTAAGAATTTTCATTGCTCAGATTAGAGGTTCTATTTACTATAGTCTTAGTTTAAATGTTTGCCCTTTATACAGTTTAAACACATTATCTTCACATGGCACTTATAATAATGTAATTTATTGCGTACAGTGCTCAGGTGCACCACAACTCATCAAAGTCTCATGTCAAGTACATAGAATAATGTTGTGTCAGGAACATTAACAGTTCACAGTAGTAATATGCATGTATGTGTGTGCATGTGTATGTGGAGAGTGGCATCAAGTATAGTGTTGGCGGACTACAGGAAGCATGGAGGCTTTGAAAGATTCAGTGCTCCGGCAGCCTACAACAGATGCAGGCAGTTTATTCCATGTCTCCGCAATTCTGAGCATGAAAAAATGTTTCCGAAAGTCACGTGAACAGTGCTGTTTTCTGACTTTGTAGGCATGCCCACGTGTGTTGGAAAGATGGAGATCATTTATAAAAGCTAAAAATTTAGAATTATGATGATTGAATATTATTAATTTATTATTACATGTGAATAAATGTTATTATTCAAAATATTCTATTGATCATCCATTGATTTCTCTTTATTCAATTCCCTTTTATTTATTTTTCTTCACTTCAGAAAAGTAGTCAAGATCCTGATGATATACAAAAAGTTCATCTATCTCCTCCAGCTGGCTCTAGAGGGTTCAGTGATAGTGACATGTCAGAATTTGATTATGATGATAGCTTTCAAACAGGTGAGATTCCAATATAATTTCATATTTCGTTCTTTTTCTTATATATATGCATATCTCTTACATTTACATAAGGATCGTAATAAATTCAGTGTTCTCAGAAAAATTATTAAAAAAAAATTGTTTATTTTTCTTAATATATTCAATATTCAATCAGTATGAAATTAGAAATACCCCTTAACAGCATCACTCGGGCTATATACTCATGCTCATGCTGTACTTCTGTATCTGTTCTGAAATAATAATAAAAAAACTATTAAAAAAAACAATGCTGAGAGATGTTGTATTTCAGAATAGATGCAGAGACGAACCTGAGCTAAACACCTAATACAAGTTTAATTCAATTTGGAGATTGAATTTTATTTTTATCCAGCTTTAAGTTTTTTATTTTTTGAATAGATAACATAATTGTAATTCCCCATGTAGTGAGATGGAATATGGCCGCCAGACAATTTCTAGGTAAGATTGTACCTTACTACCCGAGAGGGTCCAAGGGGCATAACTTCGTGTGGATTAACAATCTTTTAAGATAAGTATAAGGACATTTTATTCAATTCTTCTACCATAAGACAGTATAAATGATAAATAGGAAAATACGTACTAATCAGAACCAAATTTATTTATTTGAAATAGTTCTTTTCAAATTCATCCAAATTTTTTTATCTCGCACATGTGATTATGAATGTACATATATGTACAAAATTAAATATTTTCAGTATTATTGCACGACTTTCTTCATACTAGTCACAGCCGACAAATAAGCAAGATTATAGCTGTAGTGAACTTTTCTTGGTGAAAAAGGATAAGATATAAATAAGTGAGACGGATATAAAAATGAGTGTTTAAACACAGAGATGCAGAAATTCACTTCTTTTTAACAAGTTAACCAAAAAGAAAATAGAGATGATTGTTTAATTTTATCAGAGGAACAATATATATCTGTGGGTAATCTGAACATTAGCTACATAAATGAGAGTAACCGCCTTTTGTTTATTTCCCTTTGAGGAAGCCTTATGTTTTGGTCGGCCATTTTCATTTCACCATAAAACTACAGTGAAAATACAAATTTGTTCAAATCAATACAACTGCATGTTTTAACACAAAAATATCATAAAATGTGTTCTTAATAACAATTAAGTTCATTTCAAATAATGTGCAAGCACAATTAAGAACACATTTTATGATATTTTCATGTTAAAACATGCAGTTGTATTGATTTGAACAAATTTGTATTTTCAGTGTAAGTTTTACGGTGAAATGAAAATGGCCGACCAAAACATAAGGCTTCCTCAAAGTGAAAGAAACAAGGGGAGGTTACTCTCATTTATGTAGCTAATGTTCAGATTACCCATATGTGTGCCTTAAATGGCCAGCTGGTAAAGTCCTCATTTACAGGAATGTCAGTTTAGTTCCTGTGCACAATGCAAATAATAAACAAAGGTAAATAGAGTATATTTAGGGGGGGGGCGGGGGAAGCAATATCTGTGACCCTGCCAGTTGCATTTAGAGAAACTAGTGTTAGTTTAGTCCCAGGTGTTTTCTCGGCCTGGCCTTCTTTCTCAAGACCATTTAGCTTATTGATCTCTTTATATCCTCATTAGACTTTCTAGCTCTTACTTCATTGCCACTTGGAACTTTATTGGCATATAGGTTATCTGAACCCTATTTCTAACGCTCTTTTTCCCTAGCCTCAAGGATTCACTGCAACTTTCCAACAGCTCTTTCCGCAATAAAATCCATTCTCTAGAGTCTTGTGTTCTCAACTAGAACCCAGTGTGACTGGATTCCGATCCATGAGTGTAAGTGGGACCCAAAAATTTCAGTCCTCTCGCTTGCCAACTTACAGATCTCAACTACTAATCCACTGCGACTTGTATATTCTAACAGAAGCATCATCTTCTCATCAATTGTCTCTCCATGACCATGTGAGACATTCCTGCTTTAAAAACAGAGTTTTTCTGATCATCTCTGGTTACCCCTGCTTTTTGCCATATGTGATTTCTGCTTTTTTTTTTTTTTTTTTTTTTTTTTTTTCCCACTTATAGTCTTCAGACTCACAGAACTCAAAAATATTACCCACTCTCAGTCAGCTGTCATGACAGGCCTTACCCCACAGCCAGTGTAACAATGAAACTCATAAATAATTCTTTATACTATTTTACAT
Organism: Doryteuthis pealeii; assembly: GCA_023376005.1. Taxonomy (NCBI): domain Eukaryota; kingdom Metazoa; phylum Mollusca; class Cephalopoda; order Myopsida; family Loliginidae; genus Doryteuthis; species Doryteuthis pealeii. The sequence goes on from CM042148.1 coordinate 21,502,042, forward strand.
TCAGAAAAATGATTGGAATCATTTTTGATTTTATAATTATTTAATGCTGCCAACAGAAGGAGATAAACAAGGTATCTATAACTATTTGGAAATGAATATGAAAACTGAAAGATTTTATATTATTTATTGGTTTTTCATTTTAAAATTTTGGCTTAATAATTTCAATCTATTGATTCCTAACTAATGTTATCTTGTTACTTTCTTTTGAACTTTCCTGACAATTTTGCTTGAAAATTCTTTAATTAATAAATTTAATAGCAAATTGTCTGTATTGTTCTATTTGAACTTTTTTATAATGTCATGCTAAATAAAAAAAATTTTAAATTATATGCTCTAGCTGTTTTTTTAAATTTTGATAATTGAAACAGAAAATTTAAAAAAATTAAAATCAGTAAAGTAAGTTTAGAATACTGTTAATTGTTATTCTGTGTTACTTTCACCCTTAGCCAGGATTGAACCTGCAGTCTGGAAATGACTGTTACAGATTGTTAACTATTGGACAGTGGAACAGTCAAATACTTCCTCAGCTTAATGGACTCTTCCTGACAGTAGTGGCAGTAATTATTTAAGCTGTTATAGTGGGTTCATTGGAGAACTAGTAACTGCATGGTTAGGCTTGGCCAGTCACATTGCTGAAACCAATTGTTGACTGTCTGACTTACTTCAATAGTAAGTAAAGTCTGTAGAGTGGCCTATTGTTGGTATTCTCATATAATTATATATATTATAAGGAAGCGCGTGGTGTAATGGTTAAAAGTCATGGGAAATGGACTCGTCACCCCGAGTTCAAATCCTGGACATGGTAATTGCATTTCACTTAGCGCCAATACCCTTGGGAAAGGTATGGATCCTACTCTCCTTCCAGCTATGGGTAAATAGTAGGGCAGACTGGGCTCTTTAACCTTGGTTAGGCAACTGGTTTAGGAGAAGGAAAACCCTGAATTCAAACCTGTTGAACTCCGCTTAAGAAATTGACCTTGTGTCGCATCCTGCTCGTGCGGAGGGGTCGGTAAATATATATTGTTGGTATTCTCATGGTGAGGTTCTTTCATCACCATTACTCCCAGATCCACTCTGACCCAAAGTGGTAGTACCTGTTAGGGTCCCATTTTGGTTAAATAGATTTGAAAAAACAGGGTTTAAAATTTTTTTATTTTTTTTTTTTTAAGTTTTTCAAAAATCCTGAATATCTAACAAGTATGAATAAAATAAAAACATCTTCAGCATAAAATAACTCAGGGGTTAACATGCTGTAAATACCTTATTGTTGATATCTGCCAAATGGCGAGGGAGTCTATCCCCTTTTTGCTATTACTAGACCAGGGAGATTTTTTTTTCTTTTGCTGGGGTGGTGTGCCACACTTACCGTCAGCTCACAGATGCTTTACCACCTAGATCAGCTTATCCAAGCTGTGCTACTCATGCGCTGAGTTGGTGAGGACCGGTATCAAACCTGGAACCTTGAAATATCTCAGCAAATATTCTACCAACTGAGCTGAATCTGCCCCCAAAGTATACAATGATCATAGAAATGTACAACAAACAATTTTGTATGAAATCATTACAATGGGTCAACCTAATCGTTACAATGAATCAACCTAATCATTTCAATGGGTCGACCTAATCGTTACAATGGGTTACAATGGGTCGACCTAAAGTTACAATGGGTGAATCTAATTGTTACAATGGGTTACAATGGGTCAACCTAATTGTTACAATAGGTCAACCTAATTGTTAGTTGTTACAATGGGTCAACTTGATTACAACAATTGTTACAATGGGTCAACCTAATTGTTACAATAGGTCAACCTAATCGTTACAATGGTTCAACCTAGTTGTTACAATGGGTCAACTTAATTGTTTACTATAGGTCAACCTAATCGTTACAATGGTTCAACCTAGTTGTTACAATGGGTCAACCTAATTTTACAATGGGTCAACTTAATCGTTACAATGTTAATTCAACCTAGTTGTTACAATGGGTCAACTTAATACAATGGGTTACAATTGTTGGGTCAACCTAACAATGGGTCAACTTAATTTTAAAATGAATCGACCTAATCGTTACAATGCCTAGATGTCTATCACTTGAAAAACTCAAAATAGCTCCCAAGCTCATTTGCTTAGTTGATGGGGAGCGCTATCGAACCCGGAACCTTGCAATTCTTAGGCAAATACTCTACAAATAAATACTTTCATAAAACCTTCAAGCATTTGCAACAAAAAAAAAATCAATCCAAGTAAATGTATTTTCAGTATTGTTATGTTGGACATCAAATTGATATGATAGGCATGAAAGAATCAAGTGCTATCCATGCATGCTTAATAAATAACTTGTTATTTCTGCTTATCTATTATTAACCATGTTGCATTTTGAATCTAGTCAGGGAGCCATTGTTGAAGCTGGGTAAATAAAAAGATCTGGTTATTTCCTAGTTGAGTAACATGATATTACAGATTGACCCAGAAAAAACAGGACCCAAATTATTTATTTATTTTCCCATTACACTAACCCCAACCCTAACCCTAAACCTTGTTGGACTTAAACTTTAAAAAAAAATTAAAATTAACAGTTTTATTACAAAATTTGTGTGTTCTGTTTTTTCTGGGTCACCCTGTAATATTATGTTACTCAACTAGGGGGGGGTAGGGGGTTAGGGTTAGTTTAATGGGAAAATAAATAAATAATTTGGGTTCTGTTTTTTTCTGGGTCAATCTGTAATATCATGTTACTCAACTAGGAAATAACCAGAGCTCTTTTGTGAGACATATGAAAGTTGTCACTTCAAAGATGTCACTTTTTTTTATTACAATTTCCATTTTTGTCATGTTTTAAGAAATACTAAACAAAAATAAGTTTTTAATAGAATAGAATATAAATAGCTGTTACTTCATAGAGTTTTGTATTTATATATACCTGCTCAAAATTTAAGCACCACTACGTTTCTTTTTTTTTTTCTTTTTTTTTTTTGCTAGAATCAAAATTGACTTGACTCACAAAATTCTGTTATAGATTTTTACCAAGACTAAGTCACAAAAATCTGTCTATGTTTAGAGATGCTGATAGGTACGCGTCCTGCGTCCCTGACACACACAAATCTAAAAGGACGCAGTAAAATCATATCCATGCATCCCAGTGTTTTTCTTTTTTTTCCATCACCATTTCAAGCTAACTGTAAATACATTTCAATAGTTTCTTAGAAGTGGATTACACAGGATAGGTTACAAGGTAGGATTTAGACAACTTTAGTTGTTTCCCAGATCATAAATAAAAACCCTACAATCTATTAAGAAATTTTAGTTGAGACCCATAAACCGAAACTATGTCACTGCTTACACCACATTACCCAAAATCATCAATACAGAGAATAAAGAACAACCTTGTACTAAATACATTCAAAATTTGAGCATGCAACCTTAGACCGTTCTCATTATTTTTTAAAACAAGTTTTGATAAATATGTACCTGGTATTCTGTATTTATATATAGTTTGTTTCATTTTAATATATATTTAAAGTTATCAGAACTAAGTTTCTATTTCAAATTGTTTTTTTTTTTTGTTTTTTTACTCCTTTAATAAATTTGATGATTTTACTTACTTATGGTACAAACTCTCTAGCATTGAATTTTTAACTTCAACCCCCTCAAGCAAAAAATTAATTTCTACACTGCCCAGAGGGTTTTTTTTTTTTTTTTGCTAGTTCTATATAATATATGATAACCATGCAAATAGTACTATATTTCATTGAGATAGTTATTCTTTTTAAAATGAAATTATTTGATAATAAATTGAGTGGTACTTAACTTTTGAGTGTTTTTTTATCAATTTACATTATAATCTGTTTTACAAATTCAACAGCTAATTATATGCTAGTTGTTTATATTAAAACATGACGATATATATTAGATAAGTTGCAGCAAAATTATTTCATACACAATTCTTTTCAGCTTAATTTACTTACAATTTTTCTATTATGAATTCATTTTTTTTTCTACTTATACAGACAGGGCTTTTATTAAAGAAAATGTTTTTGAATAATTCATCTTCAGACCAGAATGTTACTATTAAATGATTCATTGGTAATAGTTGTTTAAATGAAAATAAATTGAAATCTTTAAAAAGTGTACAAAGATTTATTAAGTAGTTGTTATTTTCTATCTTGATATTATTATCTGTTTAAATTCCTGAGATGAGTTATTATTATTTAGACTATTCCCATATCTTTTCCTCATCTTGTTTTTTTATATTCACAATAGCTGCTGTATCTTCCAGTAGTTTTAAGGCCAGAAAGTATACAGCATACAAAACAACCAAGATAAGGACAATAGTCCAAGACATGTATATAGATATTATTGATTTATTCTATTACATTATTAATAATGTAAATTTTAATTAATTAAAATATTTCAAAACTACTCACATTTTAGTATTATCTTATTTTGACAGAGAATGTATTTTTTAATAGATTTTTTAAAAGATAAAATCTTATCTTTTCAAAGTATAAGAATGAATTTTAGTTGGAATAGTTATATTCATTGATTTTATTTTATCTTCTAACAGTGACTAAAAGTCATTAGAAAATACTTTATACAAATAGTTCTTCCCATAGACCAACCTTTAATAGTTTATTAGCAATTTTTTTTAAATGTACACACAACTTTTTAAGTTTCATATACAAATAATTTGTAGATTCTAAAAAATATAAAGAGCCCATCTTAATATCTACTGAATTATATAAACTTTTATAATAAATTTTAAAGCACTATCCTTCACTAATTTTTTTGGTTCAATCAACTGGAAAATGAATTGTTTCTGCTTGACAATAAAATCACTAATGACGTTTTTTTGTGCATTTTGGAGATGTTTTGGTTTTGGAGATTTTCTTTTTCAGTTTAACTCATTTTAAATATTGCATTCAATTTTTCCTGCATCCGCCATTTGATACTAAATGCATGCTTTGCCCTAAGAAAATGTCAATAAATTAACTTTCTTTTTGTTTTTTTCTTAATTGTTATGCTTTATTGGATATACAATTCCAATATTCAATGATAATAAAATTTAAATTGGACTTACCAATTGCATAAATGTAATTTAAAAGGTTACTAATTTATCAAACAACCCAATTTCAGTATTTCTCATAAGTAGACCCTAACAATGTTTTTTATAAAAAGTTAATTTTCTTCTAAAACAAAAATACCAGGATTTTATTATTTCTAGTGAAACATTTTACAACCAAAATGGATATTATTAGGTATTGTTTATTACCAAACTCTACTTAATTATATCTGTTTTGATTGTAGTATTCCACTAGAAATATAGGTATAATGTGTAATCAAAATTGCATTTGTAAAAGATGACTGAATACTCAAAATTTATTTTCTTGCATACTCAGATATAACCACAGGAGTAATTGTAGCAATATTCAACTACAGCAATATCTCAATAGATGGGGGTTTTTTTGCTATAATAGCAAAAAGAAAATGATTAATTCAATAGTAGACCAAGATACTAATTCTATGTTTCGTCTTTGTTGAGTTATATAATTATATGCAACATATTTACATACATAGATATAATCCATTAATTGTATACTACTTAGAAATTTCAAGATTTATTAAATATCTTGATTTGGCTTTAGAGTAATTATAATTCAAGCTTTTTTTTTTCTTTTCTTTCATTTTTTTTTTTTTTAGAGCTCTTCAAATCGTTTAATTCAATATAAAATAGTTTTGATTAAAATAATAAGTCATGATGATATTTAATTCTTATAACTTAAAACCTGGAAATTTTCTATCAGTCTCTTAACATCCTGTTGAGAATTCCAGAGCCCCATTCCTATAAAGATTTATAAAAAAAATGGCCTTTTCATTTAAAGTTACCCTAGTTATTTCCCTTGAATTAAAGACTTCTAAATATGTTTAATATTACATTTAAACAAAGACTATTGTTTGGGGCGGATTAGGAAAATTAATGTGACTTCTGGCCAGGCGGAATGAGGTGGTATAGGACATTAAGAATTAAAGTATCAATAATCTGTAGAATTAAAATTTACTTAAGTAGAAATACTTAATGTTCTATATATAATGGTGGTAATCTTGAAGTATCAATAATTTGTAGAATTAAAATTATGTATTTACATAATTTTCAAATGAAGTGATGTTGTCTACAGGAGACTCCCAATTTCGAAAATAATCATGAAATTGTCTACAAACTTTTTTTTAAAAATGTGCTAGTGCAGTACCCTCTATATACTATTATTAGATGTATTATTATATATTATTATATATTATCATATATATATTATTATATATATACTATTATATACTATACTAGTACCTCTATATACTCATCATACTGTACAATTTTTATCTTAAAAACAGAGAACATAAAATAAATACTATGGAATAGCTTCACACTTTATCAAAATTGTGTATTTTTTATTGGAAATATATCCATTAAATAAACTGAAAAATGTCTATATTTCCTAATCATTAAAAAAAATGTTTGAACATATTAAACAAGTAGATATTTAGTCTTACAACCAATATGGTTTGTATGCAATGTGTATCATGTGCATGCTTTTGCATCTAATTTAAGCTTTCTAACATTTTTATAAGAATTATTGACTTGCTTGCAATGATTTTAATATATTTTTATTATACTTTGATTATATATTTCTGCAGTTACCATATTAGATTTATTATTATTTTATTACTTATCCTACTCCATATTGTGACTTTTTAAAAATTTAAAAAAGCAACAATAATAAGATGGAGTAAAAATTATTAATGGCATGAAATCAAAGAAGAAGGTTAACAGAATGACTAGAGGTTTTGCTCTTCTTGGTCATCAAAGATTCAATAACCAAAATGGTTACAGCAAAATCCTTGAAATATGGCCTCTCAAGGTCAAAGTCTTGTCTGTTTTTTTGTTGTTTTTTTTTAATTTTCTGATTTGATGCTGTTTACTCTGATGACCAAATATGGCATTGACACAGTGTTGTGATGAAAAGCAATGATAATAAAATATTGAGAAAATGATGCTGATCTATCATTAAGAAATTTCACAAATATTATCCTCATTTCTTCTTTTTTTTTTTGCATGTTTCTATTTATCTGAAAACTATACAAACACTTTTATCATTCTACTTTATCCACACAAAATTCACATATTTGACTTTACCAAACTTATCATTCATTTGCATTTTTTACACACTAAGTCTTATTTCAACTTTTTGTATGTGCGTGTGTCCGTTTGTTTGTGTGTGTGTGCGTGTGTATGTGTGTGCATACACCTACATGCATCTTATGTGTGAATGTGTATAGGTATCTAGTTTTTGTACACGCTTTTTCCTTGCACAATCCCCTGTTTATATTTATAGATCATAATTGAAATTTTTTAAAAATTGTTTCATGGATATCCCACTGAAGTGTATTAATCCCTTATTAATAAATAACTTGAATTTGGTGAATGTTCAGTCTGAAGATGAAATATTATTATTATTATTCTTATCATTATTATCATCATGAGGGTGTGTCAAAAAGTAATGCCATTTTGTTTAGGCTAAGTATAATTATCAATACAGGAATATGTATCATACATATCAAAATGAAGCTGGTCCTCTGTGGATCACATCCCTACTTCTCCACATAGTTACCATTTCTCTCAATAGAAATGTTCCACCTTCGAATGATCGCATGTATCCCTGCCCTGTAAAATTCTGTTGACTGTTCTTTGAGCCACTTCTTCACTACGGATTTCACTTCCTCGTCACTGGAATAATGTTTGCCTCTCAAACCCTCTTTCATGGGGGCAAAGAGATGATAGTCTGAAGGCGCTAAATCTGGTGAGTATGAAAAGTGAAATCTCTAGTGAAGAAGTGGCTCAAAGAACAGTCAACAGAATTTTATGGGGCAGGGATACATGGTCTCATTCGAAGATGGAACATGGTATTTACCTTGTACCCCACTTGTACGGGTTAGGCATAAGGCCCTATTAATGTGGGACCACCCACAAACCGAAGCTCATGGGTGGCAGGTGAAAAATTGCGTTGATCCCTTCAGCATTCCCCCTCAAGTGGGCGCCTCAGGCACTGGGCAATAAACCCAGCCCTGCCACTTTAAATCAAGGGGGCAGGTATTGCCTGGGGGATGGCCCCCCTGGGATCAATGCTATAAACTTGTAAAGATCCAGGACCGAAGCCACTGGACTCCCGGGCAGTGGCCAGATGTACATTCGAAGATGGAACATAACTATTGAGAGAAATGGTAATTGTGATCCACAGAGAACCAGCTTCATATTGATCTATTATTATTTTATTATTTGTCCTACTCCATATTGTGATTTTAAAAAAATAAAAAAAGCAACAATAATAAGATGGAGTAAAACTAGTAATGGCATATAATGGCAAAGAAGAAGGTTAACAGAATGACTAGAGGTTTTGCCCTTCTTGATCATCAAAGATTCAATAACCAAAATCGGTAATTTTCACCTTTAGTTGTCAAAATTCCTAGCAAATAAGGCAATTAGAGTAACCTCCCTTGACTTTCATTTTGAACTAAGCCGGTAGTTATTTTAAAAGTATCCGTGGAAAATAAACAAATCTTAGAAACTTTTTCGAAAAACAATACAACTGTATGCTTTAACACAAAAATATCATAAAATGTGTTCTTAATAACAATTAAGTTCATTTCAGATAATTTTATGCAAGGAATTTAGCCAACTGACTTTCACTTTGAAACAAGACGGTAGCCATTTTGAAAGTCTCCGTGCAAAATACATAAATCTTAGAATACATGTTCCTGTATTGGTAATTATACCTGTCCTAAACAAAATGGCATTACCTTTTTGACTCACCCTCGTATTTATTATCTATTGATTCTATTTGATTTTCATTTTGGGGTTTTCTGGTTGATTTCATTATTCTTTTTGGTAATAGGTTATTTTTTCTGTTAACCTGTTCCTCTTTCTTCTTTTTTTTTTTTTTTTAATTATATTTTCCTGTCCTGAATTAATAAGAAGGATAATGATATTTTCAGTACAAATAAACAATGGGATGTTTCTTTCATATAAAGCAAGAAGCTAATCTAATTCTAACTGCTATACAGGTGCTGCCCTATTAGGAAGAATGCGAACTAGTATCAGCTCTGTGAGTGGTGCCATGAATGCTGCCCACCTTGATGATTATTCTGATCATTCCGATGGCAGATGCAAACCCCGCAGAGATCGTGGGGTGGGATCTCCAATCACCAGACGCCGCAGTGGCACAGGTAGATTCAGACAGTGCAAATCAATTTGTCTTTTTTTTAATCAATAGAACCAACTTATTCTTATTTCTTATTTATATCAACTTATATTCTCTTTAACTTTTTTTTATTGACTTTAAATAAAATTTGTGCCTTTTTTATGAAGTCAGAAATTTGATTTAATGTGGTGTGTCTATTGTGGTTGTTGTGCTTGTGTCTTTTTTAAGTAATAAGATATATATATATGAAAACTTTATTGTGTTTTATGGTTTTTTATTTACATTATAATGAGTTTTCTGAAAGTCTCAAGTGGATATTATCTTTTGTGTTGATATTCAATTCATCATTTTCTTTGTCAGTTGTAGTGTTTTGTTTTTAATGTTCTGTCCTCTTTTTTCTTCTTTCTTTTTTTTTTTTCTTCATATTGTTAACATATTGATTTCACTAAAGAGGCACTTGTAGTGTAATGGTTATCGTTGTAGAAAATGAGTACAGCAACACAAGTTCAAATCCTGTACAAAACTGTTTGCATTTCACATAGTGCTGATACCCTTGAGAAAGATATCCAACTATTCTCCCTCCAGCTATGGGTAAATAGTAGGGCAAATTGGGCTCTTTAATTTTGGTATGGCAAGGGAAACTCTGAATTCAAACCTGTTAAACTCTGCTTAAAAATTGACCTTATGTCATATCCTGCTCATGCAGAGGGGTTGGGTACTTTTATAATTATCAATTATATTTTCTGCATTAGGTAACTGATATAATGGAATGACCCATCTCCCCCGTACCTGAACAGTGGCGATGGTTTTAAACCACTATTTAAGAACACACAGATTACTCTGTGCAGAATTCACCTGAAGTACTTAGACGACGGACTCTCCTCCCAATACTCACGTGACCTTACTATATAACAGTAACTAATATCTATGTTGGGTATATTTGATAAACAACTGTTAATTTACAAAGAGGTAACACTTAACACAGAGTTTTCCTTCTCTTAGACCGGTTGCCATACCAAGGTTAAAGAGCCCAGTCAGCCCTACTATTTACCTATAGCTGATGGGAGAATAGTTAGATTCATATCTTTCCTGAGGGTATTGGCGCTATATGAAATTTAAACAGCCTTGTCCAGGACTTGACCTCTGTTCGTTGTGTCCATTTCTTACAATGGTAACCATTACACCACCAGTGCCTCTATACTGTAAGTAAACATAAGTAAAAAATTTCTTCATATAATTATTCTTACACAAATATTACATATTATTTGGTTGGTGCAAAAATAATTGTAATAAATGAATAGAAAATCCGTCTGGTTGGACAGCCGGATCTCTCCACCGAAAAAATACATTCTCCCAGCTAGGAAAGTCCCCTGACCAAGTCCTTGCTGCCTGCAACAATCTTTTCTAGCAGTCCTTTGCCAAATCTCACTCGCCTCTTCATCAGTGCTCTCATCAGCAAGATTGGAACGCAATTCCCCCAGTGTGTTAAGGCAGGCCTTAAATAATCATACTAAAATCCCACATCCAGGTCAATCGCACAGTGTAGTAATTTACATGCACGCCAATGAGGTAATCTGACGTCAAGCCATGATTCACGATCAAGAGGATGTGAGTTCAATCTCCCTAATCGCCTGCTACACTCCCCCCTGATCTCATTTTGCACGCCAGACTTATTCGTGCACACTTTGAGCTACCACATGTGTGATTTCTCTCGCACAATAATGAATAGGCATAGCCTATCATTTTTGTAATGAAGAGTAGAATTTAAATTTAACGGTTAACCATAATTCATGGAAAAATACAAATGTCATAAAGTTTGACAGACAAGCCTTCACCCCAAGATCATTCAAGTGAGCCTCTCTGATTGGCTAAGGAAGTCTCATGGCCCCTGGGAAAGTTAGAATTTATAAGAATTAAGAATTACCTTAGCAGCTATCATGTGCAAACAGTGAATCTGTCTGCTGCAATACTTCCAGCATGTGTTAAAATGGGATCAGGAAATAAACATGTGTACACACAATTATGTCTCCATGTTCATATTTAAGAACTAAGATGGATGCAGAGGGATCCAATACCAGATACAAACTGATGAAAGAGAAAAAGATGACATCGCTCAGCAGAGAAGAGAAAGAAGATGTAGAAGACATAGCAGATAACATAAGGAGAAATTATACAATGCAACAGAGTGATAAATACATGGAATAAACTACCATCATCAATAGTGAATGCCCCATCTCTAAACTCCTTTAAGGTAATGTTAGATAATCTGTGGAAAGATTATAAATATTCTGTGGAATTAAGATAAATGTTTATAAGGAATAGCTGACAGGTCTCAGACCTAATATACTAGCTGAAAAGATATCATTTCACTCAATTTAAGTTTTTCACACCTGCCGTAGCCAGTGGTTCACTGGAAACTGAGTGACAGCAAGTCTCCTCAGGTCTCTAGGACTCTTCTGAGTATTACAGCCGATCTCAATAATGCTGTAGTCTGGATGGTCTCAATCCTTCCTCTGATTTCCAATTCATCCAGGCTGTTTTCCAACCCCCTGGTGATTGTTCCAAGGGCCCCAATTATAATTGGTACGACCTTCACCCTCATGTTCCACAGTTTTTTCAGTTCTCTGGCTAATAGTGTTGTTTTCACTGTTTATTTTAAGCTGTTATAATTAAAGACAGAAGAAACAAAAACACAAATTCAAGCAATGAGTTCAAACTATAATATAAAGCAGTGGAAACTGTTTACAATATGAACCAAGAATTTTGTCAGGGGACCGTTGAAGAACATATAACTCAACATTGGTTTAAAAAATCATTAATGGTGATGAAAGCTTTGAAAATGAGGAGTGTTGCAGACATCATTCTCCAAATTTGCTTAGTAAACCTTTTCCCTATCCTTAATACACAATGTGTTTCCTCCTATTATTTCTGTTAACTCTGATACTCTAGTTACAACTACAATGAAAGCTTTGAAGATGAGGAGTATTGCAGACATCATTCTCCAAATTTGCTTAGTAAACCTTTTTCCCTATCCTTAATACACATTGTATTTCTTCCTATTATTTCTCTGTTAAGTCTGATACTCCACTTACAACTACAACAAAAAGAAAACAAACAAAACAATCTAATCTGAGATAGGATACTTTCAATTTGATAGTCAAAAACTATGATTATTTTGGCACCAATCTAATAGCAGGGTAATTCCATGTCAAATCATCCAGGCCATGTCACCTACCCCTTTCAATTTTTTTGAAATTTTGTCCAAGTGTGGATTATGATGGTACAAATTTTGGTACAAATAATGTTCAATATATGTGAAATAATAATAGAGAAGAAATTTTGTCAGAATATTGATCTTCAATAACTTAAAATTGGTTGACTTTAAAACTTTTTGATAACATTTTTGGATTTCATGGGCAAAAATACTTTTATAAACCAATTTTTAGTAGTATGGAAGCTCTAGAACTCATTTTACAGACAAGAATAGGTTACAAAAAGTCGCCATTTTTCGCCAACCCCACAAAATTTGGAGAGCTAAAAATCAACATAACTCCGAAAATTTTTGGAATTGGAAGCTCAAATTTTGGGGATTGCCTAATGTTAACATAGTCCACACCTGGAAAAAATATCAGAAAAATTGAAGGGGGTGGGTGATAATTTTACTTTTTTCTGGATGATTTGACATGGAATTACCCAGCACTAACTTAAATATATATGGAGTATCATGTTTCAATACAATTCATACAATGTTTAAAACATTCCACAATGATAATGTTGACATATGATTATAAAAATCTACAATGTTATAAAACATTCCACAATGATAATGTTGACATATGATTATAAAAATCAATAACAAAAGTTCTTTGGTTATTGTTTCTCATGGAAAATTTGAGAGTAATTTTTGTTATTTTGGTTATTTAAAAATATTGTTGTTGCTGTTTGTTTCTTGTGCTATTTGGAAATCCTGTTTTGTTTTTTTTTTGTTTTTTTTTAAGGTCTTTTTTGTTTTCTTTTGCTAATATCCTGAAGCTTGAATGATACTTTTCTCCCAAGTGATACAGTGTGTTTTCATGTTTTGAAATGTGTATATCTTAGATCCATTTCAGATTTTTCTCCATGAAGAAATCAAACAAAACTTTTTTTTTTTTTTTTTTTTTTACTATTTGTTAACATTTTAAAACTCTATATTAACTATTTGTTATTCAACCAGTTTATAATTCTCAATCCTCATCTTTCATTTGCATTCAGTAACAACAACAAAAAAACAAAAAAAAACAAATCTCACAAAATTCTTAAAACAATTCATCAAACACAACAGAATCTTTTTCAATCATTTCTCTTCATCATTTAAAAAAAAAAAAAGATACTTTTTAATCAGATTGATTACAAATTCTTTTTAATTAGCTTTCTGCTTGATTGCATGAATTTTTAGGTATTATATTGGAATGATCATTTTTTTTTTATTAATCATTTTTATATTCTAATAAATCAAAAATTAATCAAATATTATTTTCTCTAATTTCAAATAGAAGCTCAACACATATCTTCCTTTTAGATAGTTAAAAACTGGAAGAAAAAATAAATTCTAAATGCATATATGGTGTATGCAAATGGAATATTAGGATATTTTTTCAGATTTGAAAATCCTTGTTATTTGTGCTTGTATATTTTCGTAAGATTCATTTATTTTGCTAAAAAATGTTATTACTATCAAAGTTTATTTATCAAACCAAAATTCAATATCTTTTCCTTATATTAATGATTACTTTATTATAAATTACAAGAATCACTATTTGTCTGAATTCTTTTAGATGAGGCTTGATGTGTATTATTTTGATTTTTCATACTGTTGTCCTATCTTTATCATGATATATAGAAACACAATGTTTCAGCTATTGTATCCTCTGGCCTTCTTCAGGTGCACCTTGTCCATCCGATTTTTTTTTTCTTTATAATTATATTTGAGGAATAACAGATGCCATTGGATTTTACACTTCAAATTTCCAAGGAACGCCAATAATAATGATAATAATAATTTTAATAAACATATATGCTTCTTGTGACACTTCTCAGATTGATGGCCGTGCAAAAACATTGACAAAATTATTTGAATTGAGATCTTTGTAAATTATTCAACACCTTGTTTGCTCAACAGACAAACTATTGAAAATGATTTCCCCAAGTTGAATCATTGCTATGCTCGGACGACAAAGTACACCTGAAGAAGTCCAGATATGTTATGTTTCTATATGTTACAATAAAGATGAGGACAACAGTCTGAAAAATCAAAATAATACAAGAGTCACAATAAAAAGTATTCATCACAAGTGCTTCATTCTAATTATATAATTAAAGTATATTATAATAATTATATAATATTATAATATAATAATATATATAATATATATATATATATATATATATATATATATATATATATATATATATATATGTTAAGAATTAATGCAAAAATGTACCAATTTTCCGAGGGACCTCTCCCAAAAGAAAGAAATAATAATAACTTTTGAGAGTGGGCATTAATAGAAAAAAACCTTTTCACATTCTATGGGACTCTTTATCGAGGCATTGAATTAATTATCATATAAATTATTCGAGAGGATAAAATAATGTCTTACCTTTTTAAAGTTATATGATAATTAATTCAATGCTTCGATAAAGAGTCCCATAGAATGTGAAAAGGGTTTTTTCTATTAATGACCTCTCTCAAAAGTTATTATTATTATTTTTTCTTTTGGGAGAGGTCCCTCGGAAAATATCTTTTTCAATTATTCTATTCATTCATTCATTTTTTATTATATTCATTTTTGCATTAATTCTTAACTAAATAATTTAGAAGTATACGCAAAGACTCATATTATATAATATATGTATATATATAATATATAATAATATATTATATAATTAAAGTATATTCTTATCTAAGATTTGTATTATTGATTTCTTTTATTTGTCGATTGATTATGTTATTACTTAATTGATTTGGGAGATT
This sequence comes from Doryteuthis pealeii, assembly GCA_023376005.1. Classification (NCBI taxonomy): domain Eukaryota; kingdom Metazoa; phylum Mollusca; class Cephalopoda; order Myopsida; family Loliginidae; genus Doryteuthis; species Doryteuthis pealeii. The sequence continues at coordinate 21,517,300 of CM042148.1, forward strand.
ATATACTAGTAACTTTTATTGAAAATGTATGATTCTTAATTCTGATGTATCAATATATAATAAATATTTCACTCCTTGGGAATTTTTCACACCAGCATTAAGTGGTGTCTTTCACTGGAGACTGAAATGATTATTATTAGTAGTTTTTCACACCAGTGTTAGCTGATGGTCTTTCACTGGAATTTGAGTGACATGTCCTCAAACTCTAGTGAAACACCACCGGTTAATGTTGGTGTGAAAAAACTTGCAAGAAGTAATATATTTATTATATATCAATATATCAGAATTAAGAATCATACATTTTCAATAAAAGTTACTGGTATATAATCTCTCAAATCAATTAAGTAATAATATTATTATCATTATTATTATTATTATTATTATTATTATTATTATTATAACAACTTTGTTTCAATTATTAATTATCATTGTTCATATATTTTCTTATTATTGAATTATAATTTTAAAAGTAAGCTTTGTTAATTTAAGTACTTAAATGTTGATCTGTAAATATTTTGAAAGTACACTCATTTTTATATAAGATATTATATATGGTATATATCTCCAGTGTAAGATTACTGATAAATCTACAAATTTATAAGATAGAGTAAAGAATAATCATTGATGTCACACGAAACAAGACAATCTTCCTTATCTTAGAAAATATTTCTTGAACTTTAAAAATTTATTTTTCTACTTAATAAAGAAAGTAATTGTTTAGATCAAATTTTATCATCATTCAATTTATTTACATACCTGCATTTGTTACTCATGTACATGGAACTTGAAAAGTTATTTTTCTACTTAATAAAGAAGTAATTGTTTAGATCAAATTTATTATCATTCAATTTTTACATACCTGCATTTGTTACTCATGTACATGGAACTTTGAAAAGTTATTTTCTACTTAATAAAGAAAGTAATTGTTTAGATCAAATTTTATTATCATTCAATTTATTTACATACCTGCATTTGTTACTCATGTACATGAACTTTGAAAGTTATTTTCTACTTAAAAGAAAGTAATTGTTTAGATCAAATTTATCATCATTCAATTTATTTACATACTGCATTTGTTACTCATGTACATGGAACTTTGAAAAGTTATTTTCTACAATTGTTACTCATGTACATGAACTTTGAAAAGTTATTTTTCTACTTAATAAAGGAAGTAATTGTTTAGATCAAATTTTATCATCATTCAACTTATTTACATACCTGCATTTGTTACTCATGTACATGAACTTTGAAAAGTTATTTTCTACTTAATAAAGGAAGTAATTGTTTAGATCAATTTTATCATCATTCAACTTATTTACATACCTGCATTTGTTACTCATGTACATGAACTTTGAAAATTTATTTTTCTACTTAATAAAGGAAGTAATTGTTTAGATCAAATTTTATCATCATTCAACTTATTTACATACCTGCATTTGTTACTCATGTACATGAATTTTGAAAAGTTATTTTTCTACTTAATAAAGAAAGTAATGTTAGATCACATTTTATCATCATTCAACTTATTTACATACCTGATTTGTTACTCATGTACTTGAAATATATCTTGTTGTTAATCTTTTGTTTCAGTTATAGCTAGAGATGAGCTTGATGATCATCGGAAACATTCGGGTGGTGAGTCGCTTGTAGTCCCAGAGAAGGGATCAAGACAAAGGTCAAGGTCACCCGTTGAAGATATGAACCATGGATCATCAAGGACAACTCGATCTCCTGCCCGACACCAAGTGCCTGAGACGTTGTCAAGGTCATTGTCTTTTCTTCATATTCCCTAAATTAAATCTATCTATAAAAATGCATAGACCATATCTGCTTACAATTTTTCCTGATTGTTTTTTTTTCTTTTTCCAGTGTGTATGTGTGTGGGGTTTTTTGTGTTTTTTTTTGTTTTTTACATTTTTTTCAAAAAAATGTAAAAAAAGAAAAAACAAATAAAGACAAAAACAAAATAGAGACAAATAAATCCCACCAAATCAGTAGAATTTTTTTTTTTTTTGTCAGATATTTTGTATTTACGTCTGTGTGTCACTTATCCCTCCCTCCCAAAAAAAGCAGGGTATTTTTTTTTTCAATGTTTAATATGTTCATTTAATACCCTTGGGAAAGGTATGAAACCAACTACTCTCCCTCCAGCTATGGGTAAATAGCAGGGCAGACTGGGCTCTTTAACCTTGTTTAGGCAACCAATCTAGGAGAAGGAAAACTCTGAATTCAAACCTGCTAAAACTCCACTTGGGGTGGTCACTTCTAGAATAGGCTCAGTCCTAATTAGTGATCTATTTAACTAATAAAAAAAATTTCAAATTAACTTAATTAATTTAATTAATTTCAGATGAACTTTAAAAAATTATGACAATTCTTAAGGACACAGAAAAATTCTTTTTTTTTCTAAGTTCATTGAAATCATTTTATCACATTTGTTTATTTTATTGTATGTTTTTTTTATTCAACAAGTCTTGAAAAACCTGAACATTTTCTTACAATGAAGGGGGGGGTACTGTCTACTGGTCTCGAAGAAAGGGATGGCATGACGCTTCTTTACTGATGTCATTAAGTTTATTTAATAAACACCGTGAAACTGTACAAGGAAAAACAAATAACATTTAATAACGGATAACAGCGAATACTTTTAAAAAGAAATAGAAAATCGTCAAAGAAATGTGAAAGCACTTACCATTGTCGCTTGTCTCAACCAGTGGCGTAAACTAAAAGGATTTGTATGTCTTTCCCTTACCCTTTACCGGTTAGGGTTCATAGACTGCAGAAACTAGTGCTCAGCACAAAATGGTATTAACAAACCCATTAAACTACTCTAAATTGGATACTGTGGTTGTAGTTAATTTTTATAAACAAAAATAACTATTTAAAAATAAGATATAATTAACTGGTCAGTTTAGTGGCATTTACAAGGGGGTCCAGTGACTTTGGCTTCTGGACCGGTGAAGTAATTAATGGCATGATCCCAGGGGGCCATCCCCCCAGGCAACACCTGCCCACTTGATTTAAAGGGGCAGGGCTGAGTTTATTGCACAGTGCCTGAGGCACCACCCTTGAGGGCAAATGCCATGGGATCTACGCATTTTTTGTGCCTACCATCCCCTGAGCTTCGGTTCATGGGTGGTCCCATATTAAAAGACCTTGTGTCATACCCTCATAAGCGGGATGCAAGGTAAATAACATTTTCTTATAAATTAACTTATAAATTAAGGGTTAAAGTTTGGCTCTAAATTTTTTAATTATCATATTATGACAAAAAATATTTAAATTTTCAACTATATATTTTTTAATTTTTCATTGTTTTACATTCTAAATGTGTGTATTGATTTGTTTACTATAATTTTCAGACAAAATCGAGCTATGTCCCCTATTCGAGTGCTGCCTACTACATCACGGTCTGCTGGAGGCACTCCTTCAAGCACACCTTCACCCAAAAAACGTCAGCTTCCTTCAATTCCAATTGAAGCACAAATTGCTAGTAGAGATCGTGGTAAGTTGTGAGAAAAATGTAAACTGGTCAGTTATATTTTCCTTTCATATATTTCTTCATCTTAAACTTCTTACTTTGTAGTTTGTCCCTTCAAGAAGAGATTCAGCTTTTGAGAAACATAAGCACATGATGTAGCAAGATTGAATTTGGCAAGGACTACTAATGGAAGGGGGAGGAAGAAAGAAATAAGTGAGAGATTAAAGGTTTTAAAAAGAGTAATGAACACAAAACAGGATGAACGATGATTTGACCGAAGCGTGACCCCCGAATGGAGAATTGAGTGTCAACCGGAAGTTTCGAGTGTTGACCGGAACCGGAAGTCACGTGGTGACGTGGAACAACGAAGAAAGGTCCCGCTCTCTTTTTGCTTTCCGCCATCGTAGGGTATGGATCGGGCCTCTAGTGCCTAGTATGGGGTCACAGTAATTTAACAGTGTCCTCTCTCTCTTTCTCTCTGCCTTTCCTCCTCTCTGATACAAACCCATGAGACAAGCACAATAATAAAGGCTAGCAGTTGTGACTACATATTTCTCGCGTTGTAATTTTTATCAACAAGATGACCGCCACGTGCAGAAGACATTTTTAGTACCGTGAATATATCACCGCCGCCACGTTATGTATATCATTTTGGGTACTGTGAAAATACGACAACGTTACAATGATTTATATATGCATAATTAGGTTATATAAGATATTAATTGTTATAAGATTGTACCATACGAGGTATGTCAGAAAAGTTCCTGGACTGGTATCACAAAATAATTATTTCAAATCCAAACTACAAGTTATCCCCCTCAAAGTAATCCCCCTGGAGTCTAATGCACTTTCTCATCCTTCTCTGCCATGCTGCATGCACTTCTGGAAGGATTCTTCCGGGATTCTCCGTAGCTCTGTCATCACAGCCTTTTTAATGTTGTGCACATCCTCAAAATGGGTTACCTTGATGACCCCGTTGAGCCTGGGAAAGAGGGGAAAAAATCACATGGAGCCAGGTCGGGCGAGTGGGGAGGTTGGGCCAGGAACTCTCGGATACTCAGGGCACTGTGGGCAGGTGTGTTGTCATGGTGAAGCACCTACAAGTTGTCCTGCCACATCTCTCACCTCTTCTTGCACACTGAACAAAGCAAACACCACAGTATCTCTTTGTAGACATGCTGGTTGATTGTCTGTCCCTGTGGCAAGAACTTGCAGTGGACACATCAAAGTTTTCTGACATACCTCGTATAACATTAGTATGACATCAATCGGCGGGTCACATCTGATTGTCCAAAGCCTATCGCCCTTATGGCATGCCTTAACCCTTTTTATCATATATGTGCTAGAAGGCAGTGGCTGAGGGTCTTCATGTCCTTGGAATGACATTAAACTCTATCTGATGGTGAGGTTCCAGTTCTGGACGTCTGGGAAATGTGGAGTACCCCTTCATCACCATTGCTCCCTTGTGAACTCTGACTATGATTATCCCAGCCTTATTGCCCTTATGGCAAGCCCCAACCCCCTTTTATCATATATGTGCTATAAGCTGGTGGCTGAGGGTCTCCATATCCTGGGAATGACATTAAATTCTATCTGATGGTGAGGTTCCAGTTCTGGATGTCTGGGGAATGTGGAGCACCCCTTTATCACCATTGCACCCAGGTCCACTCTGACCTGGAGTGGTAGTACCTGTTAGGGTCCCATTATGGATTAAATAGAAACAAATGTGTTTAAAACAAATTGAGTACCCATCAAGAATGAATAAAACCAATGTCTTCGGCATCAAATGACCCACTGAGGTTGACATGCCGTAAAACCCAACCAACCAAAGTGAAACAACTGAATAAACAAAACCAGATATGTCCAACTTATCTAACTCCGTTTTGACCGGGGTGTCTGGTGGCTTTGGCCACTGGACCTTACAAGCTAATATTGTTGATCCCAGGCCCCCCCCCCCAGGCAATACCTGCCCCCTCGATTTAAAGGGGCAGGGCTGAGTTTATTGCCCGGTGCCCCCCTTGAGGGTAATAAAGGTAAAAAAGCTAGGGGGGCAGCACAGTAAAACAGAATCAAAGAGTCCATAGGTAAAAAAAAAAAAAAAGTTGAGAAACACTGATATACATTTATATATTAAAAGTCGTTGGGGCGGCCTAAAGTCGGTATCAGCCAATCAGCGAGGGAGTCTATCCCCTTTTCACTGGCGCTAGACCAAGGAGATTGTTTTTTGGCATCTGAGGTGGAGCGCCACTCCTACCATCAGCTCCTTACTTTACCGCACAGATCCCTGTGCTACTCATACGCTGAGTTGGCGAGGACCGGAATCGAACTAGAAACCATGTGGTTTCTAGCCGAACACTCTACCGACCGAGCTAACCCGGCCATTATATATTATATAGATAATAATAATTCAATTGAACTAATTTTTTTTTTTTAATTATGATTTTGCATTGATGACTAATGTATTTTTTTATTTTTTAATGTTTCTCATTTTAGTTACCCAAGATCTTGAAGAACGTGCAAGACAGATGAAACTAAAAATGAAAATGAATGCTCAATACAGACATGGGCGTGGTCCAAGTAGTCATGGTGCCCCATCATCTGATAGTGAAATTGCACATCATCATCATCGTGGACGATTGCGTGATGGAGATTTTCGAGATCGACATGATAGATATGATTCACATGGTCACCATAGTCGTGGGCGTGATTTGGAACGTGGACACAGATCTAGACGAAGAAAAAGGTGACACACTTTGTTTTATAAACCTTTTTTTTTTAAATCTGCGGGGAAATAAAAACCTGACTCGGTGTCTAGAAATCAATTTCTAGAATTATCTGTCTTATTGAAAAAATCAATTTCTAGATCTATCTAGTCATGATCAATCTAGAATTATCTGAAACTCTCTTGTGTCTAGAAATCAATTTCTAGAATTAATTAAATTGAAACTCTCTTGTGTTCTAGAAATCAATTCTAGAATATCTAGAATTATCTGTCTCTTGTGTCTAGAAATCAATTTCTAGAATTATCTGTCTTATTGAAACTCTCTTGTGTCTAGAAATCAATTTCTAGAATTATCTGTCTTATTGAAACTCTCTTGTGTCTAGAAATCAATTTCTAGAATTATCTGTCTTATTGAAACTCTTTGTGTCTAGAAATCAATTTCTAGAATTATCTGTTATTGAAACTCTCTTGTGTCTAGAAATCAATTTCTAGAATTATCTGTCTTATTGAAACTCTTTGTGTCTAGAAATCAATTTCTAGAATTATCTGTCTTATTGAAACTCTCTTGTGTCTAAATCAATTTCTAGAATTATCTGTCTTATTGAAAACTTGTGTCTAGAAATCAATTTCTAGAATTATCTGTCTTATTGAAACTCTCTTGTGTCTAGAAATCAATTTCTAGAATTATCTGTCTTATTGAAACTCTCTTCTTCAATTTTGTATGAAACTTATTGAAATTGATGAACTTATATATATATATATATATATATATATATATTAGTTGATGAACTGATAGTTATATTAAGAAATGCTTGATTTTTAGCAGTATATGCCAAACCCATATTAATTTCTTTCAAATCATTTATTGAGAAAAGATAGGGTTATTTCCTAGTTGAGTAACATCAGTGACCCAGAAAAAACAGAACCCAAATTATTTATTTATTTTCCCATTAAACTAACCCTAAACCCCAAGGTTAGGGTTAGTTTAATGGGAAAATAAATAAATAATTTGGGTTCTGTTATTTTCTGGGTCACCCTGTAATATCATGTTACTCAATTAGGAAATAACCAAAGATAGTTTTTGATATTCTAGCAAGAAACTTTATCCAGTTTTATATATTTTCTATAATAACTTTTACTGTGAGACATTGTATTGCATTGTTTAAATTGTCCTTTTCTTATCAAAATTATTTATTTTCAATTTGAATAATACTAATAATGTTTTGTTCTCCCTGATTTTTGTCTTATCTAGAATTCAGCCCTGATGTTTCAGATGATAATTTACCGAGTGATGCGTCAGAAACAAGTGACATGTCTGAAGTTTCCAAAGTTAGCACAATCAGCATGCGTTCTACACAGTCTGAAAGACCACACAGAAAATTTAGGTACACATTACTTTATAAAAATACATTTATATGTTGTGATTCATTTTATTAGTTAACAATACATTCTTTAAAAATATAAAATACATTTATATATTGTGATTCATTTTATTAGTTAACAATACATTCTTTAAAAATATAAAATACATTTCGGCCAATGTGCCCTCCGGCCTTCTTCAGGTATTTCTTGTCAAACTCGGGAACCTTCCTTTTGAACCTGGGAACTTTCTTGTTATAATGTCCATGATGGCTCCCAATTCCGACAAGAAGGTTCCGATTTCAAGAAGGTTCTCAAGTCTGACAAGAAATACCCGAAGAAGACCGTAGGCACATCGGCTGAAACATTGTACAGATAATAATAAAGATGAGGAGAAATAGTCCAAATAATACAAATCTGTTTTTATTTTTAATGACTGAAATCAACTTTTTTTTTTGTTTTTTTTTTTGTGTTTTTTTTCTATTGCAAATACCAGTGAATTTACATCAAAGATGGAAAGTCGCACTACAATGCCAAAGAGACAGATTATTCGAAGTCCAAGTTCTGAAAGTTCAAGCTTTGAACGGAATGATGGAAGCATTTCGGATTCTGCTGTTTCTTCCAGTGTTATTGAAGGTAGGAAACGACGGCCAAGCCTCGGTCACAAGGTGGCAGCATTTGTTGGGCTTTCACGACGAAGTAGTAGTGCTATGCATCTAGCAGGTAGGTTACGATGACACTTACAAAATTCATCCCAAAATTCTCCGTCATCCCCTCCGTTATCCCCTGCTCTTCTTGCTGCTTGCTTGATGACTTCTTTTAAAGCATGAAACCCGCCAAGCTTCTTCGTCTTCTATGTGCAACTGTATCAGCTACTGCTGCATGAAATTTGGATGGAAATCTTTTTTTTTCTTTTTTTCTTTCTTTCTTTCTTTTTTTTAATAATTCTAGCTTTTAATGTTTCAGCTTTATTTTGCATCAATGTTATAAGTGTTCTGTTTTATATAGTTTTTTTTTTTTTTTTTTTTTTTTTTTTTCAAATGAATAAGATTTTTTTTTTTTTTTTTTTTTTTTATGAAAAAAAAAAGAAAGAAAAAATAGGTACTAATTAAAAATAATTTAAATGCTCAGAGGATGATTTTTTTTTTATATACAGAATTGATTCTAAATAAGTTTGAGCACTATTGATGATATTTAGCTGAATTATAATTACTTCAAAGAAGAGAAAGTTAATGGATAAAGAATGTCTTCTTTTAATGCCATGCTTTGTATAGTATAATAACCAAATTCTTAGAAAAATAAATTTATAATTGAATAATAATAATAATAATAATAATAATATAATAATAATAATATCTTTTCAGCTAGTATATTAAGTCTGAGACCTGTCAGCTGTTCCTTATAAATATTCATCTTAATTCCACAGAATATTTATAATCTTTCCACAGATTATCTAACATTGCCTTAAAGGAGTTTAGAGATGGGGCATTCACTATTGATGATGGTAGCATGTATTCACCACTCTGATAATAGTATATTAGGCCTGTCAGCTGTCCTTATAAACATTCATCTTAATTCCACAATTTTATAATCTTTCCACAGATTATCTAACATTGCTTTAAAGGAGTTTAGAGATGGGGCATTCACTATTGATGATGGTAGTTTATTCCATGTATTCACCACTCTGTTACTAAAATATTATTAAAATAATAGTATATTAGGTCCGAGACCTGTCAGCTGTCCTTATAAACATTCATCTTAATTCCACAGAATATTTATAATCTTTCCACAGATTATCTAACATTGCCTTAAAGAGTTTAGAGATGGGGCATTCACTATTGATGATGGTAGTTTATTCCATGTATTCACCACTCTAAAATAATTTTGTCTTGCATTTGCTTTACAAAATTTTTTAAAGAGTTTTAACTTATGACCCCTGGTATTGTTATTTTGAGCAATGTTTAGTAGGTCAAAGTTCGTTGAATAAAAACCATGTGTATATTTGTAGGCTTCAATCATATCCCCTCTTATACTCTTGGTAAGTCAATGTTCCTAAGTCTTTCTTCATACAAAATAAGAAAACAAATAAGCTGTAATAAGGTTACTCTTGTCCTTAATAATTTTTATTACATTTCCTGTTAAATAATAGTAACTAGTTATAGACTCTTTCATCTATAGGTCAATATTTTGGTACATTTTTCATCTCAGTACCTAACTCTATCAAACCTGGTGTTGTAATCAATGATTTACCATTATTAATGGGGAGATAACTCATTTTGTTTCTATTCTAAATCTTTCCAGATTTTTTTTTTTTATTTAGATATTAAAAAAATTTTTTTTTTTTAATTGAAATAGATCACTAATTAGGCCTGAGTCTATTCTAGTAGTGACCAGGTTTGAATTCAGAGTTTTTCTTCTCCTAGACTGGTTGCCTAACCAAGGTTAAAGAACCCAGTCTGCCCTACTATTTACCCATAGCCTGAAGGAGAATAGATGGATTCATACCTATTAAATGCATGGCTACTTTTCATTTTTCTAAAAAATAGATATAACTGATTTTTTCTTCGTCCTAATAAAGTACAAAGTTAATTTTAACTAAGAAGACTAATTAGGTTATACTGTTATCATGTAAACATTATAAGAATATTTGGTACTTAGATTTAGTCACTTCATATAATGTAGAAATTTCTGTGAGCAAAATTATTTTTGCACGTTTTTTTTTTTAATTTTTTTTTTTTTTTTTTAAACCACCAAATTAAGTTAAAAAGCTTTTTTCCTTTTTTTAATTGTTTGCTTGCTTTTGATTTGTTGTTAGTTTTTGACTGCTAATGTTTTTGTTGTAAAATTATTTCTTTTATTTATCAATGCATGTTTATCAATTGCATTAAATTCTGCCTTCAACCTTTTTTATTATTATTATTATTTTTTTTTTTTTTTTTTTTTAATTTTCACAATTTTAGCCTCACTATACTTGACCTACAAAGCACTTATAAAAAAAAACTGGCTGGTTCTGCAATTAAAAACTTGAAAATCTGCTTCAAATTGAATTTAAATTTACTGAATTATCTTATCTTTTGTTAAATTAATTATGATATAACCTATATTTTCAATCAACGTGTGTATGTGTGAATCTGTGCGTCTGTGTCTGTTTGTAGGTAGTATAATACAGAAATTAAAACCACATTTTGATGAGTTGTGGTGCACCTGAGCACTGTACACAATAAATTTCATTATTATTATTATTATATCGCAATTGATAGTTTCATTTTTTAAATTTTTTTTGTCATGACAATCAGACGATACTACATTCTGAAGAATTAGAAGTGGTATGAAACGGTGGTTCATGAACAACATGGAATTGGATTTACATTACAAGAAGTTTGTTGAATAATAGACTTAACAAAGATATCTTGCAAAAAAAATTCAATGTCGGTCATAAAGTAAAGTCGTCGGGGTAGCCTAAAGTCTGTATCAGCCAATCAGCCTATCTCCTTTTCACTAGCGCTAGACCAAGGAGATTGTTTTTGCATCTGAGGTGGAGCGCCACACCTACCATCAGCTCCTTACTTTACCGCACAGATCCCTGTGCTACTCATACACTGAGTTGGCGAGGGCCTGTATCGAACCAGGAACCTTCTGATTCCTAGCCGAACGCTCTACTGACTGAGCTCGGTATCAGCTGGACAGTAAGGGAGTTAATCCCCTTTTCACTAGTGCTAGACCAGGGATATTGTTTTTGTTTCTGAGGTGGAGCACCACACCTACCACACAGATCCAAGCTGTGCTGCTCCTGCACTGAGTTGGCGAGGGCCAGTATCAAATATTATATAAGTAGAAGAACGATAGTTCTGAAACTCGGGAACCTTTTTTTTCGGACTCGATTACGACAAGAAGGTTCCCGGGTTTGAATAGAAGGTTCCGAATCCGAAAAGAAGGTTCCCGATTCCGAGAAGGTTCTCAAGTCTGACAAGAAATACGTAAAGAAGGTTGGAGTGCACATCAGCTGAAATGTTGTACAGATAACAATGAAGATGAGGACAATGGTCCGAATAATCCAAATAACACTAACACAATCTCCATTATAATAAGATATTGCGTTTTTTTGGGGTTTTTTTTTTTTTTTTGGTTTTTATGATGGTCCATATATATTTATCAAAGGCTGTGCCTGCCCTGTCGGTGGGGCATTAGAATGCACCGACTGCACTTCTGCAGAGGGGGTAAGACTCACCCAATGGGGCCACCTGTTGGCCGTGGGTGGTAACCCGTGATTGCCCTGACCTTATTGCCTTTATGGCAAGCCCCAACCCTTTTTATCATATGGGTGCTAGAAGGCAGTGGCTGAGGGTTATCTTGTCCTGGGGAATGACATTAAACTCTATCTGATGGTGAGGTTCCAGTTCTGGAGGTTTCGGGAATGTGGAGCACCCCTTCATCACCATTGCTCCCTGGTTCACTCTGACCCGGAGTGGTAGTACCTGTTAGGGTCCCATCTATGGGTTAAATAGAAAACATGAGTTTATAAACAAAATTGATTATCCATTAAGAATTAATTTATTTCAAAACTTTGTTGGCATTAATGACCCACCGAGGTTGAAATGCCGTAAACCAAACAAACCAAAGGCCATGCTTTGAGTGTATATTCTATCAGTGATTGACAGTTTATAGAAATAGCTCCTTTGGTTCCAGGGTACTTCCATCGCACTGATGTAAACTTGAAATTTTTTTGAAGTAATCTTTAAGTCTATTTGTGGTGTAAAGTTCTTGGATCTAAATGGATCTTGGATCTTGGATGTAAATCTGATTGTGTTTTGAATTCTGTACTTTCCACTTGTTATTCTTCTGAATGTAGTATCACCTGATGATTATGAAACTATTAGTTGCAATATGTGGTTTTAATTTCTGTGTTATACTGCCTATATATGCTCTATCCCAGATCTCTCTCTCTCTCTCTCTCTCTCTCTAGATACTTTCTCTCTTATATTAACATTAGAAGCCTTATATATATATATATATATATATATATTAGAATTAGAACCCTCATATATCTGTATATATTATATAAGTAAATAATGCTATTTGCTCTAGGCTTCCTGAAATGGCTATAATTCTAAAAATCTAAATATTCTGGTATATTTTTTACTTATATGATTTTGCTCTGTGACTCTGACAATAAGAGCACACATTGAGCTCTATAAACTACAACACTTTTTTTTTTAAACTTCTATGTCGTAAGGAAGATTTCTACGGATTTTTGGATTATATAAGGCATCTAATTGTTCAATAAGATATCTAATGTTTTTTGTGGTATTTTAAAAATCAAATCAGAATGCTGAAAAAATAGAATGAGAATAATCTAATAATTATATATATATAATATATATATATATATATATATTGAAATCAATTAATTAAGCTAGTTATTCCCAAATTTATTTCCAAATATAAAATATGTCACAAAAAAATTGTCGCAAAAAATCGCTGAAAACAATCACAGTAATTAAAACTTGGAAATCCAAATTTTAGGATTACAGATTCTGATTAAGCCAGAATGTTTTTAATTTGCTTATGGAGTAGCCCAACATATCATACCAAGGTCTGATTCCAAAATGGTATGATATGTTGGACTACAGCGTCTTGGAGTAAAGTTGAAAAAATGTGACACACTAACATTCACATTTATTATTAGATATGTATATATTCCATTTTACTAAAAAGAAAACTGGTATGTAATAAAAAATATAGTGTAAAATAATATCAAATGCTTAGTTTAAATTTAATCCTGTTAATGTGATTCAATAAATGGAGAAGCGCGTGGTGTAATGGTTAAAGTCATGGGAAATGGACTTGTCGCCCCAAGTTCAAATCCTGGATGTGGTAATTGCATTTCACTTAGCGCTAATACCCTTGAGAAAGGTATGAATCCTACTCTCCCTCCAGCTATGGTTAAATAGTAGGGCAGACTGGGCTCTTTAACCTTGATTAACTCTGAATTCAAACCTGTTAAACGCCGCTTAAGAAATTGACCTTGTGTCACATCCTGCTCGTGAGGAGGAGTGGGTAAATATATATATAACAAAATATTCCAAAAATATTGACAGAAACAGTGACTATGTGGAGAAGTCAGGATGTGATCCATAGAGGACCAGCTTCATTTTGATGTATGATACATGTTCCTGTGTTGGTAATTATACCTGTCCTAAACAAAATAGTATTACTTTTTGACTCACCTTAGTAGATACACAGACTGGGCTCTTTAACTTTGGTTAGACAACCGGTCTAGGAGAAGGAAAACTCTGAATTCAAACCTGTTCAACTCCGCTTAAGAAATTGACCTTGTGTCACATCCTGCTCGTGCGGAGGGGTTAGTAAATATATATATGATTCAATATAGAAATCTTTTACCATCATTATTTTGGTAAGTAAATAAATAATGTAAATAATGAAAAAGGCTTTGTAACAATTTGTTCAGGTTATGGTCAAGTCACACTGAAAGCACCAGTTCCTGCTAGATCACCAAAGTTAAGCAGCAATGAGCCTCTTCAGTGCTTAGTTGGGTGACCATTTATGCAATAGTAGGTTCTGTAACCAACCTGAAGCCTGTGTGCTATATCTAAGCAAATACACTTGGAGTTAAACAAATCATTTATCAAAAATGACTCAATTCAGTATTAGATAACCCAAAAAGGGTTGATATGCCGTAAAACAAAACAACCAACCAGCTAACCAAAAATGTGTTCATGATAAAAGAAATTTAGAATTATTGTTAAATCATTAGTATTGTTTACTATCACTATTGTTATTTTGCTGAAAATATATATATATATATATATATATATATAAATTATTTGTTAGAGGGTACAGTACATTTAAGCTGTAATTGTTACCATTGGTTTCAAAGTAGCGCATTTGCCACTTATTGTCATGACTACAGGCCTTTGAAAGAAATGCAGCGAATATCAATTCATTTATCATAAATGAATTGATATTCGCTGCATTTCTTTCATAGGCCCGTTGTCTTGACAATAAGTGGCTAACACGCTGCTTTGAAACCAATGGTAACAATCGCACCTTAAATGTATTCTACCCTATAACAAATAAATACAGCTCTTACACCTATACTTGAGCACTTTATTTTCAATTCTCTAATACTAGAAAAAAATAGTGTATATATATATATATATATATATATATATTATATATATATATATATATATATATATATATATAGTCTAAGCAGTTCCTATTGAAGACTACAGAATATTTCTTCTTTATAATCTTTATTTTTATTCTTTCTAGTCTTCTAGTGATTTTTTCGTAAATCAAGATTCAGCTGGTAGAGGAACTGTCCCATACTTTTTACCCTAGCGCTTTCGACTATTTCTTCAGTCATCATTGGGGGATTGTAGGTTGTAGTGTGTTAGGTTATTTTTCTTCTCATTTGAATTTATATATATATATATATATATATATATATATTTACCAACCCCTCCACATGAATAGAATGTGATACATGGTCAGTTTCTTAAGCAGCGTTTAACAGGTTTGAATTCAGTTTTCCTTCTCCTAGACTGGTTTCCTAACCAAAGTTAAAGAGCCTCTTTCCATCAGCTTTGGCTTTTTTTCTGGGTCACCTTCAATGAACAGGGTGTAACTTATTCTCAAATTACCTTTGTAGATAACACATTAAACACATAGATAACACGTAGACTAATTGCTTCAACCCCTTGAGCAACTCTTACTTTGTGGGCAGGGCAAGCTGATTTTATCCAATCTCCTAGCCAGGTAATCTATTCTGGTTTCTAACCTTTATTGCTCTTTTGACTGATGTCCAGATGCCAGATATAAGAAGCCATGCAGCCTGAAGATAGGTGTGCAATATTATCTACAATCTCTGCTAACTTCTCGATGGCCGTACCCTCACCCACCATATCTAGGATGGTATTGTAAGAATGGTTCAAAGTTATATATATTGGATACATGACTCCAACGAAGGTTAACAGACAAAACATTTAATATAGTACAGCACATGGATATGATGAGATACAAAATACAGGGGTAAAACAATGTTACATATAGAACGATAAATACACATTCATGAATGGTACAAGATAACATATAAAAGTACAGACATGAGACTAGGGATAGTCCATGCTGTGAAGAACTTACAGTAATGTAAGTGGGGCCAAAAGCCCCAACGAGAAGGGATAGACAGTGACTAGCCCATGTGTCTCATGGTTACTGGAACAGGAAAAGAGAGAGAAGCCTTTTGAACCAGCCACTTAAATACTATCTCCCCTAGCGGGCACCAGCAAACTAAACCGGGCAGACAACTCTCCCAGGCAAATACGAAACTAACGCTACAGTATGATATATAGCCAGTAGATGCTGGAGAAAAACATAAAACACTCCATTACCCTCTCCAGAGACAGCACAGAAAGTGTGAAGGTTTGCTGTCTCCCAAGATCTCCTTTTTCTGTTACATAGAAATCCGCTGAACAAGTTCATCCCTCAACCTGTAATTTTTTTTCTTTGGGTGGGGAAATAATTATGTCTTTGACTTTCTGGACTATTGTTGTATGGGTATTACAGAGATCGCCAAGTGGTATTACGTAATCTGACTTGGGTTCACCAAACTTGAAATATGCTGGACATATATATTGCGCATCAAAATAACAGCAGCATTTTCCTCGTCCATCCTTATAAATGAAATATTTTTCTGCGTAGGAGAAATATTTTCAACACTTGTAGAAAAGAAGTAATTCTACCAAAGGTCAGAATTGAGTATCACTACGTGACTGTATCTACCCTTTCTCTCTAGTGGGTAGTTGGTAGTAGCAGGCGACATTTACAGAAGGAAATGGGAGGGGGTAAGGTTACGTATGCCAAATTCAAAACGTGGGTGAGTAAGAACAAAGGCGAAGATAGCCAGGTACCATTTCTAGAACCATCTTTTCTATTCCAAATATTCTAAGTGTGGAAAAAGAATCCAACACATAAGGAAGTGACAAGTTTTTTGCATTGTAAAATAATCTGTCACATCTGGGTCACCAGTTATTGTGTTGGTTGGTTGGTTGGTTGGTTGGTAGAGAAAGATATTTAGTTTGAGTCTCCACTCACCAACATCCAATGTTAACATTAGTATACATTATTATTATTTATATTTTAAAGTCAATTACAATGCGTATAAAATAGTGTCCAATGTCTAATTGATTTCGAAGTATCTTCATCTTCAGAGACTGTTTTTGAATGGACGTGGTCTTGTGTGTTATATAATATATATATATATATATATATATATATATAATTAGACGTTATAACATGTGGGTTGTTAGAACGCCACGCAGAAGAGACGTGATTTCCTTTGTTCAATCAATTTCAATTTTATTCTTTTTTTAAAAAATTTTTTTAAAATATGTATTTGTGGCGTTCTAACAACCCATGTGACATCCAATGTTAACATTAGTATACATTATTATTTATATTTTAAAGTCAATTACAATGCGTATAAAATAGTGTCCAATGTCTAATTAATTTCAAAGTATCTTCATCTTCAGAGACTGTTTTGAAATGGACGCGGTCTTGTGTGTTTTATATAATTATATATTATATATATATATATATATTTTTTTTTTTTTTTTTTTTTAGACGTTTATAAACATGCATCACGTGGGTTGTTAGAACACCACGCAGAAGAGACGTGATTTCCTTTGTTCAATCAATTTCAATTTTATTCTTTTTTTTTTTTTTTTTAAATATGTATTTGTGGCGCTAACAACCCATGTAATGTGTTTATAACGTCCAAAAAAAAATATATATATATAAGCACACAAGACCGCATTCATTTCAAAAACAAGTAAATTGTAGGACAGACTGGGCTATTTAACCTTGTTATGGCCTCCAGTCTAGGTGAAGAAAAACTCTGAAATCAAACCTGATAATCCCAGCTTCAACTTTGTGTCATATCCTGCTTGTGCGGAGATTGTTGGGTAAATATATTTAAAGACAAAATAGTACCATTCTTGAAAATGAATGTAGACACATCTGAAAGCTTTTGAAACTTTGAATCTTTCAGAAGATTTCTACATTAATTTGATTTGGATTTATGTTTCCTCGTTTGGAATTAAGAAAAAACTTTAAAAATTAATACATTCTTCCTTTTCTATTTCTTTTTTTTTTTTAACCAAACATGTGTGTATGAGTATGCATGCGTGTGTGTGTTCCTTATTAATTTCTTATATATCAAACTCTGTCAATCACTTTCTAAATAGATTAATGAATAAAATGTATGCTTTCAAAGAAACTATTCAAGTTTATATAGATAACTTTTTAATTTTTGATATCCATTTTTTTTTAAATACTATTATTGAGTTACATATATCAGTCATTATGATTTTTTAAACTGTTTATAGTTTCCTAAGATTATAAACAGTTTATTCTTTTTAAAATTCAAAATGACAAAAATGATTTACATTATTCTAATTTTATAAATAAATAAAAGAATATATTTAATTTGTCATGGTGATTTCAAACAGTTTTGATCCTAAATACCAAATATACAATAAAGAATGGATTTCCTAAAAATACAAATGTTAATTTTGTATTAATTAATGTTTATTTTTTAACAATTATTTAAGATTTTATTCCTACTCTATTTTCATTCAATAAATTTCACAATTATGTTGATTTTAATGTAATATCTTCTTTTTTTTCTTTTTTTTTTTTTTTTTTTTTTTTTTTTTTTAAGATTTATTGGTAAATGATGAATGATAAATATCATAAAATTTCATAAAAGTTTAGAAAAGAAATATACATTATTCCTTTGATACTTTATCTTTCTGTCCTGGATAATGAAATTTAGAATTTGACCTTTTTTTTTTTTAATGCAAAAATTTGCATATTTTTTTAATAGTCAAATTTTTAATGCAAAAATTTGCATATATATATTTTTAATGCAAAAATTTGCATATATATTTTTAATGGTCAAATTTTTTAATGCAAAAATTTGCATATTTTCAATTACATCAGTTCTTAATAAAACAATAAACGAATCAAATTTTACATCTATTTATTTATCTATCAAATAAGTTTAACAAATTGATAATCGTATATTGGATTCAAATGAAGCAGACCAAAATGTTCCCCCCGTTCCCTAGTCTACTTCTGCCTTCTGTTGCAGGTACAAGTACTAAAATAATTGCGCACGTGGACTGATTTATTGGCCAATCTTCAGTCCTGATGATGTTTTCATTGCAGCACTGCCTCCCAAACTGTGCTTCAGTCAGAAGAGTAGCCTGCCTACCTGAAAGTCTGACTGCCTGCCACATATAGCATTTGCCGCTGCTGCTGTTGCTGCTGCCGTTGCTATGACTGCTGCCACCCTGAGACATACCTTGGCCCTTACCCATCTGACCTTTACCTCTTCCGTGACCTTTTCCTCTTCCGAACCCTCTGCTCTCCCCTTTCTTTCTCTGCCATTACACAATTATATTTTTTCTCATTTTATTCCCATTCAATTTCCTTCACATCATCTTTATTCCACAAAATAATCTTCTAGCTTATTTTCGATAATTTCTTCCATTGGCATTTGTCTAAAAGCAGTTAGTTAAATGCTCCAAATTGTAGAACGGTTTCATTTGCTGTAACACACTCTTTGCTTGACATCATGTCTTTTGAAATAAAGAACAATATACTGCAAGAAGAACAATAGGACCATATAACTTTTAGGCACCCCTTTTGCAATCTCGATTCGTGGGGACATTTTTTCCATCTACACCGTCAAAATCCAGTTAATTGTTAACAGACGATTTTTAGAGTTTTTTTTGTTTTTTTTTAATTATAAAACTAACCCCTAACAAACAACCAGATTTTGATGGTGTAAATGAGAAAAGTGTCCTTGTGAGTCGAGATCGCGGAAGGGGTGCCTAAAGGTCATATGGCCCGAATAATATATTGTAGTAAGTTCTATGCATGAGAAAATGCTACCACATTCTTAGTCTGTTTTTGTTTGGGCAGCTCCAAAATTATTGAAAAAAAAAAAGGTTTTTATTATTAATATATTCAAACAGAACTTTTGCGTTATTTGGATTTTTCGGACTGTTGTCCACATCTTTATTTTTATATACACGTTTCGAACAATGTGCTCTCTGGCCTTCTTCTGTTGGTGCCTTAAGGTCATATGGTCCAGAAAATGTATATTATATTGTAAGGAGAGAGTGAACAATTCGTATACCATTTCAGGATTAACCCTGTTATATCGAGAATTTTGGTGCTTAAAAGATAGGGTTCAGCACAAACACAGATACCAGAGAATCCCCATTTAATTAAAGAGGAAACTTCTTCGCTTTGTCGCAGAATGAGTTAGAAGGGACTCCTTAGCCTTGGTCGGCAATCCATCTGAGTCAAGGAAGAGTCCGACACAAAACTTCCGTTGCTTAGCGGCTTTACCCTATCCCAAGTAAAGGCTAGGGGATTAAACCTCGAAAACAAATCAGGAGCTGCAGTCCCTAAGGTGATGTGATACTGAAATCCAGTGCTACCCAGCAACTCCTGCGACACTACTGCTGCCAAACTGCATTGGTTGCTTACCTTTCCTTTGGATCACAGCGGCATGGTGGAGAGAGGGTGAGCTGCTTGGGCAACAGCTCATCCTTCATATGTACCTGTCCAGGCTACCTATTCCAATAAAAAAAGAGGGGTAAATAACATCAATGGGATAAACTGTTGATCGTGGGTGGTGACTGGAGATGCTTAAGAACGGAATCATTGTGGCTGATCAATCCATAACATGCAACACTTCCCTTTGGCCCTTACTAAGGCTGACCAATCGGCTGGTCACATCAAGCCCTAGCACATATATGATTGTTCAAACCCTATTGCCCTTATGGCAAGCCCCAACCTTTTCTATCATATATGTGCTAGAAGGCTCCACTCACACTCACACTCCCCCCTCTCTCTCTCTCTCTCACACACACACACACACACACACACACACATATATATATATATATATATATATATATATATATATATATATATAATCTTAACAAGATCAACAATAAGGTTCACGAGTTCAACAAGCCTTCATGTCATAATTACAACACATGCCACAACGGATATAAGGATTGAGTTAATACACTGCTAATTGACAATCATCTGTAGGTTGCAAGTTCAATCCTTGATGACAGACAATAATAATATAAAATACTTAACATAGTTTAACTCTTGTACCCGGTCATGGTTAGCAGAATGAGAACAGTCTACCCTGGTAGATTGAATAAAGAGTTCAGTTTGAAGTTCCCTGAAGGCTGCCGTTTATAACATAAAGGTTCCCGAGTTTGACAAGAAACACCTGAAGAAGGTTGAGAGGCACATTGGTTGTAATGTTGTGTATATAAAAATAAAGATGAGGACAACAGCCCCAAAAATCTGAATAATAAAAATTATCAAGCCTCAAAAATTTAAACAAATAAAACTTTTGTATTTTAACAATCTGGAATGACCCTCAATATCTATTTAGATATTCCAATTATAGAAAAAAAAATACCTATATACATCTATTATTATTCTTATTTACTTTTCCTTACTACTCAATCAATTCAATATTTCTGTTTAATGTAAATATTGATAAATTAAGTCTAACGACTCATTTAAAGTCAATAGAAGTTGCATAAAGCTTAATACAGAGATTGTAAATCGATCAAAGGGATCGAGTATCAGGACCCCCCCCCCCACAAGACTACTTTGTCAGTACGAGTTACCAGTTTAAAAAAATAGTAATTTGAACTTAAACTATTCAAAACTTGATCTCAACTTTCCAATTAAACTTGACACTGTCACCTCATCATATGATTAAAATTAACCTCATTTATATACCAACATACCGACTACCCATGGAAACTCCATTTCTTGTTTAGTGTATTGACGTGTCATTTAGTCTGTAAATTAAAATAAAAATCATTGAATTAAAGCTTCGTTACTGGAAAGTTGTGAATAATAAATGTGGTACATGGCCTGCTCTCTGTTACCTCAAAATAACTCAAACTTTTGACTGATCAAGGTTTTTTTTTTTAAATTTATGAATGAAAAATATAACAATGATATATATATACTTAATGACTTAATGATGTCTTGTATTACAAGTGTGTTACAATAAACTGAAAACATTCATGTGGACGTTTCTATTTAACTATACTGTCACTTTTAATATTAACTGGTTGCATTTGCAACTATGTCTTCTACTACTACTACTACTACTACTACTTCGCCTGCAACCACCTGCAGCTACCTTAGTTCTAATTACTCTAATCTGTTGTGTGAGGGTTTCAAGTCCAGCTCTGTTCCTAATCTTCCTGCTCTTCTCCGTCTACGTCTGTGTGGTGGCCATGTTGGTCAAGTTAGTTGAAGGACTTCGACACCTCTACATCCTGCCAGATGCAGTGGGACTGGACTGAGTGTGTTTACAACTCTTGTGAAATGACCCATGACCAGTGGTAGTGGTGGTGGTTTCGGTGTTGTAACGTCAGTACTCCGTTGGTTGTTCTTTGCCTACTCGTCACTTCTGTAAGTATGGTGCAGCGTTGCGTGCAAGCGAGCAGTGTTCATGGCCTCATTACACACATTGGTGTACCTGATGATGATGATGATGACATTCCTGCAGATTATGATGATAACAGATGCATGGGGTTATCATTTACATTTCTTATCTTTAATCCAAAGTAAATTTTTATTAAGTAAATATATCTCTGCATTTGTCTTATAAACACGTGTAAATGTAATATTCTATAAATATATCATTATCAGCATCATGGTTAAGTATGCTACTTTTCAATTTTTTCCGTTATAATTATATATATTTTATAAAAAATTTTTTTTTTTTTTTTTGTATACCAAAGTCAAGAATTATTTGATTTCAGAAAAAAAAAAAAAAAAAAAAATATCAAAATATCTTTGCATTTTAATTCAAAATAATCAGCTTCAATTTTCATCTTTTCAATAGTTGTACGAGGGTGAGTCAAAAAGTAATGCCATTTTGTTTAGGACAGGTATAATTACCAACACAGGAACATGTATCGTGCATCAAAATAAAACTGGTCCTCTGTGGATCACATCCCTACTTCTCCACCGTTTCTCTCAATAGCAATGTTCCACCTTGGAATGGGAGCATGTATCCTTGCCCCGTAAAATTCTGTTGACTGTTCTTTGAGCCACTTCTTCGCTACAAATTTCACTTCCTCATCACTAGAATAATGTTTGCCTCTCAGACCCTCTTTCATGGGGCCGAAGAGTGGCAAACATTATTCCAGTGACGAGGAAGTGAAATCTGTAGTGAAGAAGTGGCTCAAAGATCAGTCAACTGAATTTTACGAGTCAGGAATACATGCTCTCATTCGAACGTGGAACTTTGCTATTGAGAGAAATGGTGACTATGTGGAGAAGTAGGGATGTGATCCACAGAGGACCAGCTTCATTTTGATGTATGATACATGTTCCTGTATTGGTAACTATGCCTTTCCTAAACAAAATGGCATTACTTTTTGACTCACCCTTGTAAATTCAACACAATTTTCATGATCTTAAAATTAAAAAAAGATTTATAAAATGCATCTGACATTAAAAGCAAAAAACAATTCTGCTTTGTAATTCATCTTGAAAAAAAAAAAATGCTAGTCATATTAAACTTTCTAAGAATTTGATATACCTTATTTTTCTAAAGAAATTCTTATATGTAAAATTATGTTTCTGATTTCCTGTGTTTTTATTGCACTCATCAATGGTATTGATCTCTCGTTCATCTTGAAATTAAAACAACTTTTAGAGAAATGCTTTAAAAAAAAAAAAAAAGAACACTAGGTTCTAAAATAACTTCTCCATTAACAAAACAACTAAATATACTGGTTTGGTGGTTGGTTTTGAAGGTTATCACAATGCAAGTGTAAAGAAAAAATGAGGTAACTACAGTGATGCTGATAGCCTTTTGATTTAGTGTGTCCAGGGACACACATAATTGTATTGAATGAGTCCCAGTGAAAATTTATGGGTCCCAACTAAAATCGTCTAACTCTTACTCTGTAACCTATCCTTGTAGCGTAATTATTATGGTCTTCGGGAATTGAAAAATAAAATGGTAATCGGATTTCTGGAGAAAGAGAAGAAAAAGAAATAAGAACCAAGGTTAAAGTTTTTAAAGAGTAAACACACAATGGGGTGCCAGCAATGATCATTGAATGACCCCGGAAATAGATTTAAAAATAAAAACAGAAGTTCTGGGTTTGGACCAGAAACGGATGTGATCCCTTGGACGAAATTGGAGAAGAAGAAAATCAGCCTTTTTTTCGGCTAGGCTCTGGTGGGAATGCGACGTCGCTCCTGGTTCCCTGTATGGGTTTGGGATAGTAGCACAGAATGTGATTCTATGTTAGAAGATAGAATAATGTAACCATATACTCTCTCTCTCTCCTTCTTTCTGAAAAAGAACCCACAAGTGTGAAAGAAACAAACAGCCCCCTGTGACTATACAACCTGCGTGTGTTGTTTCTAAACTAAACGGCTACTATTACAACTCAAACTTGGCTCTATGCAACATATATCATTCTGGTACATCCTGTGTAATTCATTTCTAAGAAACTATTGAAATGTATTTATAGTTAGCTTGAAATGGTGAGAGAAGAAAAAAGAAAAACACTGGGATGCATGAATACGATTTTACTGCATCCTTTTAGATTTTTTTTTTACCCGTACCTATCAGCATCTCTGTAACTATGATGTTGTTCATTTACCTTTGATTTATTTTCTTAATATTTCGAGATAAAGATCTCTTCCTCAGAACATTTCTGAAAGTCTGGAGCTGTTAACTTGTTGCTAGGAACTGTCCATTCTGTTGTATGACGGCAATGTCTTCCTTTAAATCCTCTGCGTGTGTTTGTGTGTGTGTAAGTTCCTAGCAACAAGTTAACAGCTCCAGACTTTCATAAATCTTCTGACGAAGAGATCTTTATCTCGAAATATTAAGATTAAATCAAAGGTAAACGAACAACATCATAGTTACCTTATTTTTCTTTATACTTGCATTGTGATAGCCTTCAAAACCAACCACCAAAACACTATAAACACAATGCTTCAGGAAAATTATAAAACTCTTTTATAACTAAATATACTTTATATAATTATTTATATTTTTTGAAGGCAATTACAATGCGTATATCGTATAAAATTCGATAATTATTGAAAATAATCATAACAAGCAAACCCGGCGAATAAAGTAGGCCACGGGAACACCATACAGCTGTTTCAACTTTATTAAGTCTCATCAGCGGGATAAACCACTGATGAGACTTATACACCGCTAATGAGACTTAATAAAGTTGAAACAGCTGTAGGGTGTTCCTGTGGTGCACTTTATTTGCCGGGTTTGCTTGTTATGATTATTTTCAATAATTATCGAATTTTATACGATATACGCATTGTAATTGCCTTCAAAAAATATAAATAATAATATACATTACATAACAATGCTTCAAAAGCAAATTATCAAATTCTAAATGTACTTTTTTTGTTTGTTAGATACATACAGAAAGTGTTAAAAGTTAAATGCATCATGAAATATTAAAAATGAAAACACAAATTTCCTGAAAGTCATCAATCAATAATAAACTGATAATAGTGCTCCTGAGTTCTCATTTGCTCCTCTGCTTTCATGGCTACTAAATTTGATCTTGTTCAGTGCTTGCATATTAAATTACTCATAGAATAATGTCTATGCATTAGAGCTTGAATATTTAGAGCTTTCTGTTTTATATTTGTTCAAATTATGAATTACTGACCCTTGAATATATTTAACAAAATCTACTTAAGATATTCCATTTATAAAAAAAATATATATATACTTATTTCTGTTATCAAATCACACATTTATCTATCGCTTCAATTAAAACAGTTCAATATTCTCACAGGATTATGTCAATGCATTAGTGCTTGAATATTTAGAGCTTTCTGTTTTATATTTGTTGAAATTATGAAAATAAAATAAAATAAAATAAATAAAAATAAAAAATAAAATAAAATAACAAAATCTACTTCAGATATTCCATTTATGACAAAAAAAAAATATCTACATATTTCTGTTATTAACTCTTAACATCCTGTTGAGAATTCCAGAGCCCCATTCCTATAATGATTTATTTAAAAAATGGCTAAAAATGATCCTTTTCATTTAAAGTTAACCCGAGATATTTCCCTTAAATTAAAGACTTCTAAATATGTTTAATATTACATTTAAACAAAGGGTATTGTTTGTGGGGGATTTGGAAAACAAATGTGACTTCCAGCTGGGTGGAATGAGGTGGTATAGGACATTAAGAGTTTTAAATCACACATTTATCTATCGCTTCAATTAAAACAGTTCAATATTCTCACAGGATTATGTCAATGCATTAGTGCTTGAATATTTAGAGCTTTCTGTTTTATATTTGTTCAAATTATGAAGAGAAAAAACATAAATAGATAAAAATAAAAAAAATAAAATAAAATAAAAAAATTGGACACTACTCCATCGTCTCTTGTAGACAGAAGGAATCGAACAACAACCCTCAATATCTTTAATAAAATCTACTTGATATTCCAATTATAAAAAAAAAAAATACCTACATACTTCTATTATTATTACTAGGAGAATGTGATGTAAATAACTAAGGGAATTGTGACTTGAGTAGTAATATAGTTACAGTTACAGACAGACAAACACACAATCTCCATTATAAGATTTACTTTTCCTTACTACTCAAACAGGTCAATATTTCTGTGCAATGTAAACAATTATAAATTAAGTCTGATGACTCATTGTGTATATAAAAATAAAGATGCGGACAACAGCCCCAAAAATCTGAATAATAAAAATTATCAAGACTCAAAAATTTAGACAAATACAACTTTTGTATTTCAACAATCTGGAATGACCCTCAATATCTATTTAGATATTCCAATTATAGAAAAAAAATACCTATATACTTCTATTATTATTCTTATTTATTTTTCCTTACTATTCAGACAATTCAATATTTCTGTTTAATGTAAATATTGATAAATTAAGTCTAACGACTCATTTAATATCAACAGAAGTTGCATAAAGTTTATTTTATGCATAAAATAACTCAAACTTTTGACCTATCAAGTTTCTTTTTTTTTTTTTCTAATTTATAAACGAAAAATATAACTAAAAATATGATCCATTAAATAGTATAGCTGAGAAATTAAATCGATTTTTTTTTCTTATTTGTTTGCAAATTGGCTAACTTAACTAACTTAACTTTAATAAAATCTACTTGATATTCCAATTATAAAAAAAAAAAATACCTACATACTTCTATTATTATTACTAGGAGAATGTGATGTAAATAACTAAGGGAATTGTGACTTGAGTAGTAATATGGTTACAGACAGACAAACACACAATCTATATTATAAGATTTACTTTTCCTTACTACTCAAACAATTCAATATTTCTGTGCAATGTAAACAATTATAAATTAAGTCTAACAACTCATTTAATATCAACAGAAGTTGCATAAAGCTTATTTTATGCATAAAATAACTCAAACTTTTGACCTATCAAGTTTCTTTTTTTTTCTAATTTATAAACGAAAAATATAACTAAAAATATGATCCATTAAATAGTATAAGTGAGAAATTAAATAGATTTTTTTTTTCTTATTTGTTTGCAAATTGGCTAACTTAACCATTGTTTATCAACTAATGTGGTACATGGCCTGCTCTCAAAAAACGGATCTAATTGCACATGGTTTTGCATTTTTTTCCAGTGTTATTATAATGTTTGCATACTGGCTGGCTGTCTCCTATCTACATATGAATGCTTTTTTATTGTTATTTAATGCTTTTATTAATTAACACTTCTTTTTGCATGCATTCAAAATTTATTTATTTGTGTATTTCTTGTACAAAAATTATAATCAAATCTTTATAACCTTCTTACTAAAATAGAAAACAATTGATAACATGATAATTGTTATAGAATAATTATTTTAGTTTTATTTACTTTTAAAAATTGATGTTAAGATTTTTAAACCTTGAAATTGACCAAAGTATTTACTGATCTAAATATTAGTACAAGTTAAATGAAAATATATACCAAAATATTTCATTTTCTCTGTTGGAAGTTTTTTTGAATTTTTGAATATGGATCATTAGACAAATATTTCATTACAAGTATATTAATAATTTTTTTAAATTAATACTAACTTAATTCCCTGCCTTAATCATAAGTGTTTATTATTTTAAGGCAAATTTTTGTGGCAAATTTTTTTCTATGCTTCATAGATTTTTGTTTAGAAATGTTGATATTTTATAACATTAAAACTGAGGTCAAAATTATAATGACAAAGTTTCAAGAAAGATATTTTCAGAAAACTATAAAATGACACTTATTATCTTCATAATATTATCCAAAGAGTTTCCTACTTTTATTAATAAAATTCACCTGTGTATACAAGGTGTGTCAAAAAAGTATTGAGATTTTTGGTACCTTTTTGACACACCTTGTATTCTGAAAAACAAAATAACGTTTCATTCATTCTTCATTTCTATTTTGGTAAATACGGCTTTAAACTTGCTACTTTTTTGACACACCTTGTATTCTGAAAAAAAGTAATGAATGGAATGTTGTTTTGTTTTCAGAATACAAGGTGTGTCAAAAAGTACAAAAATATCTCAATACTTTTTTGACACACCTTGTATTTTTTGGTTTTCTGTTTTCTTGAAAAAGATTAACTGTATCAAAATTTATCTCAGTTTTAAAAAAAAATGATCCATTTTATTTTCACTAAAATTTATAGTATGCTTTTATTTTGATGTGGAGTGTTTTATATGAATTCATTTCTTTTGGATACTTATTATATATAATGCTTATTATTTATATTGATGTTTTTGGATTTTCTGTCTGTCTTATTGAATGCTTTAAAATCAGTGCTTCCTGTAGCTCTAAACTCCATAACTAATAAATCATCAATTTATTTTTGATTATGTTATTATTTTTTTA
>CM042148.1:21550907-21568238 GCA_023376005.1 Doryteuthis pealeii
TCACCAGAGGTCTCTAACTTGTAAACAAGTGAGACTAGCATTTCGCCGAAATAATATATATATATAATGGGGCTGGTTTAGCTTAGTCGGTAGAGCACCTGTCTAAGAAAGAAATACAATTTTTTTAAATTAACTTTTTTTATTAAATATTAAAAAATAGATTCATAACTGGATAATCTTGAAATAGTCTATTATCTTACATTGGGGTAATTCCATGTTAAATCATCCAGAAAAAAGTAAAATTATCACCCACCCCCTTCAATTTTTCTGAAATTTTTCCCATGTGTGACTATGTTAATGTTTAGACAATCACCAAAATTTGAGCTTCCAATTCCAAAAATTGGCGGAGTTATGTCGATTTTTAGCTCTTCAAATTTGGTGGGGTTGGTGAAAAATGGCCATTTCTCACGACCGCCAACCACAAATTTGGAGAGCTAAAAATCAACATAACTTCACCAATTTTTGTACCTGGAAGCTCAAATTTGGGGGATTTAGACAATCCCCAAAATTTGAGCTTCCAGGTACAAAAATTGGTGAAGTTATGTTGATTTTTAGCTCTATACTTTATCATAGTCTACACCTGGATAAAATTTCAGAAAAATTGAAGGGGGTGGGTGACATGGCCCGGATGATTTGACATGAAATTACCCATTGTTAAATAAAAATTCCTTAGTGAAATTAATATATGAATTAATATTCACTCTAAGATAACATCTATTTTTTAATTCCTACTTGATAAGTAAATTATTCAAAATAGCTTTTGCTGTTTTAATTTTAAATAACAAAGTTCCTTTAATTTCTAGGCAAATCAACTTTAATTTTTATAACCAGTGATGCTGATAGCTTTTTGATTTAGTGCGTACTGGGACACCGAAATTTGCTTTAAATGAGTCCAATTTGATGGGTCCCAACTAAAGTTTCTTAATAAATTGAAGGGTTTTTATTTATGATCTGGGGAAACAACTAAAGTCATCTAACTCCTAGCTGTACTGTGTAATTCATTTCTAAGAAACTATTGAAAAGTATTTACAGTTAGCTTGAAATGGTGAGGGAAGAAAAAAGAAAAACACTGGGATGCATGGATATGATTTTACTGCATCCTTTTAGATTTGTATGCATCAGGGAAGCAGGACGCATACCTATCAGCATCTGTATAACATTAACTACTTAGATACAATGTTCATGTTCATTATAAGTATCTTTGTGTTCATCATATCAAAATGGAAAGTGTTTAACACGTATATAAGTGTTTAACTCGTATATAAGTGTTTAACTTGTTGTATATAATTATCTTTGATGTCATAATAAAATTGATAGATTTTATGTATTTAGTGCTTAAATTTTAGATATTTTCTTTGCATATTAGAAATTATTTTGTCTTCTTGTTTCGTTTTAAAATTAATTTTTCATTTTTTGTTTTATTGTTTATCTTCATAATCTTTTCAAGATATTAAACTATCTTTGCTAGAAAAACTAAGAAATTTGTATATCTACTTTGTATGTGATGAAGTTTGTTTTTTTTTTTGGTTGTATCGTTTCAGAAACAAATAAGAAAAAGAGTTCTGTTCAACGCAGTGAAGAAGTTGGAGGAGGTTTAGAAATGAGAAATAGATTGATAAAACAAGGCAGCCGTGAATCTACAGATGGCAGCATGGGTAGCATAAGCAGCATAGAATCCTCAGTGTATGTAAAAAAAATTTTAAAATTTGGTTATTCTAACCTTTGACCTTTCAAATTTTATTCTTATGAACTTAGTTTTGAATTATTTCACATTAATTCATAAACGTACTTCCATTTTATAAAAGCATGTACCAATTTCAATCAAGTATATGAAATGTATGTTTGTCAAAATATATATATATATATAATATATATATATATCGTAAACAAATATGGCTATTTTCAGCCGACAATATTTGGGAGGATATGTGCTTAATAGGCCTAATAGGCCGAAATGTACATTCAGAGATTGATTTTTCTCGATTTCAATCAGTATATGAAATGTATGTTTTGTCAATATATATATATATATATATATATATATATATATTATATATATATATATATATATATCGTAAACAAATATGGCTATTTTCAGCCGACAATATTTGGGAGGATATGGGCTTAATAGGCCGAAATGTACATTCAGAGATTGATTTTTCTCGATTTGTTTAGCCTTAAATTTAAGTAGTTAAATCCCGCCTAATTAATCATTAATGAATTAACTTTCAAAAAAATTAGGTTTGACTTCAATTAAGCACATATCCTCCCAAATATATATATATATATATATATATATATATATATATATATATATATAAGGGTCATTCAATAAATAATGGGAATCTTTTTGAATAAGGCAAAATAAATTTCTTTTTCAGAATTTCTTTCCATAAATGTAAACTCTGCTTTGTTTGGAATCGGTTTATTGCAAAACTTATGTTAATCTTGCAAAAATATTTGTTTTGATGCTATTTAAAATGGCAGCAAAACAGAATGCTCAAGGCTTGAACAGAGGTCTAGCATCAAATTTTTGATTGCTAAGAAGTGCAAAACATATGAAATTTACAGAATAATGTATAATGTGTATGGAAAAGCATGTTTTAGTAAAAAAAATATGGACTAAAAATGGATGTGCCACTATGAGCCTGTGTCAAAAAAGAGTCTATGGAGTGGAAACACACTAAATCTGAAAAAGTTCCTGGCACAACAGTCAGTAAAGAAGATCATGCTGGCTGTCTTCTGTGATATGCAAGGATCATTCACTATTGATTTCCTTCAAAAAGGTGCTTCCTATTGCCAACTCCGTAGGTAATATTCACCTTATTTATTGATTACCTAGATCACTGTGATTAAACAGCTATGAGCGTGTTCATTTCAGCAGTAAATGACCTGAAAAGGGTTCAATATACCATAAACAACCAACCAATTATCTAGTGGGACTAATCAAGGTAGAAGGCTTACAATCAAGCTGAAGTTAAGAAGCTATGAGCCCGTTCAATACTTAATTGGGTGACCACTTAAGCAAGGGCAGGTACTATAAGCAACTTGAGTCCTTTGTTTATCAAAATGACTTGATTCAGCATTAAATGACCTGAAAAGGGTTGATATACTGTAAAAAAACACAACAAATCAACTTTATTTATTGAATGACTCTCATACAACTTTTTAAATAGGGAATAATTGTTACTGTAAAATTATTTGATTCATCATTACTATTTTCATTTTTCATTCACCCCTTTCAGTCATACGACATTCTCTGTTTCTTTTTTTTCTTTCACTCTTTACTCATTCCTTCTATTTCTCCTTCCTCATAGTTTTACATCTTTCTTCTTCTTCTTCTTCTTCTTCTTCATAGTTTTACATCTTTCTTCTTCTTCTTCTTCTTCTTCTTCATAGTTTTACATCTTTCTTCTTCTTCTTCATAGTTTTACATCTTTCTTCTTCTTCTTCATAGTTTTACATCTTTCTTCTTCTTCTTCATAGTTTTACATCTTTCTTCTTCTTCTTCTTTTTACATCTTTCTTATTCTTATTCTTAATTTTACATCTTTCTTCTTCTTCTTAAATTTTTTCTTCTTCTCTTCTTCTTCTTAATTTTACCTCTTTCTTCTTCTTCTTCTTCTTCTTAATTTTACCTCTTTCTTCTTCTTCTTCTTAATTTTTACATCTTTCTTCTTCTTCTTCTTAATTTTAACATTTTCTTCTTCTTCTTCTTCTTTAATTTACATCTTTCTTCTTCTTCTTTCTTTTTTATATCTTTCTTTTCTTCTTCTTCTTCTTTTCTTCTCTTCTTCTCTTTATCTTTCTTCTTCTTCTTCTTCTTAATTTTATATCTTTCTTCTTCTTCTTCTTCTTAATTTTATATCTTTCTTCTTCTTCTTCTTAATTTTACATCTTCTTCTTCTTCTTCTTAATTTTATATCTTTTCTTCTTCTTCTTCTTAATTTTACATTCTTTCTATTCTTATTCTTAATTTATCTTTCTTATTCTTCTTCTTAATTTTACATCTTCTCTTCTTCTTCTTCTTAATTTTACAACCTTCTTCTTCTTCTTCTTCTTAATTTTACATCTTTCTTCTTCTTCTTCTTCATAGTTTTACATCCTTCTTCTTCTTCATAGTTTTACATCTTTCTTCTTATTCTTATTCTTCTTTTTCATAGTTTTACACCTTTCTTCTTATTCTTCTTCTTCTTTTTCATAGTTTTACATCTTTCTTCTTATTCTTCTTCTTCTTTTTCATAGTTTTACACCTTTCTTCTTATTCTTCTTCATATTTTTACATCTTTCTTCTTATTATTATTCTTCCTTTTCATAGTTTTACACCTTTCTTCTATTTCTTCATAGTTTTACACTTTTCTTCTTCTTCATATTTTTACATCTTTCTTCTTCTTCTTCATAGTTTTACATCTTTCTTCTTCTTCTACTTCATAGTTTTACATCTTTCTTCTTCTTCTTCTTCTTCTTCTTCTTCTTCTTCCTCATAGTTTTACATCTTTCTTCTTCTTCTTCTTCTTCTTCCTCCTCATAGTTTTACATCTTTCTTCTTCTTCTTCCTCATAGTTTTACATCTTTCTTCTTCTATTTTCATTCACACCTTCCAGTCATGCAACATTCTCTATTTCTTTCTTTTCTCTCCACTGATTCTCCTTCTTCATAGTTTTACATCATTATTGCCATTTTTTGTGAATGAACTTTTTGAAGATAATTACATCATGGTTAATCTGAATGTTTTTTTTTTATATATATTTTCATTTATTTTTTATCATTTTTTTATTTTTTTATTTTAGAATGTGGCTACCTACGGGTCACTACGGCGATTTTGTTGAAGGGCTTGGACCTTCACAACTGGTGGGAAGACAGGTGCTTGGAGCCCCATGTCTTGGAGAAATACAACTTGGACTTTATGACCGAAAGGGTCACTTAGAAGTTGAAGTAATCAGAGCACGTGGTCTTATGGCCAAACCTGGTGCCAAAGTCTTACCTGGTAATTTTCAGTGATTTATTCTTTATAAATGTATAAAAAAAAAAATAAACATGATTTTTTATATATATATATATATATATATATATATATAATAATGAAGATGAATAGAATATTGAAGGTCAGTACAAGTATTGACCGAATAATTTAGTGGAATACAAAGTGCTCAATACATTAGTAGAGTGGATTTAACATTAAGGTGTATATAGAAATAACCTATGCAAGTTTCAGGGTTAATTGTAATCAATTAATTAAGATATTGATTAATTACAATCAATTGCGAAAGTGAATTATTCAATTGCATTATTCACTTCTGCAATTGATTGTAATTAATCGATATCTTGATTAATTCATTACAATTAACCTTGAAGATCCTTATGGTGAAACTTGAGTAGGTTATTTCTATATACACCTTAATACTACACACACACACACACACACACACATATATATATATATATATGTTTATTTACTGAAAACACATACATACTGCACAGAGAAAAAAACTTCAAATACTCAAAGCCCTATACATAAAAAAAACACCTTAAACATGATTATTTTTGAATACAGCATTCACATTCTCAAATGCCTATAATTTTGTGCCAATTTTCCTCTCCCCCCACCATTCCCTATAACATTTCTTGTAACTCTGTGATTTTTGTCACATCAAGCCCTAGCACCTATATGATTGTCCCAACCCTATTGACTTTATGGCAAGTCCCAACCTTTTTTATCATATGGGTACTAGAAGGAGGTGACTTTCCCCATTGAAATAAACTGAAATACTATTAATCCATTCCCTCTCCATGCAAAAAAAAACCTCCCTAATTCTTTTGTTATATATCTTTTTGGACTATATTACCTTTGGGCACCCCTTTTTGATCTCGATTAAGAAAGAACATGTTTTTCATTTACACCGTCAATATCAGGTTAGTTTTATCATTTTTTTTAATATCTAAAAATCATCTGTTAAAACAACTGGATATTGACGGTGTAAATAAAAAACATGTCCTTAGGGGTGCCTAAAGATCATATGGTCCATTTTTTTTAATAAGAAAAATGTATTGTATAAAAACAATGAAATAAAATGTAATGAATTATGAGCTGTAATATATTATAATGTTTATTTCTTTTATGAATAACTAGCAAATATATATGCCCTCCAGGTGCAAGTATTTAAGTTTTAATGTAATAAAATATATTAAATTAGAAAGGCTAATGAAACTAAATAAGAATGCAGATAAAGATATTTGAAACAGAAGTGGGTATGATAGAAAAATAGAACAACTAAAACTTACTCTTCCATCACTCCCGTCTTTCATTGCTAAATTTTCCTAATTTAACTATTTAGTTAAATTAGGAAGTAAAGAATAAGATTACAGTTATTTCTTTTTGTTAATGGAATTCTTTTAAGATTTATCTCTGAGATTTTTGCTCATATTCATTAAGATAAAACCAAACGAGATTAGAAATCAATAATACCAAGCATATATTTATTAAAATCAAATTTTTAATATCAATATGCAAATTAGCCTTCCCGTTCACACTGAAAACCATTATTTTGTTGTATATATAGACACAATTGCATGTTATTAGTATGTAGATATGGTCAACAGTGGCTTCGGCCTCTGGACCATTGATATAATTAACGGCGTCGATCCCAGGGGGCTATCCCCCCAGGCAACACCTGCCCCCTCGATTTAAAGGGGCAGGGCTGGGTTTATTGCCCAGTGCCTGAGGTGCCCCCCTTGAGGGGGAATGCCGACGGGATCGACACAACTTTTCACCCGCCACCCCATGAGCTTCGGTTTGTGGGTGGTCCCACATAAATAGGGCCTTGTGCCTGACCCGTACAAGTGGGGTACGTGGAAATTATCATGTAGATATGGTCAACAGTATTATTAATATAAAACAGTTTTATTAATAATTAAGGTTTAAATAAGAATAAAATCATGGAGAATGTGACGTAAATAATTAAGGGAATTGTAACTTGAGTAGTAATAGTTTCGGTTACAGACAGACAAATACACAATCTCCATTATAATAAGATATATAAACATATAATATATTATACAAGATGTGTCAAAAAAGTATTGAGATTTTCAGTACTTTTTGACACACCTTGTATTCTAAAAAATTAACATTCCATTCATTCTTCATTTTTACCTCGGTAAATACAACTTTAAAATCTGTACTTTTTGACACACCTTGTATTCTGAATGATTAACATTCCATTCATTCTTCATTTTTATCATGGTAAATACATCTTTAAAATCTGTACTTTTTGACACACCTTGTATTCTGAAAAAAATTAACTTTACATTTATTGTTCATTCCTATATTGGTAAATACAGCTTCAATCTTGATAATTTTTCTGACACACCTTGTATGTGTTATAGGTTAAAATATGTGATTTTTCTAATATATCACTATCTCTCTCTCTCTCTCTAATTTCAGCTCCATATGTGAAAGTCTATTTAATTCAGGCTAAACACACAATTGAGAAGCAGAAGACCACTATTGCGAGGAGAACACTTGACCCTCTCTACCAACAGCAATTAGTTTTCAATGAACCCTACCAAGGAAGAGTTTTGCAGGTAAACACTTGTTTTTATTCATGTGCTCTATTGAAGTCACTGTTCTGATTGGCTGCTTGACTGCTTGATTTGAATGACATTGTGGAGTCTTATATATATCCTGTCATTCTGCAGTAGACTTTGTAACTATTCGGGTTTGTATTTCAGTTTTGCAGGTAAACACTTGTTTTTATTCATGTGCTCTATTGAAGTCACTGTTGATTTGAATAAACAGCAGCTAAGTACAACTCAAGCAGTGTCCAAGACAGTTGGTATATATAGAAATCAAGAATAACCCATTCATGAATTTGGGTGATTTGGGTCATTCCATTCCTTGAGTTCTGGTTGACTGCTTGATTTGAATGACATTGTGGAGTCTTATATATATCCTGTCATTCTGCAGTAGACTTTCTAACTATTCGGGTTTGTATTTAAGTTACAACCGTTTGTTGCCTTGTCTTCCCAGTTCGACGGTAATTGGAACTTTAATTATTCTTCATGCTCATTTCATTTGAAATATTCCTATAGTCTTTAGAACATTTCTTTTAGTTTTTTGTTTTTTAAAATTCTTTTTAAGGATTATCAATGCTACAAATAAACTGTTAAGGAGGCATTCATGGGGTAAAAATTGTTGTCATAGGAAATGGACACAGTGACTCGAGTTCAAATCTAGGATGAGGCTATCTATATTTCACATAGTGTTAATACCTTTGGGAAAGGTTTATATCTAAATATTCTTCTTCCAGCTATGGGTAAATAGTAGGACAGACTGGATTCTTTAACCTTGGTGTGGCAACCAATCTTTGAGAAGGAAAACTCTGAATTCAAACCTGTTAAACTCTATTTGTCTGAATTTTTTTAGATGAGGCTTGATAATTTATATTATTTAGATTTTTCGGACTGTTGTCTTCATCTTTATTGTTATATACACAATTTTTTGGCCGATGTGCCCTCCAGCTTTCTTCAAGCGTTTCTTTTCAAAAGGATTGAACCCGCAGCCTCCAGATGGTTGTCACTTAGAACTGTATTAACTCAACCCTTATATTCATTGCGTCATGTGTCCAATAATAATACTAACTGTTAAATTTAAGCTTAAAAATTGGCTTTGTGTAACATCCTGCTCATGCGGAGAGGTTGGGTAGATACAAATTATTTGGTGTTAGTATATCATTTAATTCTAAGACTAACAGCAACAAATAAATGAATTAAAACTTTGTTTAATTCTAACAATTTATTAAAGAACAAATAAAACAATGAGTAACAATATAAAGTCCTTCCTGTGTATAGAGTCAAGTTTGAGAGACTTACCGTTGTGATGGAGAGGATAGCTGGTATCTTCTGACTTAGTGATTTCTTGGAGAGAATTTTTGGTCGATGTGCCACCGGGAGCTAGTCCAGAATGTATCTGGTGATTTTTGGTATTTTGTGCCAAAATTTCTGGGCTCATCACGTGATTGGTATATCCAATCACAGAAAGACTCTCTCTCACTCTCTTAACCCCACACACAGGAATAAACATTTTACTGACCCAACAAAATAAACTGTTAAATTGTTTGTAGTAGTCGTAGTATCTTTAGTAAGTGTCTTCTCACGTTAAGCGTGAATAGCAGTTCTCCTTGGCCTCTAAAATGCCAAGTTATTAAATAGTCATCAAGTAGGTAAGTATAATGTTGGGTGCTTCCTGCAGACACCTACACTACTTAGTGGAACAGTCCACTTCTACTCTACAAATTGCTTTTAATATTTATTTAAAATGAAACTTGCCAGACTATCTGATGTAATGAATATGCATATACCTGGGTTGCCCTCACAGTAATATGATTGGCTGATGTCAGCTATAAATACCGAACAAGAGGTACAATTGCCTACTACAACAAGGTCGCACCAGATTACTGCTTACTTGTTTCGAGTGTACCACACTACTACTTCTACTAATATATCCTTTTACCAATTGTTATTTTACTAATCTGAATGTATAATTTTATGAATGAAATTTCATTTTTTCATTGATCCCTTTCCTTCTTCTATTGTTTTAGGTAACTGTGTGGGGAGACTACAGTCGAACAGACAGAAAAGTGTTCATGGGAGTTGCACAAATTGTATTGGATGAACTAGACTTATCAAACATTGTGATTGGCTGGTACAAATTATTCCCAACATCATCATTAGTTGGACATCATTCTGGACCATCTTCTGCATCATCGCCTCATACACGGAAAAGTTCAGCATCTTCATTAGAAGCTCTTAGTACTGCCACATCTTGGAATCAGTAAATTCTAACTCAGAACACTGTATACATACAAAAATGTATACAGTATATATATGTGTATATTATTTATTTATATATATTTAGCAACTTGACTGATTTCTTACTAGAATTTAATTTTTCTGACTATTCTATTTTGAGCCATTAAACTTCAATTATGTAAAAGATATGATATGACTGCCGCCAGATCATTGATTAATTAAGGTAAATGCTCCTTGTCACAGAGTATGTGCTGTTTGTCCTGGACCTGTGTTGCATGTCATAGATAAAAAACAAAAAACATGTGCTATCCCCCATTTGAAGTACTACTTTGCGGTAAAAAACAATTTAAGGTTCAGTGATATTTTTCATTAATCCAAAGAAGAAAAATTATTTTCCCTTTTTTTTTTTTTTTTTTTTTTTTTTTTTCCATATTCTTCATCTTGTTATAAAAATAAAATTTAAAAACAAAAAGCAAAAAGTAAACTCATCTTAAAGCTAAGATATCTAGTCAGAAAATTGTGATGAAACTAAGACAGAGTCTTCATTGTTCGAGGGAGTTAACCTACACGCAACGAAACATAGCTGCGACGCCTGAGAAGGATAGAGCTGTGTAACGTGGAGGCGTGATAATAATAATTGCTTTGAATAATGGGATTATAAAGTATCATAGCTGCATAATGATCCTTCCTCTATGTAAAAAAAAAAAAAAATTATTAAAAAAAAAAGAAAATGTTGCTTTATTAAGCAGCAGTTCAAAATCGCAATAATCATGTGACAGCTAGGTAAGAAATAAATTGATATTAATTGCTATATTATTAATAGTCTTATCAGAAAGTTATAAAAATGACTTCATCAAAATAATATTTTAACAGAAGTGGGATTATTAAGCTTTCTAATAAGGTGAATTTTCTAGTAGAAAAAGACATGAATGTATTTATAAAAGGTAGTTTTAATAATATAAATAACATGAGAAGAATTGAAAAAGTGTATTATTTTACCCAAAATTCTCATGTATATTGTGGCTAATATTTCAATATAAAAGTAATTTTTTTAAGGTTAGAATTTGATTAAGAAATCTACATGGTTTAAATTTAGCATTACTTTAGCATATACATATATTTGTTATCAATACCATAGTAGACATTTCCTTAATTAACAAAAATTATACAGCTTATCTTGAAGTCAACTATAGTAGATATTAAACCCATAAATGTCACCATATAAACTTAATAAAGGTTTATATAATTTCCAATAAGATTACATATGATTTATTTACATTCCATTTACAACGTAAGTCATATATTTTAATTTTGCAATATACATGGACAAGAAAATAAAACATTTTTCAGGTGTGTTTTTAGTTAAATATATAATATTTATAATGATTTAATGAATTTCTAACTTTTATTCTGAGCTCTTCTCTAGATTATGTTATTACTTCTTCTCCCTTTTCCAATAAAAAAAGCAATTGAAAAAATCAAGCATTCCATAAAAAGAGTTTACCTATTTGTGTGCATTCATGTACATATTGTTTTTTCTGCTATTATTGAATATTTTAAATATTTGTTGTTAAATTACATATTAATTTTAATTGTTGAATTTGATGGGGATGAAATAATAATTATTATTAATTATTATCATTATTACTATTATTATTATTATTACTATTATTATTATTATTATTATTATATTATACTGTAAACTTGTATACCATTTTGTGCCTGACACCTGACAGCACTGCTTGTGTACTTACTAATGATTCTCAGTCAATAAGAAAAAGTCAATCTAGATAAGATATTCTTTCATTTAAGATATATGGTTTCAGTTTTAATTGATATCCAACTTTTCTACATGTCGAAAATTAAAGAACATTTTAAATATCATTATCTTTTTAAAGAAGTTTAAAAAATTCAGAATATTATTATAAAGACATAACTGATATATGTCAGCTTTTTAGTTGTATTCTTGTAAAAATTAAATCTAATTTTCAAATTAGCTGTAAATCTCATTAAAAGTAGCTAATTCTAAAATAAAGACTTTACACTTGTAATTATTTATAGTAATTTATGCCATCTAATTTAAATATAATGTCTATACTTTTATAGAGAAAGGTTCGTTGATTAAATTTTAATTATATTGGATTTTATTTGTTTTTCTCACTTATAAAATAAAATAAAATTCCCATTTTGAACATGCAGTTATAATATAATATATTATAATATATTATTACCATTAGCAAATGATTACTTAATGTTTATTCAACCAGCCAGTAAAAAAATATTATAATTATTTTTTAAAACATTTCATTCCCTTCACAAAAATATCCATCAAATTTCTATTTAAATGACACCTGGATTTTTATATAGTTTATAAAGAATATCAAACATGTAACACAAATTATTTGATCAAGAAAAGAATAGTATCCAACCAAAATTTAGTAATAGAATCCTACCAACCATCCTACTAAAATTGAATCTGTACAAATCCAGTGAAAAATATGTTTTTTTTTCTGAGAAATGTAACTGCTAATTTGAAAATTGGGTAACTTCATATTTATCATATTATGTTATTTTCTTAAGGTGCAGATTTATTTTAATAAAACAAGAGAAAACATAAAATATTTTCAAGCTCAAATTGTATAATTTATTGACATAGAAGATATAAGTATATTGGTGTATATTATTTTTCTAGATTAATTTTGATTCAAATTTTAAAATATTTTGATTAT
Organism: Doryteuthis pealeii; assembly: GCA_023376005.1. NCBI lineage: Eukaryota > Metazoa > Mollusca > Cephalopoda > Myopsida > Loliginidae > Doryteuthis > Doryteuthis pealeii. Next base: position 21,563,443 of record CM042148.1, read on the forward strand.
ATCCCAATTAGTATTCAGTATCTTATCTTTAGTATAAAAAAGTAATTTAAGTAAATATGATCACATTTCTATCTAATAGAAGCCACACAAAAAAAATATAACTGCAACAACTAACAAATTTTATTCATTAATAAATCTATTCACTGCTTTATGCTTTTGCTTATTTTGAAATTAAATATGTAAATTTAAAAGTAATTTTGAAATTAAATATTTAGATTTAAAAAGTAATTTTTGTAATTAAAATATTTAAATCTAAAAGTAATTTTGAAATTAAATATTTAAATCTAAAAGTAATTTTGAAATTAAATATTTAATCTAAAAGTAATTTTGAAAATTAAATAATTTAAAAAAGAAATTAATTTTTTGAAATTAAATATTTAGATTTAAAGTAATTTCTAAGCCAAAACTCTTAGAATAGTTTTTACAGCTTATATTCAGTGCCTTTTTTTTTCAATACAAATTATATAAATAGATATAAAAATAATAAAGATAATTTCTGAAGGTTTTCTACTAATAATAATTTAATGTCAATGTATTAGTAAAGTTTGCAATATATTTAAAGAATTTTGGGATTTTAATAAATGTCTGAACCATTTTCTGGGTGGATTTTCAGTTATATTTCTTATGAAAATTTAAATAAAACAAAACTAGCTTGTTTAATCGATATTGAAAATTTACCTGTATGACATGTTTTTCTTAAACTTTATAGCTAAATTTACTCATAAGCAATATATATATATATATATATATATATATATATATATATATATATATATATATGTGTGTATGTGTGTGTGCATGTATGTGTAAGTATTGTCTTTGTATTTTCTTTTGATCTTAAATGTAATATGATTAACTGCAACAATTTTATTATCTCACAAGGCAATTTTTTTGGGACTAATATTTTCACATTTAATAACATAAATTAGATGAATTGATATTGTTAGAATGTAATGCATCAAATCACTCTGACTTTGAAATGTTTTTTTTTTTGGATTTTTTTTTTTTTTTCTGTTAGAGTTTTTCCTTTCAACACTTAATTTCAATTTGTTTGTATGACAGCATGAAATGTTTGCATTTGAAAAATTCATTTTTCATTATAAATATCCAATTATCTTTCCACAATAATAATTATCTAAATCTTCTTATAACTATTTTTATTGTTATCAATATTTTCGAAATCTATGAAAGTAAATGAAACATTCATGAATCTATGAAAGTAAATGGAAATATTCATGAAATCTATGAAAGTAAATGAAATATTCATGAAATCTATGAAAGTAAATGAAATATTCATGAAATCTATGAAAGTAAATGAAATATTCATGAAATCTATGAAAGTAAATGAAAATATTCATGAAATCTATGAAAGTAAATGAAAATCATGAAATCTATGAAGTAATGAAATAGTCATGAAATCTAAGAAAACAAATGAAATATTCAGAAATTATGAAAACAAATGAAATATGAAAATCTATGAAAACAAATGAAATATTCATGAAATCTATGAAAACAAATGAAATATTCATAAAATCTATGAAAGTAAATTTTTCATTGTGATTCAACAAAAACTTATCAAAACTTCCTTTAGTTCTGACAAGAATAAGAATCTAAAAAAAACAAAAACTTTTGAATACTATTAATACAATTTTTCAGAAGTTTAAATTCTTAAATGTTCAACTAGCAATAAAAAGATTAAAATAATTATGATACAAATACTTTTTTGTCAGGTACTAACTTAACTATTATTTGCATTCCCAATATAATTTTATTTGACACTTATTTTTTTTTTTTTTTTTTTTGCTTCTTTTCTCAATCAAATTTACAAAAAACTAATTTCATTATCAATTATTTAAATTCTAACTTGGAAGCAATCTTAAAGTATCTCGTTTTTTGTATCTTTAAAAATCAACTTACAATATCTAAGTATAATGAAATATGTGGATATTTTTATTTGAAATGAATTACTTATGGAGTAGTGGCCCACAGCATATCTATCTTATGTTTCTTCTACTAAATTTCTCTCCTAGAATTGATAGTAAAAGAAACAAAACAGTATTGAAAAATCATCACTGATTATTCAGTTTAATCTTTAATGAGATGCACTGCTGAACTTACATTATCTCATTACTCCAATATATTTTGTAGATTTTGCATATTACTGTGTTTCTGCTATTTTACTAATTAATTTGCCTACATTAAAATTACGGGTAATTATTCTTATGTCACAAATTTTTTCAACCTGAAATCCTTTATTAGAGCTCTTTACAAGAATTTATGGTCATAACTAATATACCTGCCTGATTATATTTATTTACCCTTCACTTGATCAAGCTGAAAATGGTAAATTTTCGATGGAATTTTATTTGGAGTTTTCATTCTTATATTGCATCTATTTAGTTAAATGAAAAGAAGAAGCAGATGCTTTACAGAATAACTACAGTTGGTATGAGTATAAAAAATGAACAGTTAGTATGACACACAAGAATTTCATTTTAAGATTTTTTTAAATTATTAATGGCCATGTCTTTTGCAACCCATTTCAAAAATATTGGATGAATTTTCTGTAAAGTCATAAAACAACTTATAATATCTATGTAAAGAATAAGATTGTATTTGATGATAATAATATAATCTAAAGTATTATATAAATGGTATTTTGTATTACAAAATTCTTTTGAAAAGCTTGATAATATACCTCTAAAATGATGTTAATTGAGAATACCTTTTTACTTTTTAACAAAATTTTGGTTTGACCTTAATCTTTTTCCTTTGCGCCTTTTATAATGAAAAAAAATGTTTTTTTTTCTTAATTTTATTTCAGTTTAATGGAGGTCTTAAACCTCATCACTTTTTTCACTTTAATTTTTTTTTTAATCACTCATTTTGTTCTTAGAATTATCTATTTCTTTCACATTTTGTTTTTCCTGTGTGACTAATCCCAAATTCTTTGGGGCATAAACTCTCTTTTACAATTGGTTATGAATTTTTAGAGCTATTTTCACTTCTACTTTAGTCGTCTCTTATTCTTTCTATGCAAACAATGAAATCAGACAATAAAATTCTATAATTTCACTCAATATGAAAACATAATTTGTGTAATTACCATTTAAAACATTAATTAAAATGTCTTCTAAGCCATCTTCTATAACATCTTCACTACCTCAAGTTAAGTTTTTTTATAGAGTTATTACTTCAAGTTCGGTCTATTTTGCCTTTTCTTTTCTTTTTAGACTTTAGATACGTCTTAGTTTGATGAAATGTAGGTTGGATAAATTTATAAGTCTGTTTTTATGTTAAGAAAATTTTTACTTGCATTTCCAAATGAATAAAAATGGATGTAAATGTCTTCAATTAGTAGAAAAAGATTAGTAGCTTACTTTTTAAATGAAGAGTCTTTTAAGTTTCAATCTTCAGTTTTGATTAATAATTTTAACTTTTTAAAAGTTGTAATTAGTAAAAGGATTTTTGTTAGAAATAATCATTCCACCAGTTTCACCTGAGTCTTTCATTTAATAAATCATTATTTTGTTGCTTGTTATCAACTGTATATTGTTATCTCATGGATAATTTTACCAACCTCCTCTTTCTTAAACTGGAAACTGACTAAAAAAAAAAAGTATCTTAAGTTTAGCAGTTCAAGTTAAACTGAACTTTAGAATTGTATTTTGTGTGTTCATCAAGTAAGTTGTTCTTTACCAGAGAGGGATAACTCAAAATTCGATTGTTTGTGTTAGTTTTTTGGTAGTTTCCACATGTTAGAGAAAATATTGTTACAAGTATTTGAAAATGTTTTCAAAATGTTTGAGATGCTTGCTGTTTCAGGTACAATAAAAGTGCATTGGTGTTTGGTGTCTCTAAAATGGTTTTAGTGTCTTAAAATTCAAAAGAGTTACAGATGTGGAAGCTGAAACTCTTAATCCAACTAATACTATGAGACTTTTAAACATTTCAAAATTGATGATGAATGAAGAAACAGTTCGTTATTTTTCCCCTTAAAAAAATACCTTTTTTTTTTTAAAAAAAAAAAAAAAAAGGCTATCACATCTGCCAGCGTAATTACCTGCGTGCATATTTGGTGGTTGAATAGATACTGCAGCCTCACAGGAACTGCCTTATTGTGACACCAGCAATAAAGAAACTTTTTTAAAATATCTTTGGAACTCTCCTTTCTTTACTATAAGCTTGGAAACAAGATTAAAATTCATTCACTAGGGATGTAAATCTTCAATAGTGTACCTCTGCTTCTTATTAGCATAAGTTATTTTCAAAAGATATTATTACTGTTAAAATATATCATAAGTCGAAATTGTGTTCGGTATGTGTATGCACAAAAACAGCAAAAGAAAAAAATATGTATATATCTTGCTATATGAAGTACCATGAATGGGCACATATGAAATAATAAAATACTTGAATCTTTTTTTGTGTGAGCATATGTGTATCACTTTATGCTACTCGGAATATTGTTCAATCTTAACTTAATTGGTGTACTGGCAAGTAAAAGATTTTTTTGTCATGGATGTTGCTTATATGTGAATGCATTGGCTTTTATTTTTGCTTTTGATAATTCACACTGCAAAGTCATTTTTCATTAAAAAATATTGCAGAAATTTTACCAAAATCAAATTTTGTTTTTGCAAATTTACTTCCATTTGTTCTTTGATTCTCTTTTAAGACAGACAAGGATTTTGTCTATGAAATTCAATGGTGGTTATTACTATGAAATTCATGGTGGTTATTACTTGAAATTCAATGGTGGTTATTACTATGAAAGCAAAAAGGTATCTCTCTCT
>CM042148.1:21568338-21629842 GCA_023376005.1 Doryteuthis pealeii
AGTATTTAAGGTAGAAGGTGTACCATAGGTAAGTTACATTGGTCCTGGTAAGTTAAATGTAGGTAAGTAATTCAGCTTATATCATATCTTATATAAAGTAGGCTATATAAATAAGTATATATATAAGTTTACTAATTATATATTTTCGATAGTTGTAAAGCAGCATTCGCCTTGGAAAATGATGTGATATCTCAATCAAACGCTTCCAAACATTTAATTATGCCACAAAAAGATGATACGAACACCATTAACTTGACACACCGATTTATGGATTAAATTTGGGTATAGAGATTTACTGGTAAGAGAATTACTACGTAGTATATATATATATATATATCTATATATATACTAGCTAAAGTAACACCGGTCATGTGATCCGGGACTAAAAAGATAAAATAGGAACACAAAGCCGTGAGTGCGGGAGAATTAAGATGTAATGAGATAAGGTATAACCAATTTTTCGGTTCATATTATTTATATATAAATATCTCATAAAATAGAAATAAGGGGGTGGGGTGGTAGATCCTTGTAAAAACATTTTCCCCGTATATATATTTTCGTGAATTAATTTGATTTTTCTAGTAATTTTTCAAAATCCTCTTGTCGTAAGTTGTTTTTGGCTACGATTAAATTTCAGTTGATTTAAACGGTGCGAAAATGAAGACATTGTTTTTCAATCATATGATTTCAACTATATTTCTGTTAGCTGAAAAATTAAAAAAAATCATCAGGAGTTTGTTTATTTTGTTGTCTTCCTATTCGAATGGAAAGAATTTTTTTTCAAGATATATTAATTGTTCTATGTCCAAGTTTGTCATTGTGTTATATTTTTATATATGTAGGATGTGTGATGTTAGGTCGGTTTAAATTTCAGCTCACAGGGGAAAACATTGGTTATATAACTTTAAACGTAATAAGAGATAAGATTATGTCTCTTCAATTTAAAAAAAATGCGCCGAGAATTTGTCTAATGAATAAACGGTCGAAATAATTGTTATATCATTCGAGACGACACTATATGAATGAATAAAGTAACTTCGAAGTTTTTTTTATATAATGATTAAAAGAAATTCGAGATATATTACAGTTAGGTGCATGTAACTTTTTAGCAAAAACGGGTCTGTGATAAATTAGGTGTGATAAATATTACAGAACCCATTTGTATTTATACTAGTTTTCGCCATTAAAGACAACTAAATCTAAACGCCTCGTAACTACAAACTCTTAACCCCATATAATCCATATAATCCTTTACGCTAAAGGCCCCCATAAGTTTAAAATTAACAGTTTTATTTGACAAAAAAGATCTCTGAGAGGATTACTGTCATTTATTCTGGGCTCAACCTGTATACAGAACCCAGATAAGGATAGCAGAACACCAAATTATTTATTTTATATTTCCCATCATAGAGCTAACTCCTAAAGGTACGAAATCACGTAACCTAACGCCTTAATAGGGCCGGGTTTAGCTAGTCGGTAGAGCGTTCGCTAGAAACAGCAAGGTCTAGTTCGAGTAAGTCGGGGCCGCGGCCAACGAGTATAAGTCACAAGGGAGTCTGTGCTAAGGGTCAGTAAGCGAACGATGGTAGGTGTGGCGCCACCTCATACGCTAATCAAAGATAGACTCTACTCTAGAGTTCTATGTGCTCTTAGGTGAGAGTAGGTGGCGTCTACGCCGACTCGTCTGCCATGTATTGTGGGTCTGAGTAATCCGACATTATGGGCACGCCCACCGTACGAGAGCTTTACTTTTATACCTTAACGATATACAGAGTCGATTTTTTTAAGTTTGTTACTTTAACATTTTGTTTTGTTTTACAAAGAAACTATATAGTTGTGTTTCCTTATTTTACGAAATAAGAAAGTTATATATCTAACTACCTATTTTTGTAAAAGGCTTTTTTTCTTAAAACTCCTTTTGTATATACGAACAAATTAAATACTGATTTAAAAAACAAGGATGAGATTATTATATTAATGTTACAAGTATTTAGATTGTTTATTTATACTTTCACTATCATTCAGAATTATTGCAATCGATAAAAAGAGAACCACTATTTTAAGATGATTATATCATTTAAATTTCTAACTAAATTAATATTTTAATATATATGGCAGAATTAAGAATAAAAAGATTGCAGATACGAATGAATAAGACCTTTGATTTATATCGTGTAAAACATACTATATATAATGAGCAGAGTCCGGAAGCACAAATAATTTTTGTCTTTATTAGAATCGTCTCAGCTGATATAGCGAATAAATAAAGCTCATACAAATTAAGTTTGTTTGAGAAAGATTCTTTTTCTCGCTTCGTTTCTATGTCAACGCATATGGATATTTTTAAGATTGACTATAATAGAGGGCAAACGATACATTCATGAGCTGACTCGCGTGCTTTACTCGACTGCGAATGTTTTATTCACTTATTACGAAGTTTCGATAGATATTCACTGGCGTTTTGTACTGTACTAAGAGAGTCAGGCAGGGGGACAATGTTTTATAATCATTGTACAGGAGTTGGTATAACGCAGTTCTCTTAATTGTTACAGGACTCTTTGCAAATGGGTAATTTTGGCAGCTATTAATTTAATTTACTTTGATTATATTCTAACTGCTCTAATGTTAATCAACTTTAATCTAATATGGCATGTGTTTCTTAGTTTGTAGCAGGATATTAATATGTATGGCCATACATTTTCGAATCGCAGAAAGTGACACTACGCACACAGATTTCTCATGAAATAAGTTTTATTGCTGTTGATCACTGTCATAACCATAAAAACTTAAACTTTCTATATTATTTGTCGAGCTACGGTAAATCCTACCACAATCCGTTGTAAAAATTGTGTATGTGATCTGAATCGCATTTTTCTCTTTCCAAACAAGCTGGTAAAGATTAACACGGGTATTAAATGATTTTCTTGGGTCTTGTTCAGTTTATGTTGTGTATGATCGACTGCTATATAAAGATAAAAACCAGAGTCGCTTTAAAAGAAATATTCAAGGGACTCCTCAGAATGGAAGATACCTTCAAGTGTAGACGGCAGTTCTAGATAAACGTAAAGTTAAATCTATATACATAAATCTAGGCAAGGCGTCTCGGCGTGTTATTGAATGAACAACCACACGTATAAATTGTAATTTAAGAAGGGGGCTTCCTCTTTTTTTATTGAACAAATGGAGATGGGGTGGATAATATTATATAAAGAGTGAAAAATAGAGATCAAAGAGATTTGATAAGATTAGATTATCCATCTTCAATATCCTGAATACACAAAATAGCGTTTACATATTTGTTATAAATTAAGAGTGTAGAATTAAACGAGACATATATTAGCTATGATACTAAATATTCTATAATCTATATTTACGTAGAATAAATAAGAATTACGGACAAAAAAAGCGAAGTCTCACGCTACTCCTAAAATCAAGTTTAACGACCTATGAGATTCTGGTTGTTTTATTCTAAGTAAAAAACGCTATATTGTTAAGAGCAGAACATAGCTGGGGACGCTACCTAATTTTAAATAGTCACCGGTTTGCAATTTCGGAGTGCAGTGAGACGCGGCGTGACGATCCTTTGTTAGTACCTCAGCTCTCCTCCTCTCATGAAATTAACCCGATGATTATGTAAGGTAGGGGGAAGAATATATAACAAAACATCATTTCGTTGTCAATGTCCTTAAAATGTTTCAGAATGTTTTATAAATACTACGCGATATTGTGTTAGAAGAATGTTTAAATGTTTGACATTATTTATTATTTCAGATAACACGTAAAGAATTCTCGATTGAAACGGCATAGAAACCAATGTGTTCGTCCGAGAATCATTGGCGACATTATTTTTAACTGTTTAATTTATATAGTGTTCAAAACACGTACGAATTCTATGAAGACGCGGGATAGACCAGATTTCCAGAACATTGGCGGACAGTGTATTTAAATGTTCACATTGATAATAGCTTCAAAAAGCGCACGTTAGGCAATTTCATACCTGAAAACGGTCACTAACATCCAATTTCGCAGAACATTGCACATTTATATCTTAGACTGTTGTAATTTTATAATGTTACAAGAACACGTAGAGATTCTCATGAAGAAGGCATAAACCAATTTCCAGAACATTGGCACATTTTAGTGTTAAATGTTTAATTTTTAATATATTACTCAAACACGTAGATCTCCTCCTAGTGAAGAGTAAGTTATCGGCATCAACGCAATTCCACGAGAACATTGGTCGAGCACTTATTTAAATGTTTCATCTTACTATATTGTCGGAGCGAATGGTGAAATAAGAAGAGTAGAGTTCTGATGAAAAACGGCATAAACTATTTCCGAATATTGCTGCACATATAATTTAAATGGTTATATTCTACAGCTATTTCAAAAACACGTTGAATTCTATGAAAACGGTATAAAATTAATTTCTAGAACGAGTTGGCTCAGCTCATTTTAATTTTGAAGACGCTCTGTCTAGTACAATCTATAAACTTATTTCAGAAACAGGAGAAATTGTCTATCGACAACAGGACTCACATGGCATAAACCAAATTTCTTCCCAAGAGATGAGCACATGTTATAGTTAAATATGTTTTAATTTATATATACTCACATAACCGTAGAATTCTATGTAACGGCATAAACCAATTTTCCAGAACATTGTGCACTTCCGACTTTAGTTTAAGTGATTTAATTCATTTGTATCATTGTCAAAAACATGAGCTACATGAATTCTACGTGAACACCGCGAAGTAACACGCTCCAAAACATGTGGCAGCATTTTAATTTAAATGTTAAATTTATCATACTCTCTCAACGAACCCACGTTAGAATTCCTATGAGAACGCGTATAAAATTGAGGTGGGGCGCCATCGATTATGATTAAGAAAACATATGGCAGCATTTATTTTAGATGATTTAATTTAATATATTTCAAAATCGCGTACGAATTCTAGTGAGAAACGGGCATAAACAATTTTCGGAGAACATAGGAGCTTCTTGTCACTCCTTTAAAAATGTTTTAATTTATATATTCTTCAAACACTAGAATTCTATGAAACGGCATAAACCAATTTCAGAACAATCTGGCAGCATTTATTTAAATGTTTTAATTTATTATTTCAAAACACGTAGAATTCTGATTGAAAAACGTATAAACCCCAATTTCCAGAAAACATTGGCACATTTATTTAAAATGTTTAATTATATATTTCAAAGTCAGTAGAATTCCTATGAAACTGCATAAACCATTTTCCAGAAACATTGGCAAAGATGTATGAACTGGGCAATAGGTTGAGTAAATCATATAGGCTGGCTCAGGGCTTTGACGTGACCTTAGACCGATTGATAAATGTTATGTTTAATTTATCGTTAAATATTTTTTCAATGGCAGCTTTATCGCTTTTTGTGTTTTAAATAAGGAGGTGTATTTTCAACATTTAGGAGACACTGACGAATATGTTGTTGTTTATATATTTCTTAATTTACATATTTGTCCTTCCCATATATTCATTGACTACATGGGGCGCGGATATGAACAGTCTATAGGTTGGCAGCATTGAATGGGGTGCCGGCTTTCTTGCGCGCCTCACGGCAGAGGGTGTATCGGATTATTCTACTTCTCAGCTGACAGGGCGGGGGTGATAGAAGAAAATTGTGACATTATATATGGTAGTTTATTTTGGATGTATTATAATTTTTTTTTTTCGACACTGGCTTCTATGTCATAATATGAGGGAGCAGATAGCGTGTGTTTTTTTTATAGTACTGGATGGGTTGGATAAGATTATATCATTTAGATGATAGAGATTTAAATGAGATAATCCGAAATTTCGCATCATAATAGTAGCTATATTAGACGCATTGTAATTTATTTTATTTTACCATGTTTTGCATAGATCAAATGTTCATTATCAGCCGACCGCGGTATTCATGCTATATAGCAATTCATTGAGGCTGTGGTGTTGTAGACAATGTCCTATATGTGTGTATTGTCATGTGGCAGTTCTTTACTCAAATGCGGTCACTATTTAAGTCCTACTGTGACATTGTGTAAGAACACTACAACAAAGCATTTCGGAGGATCTGCCTCTCTAGCTGATGATCTGCTACTTGTAGCTCGATATATGCGTCCGCTCGATAATTGGACAGTCTGATGTATGAAACAGTTCCTATAAATGTATCACAGAATACTTATTCAGCTGCTTACGAGAACTGTGATTGGAGCACTGGTATTTTGTTTGTTTTATCGCAGATAAGAAGATCTTTACGTTTTTAACAGTATACATATATATATTAGTGAATTATATATGGATATAGCTCTTTATGAAATGTTTTTCACAGAATACTAATTTATTAGTATAATATTAAAAACTTATGTAAGTACTATGTGGTATACTATCCTTAAACAGTTAAAAGAAAGGAAATGAGAAGCCGACCTGGTATGGAGTATATGAATAAAAAGGATAGTGAAAATCACCACAAAATGCTGTTAAAGTGAAACATTTTATAACTGATTCATAGCTAGAATATGTTATAAAATGTTTTCATTTTTAACCAGCATTTTGTGGTATTATTCTATCCTTTTTATCTATACTCATATATCGGTTATGAGTATATATATACTGTCAATAACCATGTATTTATATGTATAGTATATAATGTATACCTAACGTAATTTATATGTAGTATATATGTAATAGTGCATATATATATCATTGTAAATATGTATATATGTTAGTATATTATATATATGTATAGTGTATTTATATGTATAATATAATATGTATATGTATTTTTCATATGTATAGGATACCCTGATAACAATAGTATACTAATACCTAGTAGGATATGTACATATTGTATAAATGATGTATATATATTGAAGCTAGGCGTAAATGGATAAATATAAATGTCATTCTATGTTCTAATGGAATAATATCTTTCAAGTTAACCAATTTCTCCGTTAAAAGTATAGAGATGATAGCTTGTGACTAAATAAAAAGAAATAGGAGCATGACTCATAACTATATTAAATAAGTCTAATAATATATATGGTTATGTACCATATATTAATACTTGTCTTTATACGTTATAAGTGCAAACTTTATAAAAGGCAATAATTATTAGGCGAAATGACCAACAGTTCAGAAGAAGAAATCTTACCTTACGAGCCACAAGAGTTTTATTTAAAAATATAGTTACGCAGTTTTGAGAGTCATTGCAATGTGTGCTCTAGTGTGAGCACGGTCTCAAGAGCACCATAATATTTAGAGAGATAATGAAATGCAAAAGACTTAGAGTTTAGCATTATAAGTCTTTTAAGCTCCCTGTCTAAGCTCCTGAAATAGATATGAGATTGTTAAATCATCTAAGTATTTCGTTTTATTTCTCTGCATTAGACAGACTTATGTACACAAATATATTTATCTTATATCCTCATACTAGTAGTACCGGTATAACCTAAATGTTGTTGGTGTTGGTCGTTGTTTGTGTGGTTTTGTTGTTTGGTAGTATGTGATATCTATTATTGTATTTTTTACTTTTGTATTGTAACGCTGCATTGATATAGATATTGGGTGTGTGTGTGTCGTACAATATTATATGACGTATATACTGTATATGGCATACATATATGTGGGTGTGTACATATAAATGTGTGTGTGTGTGTGTGTGTGTGTGGTTTCATGTGCATACTATTGATAAGTTTACACTATTTGTTAATATTTACGTATACACGTTATATGTATAATGTATGGTTGAAAAGGGATAAATAACATATAAGGAAGAAAATGTTGATATACAAGATGATTGAATGAATTTTCCTTTATTTATTTATCCATGTCACATATACTCTTAGTGAGATATATTTCCATTTTAAATTACATATATTGCCATATTGTATATATATGTATATACATCGATAACTTGTATATTTAAATGTCCCCGATTAATTATATATGTTATGTAATTAAGACTGATGCATTTTAATTTTGTTACAGGTTGATACGATATTACTATAGGTGTTTCTAGAGTTTTCCGCTATGTAATTTTTATGGCAGTCATACATGGTATCGAACGTATATTTTGCGGGGGCCATCGCTATTCAGGATTAAGCATGTTGTCGAGAGTTTTCTGGTCTAAACTGTATACTTTGGTACATTTGACTGTCGAGAGCGGAAGAGAGTGACTAGTTTTCGATGGCTTAGGTTATTTAAATTATTCGTATTTATGGTGTTTGCGGATATGGTATTAAGGTGGTAGGATTAGTATCTAGTGTGGGGGTTGAATCATGTGGGGTTTGTGGAGGGTGGTGATTTGGGTTGCGCTCTCCTGCGGTGGATTATGAGAGAGCGAGCGGTTGGCGGCCCTGATGTTAAGTAAGTTTTTATCAAGGCTTTGGGAGTTAAGAGGTTTTGGAAAAGGTGTTGGTCTATGCATATATGAATCCATCGTTTAAGTGTTGTAGGTGTGCAATGCGGAGGGGGCATGAAGGTGTAAAAATTATATTATATATCATAATATTATATATATATAATATATATATATAAGCATCAGATTTTTTCTTTCTTTACTAAAAGTAGTATTATTTATATATTAATTAACTGATCAATACCACCACCGCAATAATCATTCTTATTAGTGCTGGGTTGTACTTGGTAGTGAGTAGTTAAATAAAGTTATATATATTATATATATATATATATATATATAGTATGAAGTAGACACAAACACATTCTGTTTGAGATGGCAATTATTAGAAGCCGACATACTTTGTTATGAGAGATTTAGTAGTGCTTAATTGCAAGTCATAGCGGCTAGGTTTTTTTGTAAATTAATTAGTTTATATTAAGTATGATGTTATAGCTAGTGCAATTACATCGGTTATTAAGTGTATTCTGGTGTGAGCACGCTATACCGAGCGAAAAAGTCAGCTGTCATTTGGTGTATGGATATAGAATCCGCATCCTGACGCAGCTCTTGGACAGGATAGAGTTCGAGAATCTCACAGCAGCATAAGCACTGCCCTGATTAATAACTTCTGCTGATGAACGCCTAAATAGGCATGAAAAATGTTACATAAAGAGATTGACTTTATTTCTCGAATTTTGTTTAAGCCTTAGATTAGTACAACCGATATGCCACCGACACTAATTCAATAGGTTAATTATAACTCAATAAATTTACAGTTAGCACGATAGTGATTTCAACTAGTCAGCATAATCTCATATATAGTAGTTATAACATCATGAAGAGGTCATATAATATATATAATGATTTCAGTAGTCACAGTATAAGGGTTTATAATGGTGGGTTAGTACTATTTATATAGTACTAAATATATGGGTTGGATTTTTCAAGGAAAACTCAAAGCACTATCCACTGTGTAGTATTAGTGGTTGAACGTAACATTACTGGTTTGGTTTGTGTTTTGAGATTTTGTTTGCTTAATGACATATATCAACCTTTGAGGGTGTATTTGATAATGCCAATGCTCTCCCTGGAAGAACAGATGTGAACTGGCTAGCAACCCATTAGCTGGAGGATCAGGTATAAGAGAGATGTCATCGGTATTATCAAACAGTCAGTTTTCCATGGTATTCATTAAGATATCGTGGGCGGCAGTATAGGTTGTACGACACTTTTTTTTTGCGCCAAAATTTTGGCGTATAATGGCCCTTGCGCTTTTAAACTGGTAGGTGATGTAGTGGCAAGACCTCACGTAGAACCTAGGACTCACTATTATTTTCTCTGATGAACTTCACTAACCCAAGTTACGTCATGTCTAATTATATATCCATTATCCTAATGTGAAGTCGCAAATTTGCTTTTATATGCAGATAGTAGCCAGTCTTATGGTTTTCATGCTGTGTTGGATGCATCCTAAGCTAGACTATTATTACTTGCGAGAACAATATAGGTGTTCTATAATAACACTAAAAAAAACTTTTATTCTTGAAATCTGACCCGCTTGAAATTGAAGGTTTTGTGCAGTGCTTATATGCCGCGTGCGTCTTATATGTGCGTTAAACAGTAGCGTGTTAAGTGGGTTATTCGTACTAATTAAAGCTGTTATATATCAGCGCGACTAGGAAGTTTGAAACTCCTCTATGTCGCGTCAAAACACGTTAAGCCAACTTAACTGAACTCACAGGAAGTCTACTCAGCATAATATCTGCTGGAATTCATTATCTTAGAATGCCGTACTAACTAACCTAATTTTATAAAAAAATATATTAAAATATAAGATTAGCCAGCTTCAGTCTAGGGGGAATACGGATATCACCCACTGATGCTCAACTGAGCTCGATCGGGGGCTCTGAGAGACACTGTAATATGCCTCGGAATAATGACGAAGGAGAATGCTAATAAACATTGGACTGGATGGACGGAAATGTCAACGAAAAAAGGGCGGTCAAGTTCTGGGAAGGACTTGAATGATGTGTTATTCTGATAACCTGTTAGCGATCTTTAAACTGGTGTCAGTGTCCACCTCAAATAAACAATTTGTCGCTTCGGAACGAGGGTTTGCCCCGGGGTGGTTTAGAAAGTGTCTGGAAAAGATATATTATGATGACGCAAATTAAAAAGAGATGGAAGCTTCATTGGGGTTGGGAGTGTGGGGATGGAAAGAAGAAGAAGACGAAGAAGAAGAAGAAGAATAAAGAGAAGAAGAAGATGAAGAAGAAAGAAGAAGAAGATAAGATGTAATGGATTCTCAACGCACCGGAGCAGTTTAATAGATCTATAATCTCCAGAGACATAATTAATGACACCTCATTAGTGTATGTGTGTGTGTATGTGTGTGGTGTGTGTCGCGGCACGCCGCGGCGTGTGTCTGTAGTTATTACCGCGCTGATGGCAGATTGTAGACGAGGATCATAATGTCGAGATAAGGGCTTAGATCTACTGAGATTTCTTGTGTAGTACTTCTTATACATTTTGGTTTTTATGATCTCCACTTTTAGCACGAAAAGTTATTAGATTCATTCATATTAGTTGTCGTCTGGATATCAGACATTTATATCTGAACCGGTTCTGTATGTTATATGGACCAAATATCTCGACGGATATATATAAAAAGAAGAAATTTGTTCAATATCATAGTATTATTAGAGTGGTACCTATAGCGCCAATTTTCCTGTGAAATATTGGGCCCTGGAACACCCCGCGATAATTTAACCAGGCATAGGATGAAACTTGCAAATAAAAATTTAGTTTGAGTACATCTATGAGACAATTTTTATTCCATTCGAAAGAAGGAATAATTGCAGAACAAAAACGCTACCTTGTGATAAGGATATATAAAAAAAAACTTGTCCAGCTTTACGGAAATAATGAAAAATTTATGAATTGAAAAAACAATGATTTCATTTTTATTGCACACATATTATAAGCTAACTAGGAAATTTAACGCTCTACAGAGCCCAAAACAACTAACGATAAGAGGATTCAATATACACAATGAAACTTGGCAGGAGAAAATTAATATTTTCTAGAAATGTTTTTTCATTCGAAGAAGAACGTAGAGAACCAATGACAAACTCTTAGCGAATGTTGAAAATACTTTCAGCTTACGATAACTATGAAAATAGTAGAGTATAGAAGAACAATATGTTTTCTAGAGATTTTTGCAACCCTGACTCAAATCAATTGAAATTTAACGTAGTAAAACAAGTTACGAGATAAGAGGTTTTCTTTTTAAAAAATCTATTGAAAAATTCAGTGTAATAGTCTGATTTCACGAGAAACTTCTTCTCGCTATGATAAATGTTATATCGTCCTAGTTAGGATGTAAATATATCTGAATATAGTTTTTTCTAAAAAAAATATTAGTCGGGAAATTATTTTTTACGAGGTCTACGCCAGAAGTCTCCCACGACCTCTTTATTTTAGAGATAAAAATATGACGCGTCAGAAAAACGTGTTGTACGTTTTTTTTCTATAAAGAATAAAGAGGTCTGAAGAGTAAGACTATATCATAGACATATGTGTTATTAGACGTCACAAAGTGGTCTTATTACACCAGTAGTTAACAAAGAACAACAAAGGGAAGATAAAAGTGACAACAATAAAAGTCGCATCATACAGAGTATAAAATATTTGAAGACGCTTTTTTTCCTGTTTGTAGACTTTGTATATGTTGAAACTCCAAAAGCGAGGGTACTATCAAAATTTATTAATATATGTCAAAACAAAAAAAAAAATTTAAACAAATTAATTTGTTCAAGAGAATTTTCAATATACTTGTTGTTGAGCGCTTAAATTTTTTAATTTTTGCGTGAATAATTTCTTTTATCTCTCAATTCTACCAGTGAAGTATCTTAGAATTCAGGTGAACGTAAAATTGGAGTAGAAACTCGCGATATACTAGAGCGCTGATATCTCACATATTGTATTTAAAGAATTTGTAATTTTTATTGCTGCTAAGGCAACGTAGATTTTGCTGTGATTCTTGAATATACGAACACGAAGCAATAGCTGAACATAGATTGATACGGAAGATGTCAATGTGTTTATAAGAGGTTTTTTATACAAAAGATGATGGGAGCGGGAGCACTGTGCTTCTCTAGGTAAACCCAAGTTGTCTTTTTACTGAGCGAATACAGGAAATTATTTTTGTTCGTAAGCTTTATTACGAACACACAGCATCTCAAAGAAGTATAAACAGCTCAAAGTTGAGATCTATAGTAGATATCTGACTTTATATCAGTTTTTCTACTGTTAGAAGAAATATTCAAATTGTTAGGTTTCGATTTCTACAGATTTTGAAAAGAAATAATACTAAAGCCGAACGTAACCGTATTTTTAATAGAGGTTAATGTTGTACTGTCGAAAATAACAATTAGTTTTCTGTCTAGAATAAAATGTGCGCCAGAAAATTACCCGCCCTTGTTGCATGTAATCACGGAGTAGGTTAATTTGATCTTTAAGAATGTAGCGCGCTGGGTAAATAGCATATTTGCACGGGTGGCACTGATTACCGAGGTCAGTATATTTGAGCTACTGTTGAGATAAAAAACTGTTCTATATTTATTATTATGTTATATCTTTGAATATGAAAAGCAACAAACAACAGTTCTGGGGACCCGGGGTTTTAATGGTAGTAGTTTAAGAAAGATAACTTTATGATAAAACAATTAGTTTATAGTCGTGGAATGATCTTATTTTGCCACGCTGTGTTTTACAGAACGGAGAATTCCAACGATAATAGGCTATAAACTGTTCACGAGAGGTTGTGCAGAAGCATCGCATATCGAAAAAACTTGGACAGATATGGGTTGTATATACTAAGGCCTGGTACAGTGAAAGGACCGGGGTACTTTTGCGCTAGTAATATATAGGTAGGGAACCTATTACGTAAGATAATAAGGTAAGTAAATAATAATTATTGGTAAATCAGTCTATTATATATATATATAATATGCTTAGGGGCAGAGAGACGAAACAAGAATAATAAGGCAATGGCATATAGGAAAACTATAATCAAGATAAAGCAACAATAAATATTCGGCAAAAAAATCTATGCGGCAGCTTCATAGTCACAGATATCAAGGCCATTATTGTAAAGAGAGTACAGAATAACATTCGCACAACCTTTCATTTCATTTATAATGCGCAGACGATTAATAGCATGGATTTTTTGTTGTTGTTTTTGTATTTTTGTTTTTTTCTCACATATGCTAAAGCAGTTTAGCAAATAAGACAATAACAAAACAGAAAAAAGAACGATAAAAATATTTAAGATTGATAATAGGATTAAGAATTCATATAATATCTAGAAGAAAATCTAAGAACATTTGTATATACTACCCTGGCGAAAAGCTATGCATTACGTTTAAATATTTTCTACTCTAGTAACACTGCTTTTTTATTCAGAATTATCGCTAGATCGTGTTGTTTTTCCGCCCGCATCAAACGAATTTTTGTGATGCTGAAATTACTATGTAATCCAATTCAAGATAAAGCTTCATTAGGTTTATTTCCGAGGTTCACCGAGTAGTGTTTGGCGCCATTGTGTGTGTCACTTTTACACCCACTCTCGGCCGTTGTTATTTGGTTTGTTATACTTTTTACCATACTCTTTATTTGCGTCGCTTTTTCTTTAGACTCTATGTTCTTATGAGTCTTACACATATTATATTTCTCTTTCTACTTTTCGCACCCATCACCTCGCCGTTTTTATCTTTCTAACATACCATATTGTCTTATCATGATCCAAAAAGATTATAGATTTTAATAATCTTGAACTTTTTTGATCCCGTTTGTCTTTCCAATCGGGTATAAAATTTCTTCGAAACTTCATATGCTCCGATTAAAATAGAATTGGTGTGAGTATAGTTTACTTATGATAATATTGGAGTTATAATAAGGGACAGGAATGAAAGTGGCCATCATTGTTTGTTTGCCGACGACACTGTTGTGTTGTATGCGCTGTATGGTGTGTGAGTGTATGGGACGTATGTGGATGTGCTGTTGTGTGATTGAAATTAGACAGTGCGTGTGTGCGGTAAGATCTCGCTGGGTGTAGGTAGTGACTACCTTATCTGTCAAATATGGTGTGCTTTGCTTGTTGTTGCTGCCTTAACCGTGCGCCAATGTGGAGAAATTAAAGACGAGAAGCTTTTTGATTAGAACAGATTGTATTGGCTTATATTCTAAGCTTTACCTCAATTTAATTATTTTTCAAATGTATTGTGATCAGAGGCTCTCATATTAAATCACAAAAACTGTTGTTTACTTCATATGAATACTTTAGTTCATAAACTGTAGATTATAGGATATATATATTATATTGTAGATTATTCGCAATAATGTTATTACTAATGCCTAGCGGTGGATGGAGATTGGTGGTGTTTGAGCTAAAGAGAGAAGAGGAAGAGAGAGAGAGAAGAGGTAGAGAGGAAGAAAAAAAGTAGAAGCAAATAGAGCTAGAGGAACACCGCACGCACTCTCATATGACTGTTTGGGGAGCCTAGAGAACCTACAGGTGGATAAAAAGGTGATATTAGGCCTTCGGGAAATAACTAAAATGATAATCAAATAATATACGTACGAAGTTATGTGAATTAATATAACGCATATAAATATTTGTAGTATTTGGTGGCATTTATGGCAAACGGTCACCTACAGAGAAGATTTATAGTAGTGATAGGAATAAGCAAGTAGGTGATTATTAGGAAATAAGATTATGTAAGTAGAAAATTGGACTAAGTATATATAAAATATATATAAGGAAAGATGGGTATGATTTGAAATAGCGCATTAATATAGCTTAGAAACAAAATATATGTATAAGGTATAATATATTATATCAGTGCACAGCTGCTGGCTCAATATTATCTAGAGCCGTAGAAATACTATGTAACTTAGTCAGATAAGATAGTTCTATAGTAGATACTGTAAGAGAACTTGCTCTAGTCTCTCAATGAACTCCAGTAGAAGACAGCTTAACTAAGACTAATGCTGATATGATGAAAGAATAATACTTATAAAAAAGTGAGTAATATAATAATTAAAATTAAATTAATATAATAAATAATTGATAATAATTAAACTGATGGAAATTATGATAGGGTAAAAAATAAGTGTATACTTATATAGCGAGTTATTAGGAACGAGCCACACCATATCATAAAAAGACTCATTAGTAGAAATAGACGAGAGGTAATGGAAAATCAATAGGATAAGTAATTGAGTAAACTCACTATCCATAGAATCAAATCGAGCATTGCTTTGAAATCAGCTGGATACTCAGTAAGAGTCCTGGGAGAAGCGTGAAGAAAAGTAGAACTTATATGCTAGTATAGCAAACTCAAGTGAAAGACCATCATGCTAACGCTGGTGTGAAAACTACTACTTTAAACTACTAAACTTAACGTAACTTACTAACTCCATACTTATCATAATACTACTTAACTACTATTAAATATAATATATAATAATTATGTAATAATTAAATCTCAGCCAAATACTATATGTGAGTAATAATGTAAGTAATGCGAATCAATATCTCCTAGAAACTTTATGAAGAAGTTTATAACTAATACAAAGTTAAGGAAAGACTAAATTATGCATAGCAGCTAAGGATAAAGCAATTATGCTCAGACATGTTGACTAAGCCCAAAGTATGATAAAACATTAAAATATAATAAAATACCTATGAATAAACTCACAGAAAATGGGAAAGAAAATACTCATACTATATGTGGATACATTCTCACGTGTCTACTAGAAGAGATATCAATAACAATCAATATATATAAGACATGGCACACTATAGATATATAGGGTTATTTAGAATAAAAAAAACTTCAAGAGAGAATAACTCATTATAAATTCACTCGTTATATACGCACACAGCGATCAAAATTTGTCATAAGAACATAATTATTAATATATAAAATAGGACAAAAATCGATAAGACCCAGTGGAATTAGCAGTCTAGTATGTGTGGAGATCAAGAGACGAAATCGGTTATGATTACATTACATTAATATATAAGGCGATATGTAACATATTCATAATAAATACTAAACATCACAATGAAATCAATGTATACTGAACTAGTAGCACGATCTTGGTGGGAAATAATGGGATGCACACTTGGATAATATGTCAAGAAATTCAATTTCCATCCATAATACAATAAATGGTATAAAATATATAATATTATAGATTGCAACAAGTTTGAATCTGTACCCAAATGGAGGAATGAATACGCATAAAATCTCTTGTGGGCTTTTGAGATAACAAGATCGGAATCAACCTTCAATATCCTGCTAGATAGATATACCAGATCTAAAGTAATTTGAGTAATCTTAATTTAAAAAAAGA
Organism: Doryteuthis pealeii; assembly: GCA_023376005.1. Classification (NCBI taxonomy): domain Eukaryota; kingdom Metazoa; phylum Mollusca; class Cephalopoda; order Myopsida; family Loliginidae; genus Doryteuthis; species Doryteuthis pealeii. Next base: position 21,585,178 of record CM042148.1, read on the forward strand.
GAAGAAATAACTATTAGTTCGTATCTCGATGATTTGCCGTCCTGAGTCGTACCGCCGAAGCGAGGTCGAAAATGAAAGCGATAAAAGATAGACTCACAATAATAATGGATACCCGCCGGTTGCCTCCAGAGTAACATATTGGTGAGCTTTATATGGTAAGTGAGAAATACTGCTGTTGAAGTGCATGAATGGTGGTAAAGGTGCGTGGTCTCGACATTTTGTGAATTGGATTGGACCTTTAGAAAAAGGTCTCCTAAGGTAGTCTGGATAAAAGATTTTAGGTGAATTAGGTAAAATCAGAGGGAAGAATCGAGACCTTTCTATCCACAAAATCATATATATAGAGCTATGTAAGATTAAACTATAGAATGCAGTCTTCAAAGCAACTACTAGACGAGACCACTATGACTGTTCAGCTTCCATACTCAGATTAAAGCTCCATCGCGGACTACGGCAGGTGTGAGAAACTCGATTAATAATAATAATAATAATAAAGTAATAATATAATAACGATGTACGGCAGTGAAACCCGAATAGAGCTAACACTGAGGTGGGGAAGAAAACTGCAAAAGAGAGAGAGAAGAGAATAGATAGTAATAGATTATGAAATATATAATAATAATTAAATGAAATGCAGAATCATCATCTGGTGATTTTGAAAATACAAGCGCGGATACCCTAAGACCCTCCAGCGCAAGGAGACAGACCTAGTAATTGGATAATAACGAAAAAAAAAAAAAAAAATGTTGTCAAGATCGTTTGGTGAGCTTCTGAGGGTTGCCCTAGTAGATCGACAGGTGTGAAGTATGAAGGACAACGAAAATGTGAACAAATACCTGGACCTAGCTAGCAGAATTGAAAATATGTTTCTCATGGAAGATAGGAGGATGCTTAATCTAGATAGTGATTATCCAAATTGTAGTTTGAGTGCATTTTGGACGGGGGTCCCGAGTGTAGAGGATGGCTTTTGGGAGAAAATGTATCTGGAGAATCTTGGAAAGTCTATAGGATAGATAGTTGAGATTTAATCGTCAGAGTGACTCCGCAGTTGCTGAATTCGGCTAGAATGAGCAGCGACATGGAGTCCTGGAGTCCTACGCGAGACTTGTCGTTGTCAGCTCTAGAGTAGCCAGTAGAGATATGAGGTACTATCGAGTCTCACACACTGTGCCGTGAAAAAACTCTAATCTATTATCAATTCTATTAATATGCCCTGAGATTCGCTCCGGTTTTTTGTCTGTAACAGAAACTTACGGTCACTGCTCTGACGTCGACATTACCCCAAAATCGTCATAACATAGAATAAATACACTCAAAATTTGAACATGCAACAGTCCTCATTGTTTTTTAAAGCACGTTTTATAAAATACATGACTGGTAATTATATATCTATATATAGTTTGTTTTTATTTTAATACATATTTAAAGTTTACATTTCAAATTGTTTATTTTTCAATCCTTTAATGAATTTGATGATTTTACTTACTTAAGGTACAACACTCGCTGACATTGAATTTTTTACTCTCACCCTCAGGCAATAGTTTCAAAAATCTATTTTTACATCGCCGCCGGAGAGCGTTTTTTTTTATTTGTACTACTTACTACTACTAATAATAATAATAATTGTATTTGACCTAGTCAGAGAACTGGAAAAGCTGTGGGACATAAAACTGACAGTAATGCCAATGAATATTCGGAGCCATGGAACAATACCCGAAGCTTGAAAAGAGCTTCGATGAACTGGAGATTAGAGACGAATCGAAACCATCTAGACCACAGCAGTACTAAAATCAGCCAGGATACTTAGAAGAGTCCTTGAAACTTGCTATGACTTCAGTGAAAACCACCAGTTAAAGTTGGTGTGAAAAACTCGCACGGAAAAAAAGTAGGTCTGAAAAAAGTTGTAGAGACAATTTATAATGCCTAATATTTCTACGCATTTCACAGTTAATAAGATTGGATAAGTGATTGTTTTATTGATTTTAACGGCATATCAACCCGTCTGGGGTTAATGTCATGCCTAACGGTGAGGAAGTTATACATATCGTGTATTTATATTTATACTTTTTAGTAATTGGTTTTAAAAATGTGTTAGCATTATTGGGGATTATGTTGTATGGTATTGATTTGTTCATGTCTATATTCTATGGTATACCAACCCGTCTGGGGTTATGTCATGCCTAACGGTTGGAAGTTATGCATATCATGTATTTATATTATACTTTTTTGTAATTGTTTTTAACAATGTGTAGCATTATTGGGGATTATGTTGTATGGTATTAATTTGTTTCATGTCTATATTCTATGGGTAATAATTTATTTCCTCAAAAAGAGAGAATATCCTCCATGTTGACATTTTCAAACAGATCTTTCATGTTGTTTTGCTTTAAAATAACGGTTTCTGATGCGAGAAAAAACCTGCATTCCATGAATAAGAGTGTTTAAACTGTCAAAGGTGTTTGACATGTTCCACATTGTGGTTGTTGTTCTTGGTTTGAATATATAGAGAGTGTGTTAATCTTGTATGACCAATGCGTAATCGGGATACAATGACTTGTTTCTTTCTAGACTTCTTAAAGTGAATAACGAACACAAATAATCAGTTTAATTCTTATTTCGTTTCTGTTGATTTTCATAGACTTTCATTATTCTGATGAAGTTTCTGAAATCAAAAGAGACGAATACATAATTGAACTGATTGTCTGTGTTCGTTATTCACCTTTCCAATATACTTTCTCTCATTTTGTCGGATTTCTCTTAATCTGTTATTTTTCTTCAAGATTAGATAAATAAATAAAAAAAAATAATTTACCTATCACCGTTTTTGTTGGATGTTTTTTTTCAAATTTTGCGAAAAGGGCCGGGTTAGCTCAGTCGGTAGAGCGTTCGGCTAGAAACAAGGTTCGTAGTTCGATACCCGGCCCTCGCCAACTAGCGCATGAGTAGCACAGGGATCTGTGCGGTTAAAGTAAGAGCTGATGGTAGGTGTTGGCTGAATACCGACTTTAGGCCACCCCAATGACTTACTATCTTTAAATTTCAAGCAAATTTTTATTAAATGGATAAATGAAAAGAAGGGGGAAGTATCTCTCGCAATCATTGAAATCAGGCCTAACATAAAGTGTAATGAAGAGATGTTGTTGAATTTCACTGCAGTAAATGTATACAATTTTAGGACCATATGACCTTTTGGCACCCCTTTAGATCTCGATTAAGAAAGGACATGTTTTTTCATTTACACCGCCAATATCCGGTTGTTTTTAACAGACGATTTTTAGATTTAAAAGAAATTCTATAAAACTAACCCTCTAACCCTAACCCCTGACCCTAACCCCTAACAAACAACCGGATATTGACGGTGTAAATGAAAAACATGTCGCTTTCTTAATCGAATAGTAGATTCATAATAGTGCAGGCAATTGTGAAGAGAGAGAGAGAGAGAGAGGAGAGAAGAGAGAGAGAGAGAGAGAGAGAGAGAGAGAGAGAGGGGACAGCCAACCACTCCTCGCACGAGTAGGATGTGGCACAAGGTCAACATTTAAGCAGAGTTTAACAGGTTTGAATTCAGAGTTTTTCTTCTCCCTAGACTGGCTGACATGCCGAGAGCCCAGCCTGACCTATTTTTACCCATAGTTGGAGGAGATATAGTTGGAAGTATACCTTTTCCAATGGTATTAGCGCTTATGTGAAATGCAACCTGTGTCGCCACGTCCATTTTCCTACGATGATAGCCGTTACGGCCACGGTGAGTGTAGCAAACTGGTAAGAAGTAATATAAGAGCAAGCATGGCTGGGTGGAAAGGGGATCCACTGGGTACTGTGCAAGCAACAAGAGATGGTATGTCACAGACTTGAATATGTCCTTGAAAATTAGACACACACAATTCTTTGGTGATTTTGAGATCCAAGCGTATTGTCCAAATCCTGGCCAGAACAGAACCAAGTTTTAGTTAACAAATTAGTGGATAGTGTAGTGTTTACAGTTGACTGACTAAAAAGAAAGCGAAAGACTAGATAAAATCAGCTGGCCATGTCAAGCCCTAGTACCCTATAATGATTGTTTCAACCTATTGCAACCCCCAACCCTTTTTTATCATATATGTGCTAGAAGGCGTGGCTGAGGGTCTTCATGTCCTGGAAATGACGTTAAACTCTATCTGACGGTAAAGTTCCAGTTCTGGAGGTCAGGGAAATGTGGAACACCCCTTCATCATCATTGCTCCCAGGTCCACTCTGACCCGGAGTGGTAGTACCTGTTGGATCCCATCTATGGGTTAAATAGAAAAGTTGTTTATAAAAAAAACTGAGTTTGTCATGGAATTACCCTACCGTTACATTTCTCTCTGATCTTATTAGCAGAACTTTTATTTTACTATTGTATATATATATTTACCAACCACTCTGCACGAGCTGGATGTGACACAAGTTCAATTTCTCTTAAGCGAGTTCAACAGGTTTGAATTCAGAGTTTTCCTTCTCCTAGACCGGTTGCCTAACCAAGGCTAAAGAGCCCAGTCTGCCCTACTATTTATCCATAGCTGGAGGGAGAGTAGGATTCATACCTTTCCCAAGGTATTAGTACTAAGTGAAATGCAATTACCACATCCAGGATTTTGAACTCGGGGCGACGAGTCCATTTCCCATGACTTTAATCATTACACCACGCGCTTCCCACTATATTGTATATATATATTTACCAACCCTCCGCACAAGCAGGATGTGACCAATGCCAATTTCTTAAGCGGAGTTCAACAGGTTTGAATTCAGAGTTTTCCCTTCTCCTAGACTGGTTACCTATCCAATGTTAAAGAGCCAAGTCTACCTACTATTCACCATTAGCTAGAGGGAGAATATATGGATTTCATAGCTTTCCCAAGGGTATTAGCGCTATGTGAAATGCAAACAGCCTAATCCAGGATTTGAAACTCGGTCGACGAGCCATTTCCTACGACTCTAACCATTACACACATAAGTATCATATATCCCATATGGTATACTAAAATAACTCGTAAAGAGATCGTAATGATAAAATAAATAAGTAAAGTCGTCGGGGTGGCCTAAGTTGGTATCAGCCAAGTGAAAGACTGGGCCTATTCTAGTAGTTACCACCCCAAGCGTTTAACAGTTTTGAATTCAGAGTTTTCTTATCCTAGACTGGTTGCCTAACCAAGGTTAAAAAGAGTCCAGTCTGTCCTACTATTTACCCATAGCTGGAGGGAGAGTAGTTGGATTCATACCTTTCTCAAGGATATTAGCGCTATGTGAACTGTAGCTTCGTCCAGGACTTGAACTCGGGTCGACGAGTCCACTTCCTATAACTCTAACCATTACACCACAGCCTTCCAGCTGGAATAGTTCATATGATAGGAGGTAAGTGGTTGTTTAGCTGCTTTTTTTTGGTGCGGTGCTGCTTCCAAGATTTGTTCAAGACAGCGCGCAGCATAAGAATCAATTATTATTGTTTATTGACCATAAAGCAGAGAAAATGAACCGGAACCGGAAACTGATGGTAACTTTAAAGGTAATTTTCACCTTTAGTTGTTAAAATTCTTAGCATAAAATTGTGCGTGCGCATTATCTGAAATGAACTTAATTGTTATTAAGAAGACATTTTATGATATTTTTTGTGTTAAAGCATGCAGTTGTATTGTTTTCGAAAAAGTTTCTAAGATTTGTTTATTTCGCACGGCGACTTTCAAAATAGCTACCGGCTTAGTTCAAGAGAGTGAAGTCAAGGGAGGTTACTCTAATTGCCTTATTTGCTAGGAATTTAGCCAACTAATGGTGAAAATTATCACTTTAAAAACATAGTCATCAATAAATCGTAAAATACATTTACAAAAAAAAAAAAAAAAAAATGGTGACGAACAAGATGCAGAGACACAATAAATTTGTTTTGTATTATTTATATTTTTCGGACTGTTGTCTTCATCTTCATTGTTATATACACAACGTTTCGGCCGATGTACTCCCCGGCCTTCTTCAAGTGGTTTTTATCGAACTTGGTAACTTCTCGTCGTAATTAGGAGTCTTCACGGAACTTCGAACCGAGCCCTCTATTTAATCCATTGGGTTATATTGTTTCTCATTCCGCTTACCATAACATGGTACAAGTTTTATGCTGTATAAGTATTCTATGTTATTTTCGCCAGAAGTCAGGATTGAACCTGGAAACTATAGATGATTGTCAGAAGTGTATTAACTCAACCCTTATATTCGTTGCGTCATGTGAATTTTTTACCAAGAATCTTACTTATGTATGATTTTTTTTACCTTTACTTATATTGCGATTAGAAATGTTAATCTAATCTATCCTTTTTAATTACTGGTTCCCATATTGTATTCATTTATATTATAGAATAAAATCCTATATTTTATATCAAAATAAGGATAAACACACAAACACATTTCTTTTCCCAAACTTAAGGAAAAGAGATTAAAACAAACACGCAAACACAATTTTTTCCCAAACTTAAGGAAAAGAGATTAAAAAAATGTTTATACATTAGTCAAAGTTTGATTGGACAGATCATGGTTGTTTTCAACTACGTCCGTGTATTAGCGCCACAAATAAAATATCAAAATTCGATCCACCAAGGAATTATTTAAACAGAGAAAAAAAATCAACATTCACTCAGATTCCAATTAGCTGCCAGACAGAACACACGACGCAGAACACACGACGCTCCGCGGCTGACAACGACAGCAAGTTCTTCTCAATTTAAGAAACAGATGTCCGAGTGAACGAGTCAACTGGCTGATACCAAAAACACAACACTCCAACCTCTGAGTCACTGTTTACTACTACAATCATCGCACCACTGCAATTAACAATAACAAATCCATTTTCGCAGGTCGTTTCACAAAATTTTATTTTTCATTTCTGTCCACGTCCGATCAAACTTTGACTACTCTACATACATATTTTACATTGAACATTACACATTTCTTAGCGAACTTTTCTAAATTCTTCATACGAATTTTTGCACATTCTTTTGAGCATTCACATATTTGTTGATTATTGCGAATTTATTCTCCGAATAAATTTATTTGTTATTCATAAATACACGCATTGTCTTTGTCATTTCTCCGTATTTTCTGCCTAAACTGTGCCTTATTATTCTATCGCCATTTCCTATAACATTGAACACGTCTCGTAACCCTCTACAAAGTGGTTCGTCATTCTTAATACAATTCATTGTCACAACAACGTGGCAACCCCGATCCCTACAATATACTTGGTTTACTTAAGAGGTCACCATAGTCTAACATATGCAAAAATTGAGACAAACAATTGGGACCATATAACCTTAAGGCACCCCTTTTGCGATTTCGACTCGTGGGACACTTTTCTCATTTACACCGTAAAAAACCCGGTTGTTTGTTAGGGGTTAGGTTAGAGGTTAGTTTTATAATTTTAAAAAATATCTAAAAATCGTCTGTTAACAATTAACCGGATTTTGACGGTGTAAATGGAAAAATGTCCCCTCGAATCGAAATCGCAAAAGGGGTGCTAAAGGTCATATTTGATGTCACTCGAAAGTTTTATTGCACCATTTTTTAAAATTATATTCATTTGTTTTTATTTCACAGACTATGACGATGAAGAAGAAAGAAGAAGAAGAAGAAGAAGAAGAAGAGAGAAGGTGTGAGAGAAGGTAGAGCGGGTTAGGTCTATAGCCTGGACTCTCCAAACTCTTTGACAATTTTGTCCAGACCATCAACTGACACAAGGAACATGTTAATATTCACAGAACATGGTGTCACCCCGCTGCTGTTGATTTAATATAAAAAATGTACCCCAAATTTTTCTTAACCTTTGGAGTCAAATTCACTTTTCTACATATCGAAATACAACCCCAAAAATTCCAAATGACATCCTCTATGTTTTTTCGGCATGGAAGATTTTCTTCTAAAGATCTATTTTACTTGATTTTTTTATGGCACAACTAAAATAACTATTGATATATATATATATCAACTTAAAATCGTATAGAAATATTGTTCAGACATGAGAACACCGTTTTAAATCAACATATGTACTATAACCCTAACACCAACCCAAAACCGAAACCCTAACCCTAACCCCAACCCAAAACCTAAACCTAAACCCGACCTAAATCTTAACCCTAAACCTAAGGCCAATCCTAAACCTAACCCTAAACACTTACCCTAACCCTAACCCTTGATGGCGTGTGCATCGTAACTTTTCATTTGCATAAACCCACCCCGATCCCTACAATATACTTGGTTTACTTAAGAGGTCACACATATGCAAAGATTGAGACAAATAATTTGGACCATATGACCTTAAGGCATCCACAGTGAATATTTTTGTTGTTGTGCCATTTTATAATTCCTGACATTTTTACCTGTGCCATTTTACCGTGCTATATTACGAAAGAATCTTTTTTTTTATTAAAGTTATCGCATCATTGGAATCAACACAATAAATTACGAATGGTATTAAAAGAAAAAAATATTTTATGATGCGTTTATTTATATTTGAGAACCTGAATTCCCAAACCCCTAAACCGTAACCCAATTCGCAAAAAGTTCATTCATAGACTGTAGTTAAACTGTCATGGGGGACCACCAAAAAACTTTCCGTTTTAATTTTCCGACCAATTTGCAAGTTTAGCCGAAGTTTGTTAAATAACAGGTGAGAAATGAAGACAATTTCGCTGTTGAGAAGAGCATGCATTCTGATCTACTTGAAAATCAGCTGTACAATGTACATGACCACAACGCTCACATTTTACGAATAAATTGAAACCGACAGCAAGCTGGTCTCCCTGCTGAAATATTGAGTTCTTTATAACTACAAGGGGTTTTTACTGCAAGTGTTGGTAAAAAAAAGAAGAACATCTTCTAACTGGGAAATTTGAGAAGTAGGACAGACGGGTTGTTTTTAGGCGAATGAAGCTCACGAAATGAATCTTAGCGTACATAAATTATAAGGAGGCACATATGTAACTTGAACTAATGTTCTTTCTATTTATATCATCTTATAATCAAAAGAAACATTTGGTATTTGATAATAAAAAGGGTAGACAAGCACATCATGTAATAAGAAATAGTGGTACTAATAGAGCTGCAATTTTTATAACAGTCAAAATACAAAGTATCTTATAAACTTTTTTAAAACTATAAAGCAAAAATGATTATAAGTTATAAACGATTACAGTAATCAAAGATAGCTTCTTTTATCAGTTAAAAAAAAGCAAAAGCTGATGAGGATCGAACTCGCTATTTAATAGTAACGGATCTGCGAGACTAGCTTGTTAACCATTACACAACGATGGGACGCCCTATCTAGATAAACTTTTTTAAAACTATAAAACAAAAATGATTATAAGTTCACGAGTGGTGAACTTATAATCATTTAAAGATGAGACATTCACTATTGATGATGGTAGTTTATTCCATGTATTCACCACTCTGTTACTAAAATATTATTAAAATAATAGTATATTAGGTTTGAGACCTGTCAGCTGTTCCTTATAAATATTCATTTTAAATCCACAGAATATTTATAATCTTTCCACAGATTATCTAACATTGCCTTAACTCTTAACATCCTGTCCAGAGCCCCATTCCTATAAGAATTTATAAAAAGTGAAAGACCATCAGCTAATGCTGATGTGAAAACTCAAAAGGAGTGAATAATAATAATAATATCCTTTCAGCTAGTATATTAGGTTTGAGACCTGTCAGCTGTTCCTTATAAACATTCATCTTAATTCCACAGAATATTTATAATCTTTCCACAGATTATCTAACATTGCCTTAACTCTTAACAACCTGTCCAGAGCCCCATTCCTATAAGAATTTATTTTTAAAAAAATGGCTAAAAATGTCCTTTTCATTTAATGATACCTGAGATATTTCCCTTAAATCAAAGACTTCTAAATATGTTTAATATTACATTTAAACAAAGGCTATCATTTGGGGTGGATTAGGAAATGTAACTTCTGGCCGGGTGGAATGAGGTGGTATAGGACATTAAGAGTTAAAGAAGTTTAGAGATGGGGCATTCACTATTGATGGTGGTAGTTTATTCCATATATTCACCTCTCTGTTACAAAAATAATTTTGTCTTGCATTTGCTTTACAACATTTTTTTAAGAGTTTTAATTTATGACCCCTGGTATTGATGTTTTGAGCAATGTTTAGTAGGTCGAAGTTCGTTGAATAAAAACCATGTGTATAATTACAGTAATCAAAAATAGCTTCTTTTATCAGTTTTTTTTAAGATGGTGGGATGTTCTAGTTAGATAATGGGGTAGGTATTTACCCAACCTGTTCGTCACGGGTAGAATGTGATACTAGGTTGCAAGTATGAGGTATCCAGCGAGGATCGAACTCGCTATTTAATAGTAACGGATCTGCGAGACTAGCTTGTTAACCATTACACAATGATGGGACGCCCTATCTAGATAATGGGATATTATTATTATTGCAAACATTCTGTTCTAAATTAGAAATAGTTACAGGGGATAGAAGTCAAAGTCCAATTAATAATCCTAATCCAATTAATAATCCTAATCCACCATTGCGATCCTACCGTAAACCGCTGATGGTTAGTAATTGAGAAGAAGGATTCAGATTATGATAATAGGACATTATTTGATAGAATGATTTATGTGGTGAACAGATAGTGAATTTTGAAATATCCCATCATACAGGTAAAAAATACCAATAAAATTTAGTACAGCCGTGGGGGAAATTTGGTAGGTAAAAACTGAGCCAGTGTGATCACATTATAAGCAAAGTACAAAAACTGATGGTCAGTTCATTATAATTGAGCAGAAGGACTCGGATTAAAATAATAATAGGACTTTATTTGAATAGAATGAGTTCTGAGGTGAATAGATAATGAACTTTGAAATATCCCATCATACAGGCAAAAAATAACAAGAAAATTTGATACAGCCGTGGGGGAAATTTTGTAGGCAAAGAATTAAATTTCCCAAGAAATTATTTATTCCTTCCTTTTTAAATTCTGAATTTTGGTTGAATATCTTACCAAATTTTGTAATTGTATTTTTCGAAAATTATCTTTTTGATTTTTTTTTTTTTTCAGTTTTAATGTTTTTACTCAAAACTTATTTGCATTAAAATAAACCAATTTTGGGTAAACTTCAAAACCTAAAATCTCTAGTTTCATGATATTTATGGAATTAGATTTGTCTGGTACAAGGGTATAAATTGGGAAAGGGAATAGGAAGACTATATTGCGCCAAACATCCCAAAAGAGGAGAGGACCGAACTTTCTGGTTTTTACTTGCACTTGAACACTGACCTCTCATACCGCAACAGTTTCATCAACGAAGTAGACCTAAATAATTTACAAACGTTTGGCTTAGTGTAGCGCAACATCACAGTAAATGAAGCATTTAACATAGACCAAATTCACTACACTCATGAACGGAGTACCTGTTAGGGTCCCATCTATGGGTTAAATAGAAAAATCTGTTTATAAGAAAAAATTGAGTATCCAAGAATGAATTTATTTCGAAACTTTATCGGCATTAAATGACCCACTGAGGTTGATATGCCGTAAAACAAACCAAACCAAACCAAACACTCATGAATTGGTCTGCTAGTCAAGTTTGGTAAACATTGTGCTATGGCGATTCTTTAGATTATGCTGGGACACCTATCAAATACCAGTCAAAGCTTTTAGACAACCGCTTTGCGATACACATCCCAAACATGATAGCTTCACAATGCAATAAAGCATTATCAAAACAATTAAGCATTATCAAAACAATAAAGCATTATCAAAACAATTAAGCCGTTGTAAAAAGAAAGAAAAGAAATAAAAAGAATTTTAAAAGTTAAAGATAATTTTTTTGAATTCTAAAAAAAAAAAAAAAAAAAAAAAGTAAGGGGGATTTTACATTTATAAGTTATTTTTTTGTAAAACTTATGACCACTAGCATTGATGGAAATGATAGGTCAGAGGATTTTTGATACATTCTCATAAGAAAAAGACTACAAAGATATCGCATAGGCGATTAAAAAATATCATAAGAAAAAGACTACAAAAATATCACTTAGAAAGAAAACTTTTAAATAAAGAAATTAAAAACCGAATTTTTTGTATATTAAAAAAAAAAAGATAAAAAATAGATAAATAAAATAATATGAAAAAAATTAAAATTGGCATTCAAAGAATAATATTTTAAAATTAAAATACTTTTTAAAATCAGTTCTCTTTGCGCACAGACGTATACTACTGAATAAGTAGGTCGATATTCTATAGATAAAAATGAATAATTTGATATTTATTGCAGAATAACTATCAAATAATGGTCATTTCAATTTTGAGACTAAATTCTTTCTTTAAAAATGAATTTAAGTGCACAAATCTTTGAGGTTCAATTTAGGAAAATGGCAAAATTTCCACTGGAAATTGAGAAGTTGAAAAGAATTTATTCAATTGTAAATAAAATGCATAAAAAGTAACAGGAAAATTTCTAAATATATCCTATTACTTCATATATAATATATCGTGTTACTTCAACATAAAGATTATGTAAAATCAATTCAATGGTCAGAGTTGAATAAATTCGAAAAAAAAAAATGTTTGTTAGGAGTTAGAATCTTTTTACCAATAATAAGATTTACTCTACGAACAAATAATAAAACTGATAGATTGAAATGACAAAAAGGTAAACTTACCCGAGCAAGCTTGAAGTTCTGTAAATGTAATTAGGAGGCTGTTATTGCAGGCCTGATGTTAGCGGCGCGGTTTGGGCAACTGGCTGCAACACTTATTGATGTAAATATAGAATCGTCTAAAAAACGTATTACAAAATTAGAAACCAGATTAGGTCGGTACATATGGGGTGGGGGGTTTGAGATGAAGAGAACTAAACAAACGGTAAGCATCTAACTCTTGTTGGAGGAGAAAAACGTCAGCTAGAGTTTCGTTTCCTCACTAAAAATCATTTGAAAAACAATTTCCCAATTCAGACAGGGAATGATAGTTTTTAAATTAGTTATTTGTTTGTTTTGTTTTGTTTTACGGCATATCAACCTCAGTGGGTCATTTAATGCCGAAAAAGTTTTGAAATAAATTCATTCTTAATGGATACTCAATTAAAAAAAAAACTCATGTTTTTCTATTTAACCCATAGATGGGACCCTAACAGGTACTACAACTCCGGGTCAGTGTGGACCAGGGAGCAATGGTGATGAAGGGGTGCTCTATATTCCCTAAACCTCCAAAACTGGAACCTCACCATCAGATAGAGTTTAACGTCATTTACCAGACATGAAGACCCTCAGCCACCGCCTTCAAGTACCCATATGATAAAAAGGGGTTGGGGCTTGCCATAAGGACAATAGGGTTGGGGCAATCATATAGGTGCTAGGGCTTGACATGACCAGCCAATTGATTGGAAGGGGGCTTCTCCGACCGCCCCACCAGTCTAGCCCAAGTATTATAGTTGTAGTTGACTGCTAAAATTATGATGATTAAAAAAAATGTTTTTTCTTATTGGCCATATGCTTTAGGCATATGAAAATGTCTTTATGAACCGTTATCTTATATCATTAGTGTACAATATTAAACACACACACACACACACACACACACACACACACACACACAAACACACACACACCACACACGCACGCGCACACGCATGCACACACACACACACACACCACACACAACACACACACACACACACAACACATCATCATCATCATCAATACCAATTAATCGCATAAATTGGGTATATAGTATATTTCTTCATTTTAGGCAGTATTGCATCATATTTACAGTAACAAGTTTGGGTAATTTTCACCTCTAGTTGTTAAAATTCCTAGCATAAAATTGTGCGTGCGCATTATCTGAAATGTACTTAATTGTTATCAAGAACACATTTTATGATATTTTTGTGGTAAAGCATGCAGTTGTATTGTTTTCGAAAAAAGTTTCTAAGATTTGTTTATTTCGCACGGAGACTTTCAAAATGGCTATCAGCTTGTTTCAAAGTGAAAGTCAAGGGACGTTACTCTAATTGCCTTATTAGCTAGGAATTTTGACAACTAAAGGTGAAAATTACCCAAGTTTGTTCTTTATTCCATGTATTAACGGTTTTTGGTAGATGTGAACTTCTGTTCTCTTACTCTGTTGATTAGCACAGGTTGTAAAGGAGAATTTCGTCTTGGGTTTATGTGAATTTATATTCTTTGTTTTATTTCACGTGTAAACATCCTGCGGTGACTTCGGCCCTGAACCGCGTAAGCTAACATCGTTGATCCCAGGGGGGGGGGGGGGCATTCCCCAGGCAACACCTGTCCCTTGATTTAAAGGGGCAGGGCTGGGTTTATTGCCTGAGGCGCCTCCCCAGAGGGTGAATGCCGACGGGATCAACGTATTTTTTTGCACCCGCCTTCCATGAGTTTCGGTGCCTAACCCGTACACGTGGGGTACGTGGTAAATATTCATCCTGTGGCTGACACTACAAGATGCATGGTCAAAGGCCAGCAAGCACATGAATCCAAATTGCCACTGTCCCTGGTCGGCCAGTGATTATATTCTCGTTTGACGCCGGCCTGGTTCCGGACCATATTACCTTTAGGCACCCCTTTTTGATCTCGATTAAGAAAGGACATGTTTTTCATTTACACCGTCAATATCCGGTTGTTTTAACAGAAGATTTATAGATTTAATTTTTTTTTATAAAACTAATCCCTAACCCTAACCACTAACAAACAACCGGATATTGACGGTGTAAATGAAAAACATGTCCTTTCTTAATCGAGATCAAAAAGAGGTGCCTAAAGGTAATACGGTCTCTGATTCCTACTGAATTAGTGTTGTCTCACCCGATCATTCAATGATCAAAATTAGCTCCATTTAGTCGTCTCAAAAAAAATCTTCTGGTCCCATGATTGGCTGGAAAATAAATCGTTATCTTTTCTGGGTCTTCTAGGGTTTGGGATCCCGTTTTTCTAGAATCTGCTGATACCCCAAAGATGCTACAGTATGTTAACTATTGACCTTTAATCATCAGGTCATGCCGACAGCATTTTTTAGCCTTAGTATTACATTTTTTATACTGTCCAATGCAATAAACCCGACCCTGCCGTTTTTAGGTAAAAAAGCTGGTGCTTCCTGGGTGGGGGGTACACTGGGACCACGCGATTTATTTTATCTCACTTACCAGATCAGCAGCCGATGCTACTTCGATCATAATCAAAAAAGGCTATCAAACTCTTATAAAAAGGACGTTCAATTATAAAGACAAAGAAGATTTTCCACACACACACCACACACCACACACACACACACACACACACACACTCATATTTATAGGTTTCTAATGAGCAAAATTGGCTCCGTTTCTCCTAAAATTATAGCCATTACTTTTTTTTATCAGTCTCAGTGTCCCCAATTTTCAGACCATTATCTTTTTCAAAACCCATTTTCTCTTAAAACTAGCCACTTAAATATAATATCTCTAACTGGCTCAACTTCATGGTTGTCGTGCATCTTTTATGACTCTCTTGAACCTTATCTGACTGATCCTTTGTCCCTCTAAGGACATATCCCGCCCATATACATGCGCCTGGACCTAACACATTCTATTTTCTTTCTTTCTCCCCCCCCCTCTCTCTCTTTCTCTCTCTTTCGCTTTGTTGCAGTAGGATAAGGTAGAAAATTAGAAAAATAATGATAATTCTGAATTCACGTGACTTTGTCCTTTCACTGAACTTAGTCAGTTCGGTAATGGAAACGGGAGATGAAATTGGAATTTAAGCAGTTCTAGTTTAGGTTTTTTAAGGTGACAGACGTGTCTCCAAGATGGCCATTTCTTCTAGACGTTTACGATTATCTTGGGCTGAACAAAAAGAAGTATGAAAATACTCAAATCTGTATGTTCATTAGTAAAAGAAACAACGAACACAGATGAAGAAGTCCCAAGGGAACCGACAAGAAGAATGGAGAATCAGTCCAGATAAATACAATGTAATAAGATGGTGAACAAAGTAATAGACTATATAACAGCTTTCCCAGCAGACAGAGAAGAGGATTTTCGGGTAATTCCATGTCAAATAATCTCGGCCATGTCACCCACCAACTTCAATTTTTCTGAAATTTTGTCCAGGTGTAGATTTTGATAAAGTTAGACAATCCCCAAAATTTGAGCTTCCAATTCCAAAAAATGGGGTAGGGGAGGTGTCGCGAAAAATCGTAATCTATTTTTGTCTGTAAAATGAGTTCTAGAGCTTCCCTACTCCTAGTAATTGTTTTATAAAACATTTTTGCCCAAGGAACCCAAAACCGCTATCAAAAAAATCTTAAAGTCAACAAATTTTAAGTTATTGATGATTACTGATTTTTTCATAGAAAGATCAATATCCCGATGTGGCACTGCATCTATGACATTTTTTGTCTATTATTATTTCACATATATTGAACATTATTTGGACCAAAATGATAGTTTGATTTTTGGCCAGAACCGAGGCTACAACATTTTGCAAAAATGTGTTAAAAAGGCATTTCCCGGCCTTTAGATTGGCTAGAAAATAAATCTTTATCTTTGCTGGGTTTTCTAGGGTCTTTGGATACCTTTCTTTTTAGAAGCTTCCTTTACCCCAGGACGGTTGACCTTTAGTTGAACCTAAAGAGCCTACTTTTACTTTTAGTAATAGTTGAATTCATACCTTTCACTAGGGTAGTAGCGCTATATGAAATGTGACCATCCCCGTCCAGGATTTGAACTCGTGTCGCCGTGTCCATTTCCTATGACGACGACAATTATACAATGTGCACCCCTTTGAAAGTAATGCTAAAAAATCCAAACCATAATATCTTTAGGCACCCCTTTTTGATCTCGATTAAGAAAGGACGTTTTTCATTTACACCGTCAATATCCGGTTGTTTGTTAGGGGTTAGGGTTAGGGGTTAGGGGTTAGTTTTATAATTTAAAAAAAAATTAAAAATCGTCTGTTAAAACAACCGGATATTAACGGTGTAAATGTAAAACATGTCCTTTCTTAATCGAGATCAAAAAGGAGTTCCTAAAGGTTCTATGGTTCAAAAATCCCTCTCCTTTTCTTTGTTAAAATTGTGAGGAATTTGAAACACGTAGGCTCTTTTAGGTTCAACTTAAATTCAACTGTCAGCCCGTGCTGTAGCAGTTTTGGGGTCACGAATCAAGGATTGTTTTTTTCTCCGCAAAAATAAAGAATTGATTTTTTTTCAGCCGGAAAGGACCGGAAAATACTTTTCAGAGACAGCTCAACGGAGTCTATTTTGCTTATCAAAATCCTATAAATAATTAGGCGAGGCAACATTAATTCAGTTGAATCTTGGTCGGCGCCATGTGCATACTCACTGTAACCCGACTGGACGCAGGAGTATCCAGACCAAAGGTCTGCTCGTCAACTAATATCGGAAATTTGGATTATCAGCCCCTTAATCGGTTTCCGGATGTCCAGACGCTAGGGGCAGAGAGAACCTGGAATAGGGAGAACAGTTTCGGCAGGCACTGAGGCCAGAACAGTCTAACCACCCGAGAGGGTCGATACCGAAAAATCAACAGACAAAACAAGAAACCACTACATATACAATTCTCCAAACAGCTAAGTAAACACTTGTCACTAGAATTTAATATTTCTCTACCCGCTGAGCGAACATGTTTGGCAATGAACTTTTACGAACTCTTACGCATTCACACACTTGTGGACATTTCTTACATTTGCGCCAATAAAAATTGTTAACCCAAATATAGATATACACAGTATATTTGCCTCGTACCTTTCCTGACTAACAGTATTATCTATTGTCTTAGTTTAGTTTTCTGTTACTAAATCAGTGAGATACCGTTGCAGCCAGTAGTGCCAGGAGAAATTGAAGTCATGATGTCCGAGAAGAAAAGTTAGTACCCGTTTCAGGGTGGTCGAATCCATGGGGTGTGTAGGGGTGGAATCTGCATATATTCAACCGGCTCAAGCCCCTTCAGCAGTTTCAGACCGGCCGTTGGAATGAGAGTGTCGACCCAGTAGCAGTAGATAGAAAATAGGCAGGGAACCACATCAGTGAAGCCAGCAATCGACATAGTTAAGACAACTTTCGTGCCGGCTGACAACATAGAATTAAGTCTCCTTTGCTCCACCACAAACTGCACAAAGTGTTACACCTTCCTCCTCCATTCGCGTCATGTTATCAAACTTTGTGTTGTGTTTTTTTAAAAAAGTCTTGTGAACCTGCTCGTACCCTTCGAATCGGTCAGCACAGAACATTATAACGTGAGGTCATCGATATTATGCAACAAAGGTGCACGAGTGCAGACCGATATTCTCGGAATTTCCACGGTTCCAATTCATTTTTATTATTAATAATAGCAAACATATGCACCCTCTGGGTGCAAGTATTTAAGTTTTAATATAATAAAATATTATATTGAATTAGAAAGATAAAGAAAGAATTATAAATAAGAATGCAGATAAAAAGATTTGAAACAGAGGCGAGTATAATCGAAAAATAGAACAACTGAAACTTACTCTTCCATCATTCCCGTCTTTCATTGCAAAATTTTCCTAATTTAACTATTTAGTTAAAATAGGAAGTAAAGAATAAAATTAGTTATTTCTTCTTGTTAATGGATTTCTTTAAAGATTTATCTGAGATTTTTGCACATATTCAGTAAGAAAAAAAAACAAAACAATTAGAAATCAACAATACTAAGCACATATTTATTAAAATCGATTTTTTAAAATATCAATATGCAAATTAGCCTTCTCGTTCACACTGTAAAACGCTATTTTGTTGTATATATAAATACAGTTACATGCTATTTGCATGTACGCCGGGGTCCAGTGGCTTCGGCCCTGGATCTTTACAAGTTAGTAGCGTCGATCCCATGGGGCTATCCCCCAGGCAATACCTGTCCCCTCAATTTAAAGGGGCAGGGCTGGGTTTATTGCCCAGCGCCTGAGGTGCCCCCTTGAGGGGGAATGCTGACGTGATCGACGCAATTTTTTCCACCTAGCACCCATGAGCTTCGGTTTGTGAGTGGGCCCACATAAAAATGTCCTTGTGTCACGCCCTCATAAGTGGGGTGAGAGGCAAATACCTGTAGACATGGTCAACAGTGTTAATAATATAAAACAATTTTATCAATAATTGAGATTTAAATAAAAATAAAATCTGGAGAATGTGACGTAAATAACTAAGGGAAGTGTGACTTCAGTAGTAATATAGTTTCGGCTACAGACAGACAAACACATAATCTCTATTATAATAAGATTCAGATTCTATAATTTTCCTCGAAAAAAATGTTATGAAATTAATAATTGAGATTTAAATAAAAATAAAATCTGGAGAATGTGACGTAAATAACTAAGGGAAGTGTGACTTCAGTAGTAATATAGTTTCGGCTACAGACAGACAAACACATAATCTCTATTATAATAAGATTCAGATTCTATAATTTTCCTCGAAAAAAAATGTTATCAAATCATTTTCCGAATGAACAGAGCCAATAATAATATGTTATGTACGGTTATTGAGAGTGATTCAAGTCGCTTCTCATCATCTCGTAATATAATTCTGCCGCTGTCACCGCCGCTGCTGCTGCTGCTGCTGTTATTGTGTAAGACTATATATTGTTTTTATTAACAATGTATTATAAATTGCCAGCAAACTATTTCATAACGCTTTCTTGTTAAAAATTCTAAGCTAAAAACATACATCAACATACAAATAACGCCCTTTGTACAAAACATCGACAGAAAAACGTGTAACATAATATTTTATGACTTAGCACCTTCATAGGCTCCATTATCAAGTTACCAATCTATTCGTTCCTCTCTCTCTGTCCTATTTTCAGTTTTTGGTGCAGGTGGCTCATGTTTCATTTACTACTAAACTGTTTTGAAGCCCAAACGATAGAGATAGAAAATAAAGAATTATAGTCGAAGCTGAGATTCCCAACCAAATATGAATTAGGTGAAGAAAACTTAAATTTGACAAAATTCAGCGCGAGCGCTTAATTTCTTAAAGATTTTGGCTTTAAAACATTGGTTACTTTTTCTCTTACAAGAATCCGAGGTAAATCAGACTACAATATCAAGAAAGGTTTTTATTGCAGGGAATTGCGCTCACCTGGGATTAGTACTGATATATTGTAAAGTGACTTGTAACGGTGTGGTTGGCTGTCTGTGTAAGGACTTCTACCTACTTACGTGTTGATCAATCAGGGATGGCCCACAAGGATTGAGTATCAACAGTGCAGTAGTATGCATATTCTGAGTGCATAGTATTAGTTCTTACATTATATGGAGTGTTGTTATTGATTCTGTTCTGTTTCCTATATCTAGGAGAGCAACGTGTAGAGGCCGGTGTTGCGTGTTCCGACTTCACAGATAATATTTAAAACGACGATAAAATAACAAGACACAGTTTAGGCAGAAAATACGGAGAAATGACAAAGACAAGGCATATATTACAATTAACAAATAAATTTATTCTGAGTTTGTTTGTCAATAGAATAAATTTGTATAAATGAAAAGAAACGTGTAATGTTCGCAACATAAATATGAATGTAATATTTATAGGTAAAATAGCAAAGTTCGATAGGAATTTGTTCGATAGAAAAGTGAACAAATAGAAAAAAAAAGGTTTTGGTGTTTACGACCTGAGAAATTAATTTCTGATCTTGTGGAGTGTTGTTATTGATTCCGGAGTTTCTGTTCTGTTACCTATATCCAAGAGAGCTAAAATATGAGGAATTGGCATTACCATTTTTGACTCCAGGTGATCTTGCACTGACTTTGACAGAAAAAGCAAAGGAATGCAAACCATAAAAAATTCATATTATTTACATTTTTTTCAGACTGTTGCCCTCATCTTTATTGGGCTGAATTTGCACAAAGATGTCAAAATAAGGGTGACCCAGAAAAAACAGAACCCACAAATTTTGTAATAAAACTGTTAATTTTAACTATGGTAGTCTAGGGTTAGGGTTTAGGGTTAGAGTTAGGGTTAGGGTTAGGATTAGGGTTAGGGTTGGGGTTTAGGGTTAGTTTAATGGGAAATTGAATAAATAACTTGGGTTCTGTTTTTTCTGGGTCACCCTGTATACCGGTGACCCAGAAAAAACAGAACCCACAAATTTTGTAATAAAACTGTTAATTTTAACTAGGGGGGTTTAGGGTTAGCGTTAGGGGTTAGGGCTAGGCTTAGGGGTTAGGGCTAGGCTTAGGGGTTAGGGTTAGGGTCGGGGTTGGGGTTTAAGGTTAGTTTAAGGGGAAAATAAATAAATAATTTGGGTTCTGTTTTTTCTGGGTCACCCTAATTTTGACACCTTTGTGCAAGTTCAGCCCTTTATTGTTATAATATTAATATATATATAACATTTCTGTCCATGGCGAACGAGTTGGGTAAATACCTACCTGTTTCATGAAGAATTATTCATTTCCTAGTTTATCTCATAGTTTTATAACTCACCCTTTTGCCTTGTTCGCCTTGTTGGGATGGACATGAGTCCAATAGGGTTATCTTTCCTTGCTGCAGGTTTTCGCTGATAGGTGGCTAGAGTATTTAGACAGGAGCCCGGTATAAAAAATACACTCTCTTTCTCGGGCCTTCTCCAGGTTTTTCTTGTCGAACTCGGGAACCTTCATAAAACTTTGAACCGGACTTTTTTTTTCAATCAACCGGAGTAGACTGTTCTCATTCCGGTGGATTGAATAAAGGGTTCGGTTCGAAGTTGCATGAAGGCTCCCGAGTTCGACAAGATTTTCAAGTGCGACGAGAAGGTTTGACGAGTTCAAGAAGAAATACCTAGATACCTGTTTTATTCATGCATTGAGGTGTAATGGTTAGCAAGCTAGCCTCACAGATCAATTACTACTGGATATCGTGTTCCATCCTCGCTGGATGCTCCATACATGCGATCTTGTGTCACATCCTACTCGTGGTGAACGTGTTGGGTAAATAAAGGCATCCTATCGTTATGTAATGGTTAACAAGCTAGTATGATAGATATATTACTATTGAATAGCCGGTTCGATCCTCGCTGGATGCTCCATACTTGCAATCTTGTGTCACATTCTACCCGTGGCGAACGGGTTGGGTAAATACCTACCTGTTTTATGAAGAATTATTCAGTTGTTTTTTTTCCCTAGTTTCTCTCGGGATTTTATAACTCACCCTTTTGCCCTTGTTCGCCTTGTTGGGATGGACATGAGTCTAATAGGTTTATCTTCCCTTGCTGCAGGTTTTCGCCGATAGGTGGCTAGAGTATTTAGGCAGGAGCCCGGGAGAAAATCATTCTCTTTCTCTGGGCCCGGCTACCACTGCACGTTGGGTTAGGCGCTTGGTGCCTCTGCCCCTTAAGTGGGGAGCTTTGCCCCTCAGTAAACTATCAGTAAGTGACTAATTTCTACATGTAACTCGGTATCACTTCGTTATGACTTAGTCCTACTTCCTTTGTGTATATTTACGTATCTGTTCCACATATCTTACTGTACCTGTGTCATGAGTATATGCATACCTGTCATGTATGTATTTTTCTCCACGTGCTCACGGATTAAAGTCTATGTTTGTTATTATATATAACCTCTTTGTCGGGTTAATTCATGTACACATATGTACCCACGTGTTACATAATCTATGCATAGATTATTGTCAACCCCCTGTATTTCTGAGGGGATGGCCCTTTTCATATCACGGGCAGGACTTTCCATGGAATATTACAGAAAGCCCACGAAATACGTTAAGTCACGTGGGACCTGGTTGGGTCTTCAGTTTCAGTTTGGACGTCAGGCAGAGAAGATGTACTGCCTTAACTGGAGCTCACTGCATACGCGCGTTATGTTAGTTACATGAAATGTTTAGTTAAGAAATAAAAGTTTCAATAAATAATATGGTTTTGTGGTTGATGAATGTCTTGGCAACAAGACTGAACTAGAAGACCAGACACGAAGTCCCCAAGGCTAGGTCCAGACGCTGGAAGATAAACGTAAGATACCAAAGATGACCAGAATAATAGAACTAAGAAAGGAAAAGAAGAGTATACAACACACGTTGGAAGGTTACTTTGAACCTTCTAACATATTATGAGAACATTCTCATCTTATAGTCTTAAGTGATTTCATAAAAGAGCGGGTTCCAGTACTTTATCGTTTAACCACTACTCTTGTTCTCGTCCCACTACTATGTTGTAATTTCTCTGTCTTTATTCATTCTCTGTTCATAAAATCCATTTTACGTCTTTTTGTCCAAAAGTCAAACTGTGCTGTTTCATTCTGGGTTACTGTCACTCGACACCTCTGATAGGGCGGCTGTGTGATAGCAGTTCCAACAGGTGTCGTACTAACAGCTTGACAGAATGTTTGACCTTTGAATATATATATATGTGTGTGTGTGTGTGTGTGTGTGTGTGTGTGTGTGTGCGTGTGTGTGTGTGTGTGTGTGACTCTAACAATAAGACCACACATTGAGCTCTGCAAACTGCGACACGTTTTAAAAAAAATTCCTATGTCGTAAGGAAGATTTCTTCTATGGATTTTTGGATTATATATATATATATATATATATATATATATATATATATATATATGAGAAGTAAACAAACAAACAATGTGTTTTGATATGGCTTTTTTACCCGACAATTTTTGGGAGAATATGTGCTTAATTGAAGTCATACTTAATTTTGAAAATTAATTGATTAATAATTAATGAATTAGGTGGGCATACCTATCCAAATGTAAGGCTAAACAAATCGAGAAAAATCAATCTCTGTATGTACATTTCGGCCTATATATATATATATATATATATATATATATATATATATATTATATATATGTGTGTGTGTGTGTGTGTGTGTGTATGCATATTGAATAAAATGGTAATTTTAAAAATCCTAATTCATTTATGTATTTACCAACAATATGGACACTCTTACGATCGAAAGTTGCTTTTAATGTAATAGCTATCATTTATCTGGATCAAAAGAGATGATTGTTAAAATCCATGTTACAAGGGTAACGTGAATTTAGCAAATTATGTTTAACGAGTTCGTAATAAAATGTAGCTTAATATTGTTGCAAAGGAGTCTTCCGGGTACTGTAATTAAAGGTGAATGCTGAAATTATAAAATAGAACAAGCAAACATCAAAACAAATAACTGGATGTTGAGTTGAAAAGACGTTTTTTATGTATCATTTTGGCAATAATCAATAATTATGATGATAATGGCCACACCACCAAGTGGTTATTGGCAGACACGGTAGTTAATTACCTCTCGTGTCCCCTAGCGTATGTATTCTATTCTGTTCAGTTTGTTCACGCAAGATATTCTTGTTATTACTTCATCGTGTATTGTTCTCACATTTATTCTGTACAAAGAAACGATTTTCGACCAACTGTTTTTTTTCTACACCCATGCCATTTTCAAGTTACATGTAGTTAAATGTTGTCCATATAGAGACATTTTAACAAAGTAACTCACATTAAATATTGGTATACAACATATTAATCACTAATTGAAATTTTTTTAAAGATTACTAATTAGGACTGAGCCTATTCTAGTAATGACCACCGCAAGCGGATTTTAACAGGCTTGAATTCAGAGTTTTTCTTCTCCTAGACTGGTTGCCTAACCAAGGTTAAAAAGCCCAGTGAAATAGATCACTAAGACTGAGCCTATTCTAGTAATGACTACCCGAAGCGGATTTTAACAGGTTTGAATTCAGAGTTTTCCTTCTCCTAGACTGGTTGCCTAACCAAGGTTAAAAAGCCCAGTGAAATAGATCACTAAGACTGAGCCTATTCTAGTAATGACCACCCGAAGCGGATTTTAACAGGTTTGAATTCAGAGTTTTCCTTCTCCTAGACTGGTTGCCTAACCAAGGTTAAAAAGCCCAGTGAAATAGATCACTAATTAGGACTGAGCCTATTCTAGTAATGACCACCCGAAGCGGATTTTAACAGGTTTGAATTCAGAGTTTTCCTTCTCCTAGATTGGTTGCCTAAACAAGGTTAAAGAGTCCAGTCTGCCTTACTATTTACCCATAGCTGGAGGGAGAGTAGTTGGATTCATAATCAGCGCTATGTGAACTGTAGCTTTGTCCAGGATTTGAACTCGGGTAGACGAGTCCATATCTTACGACTCCATGGTTTCCAACTACAATACTAGGAGCCGAATTCTGAACCCACTTTCATTTGTTCGTGCACATGAAGAACTAACAAAAAAATCAAAACAAAACAAACAAAAAACAGATATTCGTGCCACCGGAATCCATATGCATTACAATACAACAAGTATCATTTTCACAACTTGCCACAATCATGGCTACGTTGAGATATTAAACCTTTATATAGAAATCACATAACCTTTCCAAAATACGGCTTGCGTGAAACATCAAACCCATCACAGGATAACGACTGGACAGCCAGTAAATTCTCACTTGTAAAGGTTACACCTGCGAAAATACGAATTTGCAAAGAAGGAATTTAGCCAAATGTTCGGCGAAAGAACCATTTGTTCCCCCGTCTAGTCCATGCGCCTCACCATGAGGATGAACAAAAAGCGAACAAAAAAGTGCGCAACTTTAATATTAATATCTTAAAATGTTGATAAAAAAATGGAAAATATTTTTTACTGTTTTCTTTTAGGTTTGATATGAAGAACAATTTCAATTCATGTTAACCCCCCCCCCAAAAAAAAAACAAGAAGAGAGACCCCCCCCCGATTTTTGTTACACATAACGTGCATTCTTTATTTGTTTTAGATGATTTTTCGCCTAGCCCATACGCCTCACTATGAAGATGAACACAAAAAAGTGCGCAACTTTAATATTAATATCATAAAACGTTGATAAAAAAAATGGAAAATCTTCATTACTGTTTTCTTTTAGTATTGATATAAAGAACAATTTCAATTCATATGTTAAAAACCACGAAAAAAAAAACAACAAAAAAAACGAGAAAAAAAAAGAAAAAAAACCACAAAAAAACAAAAAAACAAGAGAGAACCCTTCCCCCCAATTTTTGTTACACATAACGTGCATTTTATTTCTACAGTTAATGTTTCAACAATAAATGTATGTATTTGAAATTGGCCATTATTTTTATAACAACCTAATAGTATTGATATAAAGAACAATTTCAATTCATATGTTAGGGTTAACATATGAATTGAAATTGTTCTTTATATCAATACTATTCGGTTGTTATGGCTAAAAAAAAGCACAAAAAACAAGAGAGAATCCCATACAAACGAGTATGGCTCCCGTAAAAAAAGACACCTATTTTTATTTAAAAAATTATTTTCTATATTTTTTCATAGAGATTATCCTAATGGAATATCATTATTTCTAGCTATATATTCTTGATACAATCGCTTTTTTAATTAAATAAATACGCCTTTGTCACATGGGAAAATTTATTTTGAATTTATTAATTTTAAAACATCCCAAAAATGAAAACAAAAAGATAGATAACTTAAATTTTTAATACCACCAAAAATAAGCTAACAATGAAAAAACAAACAAAAGGATAAATATTTTTATTCTATTTACGAAACTTAAGTTTCAAAATGTAAGACGTCCTACCGACTTTGCATCATCATTGTTTTTTTTGTTTTTTTTATAAAATTTTTTTTTACATATGTTTCGTCATTGAATTCTCTTTCCAAAAATGTAAAATTCATATTTCAGACACCAAAAAATTACGAAGAAACTTATTGTTCACAATATGAGGGGTCAATGCGTGAAACAAAAACTAACGAAAAAATGCTTAGCATTTTTTAATTTAGAGTAAACATTTATTTAAAATAAAAGCTTTTTATCTTATTACATCATATACCGAGAATTTTATTGAAATCGGATTATTAGTTTATTTTTATTGATTTAAAAAATCCTGTGATACCCCTTATAGACAGGTGTTTAGATTTGTCCATCTCTAACTCACCACTTCACAGAGAGTAACAATAGAGATTGGCTAATTTTGGTCTCCAGATCAATTTAGACCAGTGGTTTCAGGCAAGCGCCTGTTGCATAATTGTGTGGTGTCGTAGGTTTTTGACAAGCCCTGTAGCGAGAATTCTAAGGGGCCGTTGTTTTCAGATCAGGGGATGGAAAACTACCGGACGGTTATGACTTCAACTGACCACAGAGGCGATAATCTCGCGAGTCACGTGATAGAGTTAGTTAGGTAATCATTTTTCAACCAGACGTCAGGCAGAGAAGATGTCCATCTCTCCCTGAGGTTATAACTCAGACCGCGCGGTGAAAATGGGCAATACCGAAATAAATCTTTGATCAAAGAAACACAAAGTCTTGTAGTTGTTTAATGCATGACTTTAAAAAAAGAAGCCCTTAGTTAGAGACAACAACATGGTAAGAAGATAGAAGAGATGACAAGAAGACAATTGGTCAAAGAAGAAAAAGAAACAGCACTAGACGATCATAGCCGAAATAGAAAAGCAAAGTCTTGTAGTTAATTAATGCATGACTTAAAAAGAAGCCGTTTAAAAAATGAAACAGCAAGAAGTTCGAAGACTAAACACGGCGACCGACCAAAGAAGTAAAGGAAACAGCACTAGACGATCATAGCCGAAATAGAAAGGAGAATGAAGGTAAGTCACAGACGTTAGGCAGAGAGGCTGTAACTCAAACCGCGTGGTGAATCAGGATGGGCAGTAATAAAATCTTTGATCTAAGAAAAACAAAGTCATGTAGTTAATTAATGCATGACTTGAAAAGAAGCCCTTAGTTAGAAGAAGATAGAAGAGACGACAAGATGACAACCGACCAAAGATGTTAAGTCAACAGCACTAGACGATCATAGCCGAAATAAAAAAAAGGAGAATGACGTAACAAACAAATAAGTCAAGACTCTATCTATCTGTCTCTCTCTCTCTCTCTCTCTCTCTCTCTCTCTCTCTCTCTCTCTCTCTGTCACCCGAAGACTCTCACTATCACTCTCAATAATATACCGAGCAATAGGGTTTACAACACGCCCTCTTGGCTCCCGATTAAAATCCTAGCGAGCCCTTATGCACACATGCGAACACATTATTTTTTGTCATTTAGATTTTAAAAATAAGTTATTTATTACCTACTTCTAGTGCTGTCACCCCACCCCCTTTACCTTACCGCCCCCGAGATCTTTTCATAACCCCAGGGGTGGGGTGGGAGGCTACCACCCAATTTGAGAACCACTGATTTAGACAAATGTATTTTTGGTTTCCCTAGCAACAATTTTCTTGGGGGCATAATATTGGCGCTGTAATGGTTCATAAACTGTAGCGTTGGCATCTCACGAAGATAGAAGCCACTCAAGACTTTTCTAATACAAACCTCCGTCAGGCAGCTTATGGGAATTAAAACTGTAAAAGGATTAACTCTCACTTGTGGGGGGAATTACCGCAACTTTCAAGTTCGGACACTGAATGAAAAGACAAGACAAGTATATTTAACAACAAATTTAATATGTATAAACAAAAAAAAAGGGGAAAGATAGATTTAAGGATAGTTTTTGCAAATTTTGGTGTGATTTGCGGAGAACTTAACTCAGAGTCCGGTTAACAAAGTTCTTTGAAGTGAAGAATGACCCGCCAACCTATCGGCAGAGGCAGGTTGAAATTTCGTATGTTTTGTTGGTGATGAATTTTAGAGGTTGCTTTTAGGGAAGCTGTCTTTGAGTTGCAAACCCTAATTGAGTTGAGATGATTTCTGTAGTATAATTCTTTCAAGTTGAATTTGTCGAATTTCAAGGTTTGCTCCTGGAAGCGAGTGGCAACTTATTTACCAATTCAGTCTGAGGGAGTTAACTCATTCAGGTCCTTACAGGTTTAAGCCGAACCGACCACTGACTGTTTTCTCGTTAACAGTGGGGATCGATGACGTAGCAGAAGGGCACTGGAATCTGGCGCCTTAGAGTCCCAAGGCTTTCGGGTTAAGAAATGGGACATATTTTTAATAGACACGTCATCTTTAATCAAGTTTTTATTGTGATTTTTAAAGGAAATTTTCATATACATTTAAATTCGCGTTTTCTTTTTTTGACATATACTTTAGTCATTTTTGATTTGATTTTTTAAAGGAAATTTTCATAAGCTAAGACACTTCATCGGGTTAGTTAACTTTTATCGAAGATTTGAACTGAACTGTTCATCCACACTCCTTAGACTAGCACGTTTTCTATAAAAGAAAGAACAAAAAACATCACCCTCAAACATAACGTTTTTCACGCCAATAGATCATCACTTGCCACTTTACAAAAACTGTTATACATTGACAACGACCCAGAAACGAAAATCATGTTAACTGCAGACGCATCTGACACAGCCGTAATGTGGAGAATTTTTATCCCCGAAATTAATACTAGTTAAACCTAAAGTGTTGAAGGGTTATAAACAGTAGTTTATGCGCAGACAAATGATTGACAGTTTTTGAAGAAGGGAAAATAGTAATTGTTGTTAATTGTACAAAAGAGGATCAAATGAGACACACTGTCCTGTCGGCAAGGGTTGTAAGCAACGACGACTGCACCCCAGAAGAAGGGTAAACTCCCCAAAAATGGGACCATTGGGTAGCGATTTGTAATGCCTGAGGATATGATTGTGGTAGCTGAGCATCGTAATAAGAATTATCGGACCATATTACCTTTAGGAACCCCTTTTTGATCTCGATTAAGAAAGGACATGTTTTTCATTTACATCGTCAATATCCGGTTGTTTGTTAGGGGTTAGGGTTAGGGGTTAGGGCTAAGGGTTAGGGTTAGGGGTTAGTTTTATAATTTTAAAAATATCTAAAAATCGTCTGTTAAAACAACCGGATATTGATGGTGTAAATGTAAACATGTCCTTTCTTAATCGAGATCAAAAAGGGGTGCCTAAAGGTCATATGGTCCGAATTTTCATAATCCCACTCAGATGTATTTGGTCTGGTGTTTTTATCTTGGTTATTATTATATGTGGGGAATTTTACCCTTGAAAATAATACGAGTAAAACCCAAAGTATTGAAGGGTTGTAAACAGTAGTTAAGTGAGCAATACAAATAGGGTCGACAGCTTTTTTAGAAAGAAAAGCACTTCAACCGTTTGTTAATACGAAGGGTGGGTCAAAAAGTAATGTCATTTTGTTAGGACAGGTATAATACACGGGAACATGTATTATACATCAAAATGAAGCTGGTCCTATGTGGATCACATCCCTACTTTCCACATAGGGGAGTCAATAAGTAATGGCATTTTGTTTAGGACAGGTATAATTAACAACACGGGAACATGTATTATACATCAAAATGAAGCTGGTCCTATGTGGATCACATCCCTACTTCTCCACATAGGGGAGTCAATAAGTAATGGCATTTTGTTTAGGACAGGTATAATTAACAACACGGGAACATGTATTATACATCAAAATGAAGCTGGTACTCTGTGGATCACATCCCTATTTCTCCACATAGGGGAGTCAATAAGTAATGTCATTTTGTTTAGGACATATATAATTAACAACACGGGAACATGTATTATACATCAAAATGAAGCTGGTCCTATGTGGATCTCATCCCTATTTCTCCACATAAGGGAGTCAATAAGTAATGTCATTTTGTTTAGGACAGGTATAATTAACAACACGGGAACATGTATTATACATCAAAATGAAGCCGGTCCTATGTGGATCTCATCCCTACTTCTCCACATAAGGGAGTTAAAAAGTAATGTCATTTTGTTTTGGACATATATAATTAACAACACAGGAACATGTATTATACATCAAAATGAAGCTGGTACTCTGTGGATCACATCCCTATTTCTCCACATAAGGGAGTCAAGAAGTAGTATCATTTTGTTTAGGACAGGTATAATTAACAACACGGGAACATGTATTATACATCAAAATGAAGCTGGTCCTATGTGGATCTCATCCCTATTTCTCCACATAAGGGAGTCAATAAGTAGTGTCATTTTGTTTAGGACAGGTATAATTAACAACACGGGAACATGTATTATACATCAAAATGAAGCTGGTACTCTGTGGATCACATCCCTATTTCTCCACATAGGGGAGTCAATAAGTAATGTCATTTTGTTTGGGACAGGTATAATTAACAACACGGGAACATGTATTATACATCAAAATGAAGCTGGTCCTATGTGGATCTCATCCCTATTTCTCCACATAAGGGAGTCAATAAGTAGTGTCATTTTGTTTAGGACAGGTATAATTAACAACACGGGAACATGTATTATACATCAAAATGAAGCTGGTCCTATGTGGATCACATCCCTACTTCTCCACATAGGTGAGTCAAAAAGTAATGCCATTTTGTTTAGGACAGGTATAATTAACAACACGGGAACATGTATTATACATCAAAATGAAGCTGGTCCTATGTGGATCTTATCCCTATTTCTCCACATAAGGGAGTCAATAAGTAGTGTCATTTTGTTTAGGACAGGTATAATTAACAACACGGGAACATGTATTATACATCAAAATGAAGCTGG
Source organism: Doryteuthis pealeii (assembly GCA_023376005.1). Classification (NCBI taxonomy): domain Eukaryota; kingdom Metazoa; phylum Mollusca; class Cephalopoda; order Myopsida; family Loliginidae; genus Doryteuthis; species Doryteuthis pealeii. Next base: position 21,616,680 of record CM042148.1, read on the forward strand.
TCCTATGTGGATCACATCCCTACTTCTCCACATAGGGGAGTCAATAAGTAATGTCATTTTGTTTAGGACAGGTATAATTAACAACACGGGAACATGTATTATACATCAAAATGAAGCTGGTCCTATGTGGATCTTATCCCTATTTCTCCACATAAGGGAGTCAATAAGTAGTGTCATTTTGTTTAGGACAGGTATAATTAACAACACGGGAACATGTATTATACATCAAAATGAAGCTGGTCCTATGTGGATCTCATCCCTATTTCTCCACATAAGGGAGTCAATAAGTAGTGTCATTTTGTTTAGGACAGGTATAATTAACAACACCGGAACATGTATTATACATCAAAATGAAGCTGGTCCTATGTGGATCACATCCCTACTTCTCCACATAGGGGAGTCAATAAGTAGTGTCATTTTGTTTTGGACATATATAATTAACAACACGGGAACATGTATTATACATCAAAATGAAGCTGGTACTCTGTGGATCTCATCCCTATTTCTCCACATAAGGGAGTCAATAAGTAGTGTCATTTTGTTTAGGACAGGTATAATTAACAACACGGGAACATGTATTATACATCAAAATGAAGCTGGTCCTATGTGGATCTCATCCCTATTTCTCCACATAAGGGAGTCAATAAGTAGTGTCATTTTGTTTAGGACAGGTATAATTAACAACACGGGAACATGTATTATACATCAAAATGAAGCTGGTCCTATGTGGATCACATCCCTACATCTCCACATACGGGAGTCAATAAGTAATGGCATTTTGTTTAGGACAGGTATAATTAACAACACGGGAACATGTATTATACATCAAAATGAAGCTGGTCCTATGTGGATCTCATCCCTATTTCTCCACATAAGGGAGTCAATAAGTAGTGTCATTTTGTTTAGGACAGGTATAATTAACAACACAGGAACATGTATTATACATCAAAATGAAGCTGGTACTCTGTGGATCTCATCCCTATTTCTCCACATAAGGGAGTCAATAAGTAGTGTCATTTTGTTTTGGACATATATAATTAACAACACAGGAACATGTATTATACATCAAAATGAAGCTGGTACTCTGTGGATCTCATCCCTATTTCTCCACATAAGGGAGTCAATAAGTAGTGTCATTTTGTTTGGACATATATAATTAACAACACAGGAACATGTATTATACATCAAAATGAAGCTGGTACTCTGTGGATCTCATCCCTATTTCTCCACATAAGGGAGTCAATAAGTAGTGTCATTTTGTTTAGGACAGGTATAATTAACAACACGGGAACATGTATTATACATCAAAATGAAGCTGGTCCTATGTGGATCTCATCCCTATTTCTCCACATAAGGGAGTCAATAAGTAGTGTCATTTTGTTTAGGACAGGTATAATTAACAACACGGGAACATGTATTATACATCAAAATGAAGCTGGTCCTATGTGGATCTCATCCCTATTTCTCCACATAAGGGAGTCAATAAGTAGTGTCATTTTGTTTTGGACATATATAATTAACAACACAGGAACATGTATTATACATCAAAATGAAGCCGGTCCTATGTGGATCACATCCCTACTTCTCCACATAGGGGAGTCAATAAGTAATGGCATTTTGTTTAGGACAGGTATAATTAACAACACGGGAACATGTATTATACATCAAAGTGAAGCTGGTACTCTGTGGATCACATCTCTACTTCTCCATAAAGTCACTGTTTCTCTCAATAGCAATGCTCCATCTTCAAATGACTTTCAAACTGGAATAATGTTTGCCTCTCAAACCCTTTTATCATGGGACCGAAGAGATGATAGTGATTATTCCAGTGTCGAGGAAGTGAAATCTGTAGTGAAGAAGTGGCTCAAAGAACAGTCAACAGAATTTTAAGGGGCAGATATACATGCTCTCATTCTAAGGTGGAACATTGCTATTGAGAGAAACTATGACTATGTAGAGAAGTAGGGATGTGATTCACAGAGGACCAACTTCATTTTGATGTATGATACATGTTCCTGTGTTGGTAATTATAAAAAAGTAAGTTAAGTCGTCGGGGCGACCTAAAGTCGGTATCAGCCAGTCAGCGAGGGAGTATATCCCCTTTTCAATAGCGCTAGACCAAGGAGATTGTTTTGGCGTCTGAGTTGGAGCGCCACACCTACCATCAGCTCCTTACTTTATCGCACAGATCCCTGTGCTACTCATACGCTGAGTTGGCGAGGACCGGTATCGAACTAGGGACCTTGTGGTTTCTAGCCGAACGCTCTACCGACTGAGACCTGTCCTAAACAAAATGGCATTACTTTTTGACTCACCCCCGTACAATAAAATTACAGTACAAAAGAAGAAAAAAAAGAGATGCAAGGAAATGGTTGATGTGCTTCTGTTGGACTTAACTTGAAAATACGTTTTAACCTGGTAACTGGACAGCACGTGGGGGGCTTATTGTTCTGGTTACATAAGTTCCAGGTCTCTTTATGCCACCAAAGCAGATGCTGTAGATGATTCATACTTCCAGTTGGGTGGAAGAACTCGCTTGGCTAGATATTATAAGATATTATCTAGCCAAACGATGGATCCTACTTTCTACCAGAATAAGACGGAACTTGGAATCTTTGTCCTTCCTGTTTCTTTCCATGTGCTTCCTCACAGAAACAGCCTTTTTGATCAAGTGATAAAGATCTTCAGGGATATTGGTAGTAGCAGAGTTCTTAAAGCTGTTGGCGCAGTGCCTTTAATAAAGACTTTCCTTTATTTATCTCATACAGGTATCGTCTCTCCTGTGTTACCTCTTGCTCTTTTAGCGCAAGTTATGGCTCCCAAAGACGACAGAGAACGTACAAGGCCGACCTAACTCCCACAAAACATAAAATATTTCATTGTTTGACTTTTATAGGGTTAACACCTATATTTTTTACGTGCATGTGGAATTGAATAAAATTAAAATAATTAAGTTTTCTTAATTAGTTTTACAATTGTATGAGTTAAGTTTTGAATTATGTAAACAAAAGAGAATAGAAAAAAAATTAGTTTGGATATATTTTAGCAACACTAGAAATAATTGTTTAAATTCCGATGACAATATCTACGTCAATAGAAAACTGCATTGTCATTGGGATGCCACAGGTAACAGAATCAGCTGATATTTGAACATTCCAATGACAATATCTACGTCATTAGAAAACTGCCGATTTTCAATGGAATGCATAAAGATCAGCTGATATTTGATGAATAATTAAAATGATAAAAAACCGAGTTTTGGGGGAGAAAGGGTACAGACATCATCGGAACATCGCCGAAATCACACGAAGAGTAGAGACATTTTTAAACAAAGGCTTCGCTCAAAAGTCACAACAATTCATTCGTCTAATGTTTGAAAAACTTGTCTCTAAAAAAATTGAGTTTAAATTATTTTTTTAATATCCATAAAGAATGAATAAAACAAAATGTCTTCGTCATAAAATAACCCAACAAGGGTTGACTTGCCGTAAAATCCAACCAAACAACAAACAGACCATTTGAACATGCTAAACTTGAAGCTCCATCGTCCAAAACAGATTATCTTGATAATGTATGACAATGTGAAATCTTTCCAATGTAAACTTTGTTTTTGTTAGATATACCCCCAAAAATCGTCTGCTACGTTTTTCAAAACGAATGAAAATTAATTAAATCTATTATTTAAGGTCAAACTTTTGTCTGAACCGATAAGTAGTAACATAATGACCATCATTAAAAAAAGAAAAATATCATTACATTAGCAATTTATTTTTAGTATATTTAGAACGATTTGTTTTGGTCAATTTTGTTCGCCGACGCTATTTTTGGTTCTTTTTAAGTGGTTTTATTGGCTTGTTTACAATTTTAAACTCGATTGAAAATGTACCCCCCACCCTTTTAAGCAGAAAAATATCGATGTATAATTTTTTCTTTTATAAGATAATAGCCAATTAAATAATTATCGAAATGAGTAAAAAAGAAATCTCCAAAAATTTATTATTTATTATTTTTTTACATTTTATTTTTCGATTTTCGGTACTTATTTTCTCATAGAAAAGCCACCGTAAAATTTTCTTTTGTTTCTATTCATAAGTTCGGTCTCTTTATTTATACTGTAATTAGAAAACTATAAGACCAACTCGAAAAAATGTTACGCCCCCAACAAAATTAAGTGACCTGAAAAAATGAGAAAGTTTTGAAATAAAATAAATAATGCATTATAAAGATCATTCATTAATAAATAAACACTGAAAATTTTATTAAAATCCGATAATTTCCTGATTTTTGGTAAATTATTTTCTGTAGGGGGGCTAAAGTCATTTTGTCAAAAATGCATTTTAGGCCCATTTTGGATATAGCTAGTTTTTGTATAGCTGTTTTGTTCACAACAAAACCAGCTACACAACACTGAAGTGGAAATGGAGAGGTCGATGTTCCGGAGATTCCAATCATATGAAATATTTTCTAAATTATTTCCTTATCTTTGATAGTTCTTGTCATATTTGGAAGCACATAGAGTTGTGGGAACTTTTTTTTATCAACAATTAAAATAAATGACTCTATGTTACGCTTAAGAATTAACGATGAAAATTTCCAATCTGTGGTTAACTTATATGATTTGAATTCAAACATACAATCTCTGGTTGCCACAAAACGTAACCAAAAAATCATTATGATGTTTCTAACTGGAATCAAACAAAGGTAATAAGAACTCTATTTAATCTCTGTAAAAAAAGGGACCATATGACCTTTAGGCACCCCTTTTTGATCTCGATCCAGAAGGACATGTTTTTCATTTACACCATCAATATCCGGTTGTTTCTTAAGGGTTAGGATTAGGGGTTAGGTTTATAATTTAAAAAAAACTTTAAAAATCGTCTGTTAATTAACAACCGGATATTTACGGTGTAAATAAAAAACATGCCCTTCTGAATTGAAATCAAAAAGGGGTGCCTAAAGGTCATATGGTCCAAAAAAAGAATAATTTTTCAATTTTATTTCTATTCATTGAAATCCTGCCAGGCATTTGCAGAGAAAAAAGAATAAACGTAAAATATGGGGTATGTCAGAAAAGTTCCATGACTGGTGTCACAAAGAAAAAAAAAAAAAAATTAAAATCCAAACTACAAACTACAACTTATACCCTTTAAAGTAATCCCCCTGGAGTCTAATGCATTTCCCCATCCTTCTCTGTCACACTTGCAAGCACTCCTGGAAGGATTCTTCCGGGATTTTCCGTAGCTTTGTTGTCACGGCTTTTTTGATGACGTGCACATCCTCAAAACAGGTTTCCTTGATGACCCCATTGAGCTTGGGGAAGAGGAAAAAAAAATCACATACAGCCTAGTCAGGCGAGTAGGGAGGTTGCTCCAGCACAGTGATGTTCTTCTGGGCCAGAAACTCTCGGATACTCAGGGCAGTGTGGGCAGGTGCGTTGTCATGGTGAAGCACTCACGACTTGTGCCACATCTATCGCCTCTTCTTGCACACTGAACAAAGCAAACACCGCAGTATCTCTTTGTAGACATACTGGTTGATCGTCTGGCCTTGTGGCAAGAACTCGCAGTGGACGATGCCTCTCACATCGAAGAATGCGATCAACCTGGAACTTTTCTGACATAACTCGTATATAAAAGTCTGAATGAGTCAAAATACTTCTCAATATAATTACATTCATTTTGATAATTAAATGAACTACTGGGCTACCAAATTTATTGTAGTTAAGCCCCATAACTGGTGAAAACTGATTACGCCTTTCTACCTCTATTTAGCCTGGTTTAGCTCAGTCGGTAGAGTGTCTACCTAGGAACCACAAGGTTCCTGATTCGATACCGGCCCTCGCCAACCCAGCGTATGGTTGGGATCTGTGTGGTAAAGTGAGGAGCTGATGGTAGATGTGGCGCTCCACCTCAAACACAAAATAATCTCCTTGATCTAGCACTAGTGAAAAGGGGATATACTCCCTTGCTGTCTACTTGTTGGCTGATACCAACATTAAGTCACTCCGACGACTTTACTTATGTCGCTTTCTCAGGAAAAATAGCAATTTCATATCCTTAAGTTTAAGACCCTTTTGATACTTACCTGGATTAGGAACTTTGGCTCATATCCGTGGGTCCCTGGGGACTGCCTCCAGGCAGCACCTTCCCTCTCACCTAAAAGGGACAGAACTAGGTTTATTGCCCGGTGGCCCAAAAGAGTAATGCCGACGGGATCACGCATTTTTTGTACTGGCTATTGCATGATCTTCGGATTGTGCGTGGCTCCCCACGTTAAAAGACCTTATGTTAATCTGTGTTGGTAGGAGGTCAGAAACACATCACCCTTATCGTAATATTATCTAATGATAAAAATTAAATGAACTTTTGTTACATAATGAGTGTGACGTGGAACCATGAGAGTAACCTGATATGTAAATTAGCATGGAAAGTTTTTTAAGCAAGAATTTTGAGTTAGATGATAATGGAAAAGTTTAAATGATGATTCAGCACTAGAAATAGGTGAATTAGGTCAGAAAATTTGTACAGTTACATGTGTTATGTAATGGGGTGACGTGGAGCCATGAAAGTAACCTGATATGTAAATTAGCATGGACAGTTTTTAGCAAGAATTTTGAGTTAGATGATAATGGAAAAGTTTAAATGATGATTCAGCACTAGAAATAGGGGAATTAGGTCAGAAAATTTGCACAGTTACATGTGTTATGTAATGGGGGGTGATGTGGAGCCATGAAAGTAACCTGATATGTAAATTAGCATGGAAAGTTTTTTAAGCAAGAATTTTGAGTTAGAGGAGAACGGAAAAGTTTAAATGATGATTCTGCATAGACACATGGCATAGCTTGATTGGACGGGCGAATGATACGTGCTGAAGGGGAGAAAGTAGGAGTGAGAAGTCAGAGTGTGATTTGAGTCTGGGAGAAGGTACTGAGAGAGCAAGACATGGATTTCTTGCTCTTGGCAGTTGTAAATTGGGGGAAATAAACTACTCATGAGTAAAAAAAACAAGTGGCATTGTCCCCAAGTTGGTCCAGGATCCAAACATCATAAAATTGCCAGTCAACTGAACAGCAGCCCAGCAACCAGGATTCCACCATCTCCGATGTTGTAACGGTACCGAGACAAGTATACTAAATATTTCTACTATCAACACATTTCAATTCATTTGGAGTAAGAGCCGAACATAAGCAAAAATGGACAATAATCTGTCCATTCGTAAATAAGTGCCAGACGTAACGAAGAGTAGACACGTCATCACCTCCATTCCGACAAGGAGAGGGTAAAGTAACAAACGTTTAACACATCTCTTCATTCTGACAAGGAGAGCGTAGTGTTACACTTTTTAGTTCAACCAAATCTTGATACTGTTATTTTATCATGAATTTGAAGTGAAGGTTCTTTATTTCTCTTTCCATTTACTTATATACTGGGGAGATTCAAATATCTTAAAAATATTTCTAAGGTAGGTGGATTGTCGTCCTTGGTCTACAAGCCTCACTTCAAATCAACCAATCACAGGCCTGCAAACTTTAGCGGCAAAATTGAAGATAGGATTTTTTTCCTCTTTGGTACCAGCATCTCCAGGAGTTGGACGAGAAAAATGGTGTTCCATTATATTCTGCAGAGAGCCGTAGTAGGTACTTCGATAACTCACCAACCTCAAAGACTTCAGTTAAATGGACTGTATTATTATATCTATTAATAATGGAGATTCGTTTCCGGTTTTTGTCTGTAACAAAAATTACGTCACTGCTTACGTCACTATACCGAAATCGTCATAACATAGAATAAATACACTCAAAATTTTGAGCATGCAACATTAGACAGTCCTCATTGTTTTTTTTAAAACAAGTTTTAATAGATACATCCCCAGTATCATATATTTATATATAGTTTGTTTTATTTTAATATTCAAAGTTAATAGGACTTAGTTTCGATTTCAAATTGTTTTATGTTTTTTTTACTCCTTTAATATATTTGATGATTTCATGATTTATGGTTCAAACTCTCCGACATTTAATTTTTAACTTCCACCTCCTCAAGCAATATCTTTCAAAAATGTATTTTTACATCGCCCGGAGGGTGTTTTTTATTTTGCTAGTTCATATAATTATCATTACTGCAGACAAAAACTTCGTTTGCAAGTATCTCAAGTGAAATTTCTTGTTTGTGTATATATTAATACAAGTTATTTGAAATTCCATGTTGTGTTCACGTGCTTTCTGTTTTTAACTCCTGTCTGCGCAACACTCGCAGCGTGAAACAACACAATATTGTTATATATGAACATTGAATTTTATTAAAGAGGATTTACTTTTCGTTCATAACAGAACAGGACAATATCAATGTGTGTGTGCTAATTTCTCTTTAAAAGTGAAAAACCCCTGAAATTCGTTTAACATATCGATGAGTTCTTTTGATTTTCTAACAGAAAGAATTGTATCAAAATGTTAAATTAGGTCAGTTTCACAATCGAGAATATTTGGAGAAAAATAGATTCAGGTAGTAATATCTCATCTACAGAAAGCGATGTAAATATACATATAGGAAAAGCATGGACTGCCAGTCAAATTATTGATCATATGGAAATCTGATCTCACTGATAAAATAAAGTGAAATTTCTTCCAAGCTTTAACTGTATCAGTACACCACCAGGACTCTAACGAAGTGCTTAGAGAAAAAAATATATGGTGACTATTGGAAGCGCGTGGTGTAATGATTAAAGTCATGGGAAATGGACTCGTCACCCCGAGTTCAAATCCAAGATATGGTAATTGCATTTCATTTAGCGATAATACCCTTGGGAAAGGTATGAATCCTACTCTCCCTCCAGCTATGGATAAATAGTAGGTCAGATTAGGCTCTTTAACATTTGTTAGGCAACCGGTCTAGGAGAATGAAAACTCTGAATTCAAACCTGTTGAACTCCGCTTAAGAAATTCACCTTGTGTCACGTCCTGCTCGTGCGGAGGGGTTGGTAATATATATATATATATATATATATATATATATATATATATATATATACATATATATTATATATATATAATACATACATACATATATATATTATATATAAATATATATATATATATATATATGGTGACTATTGAATCTAATGTGATGTGACTAATGATCTAATGTTGATGGTGACTAATGAATCTAATGTTGATGGACTAATGTATAATCTAATGTTGATGGTGACTAATGAATCTAATGTGATGGTGACTATTGAATCTAATGTTGATGGTGACTAATGAATCTAATGTTGACTAATGAATCTAATGTTGATGGTGACTATTGAATCTAATGTTGATGGTGACTAATGAATCTAATGTTGATGGTGACTATTGAATCTAATGTTGATGGTGACTAATGAATCTAATGTTGATGGTGATATTGAATCTAATGTTTGATGGTGACTATGAATCTAATGTTGATGGTGACTAAATCTAATGTTGATGGTGACTATTGAATCTAATGTTGATGGTGACTAATGAATCTATGTTGATCTAATGTTGATGGTGACTAATGAATCTAATGTTGATGGTGACTATTGAATCTAATGTTGATGTGACTATTGAATTAATGTTGATGGTGACTATTGAATCTAATGTTGATGGTGACTAATGAATCTAATGTTGATGGTGACTAATGAATAATCTAATGTTGATGTGACTAATGAATCTAATGTGACTATTGAATCTAATGTTGATGGTGACTAATGAATCTAATGTAATGTGGAATCTATGTTGATGGTGACTAATCTAATGAATCTAATGTTGATGGTGACTGAATCTAATGTTGAACTATGAATCTAATGTTGATGGGACTATGAATCTAATGTTGATGGTGCTATCTAATGAATCTAATGTTGATGGTGACTATTGAATCTAATGTTGATGGTGACTATGAATCTAATGTTGATGGTGACTAATTGAATCTAATGTTGATGGTGACTAATGAATCTAATGTTGATGGTGACTAATGAATCTAATGTTGATGGTGACTATTGAATCTATGTTGATGGTGACTATGAATCTAATGTTGATGGTGACTAATGAATCTAATGTGACTATTGAATCTAATGTTGATGGTGACTAATGAATCTAATGTTGATGTGACTATTGAAATCTAATGTTGATGGTGACTAATGAATCTAATGGTGACTGAATTAATGTTGATGGTGACTAATTTGATGGTGATATGAATCTAATGTGATGGTGACTATTGAATCTAATGTTGATGGACTAATGAATCTAATGTTGATGGTGACTAATGAATCTAATGTTGATGGTGACTATTGAATTCTAATGTTGATGGTGACTGAATCTAATGTTGATGGTGACTAATGAATCTAATGTTGATGGTGACTATTGAATCTAATGTTGATGGTGACTAATGAATCTAATGTTGATGGTGACTATGAATCTAATGTTGAATCTAATGTTGATGGTGACTAATTGAATCTAATGTTGATGGTGACTATTGAATCTAATGTTGATGGTGACTAATGAATCTAATGTTGATGGTGACTATTGAATCTAATGTTGATGGTGACTAAATGAATCTAATGTTGAATGGTGACTATTGAATCTAATGTTGATGGTGACTATTGAATCTAATGTTGATGGTGACTAATGAATCTAATGTTGAATGGTGACTATTGAATCTAATGTTTGATGGTGACTAATGAATCTAATGTTGATGGTGACTAATGAATCTAATGTTGATGGTGATTATTTGAATCTAATGTTGATGGTGACTATTGAATCTAATGTTGATGGTGATATTGAATCTAATGTTGATGGTGACTAATGAATCTAATGTTGATTGGTGACTTAATGATCTAATGTTGTGGTGACTACTGAATCTAATGTTGATGGTGGACTATGAATCTAATGTTGATGGTGACTAATGAATCTAATGTTGATGGGTGACTACTGAATCTAATGTGATGGTGACTAATGATCTAATGTTGATGGTGACTATTGAATCTAATGTTGATGGTGACTAACTGAATCTAATGTTGATGGTGACTATGATCTAATGTTGATGGTGACTAATCTGATGTTGATTGGTGGACTATTGAATGTAATGTTGATGGTGACTATTGAATCTAATGTTGATGGTGACTATGAATCTAATGTTGATGGGTGATAATGAATCTAATGTGTGATGGTGACTATTGAATCTAATGTTGATGTGACTACTGAATCTAATGTTGATGGTGACTACTGAATCTAATGTTGATGGTGACTATTGAATCTAATGTTGATGGTGACTAATATCTAATGTTGATGGTGACTATTGAATCTAATGTGGAGGTGAATACTGAATCTAATGTTGATGGTGACTACTGAATCTAATGTTGATGGTGACTAATTGAATGCTAATGTTGATGGTGACTATTGAATCTAATGTTGATGGTGACAATGAATCTAATGTTGATGGTGACTACTGAATCTAATGTTGATGGTGACTATGAAATCTAATGTTGATGGTGACCTACTGAATCTAATGTTGATGGTGACTAATGAAATCTAATGTTGATGGTGACTAATGAATGCCAATGTTGATGGTGATACATGAATCTAATGTTGATGGTGACTATTGAATGCTAATGTTGATGGTGACTACTGAATCTAGAAATGTTGATGGTGACTATTGAATCTAATGTGGATGGTGACTACTGAATCTAAATGTTGATGTGACTATTGAATCTTATGTTGAATTGGTGATAATGGAATCTAATGTTATGTGACTAATTAAAAATCTAATGCTTGAATTGGTGATACTGAAATCTAATGTTGTGGTGACTATTGAATCTAATGTTGATGGTGACTATGTAAATCTAATTTTGATAGTGACTATTTGAAAAACATGAAGATCAAAGAGAGATTATTTATTCATATATTTTATAAAGTTAGGACCACTATAACAGAATATTCCAATTTTATCATTCTTATTTTGGCAACTAATGCATATAATTGTATTCTTTATTATTATAAAAATTAATAATTTTTGGTTTAGAAAAAGTAATAAAGTAAACATAACCAATACTTACAATATATCACAATACAAAAGTCAACATTTTAGAATGGTTGCATAGAAATGAATCAATATAAAATTGAAATCAGAAGTATAAAAATAAATAAATATTTTAAATATAATAAATGGGAATATAGCCAAGCGCCGGATTTTATCTTATTGGGCTAAGGTGGGCTGCAGCCCAGGGGCTCATAGTCCAGGGGGTCTGTATCTATATATCAAACAGTGAACAAATACATATATAATGAATAAGCAACAAAGCGGAATAAAAAAAAGGAACAACAACTAATTCAAATATTTCGGCCTGTCTTTTGTATTCGAAAGAAGCTTCGGCATAAGACCGAGGCGAAATATGATTTGAATTTAGTTGTTGTGTTGTTTTATCGCGCATTTTCCTCTATTTTAAACCGCATTTTGTTGGATTACCCATGCTTTTACTTCTCATAATGAATGTACAAATATAAAATAGCATGTGTATGTATAATGGGTGACAAAAGTGTTTGATATTACATATTCTCACTCTTAGTAAATCAGTTTAAGATAATATAAACATTGTAATATTATTCTATTTGAATGAATTAAGTTATTGCGCTGTTCAATTTATTTATTTATACTTATTTATACAATTGTAATTAATTTTTATATTTAATTATAATCTTATATTATATATTATATAATATAATATTTATATTAAGTATTTATTTTTATTGTTATTATTATAAAGTTATTATAAATATTAACAAAATAATTAAATAATTATAAAAAATTAAATATTATAATATACAAGGTTATTAATATTTATTTTTCTTAGTTATTATTATAGTTTATTTATAGCATATTTATACATTGTAATTAATTTATTCATATGTACGAATGAATTAAGTTATTGATGTAATTTGAATTTCATATTTAGATGGAATTAGTTATTGATGTAATTTATTCATATTTAGAATTGAATTAATTTATTGGCCTGTTCCAATATTTATTTCTTAATTTTCTATTCAAGTTTTTCTTGGATTTCTTTGGATGTTATTGGTCAATGTATATTATGAAATGATATGAAGGAAGCGCTGTGTGTACATGGATAAAGTCTGGGGAAATGGACTCGTCGCC
>CM042148.1:22229942-22519942 GCA_023376005.1 Doryteuthis pealeii
ATCAGGAAAAGTTTCAAAATTACTTACAGGTTTTAGATGATGAGTGTAAACAACATACATACATACATAAAATCATTTTAATTCTAAATAAGCATAATAAAATTGATTTCTTGTATTACTTAAATCAAACTGTGAAAATGCCAAGGTTAGCAATGCTTACAAGTGTAACCAAAGCCTAACATACCTTAAAGCAATTAAATTGGTTATTTCTATTTTAAATGTAATTTGTCAGAATTGAAGTTTTCATCTAAAAAATTAACATGTCAGGTAGGTTCAGTGAATGGTAGTAATTTTAGAAAATAAAAGTAAAAAATTTATAATATTGAAATTTGTGAAAAATATCTAGAATCAAGCAAATCAGCAATTTCCATTTCTAAATTTTAAGAGATATATTTTAATTAAGTTAGTTCAACAGCTGATCATCTAGGTTATAATAACTAAATCTTGAATTTTATCCTGTTTTATTCTTGCCAGAAAAAATACATTTTTGTTGTAGTTTATTAAAACAAAATGTAAATGTAACAGCTGTTCGCTTTGGTGGATGGGAAGGGAAAAAAAAGGAAATAATCGAGAATAGGTTTACGCCATTTTCTTCCATCCAGTACAGAATAGATTTATCAGCCTTTACAAAAATAAAATAAGTGTCTAAAGATATTTATGCTATTTAAACTTACAACTAATATAAATAAGAGGGCCAATACATTTTCCTTTGATGGTCTATCATTCCAAGAGATATAACAAAAGTATCAATAATGGTCAGATTATACCTTTCAACCAATATCTTCATAGTGGAATCAAGAGTGATTCAAATTACCATTGCAGAATTAAAATAATAGTTGTTAGATTGCAGCCAAATTCAACATGAATGACTCATCTCAGGTGATTCAATTGCTCATTAAGAGTAAATGCTTCAACAACAAATAATCTGAGAAAGAACTGATTTAGAGTTTTATACAAAATGGATTCAATGAATATTCTACACCAACCATTTAATTCCCAAGCTGAATATATTATCTAACCAATTCAATCTCACATAACAAGTAGATAAACCAATCCACTTCACTTCTGTCTACAATATGTCAGCTCAACAAATGTCTTCCAAGAGCATCAAACAACCGACAATAACCGATACAAAAGGTTTTGATGAGGGATTAATTCAACACCAAATAAAAGCTGGGTGAAACATACAAGAACTTTCTTGCTGAATTAGGCAAAATGCAGTGACTTAATTAAGACCCTATTCAAGGTAAAGCTCACATGCAGCTGTGAAATCCAGGAGGCTCAAAACGTAGTAGAGTAGATAGTATATAGACATTCAACCAAGCAAGTCAATTTACTGAACCAATCCAAGTCCTAAGGAATGTTTGTGTACAAAATAGTAAAAGTATGGCAAAGAGGAACAAGAACATTCACATAATGCCCCGAACATTTCTCACATTCATTTTCTTTGCAAAAATACTGTGGTGGTTTTTATGCAGAAAAGAGCTCAATCTATATAGAAAAATTGTGTAGACATAGAATATATGAAATTGCATATATAACAATAGTGTTTTTTTATGTCAATTTTTATTAAAATTGTTCCGTGACAAGTTTCAACTGAATATTTTTTTATATGGATAGTGAATTCCAAAGAAATTATATGCATTCTAATTACTAATATTCTCTTTTAGAATTTCTAGCCATGACAAAACACCTCAATAGAGTTCAACAATTTAGTGTTCAAGCATTTGTTGAATGAATCTGAGTCATTTGAAAATTTGTCTCATTTTCAAATTTTATTAAAAACAAAAGATTTGATAAGATTTGTTTCTCTTACTGCATATATATCCGAAACATTTTTTAAATCAAAACTAAACAGCTGAAGATTTAGTTGCAATATACAATTAGTATCAAATTTCCTACAAATATTCTCCAGTACATCTGCTACATAGCTATTTTCTTTACAAAAACTGCCAACTTGAAAATGAAATCATTTATGTCATTTATAAACAACCAGCTTTCCTGTTTTCTCAGTCACAGGTATCGGCATTTACTTAAGTAGGTAGTTGTTACTGGAACTCATTTAATATTAAATATTGCAACAGCCAGGTTGTCACAGTACAGCTGTTATGTATTATTCTGAATACCTAATCATATAAAAGAGAACAGCAGTTTTGGCACCAGAATGTACAAGCAAAACTTTTTAGGAATATTTTTTTCAAAATATTGAGAAGCAATGAAACAATATCTTATTCGACTGAAAAAATAATCAACTACCCACTTGCACATATCAGAACTTGTTTTGTACCAACATTTTTTCATTTTTTTAAATTAAAAAAAAAAAAAAATTCTCCCTCTTACCAAAAGCAATAACTTTTTAAAATAATTATTTTATGTGTACTATCCTGAAGAAGAATTATATATTGAAATCTATCTTGAGATCTATTTGTTAAATCAAAAAGAATCTTATAATTTATATAAGCTTAAAAATCCAATTCAGCACAATAAATTTATTCTGATAAAAGAATTCACATTCTGTCATCATTATTTGATATCAATACATCTTTTTTAGACAAATATAATTCCACTCTTGCACTGATGTAATTCATTAACTTTAAAATATAAGTGTAGAGAATGATGATGTTAACTTTAAAAACTGAAAACCTTTATTGAAAAAAACTATTATACAGTTTGTGTAATGTTATGTATGAAAAGTATTTAAAAAATTCTTTTTTCTTATTCAACTATCTTAGATTACCCCCCCCCCCATAAAAAAAAAAAAAAAAATACAACAGGAAATTTAATGCTTAAAAAATGAATACCAAAAAGCTAACAGTTGTACATCTATCACAAGAGACAATTCCAAGAATAGAAATAGCCTTACTGCCATAGGACATAGGAAGCAATTTGCTGCTAAATTGTGCATGGTCTCCAACATGAATAATGTTGTAAATACTCTTTCCAATTAATTCCTCCTGAAAAAGAAAAGTAAAGCCATTGACAATTCTGCAACAAAAACATCTACCAATAACTAAAGATGAATCTACAGATTAGAGTAATTTCAAGTTTAATGTGTAACATTTTAAACATTTAGCAAAAACACAAATACCTAAAGAATCATTGAAATAAAAAATGATCATATATATATATATATATATATATATATATATATATATATATATATATATATATATATATATAAAATTAATAACTGATGCAATAATCTGAAAATATATATACCTGTGTATACTTGAGATACAATGAAATCTTTTCCGATACATGTTCAACAATGCCTTGGCAGTTCACTAAGAATACAAAACCATCAAGAGCCTGCAAGATAAAAAATACTTCAAAACTTTATTCAAGTAAATAAGTTTAATCAGTTTTACTCAACTTCTATAAAGAAAAAAGATTATACAATTTCCATTAAATATTAATATTTAGATATTAAAGTCTTCAAGGCAGTGATAGATTAATTTGAGCTAATTGAAATACTCACTTTACTGGGTATCAATAAAAGTTTTAACAAATTTAAAAGTTTTCATCTAATGTGTTAAAAAATTGCTCTTACCAATCAGTTTAAAATTTATCTATAAAAGTAATTTAAATCTTATTCACTTTAGCAGCATTTTGACTAAACATTGCTACAAAAAGGAATAAACACAAAATAGCTTTAGAATACCCATTTTAAATTATCAATTCTGTATTGAAATTTTTCTTCTTCTAATGTCTAAGTAAAACTCATATTAATGAAATAGGCACATTTAATCAGATATCTTAACTAAATCCAAAGTAACATTTAATGATTGAAACCTACAACAGAGAAACTTTTTTTCTCATCAAATTATATTAAGTTAATATGAGTTTAAGTGTTATTTCAAATAAAAAGATTAAATATGTACACTTTATTTCAAATTCTTTAAGCCATAAAACTTATATTATTGTATCAAAGAAATTACAGACTGTACTGAAATCAATAAAATTATTAGAGCATACTGTAGAGAAATGATAATTTGTTTTATGTAAAACTTTAGAAAATCAATTCAAGAAAATATAACAAAAACTTACTATTAAACTTAATCTAAAATGTATGATCACAATAATTTAAGATTTATTTTAACATCATCTACGATCTTTCTACAAGTATTAGGCTCTATATGTTTAGTAATATTAACATAATCAAGATTAAGCTGTTGCTTAAGTGTGACCTAATATTTAATATG
This sequence comes from Doryteuthis pealeii, assembly GCA_023376005.1. Classification (NCBI taxonomy): domain Eukaryota; kingdom Metazoa; phylum Mollusca; class Cephalopoda; order Myopsida; family Loliginidae; genus Doryteuthis; species Doryteuthis pealeii. The sequence continues at coordinate 22,234,145 of CM042148.1, forward strand.
AAAATATGAAGACCTACGTGAACAATGCGTCAGAAATGGATGGATAAAAAATGTATTTCCCATTGAAGTCGAATGCCGGGGATTTATTACCAACTCAACCTCGGCATTTTTGTCTAAACTTGGACTTTCTCCAGCAGACAAGAGGAAATGCTTAAAAAAAGATTCAGGAGAAAGCTCTAACCGCATCGGCGTGGATATGGCAGTCCTATATTGTGACATCAAACCGACAAAGTCTGGTGGTATCATGAGATACTGCTGGGGCGCTCTGGGTTAGTGGTAATGATGCTTCAGCCCCGAAACCATGCCTGAACCCAGAGTCATCATCTGATGAAGGCTTTGTTGGTTGCAATGCTACTGTGTAAATAGCAGTCATTGTATGAAGATTATGCTATTACTGATTAGCATGTTTTGAAACATTTTTTTAAATTATTGTATTCAATACAACTATTATAAGGGCCAATTTCTATATTTAAAGAGATCAAAATCTCCCAGGATAGGGGTTATAATATTATATATATATATATATATATATATATATATATATATATACACCCCCCCCCCTTTAAAGCAGAATCAGATTACTGTAATTTGTTGAATCTTTCTGCTCAAACCTATGACAAATTCAGAAAAATGAAAACCTTGGTTTCACAAAACGAATCTAGTTGTTCAAAAGTGACAGAACTGAATTATAAATAAGAGAAAAAGCTATAAAAATAATGAGCTAGAAATAAATATATGGTAATAGTATTGAAAAAAGAAAGAAAAAAAAAAAAAAAAAGGGGGTCTTTTTTGGTACAGATACAACCCTAAGATATATATTTTAAATATAGACATGTCATGTGTCTTTTGTCCTCAGTTGTATGAATGTACTTGCAAACTGTTATACAAAATAGTTTTGGCATTAAGAAAGTAATATTTTAGTAAACTGTAATTTACAAATACTGGAAAAATAAAACAGCCATTAATGCACCGTGAACTTCTAATCATTTTTTAGTGTGGTACCCATGTAAGGTTATTTGATCTCATTAAAATTAGTAAATATCTTGTTTGCAGACAGCTTAAACCATCTTATCCATACCATTCAAACTATAGAAAAATATATTGATAAATTTGAGAAAAGTGGACTAAAATTTAGAACTATATTCAGTGATGCTGATAGCTTTTTAATTTAGTGGGTCCTGGGATGCACATATTTGATGGGTCCTAACTAAAGTTTCTTAATACATTCTAGGGATTTTAGATATAAACTGGGGAAACAACTAAAGTGTCTAATTCCTATCTTGTACCAAATCCATTAGTGTAATTCATTTCTAAGAAACTATTGAAATTTATTTACAGTTAGCTTGAAATGGTGGGGGAAGAAAAAATAAAAACATTGGGACACATGGATACTATTTTACTGTGTCTTTTTAGATTTTCATGCATCAGGGACTATCAGCATCTCTGTATATTCATAATTCTGTATATATGCCTTCAAAGCTAATGTATTCAAAGAAATGTATCAAGAAAACTAGTAAAACTAATATAAATAAAATAAAAAGGATTGTTTTTAAATTTGACACTTTTATTATAAGTCATATGTAAAATTTTAAGAATTATAATACATAGGTCAACTCACTTCCAGTATCAGTGGGCCAATACGTTCACTTGCAAGGGGCACAATGGATGGTTTACTGGAGGACACTTGGCTCTGCTGAACAGCGTCACTTGTTTCACTCTCTAGAATTTTATGACAAAAGAGAATTTATTACATGACAATGAATAAATAAATTAAACAAACTAGGTAACATTTTGCTTTAAAGTAAGTAAACTGAAAATATCATTCTTTTAATTCTTGATTTATAAAAAAAAAATAAAATAAAAAAATTGAGAAAATATTGATAAAAATCATAAAAAAATATTTTTAACTATAATTGTCCCACCAAATTTAAACTACATTACAAACTAGAAAATACAGGATTATGTCAAACTGTATTCAATAAAACAGGTTAACATAAAAGCATAAAAAAAGATCAATTATCTGATCAATTATGATGGTTTAAGACTGGATCAACCGAAATATGACCATAGAGATTATGAAGAGGCAGTTCAACTGTCTGAATTAGTCTGGCAAGAATTATCTGAATTATTTTATATATTTTATACTTGAATATTTTTATAAATTGGATTTTTTGCTTAACAAAACTAAGGAAATGAGGCTATTGAACTAGATTAAGTATATTTTATCAAATGGAATAGAAAAAAAGCTGAAGGAAGTGATTATAAATTTTGGGTTCAAGGATGAAAAGTTATAAAAATCTAATGATTTGATAGAATGTGCAAAATGTGTGTGTGTTTAGGGCACATTCTAAATCCATCATATTATTTTTACTGCTAAATGTATTGTATTTTTAAATGAAGTTACATTGTCTTTCCTTTGAGGGGAAAAAACAAAAACAATATTATTGCTACTAAAAACTAATAACAATTATAAAGTGTTAAGAGTGATTTCCCTTCTTTGCTGCTGCTGATAATCAGCTAACTAAATATTGAACTTATTGAACTCGTTATATAGCATTTGATATGTAGCTTAAACTGGTTTCTATTGTCATTTGCTGAATATTAGAGTTAGGCAGTTTGGCAATTCTTATTTCGTTTTTTCTTTCTTGTTGTTATCACGGTTTCTCTGGTTCGGTTTCGGTTTTTAATTTAGTATTTATTCTTTCTAAGAAAACCATTCCTTCTCTTGTGTAATGATGATTAGTAGGTATATGCAATTTTATTCAAGAGTGGTAATTTTTAATTTTTTTAATTTTAATTTTAAAACAATTACCAAAAATCAAGGAATTGCCCAATTTTCAAGAAATTTTCAGCACTTTATTCATTAATGACTTAATTTTATAATTAAGCTTATTTTATTAAAAAAAAAAAAGAAAAAAGTTAAGAGTGTGTGTGTGTGTTCCAACATTTGCTTATTTGCTTAAAAAATAGCTTGTCATGGAAACACATGTAATCTGAAAAGTCAACTTCAGATTAGTATTTTAGTTTCTGAGAGGTTAAAGAATTAGACCTAATGGAGATTCTTCAGAAATCTTTCATGAATTTATGGTTACTATTTTAAGGAATTAACTTGAAAACAAATAGAAATTTGATTTCAACAGACAATTCCATAAAACTTATAAGATTGAGCCACAAAGTTGACAACATCATTATGGAAATAATAGCATAACTAAACATTCAATAACCAATTTCTTAAGTTTTGAAAGAACTAAAACAAATTCAAAAAACAAACAATTAGTTTTGCTATTTATTATTGGGAAAAAAATCCATTTAAGATTAATGTTTCTTAAATATCTAATCATTAGGCATGTTCAAAATGCTTTTAAGGGCCAGTAAAAAATGGGAAAAAGAAATCTATGGGTGCCTATAGATGTCAATTTCATACAGAAATGTTACACAGGTAACCAAATTCAGTAATACTTAATAAATAAAAATAGGTCAATTGAATCAGAGAAAATACTTTTTTGCATATAAAAAAAAATTATTTTATGATGTGGTCCGCTGGATTTGATCAAGATTTCTAGAAATGTTAAAATTAGAGACTGTAAATTTTTTTTCTTCAAATGACTGAAGCCCCTACCCCCAATCTGATTTGATAAAAAACATTTTTTTTAACAAAAGATATTTATTATAAGATTAATGAAATTTTCATTAAAATTGAACAATTCCCTGATGATAAAAAAAATTCTTAATTTTAAAACAATTACCAATTGTTTTAAAATTAATTAAATTTTTTTTATAACCTAATATTTTTGAATTATTTTAATTATTCTTACTATCTAATTATATATATACATTACTTTTATTACAAGAAGTAATTTTGAATATTTACTTTTGATAACTGAAACAAATAGATTTCAGACATCATGTCTCAAAAGGAGGTCAGTATTTCTTATATGGTTTCAAGTATTCCTATCTAATACTAATAATTTTGAAGCAGATCTATTTGACCCATAGATAGAACCCTAACAGGTACTACCAGTCTGGGTCAGAATAGACTGGGGAGTAATGGTAATGAAGGTTTTACTCCACAGGTCCAAAACTGGAGCTTCAACATTGGAGGCAGTTTGGTAACATACTCAAGTTTTAAATCCTTTTTGTAAAATGTTGGATTGTTACATTATCTACCATTTGGGAGGGGGAAACTGTTGTTGTGGCTCAAAATTGAATGTCAGTAGCAAATGGAATTGCATAGCTAGAGTGATGTCCTTTTTTGCCTGTTGATTATCCAGCAAAATATGATTTAAAAACCTAACAAACACTATTCAGAATATAAGTGTTTATATTTTAACTCAAATATTAGGTATTTTTTATTGATTATTTTATAAGATTTCATAATTGTTATATAAAGAATTTTATGTTAAATATACAAATTAGGATTATAAAATTAAATGATACTATTTATTAGAAATGATAAAAAGGTATACTTTTGTAAATAGTTGAAAGTTCATGTGAAAGCAATTTTGGAGTATCATTATAATATTAAACATTTTCAATTAGTTATCTTATGGTATTCAAGTTTATATTTCTTTGGTGGGCTTAAAATTGTTTCTAAATATAACTATAACTATAACAAGGTTAGTCACTAAGAAATACAATTGATAAAATAAAATAGATAAAAAAAAAAAAAAAAAGAAAAAAAGCAGTATGAGAAAAATATTAAAAATAAAAAAAATAAAATAAAATAAAAGAGGGAAATGATAGTAAAAGAAATGGTCAAAATTATTGCATTCTCTTATATTGTTTCAATTTCCAAAGGCAGAAAGGCTTAACTTGCTCAAAAGTAGTAATTAGTTGTATAAATTGCCTATAATATTAAGTATTGTTTTCTTCTTTTTTTAAACACTAACACTCCAGTTAAAAAAAAAAAAAAAAAAAAATACTATGAATATAAAAATCATCAGAATGAACAATTTAAAAACTGGAATAGTTTTTCTTGGGCAGGTAATAAATTTCAGATTTATTAAAGTAATGTATATTTATTTTGATGGTCAAAGTAAAGATCCAAATATAATTTAAACATAGATATATAAATTTATTTTCATACCAGAAACAGACATTTAATTTTACAATACTGTCAGAAAAATTTGAGAGACAGACAGACAGACAGACAGAGAGAGAGAGAATTGTTTATATTAAAAACCAGAAAACTTTTACATTTTACTATTATTTTAACCATGAAAAATATGTATCAATAAAAGTTAGTGCTTAAACATTTTTTTCATATACTCCTATAAAAGTGTTGAAATTTGTGTCAGAAAGTATTCTAACCTATTTATGTATTCGAGTGTAGTGTTCTAATTGTGTAACTCTATTGTTTAATTATCTATGCCTTAAGATGCCAAAACAAAATCTTACAGAAACCAGTAAATATGAAATATACATTTGAAAAAAGAAAAAGGAAGTAATACTGTGGTATCAGCATAAACGTTCATAGTTTTTGCATAGAATATACAAAGTTGCTCACTAAATCTTTACTTGATAAGCAAAGAAATATGTAATTTGATTCATACATTTATCTGCAGGATTAAAATATGAAGCTTTTTTCCCTCAATTTTCCACACTATCAGATGAGGTAAATGAAGGCATTTTCTTCTCAAACTGCCTAACTTTAATTCTCAACTCACATTTCACACAAATGATGACCAGGTTATTCTGCCAGCTTCTAAATCTGTAGCACCCTGTTGCAGGTTCTTAATTTTTTGGACTCAATAAACATTTTATCATTTTCTATTTCCATATAGTAACATCACACCTGACATCACAATCCACTTTTCAAAACAAAGTGCTAATCAGATCTGGTCCACAGACATTCTAACCAAAACACTACTTTGAATATGATGGTTTATCTTTTTAAAACTGTAATGAATCATTATTTTGACATTTAAAAACAGTAAACATTTTTTAGCCAGAAAATGCAATTTTCTGAATTAACACTATCAATCATATATAGACATCAATTCTGTAATACTTTGAGTGCTGATCCAAAATAAGGATTGGCATATATTCAATAAAAGTGAAATATCTCAAAAACTATAAAGAATCAAGCATAAAAAGTACTGTTTATATAAAAATAAAATCTTTTTATACCAAAATTAGCTTTATTGTACATAATGTCTTCTCATCAGACTGACTCAATATCATTATTGTCCATGTTGTTTTCATCTAAATCCATATTAGAATTATTACTGTTCAAAAATTCTATTCCTTGACAAACCTTTAAAAAAATTTCAAGTCTGTTTCACTTTTGTCAAAGGCAAACAAAAAATTTCAGAGAATAATTAAAATTTCTTTAAAATTTCAAATCCTATCAGCCTGTTTTTACTGGCATGTTTCTCAGTTGTAGGTAATATCTCCAGTATTTATAGTTGCCTTTTAAAATGAACTTGTTTCCAGGTTTGAAATGCACCAATTTTCAGGTGTTTGAGAGTGCTCTTATATAAGATTCAGAATAAATTTTGTTGGATGAAAAACATAACTTCAGTCTTACATATTGGTAGAATCTATCATGGTTAAATCTATTAGCATAAAACAAACCTAGACATTTAAAAAATAAATGTTAAAGGGGGGAGGTATTTGTAAGCAAATCAATTAGAGTCATGTTTTATAATACCAGCTATTAATTTGTCTATATAACCACCTCACCAATTTTTTTTAAAACTATTAAAGGATAATTTAATACAAAGTTTTATCAATACATTAAGCTTATTCTGAAAGTAAAAAGTACTTGGTCTTAAAAAAATAAAAAAAATTATGGATGAACAAAATAAAAATCTTGTAAGTATTAAGTTTAAAATATTCACGGATGAAGCAATAAATTTATGAACCACTAATTTCTTTGAATATGATACATTTCTTATTGATTAATCAATTGAATAACACCAAGTTAAATAGGCAATTTAATGAACCTATTATCAAATTATTAAAAAGACTTAAAAAAAAAAAAAAAAAAAAAAAAATAAAAAAAAAATAAAAAAATTACTTACCGTTCTTGATCTGCTTGATTTGGTTGACTGTCTCTTGCAGTATTGCACACTTATCAGGCTTGACCGAGAATGAGCTCATATCGGTGACACTTGCTGAGATTAACTCCGCAAGTTCTTCGATATATATATTCTCCTGTTCTCTCCTGCGTTTTTCATTCAGGCATTTGGTTCTGAAAAAAATAAAAAAATCTTTAATAAGAATTGAAAATGTATTTTATATTAGTGTGTAAAAGTAACCTTTTAGAAATATAAATTCATAGTAACATTACTGTGGCGGGGAGGGATTATGTTCTTATATTATCTTATATACAAAGCAATTTGCTATTAAAAAACCTTTGAAATTGCTGATCATCATACTGCATTTCTTGGCCTTAATCAAAGTTAGAAACTTTTATACTGAGATTTCAATGTTAAATTGAAACTTCCCCATAAGAGCTAATTCTTAGATTCTAAAGAATTCTTGATATTGTATATTAAGCCATATCAAACACAAAGAGGAATGATACCTAAAGTATTTCCTTAAAATCTTGATAGTAACAAAAAACAAAAATGTGAATACAATTTTATTTCTTTGAAAATTGTTCATGTCAAAAGTAGACCAAAAACATTTAGTAACAATACCTATAGAGTCTGGCTTTTATTTATTTAAGATTCATCTTTAGCTTTTCCTTACAACTTCAGTTTTATTTTCATACTTCTATGATTTCCAGAATTCTAGGTTGAGTTTCTAAATCAATAAATTTCAATAACTTAAAGAAAAACAACACTTTCTTGAAAAAAATTAATGTGCTAAAAGTAAAAGTGAATAAATACTAAGACTCCTTGTATCTTAACAGAGCTATTGGCCCACTACAGATATGGAACAGTGTGTGTGCGTGTATATATATATATTATATATATACATATATATATACATATATATATACATATATATATACATATATACATATATACATTACACACACACACACACACACATCTTTGGTGTAATATTTGTTAAGCTTGATTTCCCCCCCCACCTTTGTTTTCTTCCCTTCTCCTCCCAACTTAGATTCTTACTTTTCTTTTTCTTTTGACAAATTACTCTTAATATCAACCAGATATTCTGCTTGAATTAGTGTAATGACAACAGTATACCCCATGGTCTGAATAAAGGGTTAGGTTCAAAGTTCCAAGAAGGTTCCCGAGTTCAAAGAGAAGGTTTCCAAGTTTGACAAAAAATACCTGAAGAGAGCACATTGGCCGAAACATTGTAAAGACAACAATAAAGATGAGGACAATAGTCCAAATAATCCAAATTATCAAGCCTCATCTCAAAAATTCAGAGAAATACTAAAAGCTTGAGGAAAAGACAGAATTTGAAAGCATAACCGAATGAACAATGAAATTTACTGAACAAGAAAAATATTGTCTGCTTTAGGTGGAAAGAAAAAAAATTATTCATAAAAACAAATGAGTACAAGAAAATAAGATTGTTTATAGAAAAAGGTAAAATAAAATATACTTGCAAAACATAATCGAGAGAGAAAACCAATTCAAGCAGAATATCTGGTTGATATTAAGAGTAATTTGTCAAAAGAAAAAGAAAAGTAAGAACCTATGTGGGGGGTGGGGGGAGAAGAAGCATAACAGATATTACAACCAAAGATGTGTGTGTATATATACTTAAGCATGAACACACACATTATGTTCCATATTTGCAGTGGGCCAGTAGCTCTGTAAGGATATAAGGAGAGTTTTGAATAATTGATCATCATTCATAGGAACTGAAAAAGTAGATATTTATAGTGTTACAGATTAGCAAAATGCCACACTAATCAAAATTGGTGACCCCCCCCCCACACACACAATTTAGTTATACCACCAAGCATAAGTAAAGACAAAATAGATTTGATGAACTGTTGAGATTACATTAAAAAAAAAGTTTTATGTAACCCACAAATCAATACCTGTTAATTCTAAATAAAAAATAAAAAAAATTCTTTTCATTAAAAATTTACAGAAAATAAAACCGTTTCATATCAATATGGATATTATATAAGATGTCCAACATTTTTTAATAGTCCCAAATATAAGAAATACTTTGAATTTTCAAAATTTCTAGAGCAAAATCTTATATCATCTAATTTGAGTAAAGGTTTCTGAAGTGTACATCCTTTGTTGAATGTTTTGTTTTTGTTACATACAAAATTAAAACTAACATAAATGTTACCCTTGTTTTTAAAAAAAAAAAAAAAAGAAAAAAAAAAAAAAAGAAAAAAAAAAAAAAAAGAAAAAAAAAAAAAAAAAAAAAAAAAAAAAAAAAAAAAGTTATAACAAATTTTGTGCTATGTAGTAGGAATTTTTTTTTTTTCAAAGAAATGTTGAACAAACTGTATGTGTGTCTGTGTGTGCGCGTGTTACAATGACAATTATCTTAGATCTGTACCCATTTTATTTTCATCCTTCCTTTCAAAAATGTATTAAAAAAAATATTTAAAAAATGGTTTGGTAACCACCTGCTAAAAATATCAACAAAGTAATAAAAATAATCTGATGATCCTATTGGTGAAACCCTTGTAGCAAGCTCTTTTCTTATTCAGTTCTTTAAATCAGCTCTAAGTAGGTATATATATATATTAAAAAGAGGAATATAGATTATTTTTCTATAAAATAGGACATCAATAAAATCATGAAAATATGGTTACTTAATAGTTGATATACTAATTCTAAATAAAGTAGAACTTCCTTATCAGGTCAATATCCACAACATTGTTTCATTTGATCCCCCCTTATAACATTTAAAACTACTAGCAAAAAAAAAAACCAAACAAACAAACACACACACACAGGGCAGTGTAAAAATCAATTTTTGAAAGATATTGCCGGAGGAGGCGGGAGTTAAAAATTCAATGTCAGAGAGTTTGAATCATAAGTAAAATCAAATTTATTAAAGGAGTAAAAAAATAAAACTATTTGAAATGGAAACTTAGTTCTGTCCTCCTCAAATAAAATGTTGTGTGCATCTACTAAGCAAATAATTATTTTGATTTTTTTTTTATACACAAAATTGTAGGTATTTATTTATTTGTAAACTTTTTAGTTAACTTCTTACAGAAAAAAAAAAAAAAAAAAAAAAAAAAATTACAAATTTTGTAAATAATTTTTTTTACATTTAAAGTAATAATACAACTTTTTAATTAATTTCATAGTTTTATTTATTTAAATTGTCATTATTACAATGGAAAGAATTCAAATGTTGAACTATAAGGAACAGCTTCTATTTATTTTTATTAATATTTAAAGATAAATAAAAAGATATATAATACACAGTTGTTCTTTATTTCATGTATTAACAATTTTGGATATTGTGACGTAAGCAGTGATGTAGTTTTGATGTAGTTTGTAGACAGATAGACACCGAATCTCCATTATTAATAAGATGTACACAATTCTATCACCTGGATTAAAATACATATTATGCACACTTATTGCTTTGACCTTCCAATAAATGTAAAATTATTACTCATTATAATTTAAATTAAAATCACTGGTTTAATTCACTCAGATTTTGTAAACTGACTTCACACTTATATTTCACAGAAGTTTCATTTCTCGTTCAGTGTATCCCCAAGTCTGTTAATTCAAATCTCACATCATTAAATTAACACCCCATTACTAGAAAAATGTGAATAGATTCTCATGATGTGACAGAAAACCAATACTGTGGTATTGTAACATACGGCTAGCGATGCTTTGGCCCTGAAACTATATCTGACCCCAGAGTCATCATCTGTTGAAAGCTTTGTTGGCCACACAGCTGTCTTTTTTGCAGCATATATACAAAACACTTTATTAACACAGGTGATTTGTTTATAGTGGTGAATGCTTGTGTTGGACTAACCACACTTTTGGGATGAGCTGACAACAGAAGAATGACCCCAATGTGCCACATTCTCTAAACAATTCTCCCCAATGTTTTTCCTTTTTCTAGACTGATTGCATAGCTAGTGGGAGGGAGAGAAGAGATGGATTTATGCCTTTCCCAAGTGTTAAATGCAAACTGTATTGCTCAAGATTTAGCTTGTTAAATCCACAAACACAAACTAAATTATGGCAAGTCTTGATATAAAATCCTTCCAATTTTTCATTTATCTAATATACAATGCCATAAGAAAACCATATAAAATACATTCTCACTAAGATCAAGAAATGAACACCATAAGAAAACCTTTGCAAAACTGAATTTAATAACATAATTAATCAAATCTATAAAAAATTAAAAAAATTAGCCAAGTTGTCACAAGCACAACAAAAACCTTTAGGAACATAATCAATAAACCAAATCATAAAACTATTTCAGAAACAAGTATTTATATTTTTTTCTTGTAAGAAGTGTAAAAAAGTGTCAGTGAAAGAAGTGCTTATATGAACATAGTATGCTTTAAAGAGGATGGAGCATAATTTAAATGCACATCGGTTTAAAACAAATGACAATTTTAATATAAAAGAGCATCACATGTTACTTTATAAGCAAAATATAAAATAGCAAAAATTTAAGTAAAACTTGCAAATCATACTCAAAATCCCGATATTACAGGGCGACCCAGAAAAAACCGGAACCCAAATTATTTATTTTCCCATTAAACTAACCCCAAACCCCCCTAGTTAAAATTAACAGTTTTATTACAAAATTTGTGGGTTCTGTTTTTTCTGGGTCATAGGATTTTTAGTATGATTTGCAAGTTTTACCTAAATTTATTGAATCTTCTGTAATTTCTTTGTATCAAACAATCAAATGACCCAGATTTTTTATATTGTATCACTTATTGGGGCTAGATTATTATTAAAACAAAATATTTTACTTACCAACATTCATTAATTATACACATACAGACACACGCATACAGAGAGGCTAGAACTCCTTATCTCAAAAGACACTACATTTTAACCCCCAAGCTCTTACATTCATTATTCAAAATTCATTTATTTTCATATGGGAGTGGGGTAGGCCCCAATTTGAAAATATTCTTAAACATCTGTGAATGGTAAAGGCATTAACAAAGTTCAGCTTCCATTCACAAGTGAATGTCAATCCCTAGTATAAGTTTATCAATTATGAAAAACATCCTCTGGTGATGACCTAAGCTGGATACAAGTGGTGTGATTAAATTTATTATTATTTTTTATCAATGTTCACAGGACCTATTCTTACACACACACACACTAGTGAATGTCACTCCCTACATCCATAAGTCTTGAAATGTAACCCATCTTGAAATAAACATCCTCTGATGATGGCTTAAGGCCAAGATTAACAATTTAAAACATTACCCCCCCCCGCCCCCTATACTTTTTATATCTATATACATACAGCCATAAAAATTCTACATTTTGGTCAGAAGTAGTCCACATTGTAATGTTATCACTGATTTCATAAAATTGATGCTACTGAACATAAGAAATTCTGTAGAGACACGTGCTAAAATGCCTAAATATTTGTGATTGTCAAAAATTAAAACATATTTCATAAATGAGTAAATTGGTTTTGTACTCAAGATGATAAGGATAAGAATAATAATTAAAAAACAATAAACAATTACACTTTGGATAATCTAGAAGTTAAATGAAAAAAAAAAAAAAAAAAAAAAAAAAAATCTTTTGCTTTATATCAATATATAAAATCAAAATATTTTTAGTATATACATTAGCATATACTAAAAATGTTGATTTTAGCAAAACATTTATTCAACAGGTAAATTATATTGATATTGTGCTTCTGATTAAGAATTCTGTCCTGATACATTCATACATCATATATTATATGTATAGTGATAAATAATCAAGTAAAAATGTATAAATAGTTTTAACTTGAGATCCACCAGGCTTAACATTAAAATTACCTGAAATAGTTTTAGACATAAAAGAAATTTGATTTCATAGAACTTTATCAAAAAATGTTATATACTGAAAATTAAGTGGGTTTATTTTATACAAGCAGACATTGGTGATATAAATAAAACTGTAGTAAAGTAAGTGGAGTGGCCTATTGTCAGTATCAGCCACTAGCACTAGACCTAAGGAGATTGTGTCTGGGTGGTGTGCCACACCTAGCACCAGCTTCCTACTTTACTGCACAGATCCAAGCTGTACTACTCATGTTGGCATCAAACCTGGAACATTGATGTTATAAATATTTCAATCTTAAGCTAGATATTTTGTTGGAAAATAAGAATTATAAATAATGAACATGACAACAGCATTATTGTAGATTTTGATGTTTAGGAATTAATTTAAGGGGGGGGGGAGTAATGAACTTAAAAATCTCAATTTTTATATAAAGTTAGATAATTTTTCAGCTATAATTATTGAAAGACATTGAGAAGATGTAGACTGATGTAGTCTAAAAACTTAAACTATGATTAATATACACACACACACACGTGTGTGTGTGTCTGTCTGTATTATATATAAGACATCAATAATGAAACAGTAAAATTTGAGAAAAAGAGATAAACAGACAAACTAAAGAGCATAAAAGAGGAAAAAAAACGTGCTACAACCATAAAAAGTAATCCTGTTGGTTTGAAACATAATTTAAATTAAAACTCTTAAAATCCCCAATATGAATACATTGATTTGTACAAAATAATAGATTAAGAGAAAACAAAACAAAATAATCCTTAATCCTACAATGTCACATTCATATAGGGACTCCATATTAAAATAAAGAGCTATCACACTTCAGAAAGATAAAAATTGAAATAATACTAGTGAGTGATATTCCTCTCTGAAGAGGAGAGTAGAATAAAAGGATAATCTGAGTCAGCTGGATTTCATGAACTTAACAAGCTCTCCTTTCCCTTTTAGGTTATTTTAATGGATGCTGGCTATATTATTGGGCTTTATTAAGCTGTATTGATAATATAAGGAGTAGTTTAATACTTGCCTAGAGGACTGGAGAAGCTTGATGAGCTATTGAGCAGATAATGAAAGTCACAAAAACTTGCTACTGCTGCAGTGGTTGTTTTTTTTTTTGTTGTTTTTTTTAGCGAGATTATAAAAAGGGGAAAAGAAGAAAAAATCTCTCAATAAGATCAGAAATATAGAAATTTAGAACTAATTCTAGCTTATTTGTGCTGACAAAGCTAATTTGCTAAAGTGTAAATGAAGTACTGCAATATAAATCATGCTAGAAATTTAGTACACATTGGTTAAAAAAAGAAATGAAATTTAATAGCATATCCTTATGCCACCCAAATACAGTATTTATACTATCACTAAGAACATTTTTTCCCTAAACAATACAACTGTAAGTAAATGAAAAGCAAACAACATTTACTTAATTTCTAAGCTAGAGAAAAATCTAATTTTTTTGTATGCAAAATAATAAAAATTTATTTTGAAAAATGTTGAATCTTAAGAAATTCATAACTCCTTAATGAAATTAAACTTTAATACATTTGGATATTTTCATGAAAAATTACTCCAACTTAAAAACAGCTGATGGATAATTATTAAAAAAAATAATTTCAAAATAACAAAGACAGAACTTGTCCATGCAGTAAAAGCTTCCACAAAATTTCAGATTTAGAACCTCTTGGTGAGATATAAAATATTCTTTTTAATAATAGTCAAACTAATATTTAACAGCTGAACTTATTTGCAATAGATTTGTGTATCATTGATTAGAAATGTTGTGAAGTAGTCATACTAGCAAGTTTAATAGCTATTCATTTCATTTTCTAATACTCAATGACACAAACACAAATATACAACTCAAGATAGATCAATTTGTCAAAATATTGTCAAGATTAATAACAGTTAAAAAACATGTCAAGCAGCAAAATTAACAAGAAAAATATTACTTCTAACATAAAAATAAGATTCACTTAAAGCAGTGACAGGTTTGGAGAAAACACTGTGTGTATATGAGTAAGATTATAAAAACATTTTGAAACTATTAAATTAATTGTATAAGCAATTAAATATGATCTGAGAGGGGAAAACCCAATATTTCTTTAAAATAAGAAAAATTGGAAGAAATTAAGTTATATTAAGTGTTTTATCTAAAGAGTTCCAAAAAATTAAGTGTAAAATTCTCACATGTAAGTGATCAACTGATTGGGAAGTAATATATATGTCAAACATAGAAATGGTTTAAGTTACTGGGTGTTGATCAAGTTGCATTAAAAGAAAAAAGTTTGCTGCAAGTACATATTCATATCTGTTTATATAATAATCAATAATAATAATAAAAACTTTTCCAACCAAACTGAATTTAAATTTGAACAAAATGTCCTTCTTTCCTTTGGGGAAAGCTGTTTTTTTTAAACAAAAATTTATACTTTTTAAAAATCTTTTCAAAAACTTTAAAAAGCAACTCCTTTTAAATATATAACACTAAAAGATTGAGATTTTATGGGAATTGCATTTTATCTATAACTTTTATCAAGGGAAAAATTTAAAACATTTTGTATAAGAAAGTTTTTTTGTTTTTTTTTAAATTATGGCTTTAAAAAATGCATAAAATGTTTTAAAATCCTCAAATCAAAACTAATTACAATATGAGCTATGCTGTTAACTTAGTAACTATAAAACTGAATACTGTTGTAAAAACTGATTTTCAAAAATCTGGAAAGGATATAGCTGAACACAAAACTAAAATTATCATGCTATATTTAGTGAAAATGTAGCTATCTATTTTAACTAATTCCTTGAGAGTATTTAAAATGAATAGCATCTTATTTTATGAGAAGTGCTGTTGTGCTAAATTTCAGATTAGTTTGGCAGTGGGTTAATAGTATTAATCTTTTATATAATTAGAAATCTATTTATATTAAGCAGAAACCAGAATTGTCCTGTTGCAGTTCATGTCAAAGTGGACAGTTTTGTTTTACAAAATATTCTCAGGTGGGTATTTAGAAATGTGAGAAATTGAATAAATCCAGTTAGTCTCTAGATTATCTTATATACTAATAAGATAGTTATCTGTTGCTAGAAACTATGATTTCATGTTCATTTCCCAGATTCAATATATGTGAACATTAACCTATTTACTAGATTCATGAAATAAACTTTTAAATCAAATATGCAGCATATTAATAGTTCAAACTTGTGCTAGCTTTAAGATATCATTTGCATAGCCAATACAAATCCATAAGAAAACTTGTGGTAATCAAAAGGTAATTAGAATTAGAACATGAAAAAATCCTATTATCTGAAGATGAATGTAAACCATAGTGATATTTTCAAGCATCTATGAACAGGTTTACATAGATAAGACATATACCACAGTGAGTTTTTGCAATTCAAAGTGAAACTATGATCTACACCTTATTTTCTTATATTATAAATGTTCTTGAAATTGATCATTATTTAAAGCAAAGAATCAATTAGGCTGTATAAATTATAACAATTCTCAAATGTGTTGCTACTGTACAGATTTGTTCTTTAAATTAGAAGGAAAAATTAAGAATCAATTTTTCTACCAACAAAAATAACTATTCAATAAGATCAAGCAAAAATCCATCATGATGTTTTAAAAACACCTTTGTCATTAATCCTGATAAATGACAAAAGGAATATATTTTGAAAAAAAAAAAAAAAAAAAGACTGAGTATGGAGAAATCAGCAGGTTGTTTATGTTTGGTTAGCTGCAGTTCCAACTGAATAATATTGAATACATGCAGCCAGTAAGTCATAAGAAAAGCACAATGAGATTAAACAAAATTTATGAGCAGTACATAGTATTATTACTTATAAGACTTAATTATAAATAAAAAAAAAAGGATTTAGCCTAATAATCTAAGAATCCAATTTTCCTCTGACAATATAAAGGATTTCATTACAGCTGACTTGAAAGATGACAACAACTGTTTTCTAAAAACTCAAGCCAAGATAAAATTGATATACATTGCAGTAAATCAGGTTGCCCATGTAAATTTATTTTTAGCCTAATAATTGGCATTTAACTTTCCTGAAGTACATATAGTTTATATAGATAAACTAACAAGAATTCAAAGAAGTTAGTTTTAAACTTCCAAATGTTTCAACAGTTAAAACAAATTGTTTTAATAATAAGCAATTCTATTCAGTAACTAATTTAAAATAATGTGCACATATATATTGATTAAATAAGAAAATTATGAGTTTAGCCTTTTTTCAAGACAAAGGGTCAAATATTATTATTCAGGAATTAAAAAAGGGGCAGTTAGTAAGTGCATAGTGAATTCACAAAATAAATAAAATATGCAATTTGAGGATAGTAAGATTATGTTTCCTTTAACTTTTATCCTTTGAAAGAAATGTTCCAATAGCAATGTTGCTCACCAAATATAAAACTATAATGATCGTATGTCAGACTAAGCTAAATTCAAATCTCTACAGAGGTCAGTTCCATGACTTGTTTTAAGTTGTTTGAATGAATAAAACTTTGCATACTGATGAACCAAAACATTACGGCAAGAACAACAGCTAATGTCTTCTAACAACAATGCATGCCAAGATCAGATGTATGTAAGCAGGAAGCCAGTATTTCATTTTAATGTGTTTGAAAGATTTGAATGCATATGATAAAGACCAAATTGTTAAAGCTAGAAAACTACATTTGAGCATTTCCAAAATGGCACATATTGTGGGTTGTTCATATTCAACTGTTGACTAAAGAGGGAAAAAACACCAACCACAAGATATTGAATGTGTAAGACTTATTAATGTGAGAAGTGAATGGAGGCTTTCCTGACAAATACAAGCAAACAGAGGGTTTACTGAGGGACAAACTGCTGATAGCTTTAATCAAGGTGAAGGAAAAATACATTACAACGCACAGTATATTGATTCTTGATGCATGAGGCGGCATAGTCACAGGTCAGTAAGAATACTCTTCATAACCAATACATATATCACCAAAATTTTGTATCAATTGAAAAGTTTAATCAGTTTGATGAATCTTACTTTCTCCTGTATAAGATAGTAGCGTATGTGTATAGATACTTGGCTGCATAACACCTACCTTGATATAATTGAAAACCAAGTACACCCCTTCATGGTAACATGAATTTTTTTTTTTTTTTATTCTCACCCATTTTTTTTTTTTGTAAGAAGAACTTAACTAAAAAGTGTACAAATAAATAAATACCAAGATTTTGGCTACAACAACAATGCCATCTTTTAACAAAGCAATATGTCCTATCATTACATGAATTGTATAGGAATGATTTCAGGAACACGAAGACTTCCCTGTATTATCCTGGTTACCAAACTCACCAGGTCTCAATTTTATTGAGAATTCATGGAATGTATTTGACCAACTAAGATTTGAATTTAGTTATCTTAGATTAAATATATTTAGCCCTACTAACTGCTACTTTATTCAGACAGGAATATATTAAACATAGTGAATACAGGTTCAAAATTCATAAATAAGATTTGTCAAATTTTTTATTGATATAATTGATCAAAGGTTTTTGCTCTCATTTCTTAGTTTAAAATTGTAAAGATCAATTACTAAATTTTCACCTGATCTAGATATGCCTTTAAAAATATAAAGTAAATTTGCATTTGTTTGTCCAAAATGTGCATTCTATTTTTTATATCATAAGATGGTATTGAAAACACTTAACTTCATTAAAAAGATTGCTTTTGATTGTATTGACACCTGTCAACATGTATTTTTAAAATAATTGTAAAAATTAGTGATTTTTTAGTGATTCTAAAAAGGAACATAAAAGTAAATAACATTTTTGGTGTATTAAACTATTATTTTAGAAAGGAGAGAAATTGGATTCAAATAAAAATATTTCTGGGGTTTATTGTAAATGATGTTCTACTAGTTAAGATTAACATTAAATAAAATGAAGATGCTGAGAATAATCAATGTTATATAATGGATACATGAGATAGACAACATACTAAAAAGTCCAAATAAAACCTTGATATCATTTACATCAGTTTGGTTATATTAGTACAAAACTGTTTTTGAAACAAATATAATAGATGATAAAATGAACCATGACTAATTATATATTTGCGGAATGAAGTTCCCTATTAAACTTAGATCTTTAGGAAATATCTATTTAAATGATAAAATTTACTTGATAATTTAATCCTGAAAAATACAAATAAATAAAAAATAACTATTTGTATTACTATAAGTATATCAAATATGAAAGGTAATTTGATTATCTAATTAAAGCAAAAGTTTAATTTAAAGTTATATTTACATTATAAAAACAAGTAGATAACTGCATTTTATATCTTTATACACATTTCAAAAGGTTTTTGTAATTAAATCTCTAAAAACATTTTCAACCTTATTAACTAAATACAAATTTTGTTTATTAGTTCATTCTGCATAAAACAGTTCAAGAATGAAATCAGAATGTATATGTACACTAAACACTAAAGTTTATCTATAAACTTCTTTTTTTAATAAACCAAACATTAATTACATATTTTGATCAATGTTTCAATCAGAGTTTAGGATTGGAAGCACACAGTTTTCTGATTTTTCTGTGCAGTAACAGGTAGTTTACAATCAGTCTGTCTTAACTAACAATAATAAACAATCAATAAGCACCTTTTACTGTCAGCATTGTCACTTTTGACCCAATAGTCTAGAATATAACTAAAATTGGCAATGTAAGAGAAAAAAAATCCATATGTATTTATTCTGAAGAGAATTCAAATATTTGCAATTGATAAATGATATGTAATTAACTTATTTTTCATTCTAATTATTGGGATTTATAATTATAGATTAAAATCTTTTTGAATGAATTGTTAATAGATACTTTTTTCGTATATATATATATATATATATATATATATATATATAAAACAAAAAATTTGACTGGCTCATGAGTGGATGTTATAACTTTAGTCTCACATGAAACTTTATCTGAGTAAGATGATTTGTGATTTTTTCTCATGGAGTGTATTATCTGTAGACACATGCTCTCAAGTTTATTATTACTGTTCATATGTCAATACCCAGGAGCCCTTAAAGTGAATATAGGAATGAACACTATCACAATAGAGCCAAGAAAGTGATGAATGTGAATGATAATGCATGTAGTACCTAATATGTTTTGATTGTATATTCAACTATAAATAATAAAATCTTGGTATCTATGGTTTAGAAGAAAATTAACTTTATAAAAAAAAAAATTGTTAGGGGATTAAATATTTATGGGCGATACTGCATATATATGGTTATGTTTAAAAAATGAAACAGCCTTTATGTACTTGGATTGGAAACAGAATCAAAAAGGGTCCACTGAATATCTTATGAGCCTTTTGTTCTATACATGGGATACAGCTGTGGAATGATGATTGGGTTGTTTAGATGAAAAACTTACCAGTGAAAAAGAAAAAGAAGACAGGAATAGTTCTTCTATATCAAAAGTATATATTTTCCTGACTTCCCACCATGCCAGATTAACACAGCCGTTTTTAACGTGGGGAGCCATGTGCAAACCGAAGCACATGCTAAGGCAAGTGCAAAAATGTGTGACCACATTGGCACCCACCCCCACCGAGTGGCGCCTCAGACACCAAACAATAAATCTGGCCCTTACCCCCTTTTAAGTGAGAGGGCAGGTGCTGCCTGGGGGTACGGTCCTGCTCCCTAGGACCAATTTTATTCACTGGATCAGAGGCCGAGGGACCCTAAACCAGGTAAACTATGTTATGTATGCTAAGAGAAACTAGAGAGAACACATTACATGCAGTGGGATGATAAAAAAACACCTTTCAAACATGACATTCATATAAAATAAATCAAGAAAAGGCTTGATAATATATTAACACTATACAGAGCTTTATTCAAGGAGTTCAAGCAAACACAACAGTAGCTTCTCTTAAAACAAAATCTTCAAAGCCTTCAACACCAGCTGCTTGCCTCTTGAAATAACATCAATCAACCTTACTTCAACTTGGGTTTCTGAAATTCTTACAACTGAAAAGTACTGACTGAATACATGGTGGGGAATACTCTGCAGCATGCATTGAATGATATAAAACATTACTGTTCTAATAGCAAGCGCGTGGTGTAATGGTTACCGTCGTAGGAAATGAACTCGATTATCAGAGTTCAAATCCCGAACAAGGCAGTTTGCATTTCAAATAAAGTAAGTATTGCAAAAATCTTGTTTCATTTTCATTTTAAAAACGAATTAAAATTAATTAAATCGATTATTTAAGGTCAATTTTTTTGTCTAAGTCGAAAAGTAGTAACATAATGAGCATCAGTATAATAATAATAATAAAAAAAAAAAAAGCAAAATAATATTACACATGTAATTTATTTTTAATACATTTAAAATTATTATTTTCGGCCAATTTTGCTCAAATATATCGCAAACATGGCTGCTTTGTTTATGTATTTTACGGAGTAAAAAAAACCCAAACATATTTAAGATTTTAAGGCTTATTTCTTCTCAGAAATCAATAACAAAACAATAAATACACTCAATTACAGAGGAATTAATAACTTAAATGAAATATCTTGTTTCTCAGTGGTCTAAACAGTAAACACACAGAAAAAAAGACGCTCTAAAAATTAACAAAAATTTTGACCGGAAGAAAATGTCACGTGACCTCTCCTCGTATGGAAGGCCGTCCTGGATGAAAAACGAATATCAAAAATCAGGGAAATATCTGATTTTAATAAGATTTTGTGTTCACTTATTAATCAACGAATTCTTTTTTAAATTTATTTTTAATTACTGAATCGTTTCAAATTGATTCAATGGAAATAAATCGAAATTCTTTAGAATAAATATTGCCATTGCTGCCTACCATAGCAGAATTTATATACCTAATTAATAGATAAAATTCATTTAAAATACGAAAAGCTTAATTTTAAGTTTCAAATGTCATTTTTTAATTCTAAAAACAAATCTATATTTAATAAAGAATCTACTTTAGTATTGTTATCTAATAATATTTAGAGAAAACTCAATTGAAAAGTTAGGCCCCCACGCTTTTAGACAGAACAAATATCAATGTATAATTTTTTCACTGATATTCTAGAAGCTAATTATATACAAAAACAGAGTAAACATTTTTTTTTCTTTGTTACATTTAATTTTCCTATTTTTGGTACTTATTTTCTACCAGAATAGCTCCCTTAATTTAAAAAAAAATTATTTACACTAGGTATACCCAAAAATTCCACTGGTGTTAATTTTAAAAACGAATTAAAATTAATTAAATCGATTATTTAAGGTCAAATTTTTGTCTAAGTAGAAAAGTAGTAAAATAATGAGCATCAGTGTATAAAAAAAAAGCAAAATTATATTACACATGTAATTTATTTTTAATACATTTAAAACGATTTTTTCCGGTCAATTTCGATCGCGTATGGACAAAAGCTGTTTAAAGATGACGTAAAACTCGGTGTTTACAAAATAAATTTAACATTGAATTTTAATGAAATTTTCAGTATTGATTTATCAATGAATGAATTTTATAATGCATCAGTTATTTTATTTCAAAACTTTAATTATGTATTTCTGCTATGATAAATTAATATATAAAATTCATTTAAAATGTCATCATTAGATTCTAAAAAAAAAATAAAAATTAATAACTATTTTACTTTATTATCAATCACCCATATTTTTTTGGTCGAAAACTGTATTGGAAATTTAGCGCCACCATCTTTTAAACGGAACAAATATTGATGTATATATTTTTTTCTTTTATAAGATAATAGCCAATTAAATAATTCTCGAAATGAGTAAAAAAAAAACAAATAAATAAAAAAAATAAAAAAATAAAAATTTTTTTTTTTAGTTTTTATTTTCCGATTTTCGGTACTTATTTACTACCCGAGCAGATTCATTAAAAAAAAATGTTTCTCCTTCTATTCACACCTTCGATCTTTTGTCTCTTTATTTATGCAGAAAAAAGTACCAATCACATAACCCTACCGATATATTGCGCCCCCAAAATAAAAAAAAAGTTTTGAAATAAAATAACTGATGCATTATAAAATTCATTCATTGATAAATCAACATTGAAAACCTCATTAAAATCGGATATTTCCCTGATTTCTTTTTTTTTCAATTGGGGTGGAGTGGGGGTAATTTATTTTGCAAAATACGGATTTTACGTCATCTTTGGCACTCCCTAACATAAAGCTAATACCTCTGGGAAAGGTATGCATCCAAATATTCTTCCTCCAGTGTTAGGGAAATAGTAAGAGCGGTGGACTGGGCTATTTAACCTTGGTTAGGCAACCAGTATAGGAGAACGAAAACTGAATTCAAACCTCTGATACTCCGCTTAAGAAATTGACCATGCGGAATGAATATATGATAAATAGCAGTATAAATATTTAAGCATTTAGGCAAGAATATATTTGCAAAATTTCACATTTCAATAGATACTGAAACAGAAGTTTGTTTTTATGTTTTACCATTAAAAAAAAATCTATTCTATTTTTTTTTAAAGAAAAAAACAAAAAAAACAAAAACAAAAACTTAAATTTTACAATACAAAAATATTGCATCTTGGCTTAAGAAATTTTTTCAGTCCAAGCTCGGCATTTTTTAAAGTATTTAAACTGCCTAAATGTATGCATCATATAGAAAAACACACTACTGAATATATAACTATACATACCCCATTAAAATGTACCTTTTTAAACGATATTGCAAGGCGGGGGAGACGAACAATATCTTACACAATAAAGTCAATGACTGTACTGAAAATAATTTGTATGAATGACATCGATTTTACAAATTAGGTAATTGGCACAATCGTACAGTTATGGTCCTATTTTTAAGGTCATTGAGTTTTATGAAGTCTGTCCCCATTTTTACTGCCGCTTGACCGCCAACTCTACCTTCCATTTCTAAAAGTTAAAAACTTGGGATACATTTTTGTCGTTTTCTTTAATGTCCCATAAGGTAAGTTGTTAGCAAATATACAAATAAATTCATTTAATAATAATTGAATTAACCAAGGGATAGGGTTCCCTCAGTTATAGCAGCAAGTTAAAGAGGGTGGGTGAGTTAACTTCACAAAAAAATGGGGCCAAAATTCATTTATTATTGTAACAATTTTAAAAGGGGCGAGAATAGAGATAATGTTTCAATTAAAAAGATATCTTAAGTTGTAATAAAAGCGAACGTTTTTTTTCCCTTGACTTTTTTTTAATGACCGATTAAGAGAAGTAGGTCGGGTCATCTGATGACACTAAAAATTCCACTGCTCAACATTCTTTAAGAAGACTTACGAAATATATGAGTTTTAAAATAATACTCGTTTTTATGATTTAATTGAAATATATTGTTAGTATTAATTAATAATTAAAAGTGTTAAAGCGCTTACGAAGTTTTTAAAAAAATATTTCAGTAGAAAATATAACTTCTCTAATTAACCATATGCTTAGTAGTAGTGAAATAAAACAAGCTACTTGTTAAAACTGCATTTTTAAAAACAGAAAATAACAATTAGTTTAAAAAATGAGTGGATTTTAAATTTCTTAACACAAGATAAGGAAAAGTTTAAATAGTGAAGATACTTCGACTAACGATGGTTTCATTTTTAAACTTTTTGCTAATAATAAAGTTTTAAAACATTATTATTTAATTTGTTTACTTTATTTTTGTTGTAATTGAATAGAATAGATTAATAATAAAAAAAGTCAAATTTAATTCTGCAGTAATGTACAAAAAGAACGATATAGAAATGTTATACTTATATTCATCATCAATTAAGTTACTTAATTTATTTTACTGAAAAGTTACATTTAAGTCCCCCAAATTATATCGACAATCGGACATAAGTCGACATTTTAGGAAGGGGGGAAGGAAAAGACTTATAAAGAAGTATGGCGAATTAATTGGAGTCGACGACGTGTGTGTGTGTGTGTGTATGTATGTATGTATGTGTGTGTCATTAAACAAATGATTACTGAAACTTATTCTTGACCCCGATGGTGAATAGGTATGTTTTTATTTTATTTTCATTTTTTTTATACAATATCAATTTTCTTTATTGAACTATTCATTACAGGCACCAAAATCTCAATGCATGTTGATAAACAATTTTTACTGAAGAAAAAAAAAATTACATGCATAGTTTAATAAAGATTTCCATTATTTCTGCAGTAATGTATACAAAAAGAGAATAGAAAAGTTACATTCACCATCCAGATTAGAGTGAGTTTGTCATTATCTTCATCACCCCTTCGAACAATTCCAAATACTACGTTTTTAACAACAACCAGCGACAATTCACTCATCTTCCATATTTCTTTAGGCTTTCCATCCCCCAACCACTAAGGAAGGTGTCCACTAATTACTGATACATCATTTTTTGGGACTGTTCGGTGGTACTTTTTTTTTTAAATTAAAATAAATAGATAAAAGTATCTATACCCAAAAATCGTCTGCTAATGTTTTTTTTTTTTTAACGAATTAAAATTAATTAAGTCGATTGTTTAAGTTTAAACTTTTGTACAAATCGATAAGTAGTAACATAATAACCATCAACAAAAAAAGTAAAATAATATTACACATTTAATTCATTTAAAACGATTTTTTTGGTCAATTTCGATCGCGTATGGTCTGAAATGATGTTTTAAAATGGCGCGTTTACAAAATTAATGTAACATTAGCGATTTTTAAAAAATTACCAAAAATCAGGGAATTATCCGATTTTAATGAAATTTTCAGTTATTTTATTTCAAAACTAAGTATTTCTGCTATGAAAAATTAATATATAAAATTCATTTAAAATATGAAAGTCCTGATAAGTTTAAAATGTTATATTTTTAGATTCTAGAAATAAACATCTATTTAATGCTAACCTTATTTTAGGTGCAAAGAGTAATTGAAGAAAAACTATTGAAAATTTAGGCTCCCCCCTTTTTAAGCAGAAAAAATATCGATGTATTTTTTAATAGCCAATTAAATAATTATCGAAAGGAGTAAAAAGGAATTCTCCAAAAACTATTTTTTAAATTTTTATTTTATTTTTACATTTTATTTTCCGATTTTCGGTACTTATTTTCTCATAGAATATCGCCCTTAAAAAATGTTTTTTTTTCTATTCATAACTTCGGTCTTTTATCTTTTTATTTATACTGTAATTAGTATCGAACACTCGCCGAGATTTTACGCCCCCAAAATAAGGGTGGGGGTCAAAATTAAGTGACCTGGAAAAAAATGAGAAAGTTTTGAAATAAAATAAATAATGCATTATAAAGTTCATTCATTGATAAATCAACACTGAAAATTTCATTAAAATCCGATAATTCGCTCATTTTTGGTAAATTATTTTCTGTAGGGGGGGGGGGACACAGGCAAATACATTTTGTCAAAAACGGATTTTAGGTCAATTTTGGGTATACCTAGATAAAAGCAAATGATAAACTTATCATGGATAAACAATGTAACTATTACATTTATATATATTTTTTTGTATATTACTGTAGAAATAACGAAAATTTTCTTTACTATCCTAGACAGCACGTTTATTATTATTTTTTTTAACTGGGTGCAATTTTTTATTTAAAAAAAAAAAAAAAAAAAAAAAAAAAAAGATAGAAAAAAAGGCCAAGTTCTGTAAGTGAAACATTTTCCAACAATCCGAAAATTAATTTTAAATGCTAAATTTAAAAACGTTAGGCATAATAAAAAAAGTTATCCCTCCAACCAAATAAGAGTGAGCGAGATGACTGTCACTGGATATTTTTTGTGGATTAATAAATGATCGAAAATATCAGGTTTTGTTTATCTCAATAGCAAAATTTAACCCTAACAAAGCAAGCTTAACCATAATTATATAAAATTTGACTGGATTTATTTTTTAAAAAATATATAAAAAAGTCATCTTCAATAAGAACTAATATAATATATATATATAAAAATAAATAAAATAAA
Organism: Doryteuthis pealeii; assembly: GCA_023376005.1. Lineage (NCBI taxonomy): Eukaryota > Metazoa > Mollusca > Cephalopoda > Myopsida > Loliginidae > Doryteuthis > Doryteuthis pealeii. Next base: position 22,261,050 of record CM042148.1, read on the forward strand.
ACTCATCTTGTGAAAGTGTAAAAACAAAACAAACTTCTGACATTTTAAATGTGAAACTGACGATTGATGAAGATGAAATAAATTGGCTTTACTTCCTAGATTAAACCCCATTGCCTTCGATATAATCCACTCCATGCAGAACTTAAAGTAAAATAAACATTAAAAGGAGATCATTTTTTTTTACTCAAACTACACCTGGTCTGAGAGAGGAAATAAATAAATAAATCAACCCAGTTTTTGTACATCGTTCTCGTACTACTACTACTAGTAATAAGTGGTAACATAACGCATTTAATGCTTAGCTTAGTATTAACTAAGCCAAATTCTTCATTCAAATAACAGAACAGGACACCGGGGAAAATGTAATTTAAGTTAATCGAAAAATCACATTTTTGTTGATCTGGCTATTCAAGAACTTTTTAATACTATATATAAGTAAAAGACAGGTTTGATGACGAGTGGTGATAAAGTAAGTGTAGTAGTAGGCTTCAAAAGTCCATCTACTTTTCAGCTGTAAGCAACATTAAAAGGTAACGAACGCCATAGCGAGGCCATGGCTTCAGTGAACAGACTAGAAAAACATGTGAATTATGAATAGATCTCTCGTTTATGAAATAAATAGATTTTCAAATATCACATTTTATTTAAGCATTAGAAATAAGCTTTAAAAATATTCAAGCTCTAAATAGCAGATCTCTACCAAAGAAAAAAAAAAGTAACTGATTTTGATCAAAGGAAAAGAATACAAACAACATAAGGTCACTCCTACCAAACAGAATATGCTACACAACAATTTAATAGGCAAGCGAAGCAAAATTATTACTAACGATTTAAACATCAAGAGCAAGAAGGTGGGTAATGTCGAACGAAGTGCTCATTTCTTTTAAATACTTCCTGTATCCTTTTTGAAGATCTAGATATATTTTAAAAGATAGCACATATATATCTATTAAAAAAAATCAATAATAATAATAAAAAATATTTTTATAGATTCCGGCATTTTCATTTAGTGCACGTGAATAGATTGAAAATCAAGATTTAAAAAATCATTTTAATCAAGCTAACATTAAAAAAAAAAAAAAAAAAAAAAAAAAAAAAAAAAAAAAAGGTACCATGGGGGAAAATAGGCATTCAAGGGAAATATGTAGTAGCCACCTCGTGTATGAGCATGGTTTGACTCAGAACGAGATTGTCATAAAATTGCGTTAAAACGTATTTAACGTTAAAAATCAATTTTACTAATCTGAATGATAAATACTCCCATTTTTTTTTAAGTTAGTGAATTAGTAAAATAAAATGGATTTTTTTTTTGCAATAAAAAAAAAAAAAAAAATCTAATAAACGGAGGTAGCACAAAATATTTAGACCAGTGTACATCATGTCATCAAAAGTGGGTCAAGGATATTCATGGATAGCAACAAAAGATACGAAATGTGAAATCGTTTTTAACAGATGTACAATCAACGAGTAAATAAATATTATCAAAGAAAGAAAACAAGTTATGTGTGTAAATGTATAGAGATTGTAATAAACCTGCAGTAACAATGCATAAAATATAAATGTATAAAGAATGGTAGTGGCTGTGTGCTATGGATGGCAGCCAACACATGGCCGCCGCTACCAAGAAACACTCCCCCCTTGAACAGAAAAAGCTGCAGTTAATATAATAGCACAGCAGAGTAAAATTGCTCAACATTCAATGGAAGCATAACTACTAGTGGAGAGGATCAAACTCATTCTTTGAAATTTAATAATTGAAAATGTATATTTAAGAGAATAAATTGAATACCTAGCTATTTTAGAATTTAATTTACGCAAGTCAAAGATAATAAGACTTTAAAAAAGCCCCCCCCCCAAAAAAAAAGAAAAGAACTCAGTCAAATATAATTTCTTGACCCAATATATACCCAACAAATGAAACCACTCAACTAATTCCAAAATATTATTTTCGTATATGACTTGAGAGAGCGAGAAAAAAAAAAAAAAAGAAAAAAAACACACACGGTGAAATTTTGAAGATTTCGACGAATGAACATTCACGTGTAACTGAGATGATAATGATGAGTTGACTTAGTGTTTCTGAATATTGTATTTTATTTGTATTCATTCAAATTATAATTTACAATTAAAAACAAACAGCTACTTAAGAAAATAAACTGTTTAATAGACCCACAGTAAACTGACGGACATCAAGCAGTTTTTCGACATTTAATGACTACACACAGCTTTAAAAGTCAATCGGGAGAAGTTAAGCAAATAATCAGAAATTCATTTAAATAGTAAGTGGAACATGTTCACTAAAACAAAAAAAAAACTATGAGCGTAAGAAAAAGATTAAAAAGAAAAAAAAAAAAAAAGGTTTAAAATTGAACCATGGAGATGATGAATAGCATCATTCCTACACATTACAGTGTACACACACTATCCGCATAGAGAGCTTGCCACATGTACGACTATTACTTAATAATAGTAGTACAGCTACTACAAATGTTTCAAAATATTCAGCATTAATACCAGAAAAGCTAATCCACATAAATTGTTTAAATTTCAGACACAGCATTAAAGTTTAAGATCGATACATTTTTGTTTTACAATTAAATCAGTCGAAGAACATATTTAAAAACAAAGTTTCTTAAAATCAGTTATTGTTGCATTTGAAAAAAAAAAAATCGTCATTTTCAGCTTGCTTTGTTTACGTTCAAACACCAGTAAAGTTAATCTCGACCGATACATTGTGTAATCAATTGAATTGACAAACTAAGTGTGAACAATACGTATCTACCTGTTCATGGCGTATCTTATTTGTAATTGCCATTCATAAAAAAAGAAAGAAAAAGAAGCTTTGTGGATTATTATGATCTGAAATTATTCATGAAAAAGCATTTGATTTAATATAAAAATATGAAATAACAGAAGGATAATATAGAAACAAAATCATTTAAGTCGTTGAGAACAGCATGAAAACAAGTTAAAACTAAAACTTAAAGCAAGCTGTTCGACTTTTACTTACCACAGATCCGGCTGCAATGGTAACAGCATCTGTTCCAATGTAAAAATTTCCAAATCATGCTAGCAATATAAAGTTTAAATCCAGTATAGAGAAGAATAATTATACCATAGTATGTGATAGTGAAGAAATAAATAAATAAATAAATAGCCGCTACGATGTGATCATGGAGAGGAATAGCACGATGCCAACATCGACGATATTTCCAAGTCAAGAGTTGAGGAGGAGGAGGAGGGGGAGTACAAGATCACCGACACAATAATATTGTGTCCTACCTATTTTCCAATCCATTTTTTTTTCGTTATTATTTTCTTTTTTCTTTTTAATATACAAAATAACGTTTTAATTGTGGGTGTTAATTTTTTGTTTTGTTTGTTAAAAAGAATAAATCAAATAGTGGAGGTGACAAGAGTAGATTAGAATGAAATGAAAGATAATGTGTGCGAAAAAGAGGATAATGCCATTCGTGTGTTTAATTATGGTAGGTCAGTCGATCCGTTGAAGAAATGATTAGAGGTCAGTTAAATAATTCCATGAGACTGAAAGTTGTGGTTTGAAGTGGACTCAGCATAGGCGGGGGTGTAAGTACTGTTGTTGATATCCGTTCGCTCGCAACCGTATCCGTCCCACTTGAGTTTCCCGTAGAGTTGTGGCTAAGCCTTTTGATTTTTCCCCCTTTCTCAAAGAAAATCTTCACCGGCAGATAAACCATATGTAAATTAAAAAGACCGACTGATGTTAAGCACAACGACGTAAAAAGAACGCATAGGCTACATGTATCCGGGCATTGATGTTAAGTGTAGAAAGAGAGGGAGAGAGAGAAAAAGAAAGAGCGCAATATATCAAGGGTGTTTAGTTAAAAGTTGTGAAATACTAAGAGCAACTTGTGTGTTTGTGTGTAAGTAAAGAATGAGTTGTAGCTTCCAGGCAAACATGGCCGCTTCTTTGGGTTCTGCTACTGCTGCTAATAACAGAGCAATGGCGGCATTCACTTGGTAGTAAAACAGCAGCAAGCACCTAGTGCTACCAATATATGACTTTTTTCCCTCCTTCCTTTTCTTCACTCACTCAACACTATACACTGATGAGGCAGCAGTACTAACCCCAACACAATGAGTGAGTGAGTGGGTGAAGAGTCAATTAGTTAAAATGGCTGACCTAACCACGTGATCTACTACGGAAGACCCAACCAGCTAAAACAATATTATTATTTCAAAAAGCAGTTTGTTTGTTTTTTGTTTATTCTTTTTTTATTCTATTCAAAATCAAAGGTTAGCAATAACAATGTCTTATATTTATTAATGTTTCTTATCCACACATAAATATAACTCTTGTAACGGTTATAACTAGCTCATTTGGAGATTAGTTCTAAACAATTTTATCCATCCGTAGCCTGCCACGTGACACTGATATGGCGTTTTGCAACAAAATGACACTCTTTCTACACGCTGTTGCTGCTGGTGTATTTTGTGATGGCTGAGAAGACCTATATCTAGAACTAAATAAAATGATTAACATATTTACATTATTTGAATATGCAAGACTTTTTGAACAGGATATTCGGCATTTTTATTAAATGAAACTTGAAATTTTTACAATAAAACACTAATAATCCAGTAAGTAAAAAACAAACTAAACTGCATATGATGTACTTTAAAATAACTGATCAGTAGACAACAGAGTGGACTTTTTTAAAACAACTAACTCTGTATAGAAAATATAAATTTATTGGACTAAGTCAATTTAGACACAAGGTCTGGTTTATAGAGTCCCCACTGGCTTGCGAAACAAGCATTTCTGACCATAAGATGCAGAAAACTCAAGGAAATCTAATTTTATGTCAGGGGGAGATAATTCAATGCTCTTCGTGAATTGAAATGAAATAAAAGGAATTTTTTTTTTTGACAAACTTAAATAGCAATGACTTAATTTATTTTAATTATTAAAATCTAATCTAATAAACTTATTATAGTAATCAATACAAAGTTATTACACCGAACGTAAAATAATTATAACACATCTTTGACATTTTTTTCCATTCACATAAAAGGTTAGTGTTTATTCTTCAAGAGCTAGTATATGTGCTTCTTTTGCAACAACATACTAAATTAACCATAAACATGTTAGATAAATATTCATGTACAGTTTAGTCATTAATTATAATTTCTGTTTTCCTTACCCAGGAGTTAAATACTGAAATAGTACACACCCATCTAAGTGCGAGTATCTGTATTAGTGAAAGTATCATGTCATTGATATAAGTAAAAAAAAAGTAAAGTCGTCAGGGTGGCCTAAAGTCGGTATCAGCCAGACAGTGAGGGAGTCTATCCCCTTTTCACTAACACTAGACCAAGGAGATTGATTTTTTTTTTTAGCATCTGAGTTGGAGCGCTTCACCTACCATCAGCTCCTCTTTACCGTACAGATCCCTGTGCTACTCATACACTGAGTTGGCGAGAGCCGGTATCAAACCAGGAACCTTGTGGTTCCCAGGCGAATGCTCTACAAACTGAGCTAAACCGGCCCTAGTATTCAACAAATATTTGTAAATTTAACAAGTTTCACTTTTTAGAAGATAACCAACAATCTCAATATGCAATATTGTATAAACTAATAATTAATTTTATTTATTTAAAGTAGGTAGCCATACTGAACGAAAATGGATGACCAACTGTGATGTTGCAGGTTCAATCCTGACTGCAGACAAAAATAAAAGAATACTTAACATAGCTTAACACTTGTACCTGGTCATGGTTGATGGAATGAGAACAATCTAGTCCAATGGATTAAATAAAGGGTTCAGCTCAAAGTTCTGTGAAGGCTCCCAATTTCAATATGAAGGCTCCAGAATTCAACAAGAAAAACTTGAAGACTGGAGGTCACATCAGCTGAAACATGTATATAACAATAAAGATGAGGACAACAGTCCAAAAAATCTAAATAATACAAATTATCAAGCCTCATCTGAAAAATTCAGATGAAGTTGGAGTACTAGCAGATGAAAAGACCAACTCCTAAGTAAGAATATACTGTCATAAATATAACTTTATATAACAATATTAAGTAGACAGAAATAGTGAAGATGATAACCATTGGTCAAATAGGTCTTTAGCAATGCAGAAAACTATTGATGTATGACATGTTGATTAAAAATTAACAGTGATTCATGTTATAATCAGAAAAGTAATTTCCAATGAAAGCATTCAGAATATTTTGTAGAAGACTTTCATGATATTGTTGTATTCTGTATTAGTGTTGATATGCTGTTGTATTCTGTATTCTGGTATAGTGTAGTGATATTGTGTATTCTAGTGTATAGTGTATTGTTGTATTCTGGGTATTAGTGTATGTATGTAGTGTGATATTGTTGTATTCTGGTATTAGTGTAGCTGTATATGATATTGTTATGTGCATTAGTGTAGCTGATATTGTTGTATTCTGTGTATTAGTGTAGCTGATATTGTTGTATTCTGTGTATTAGTGTAGCTGATATTGTTGTATTCTGGGTATTAGTGTAGCTGATATTATTGTATTCTGTGTATTAGTGTAGCTGATAATGGATTGGAAATGCATTAGATTGGGCAAGTCATTGTTTTCAAATTCAGTCAACTATGAATTTCATCGACCCAATCTCTAGCAGAGACTTAACAACATTCTTAGAAGTGATAACATTTTACACTTTCCCCAATAAAGGTTCTGTACATTCTATCCACTGTCAAGGTGATGGCATTAAATTTCAGAGAATTGAAAATAATAATACAATTGAGTGACTATCAAAAGGCATCATCATAACTAGGTATTCTCAGGAGTTTTTTTTTTTTTTTTTTACCGATGGATGGTAATGAAAGCTACATTTTCCTATTACATATTATGGCTGTCCAACTAGATATAAAATAACAAATATTTTTCACCACAAGTATCCAAATGGCTTGAATCTGTTAAGAGACATATTCATGGCTATATCAACAAGCTTCAACAATCTCTGTTAACAAAAACAAAAACAACTATTTATATTACAGTGGATATTGATTATTCATAAATTCCTTTGTTTTAAATGATGAAATCAAGTATACCAAGTTTTAATTTAGTACTCCTTTTCCAAAAGCAAATGCTGTGGTATTTATAAATGTTATAAATAAGAAATGCTAAATAACTATATGTAACATATCATCATCATGTCGCGCACGCAGCACGGATATCCGTGATAATCTCTCGCCAACCTTCCCTATTACTCATGGCCCCTGGGAGGTCCTCTGTGCAGCATCCCGAGTCCTCGCATAGCTGGTCAATGTAGATCCTTAGTGGGCGTCCTACGTTAGCATGTCCATGTGTTGGCTTCCACAGGAGAACGTATGTTTATATCAGTATGTAACATATAGCCAGATAATATTAAATTTTTCAAGGTATGAAAAATATTCAAAAATGTATTTTTTTTTTATTTTTAAAAGATGTGTTTTTAGAGATAAAATAATTGCATAATTTATATATTATATAATTAAAACAAAAAATAATGAAAGTTAATGAAGTTATATATTATATTATTAAAACAAAAAATAATGAAAGTTAAAACAATAGGTAGGGGTGACAAGAATTTCGGACCACCCTGTACTTTGAAAACAGACATAATGGTAGATTAAACCTGCAATTAATGTTTTATGTGATGTTAACTAATTCAAAACAGACACAATGAATGTTTTGGAAATACTTTTGTTATGATTACTCATTAATACATATTGAAATAGTATGTGCATTTTTGAAGATTAATTTTGGTTGATACATTCTTTGTGCAGGCTACATATGGCAGTATTTCATGAGCTCTTGATTTCATTTAATATGCAATGTTAATCTTTCTATAGATATCTTATCACATCCACGGTCCTTTATAGGGATTGAACTCTTGAGCATTTTTTCTTGTTAGTGTTTTATCCCACAATTTGCTGGAGGTCATCTGTTATTTTATTCTCTTTGGATTAAGATATACCAGCATAAGCATACAGTGAGTCTATAGTTCAACATATTATATACATAGGTATATCAGTAAGTTTGCAGACTAACCCCCCCCCCAAAAAAAAAAATAAAAGCATTTGTTTTACATTTTTTTTTTTTTTTTTTTTTTTTTTTTTTAAATATAATCTCCTAACTTGTTACTGTAATTAACCCAATGTTTCTCTATTAATAACAGATTTAAAATTATGCAATATAAATTTTAGATAAAAATTCAGCAAATAACTGTGTCAGGCTATGGATTATTGATCCATCCCCATAATATATTTTTATATTGTAAAAAAAAAAAAAAAAAAAAAAAAGAAAGTATATGAAATATCTTGAATTCAAATATGACGTCTGACCAGCAGTTAGATGTGCAATCTGTTGCACTACAAGCCCACACCCAAATATAGTTAAAAAAAATGGATTTACCTATTTCAAAACACACAACAAGGTTATCTGTTTCATGTTTTTTTTTTTTTTTTTTTTTTTTTACAATTGAACCAGTCTACTTTTGTTTTTATTTATTTTAATTGCCTAGTGTTAATTCATATAAGATATACACAGAGCTTCTAGCAGCTTTAAAGTTTTCCTTGTAGTAAATATCAAATAATGGTCCAAATTTTGTTTATATTGTAATCAGATCTAATCTTGGACTTATCTCTGCTCATGTTATCAAGTTTTCTTTTTTTTAATCCGAAAGTATTTTAAGTTAGTGCAATGAATGTAATCATTACCCATCTTTATTTATTGTATTATCAAAGGAAACATTTCAATTTCCAATACATTAACAAGTTTTAATTGTTATATTTAAATTGAAAAATATAACCAGGAGAAGAACTGTGACAAATAATTTTTTAAATTTGTGAATAAAATTGTTAAATTTAGACTGGTATTATTCTATGTGTAGGATTCCCCAAAAGGTGGAAAAGCATAGGTTGTTTCTTCAGAAGACTGAATAATAAAAAGACAAATTTTGTATGTTATATTCTTTTAAAATCATAAAAAAATGAATACTCACATAGTTCATGCAAGTGAAAAATTGATAATAAGAATTTTAGAAGAAAGTTACCAATTACGTGGTTTAAGTACAGTATTTATTTATTTATATCTCTGACATAAAAGAGGACAAATCAGTTGATATGGTGTGAGTACAGTAAGTAAAATACGTTCTTACAAATAATGTTTTACAAGTAAAAAGTATACAAATTATTCAATTTAAAAAATAGAATCCCCATATTTCATGTTTATTTTGTCATATCAATTTGGAAACTATCATCAAACTATTTAATTATTTTAATTTGCATTTTTTTTATTTGATTATCTTTTAAGTATTTAGTATAGATTGCAAGAGTCAGTGAAAGTGTGTATGTATAGCATCTGCTCACTCACTTTTTTTGAGTAACATAATAAAGATAAATATTGAGAACATAGGAATGGTAAGTGTAACCAAATGGTTGGAATATTTCTGGCTGATGGGTTTGAAGTTATTATTGAAATCTGTTATTAATTACCACAAATTTTTTTTCTCTGACCAAAACCTGATATTAAACCTGAACGGAAGGACTTTTTTCTAGCAGTCTTTTGTTTAGTATACAAATCCACATTACAAAATAAATTTTAGAATGTGGCTGGTAATAAAAATGGTAAGTATCATTCATTTTTTTTATTCATTTAGAATATATAGAAACAGATTTGTTCAATGCAAGGAAAATCCATTTGTAATTTACAGTAAAGGTAGCTAAAAGATTATAGCTTATTTATAAACCTATTTGAAAAAATTTATGGTCTGTCAAAAAAGATACATTAATGAAGCTCATTATAATAATAATAATAATAATAATAATAATAATAATAATCTGTTTTGACTTGGTTCGGTTTATTCAACAGAATGTCAACTTCTTATCGGGTATTTAATGCTGAAATCTGATTCATTTGTAAATGTTCGATTATAACTATTTATCTAATACAGATAGTTTAGACACAGTTATATGGTTTCAAGTATTCCTATTTAAAACTAATAATTTGCAAGCATTCATATGGTTTCAAGTAACTATTCTTATTTAATAATAATTTGTTTGCACATAGTTATATGGTTTCAAGTATCCTTTTCGAATACTAATAATTTTCCAACAGATCTATTTAACTCATAGATAGAACCCTAACAGGTACAATAATAGGTCAGTCAGAGTGGACCTAAGAGTGATGGTAAAAAGTAAAAAGTAAAGTTGCAGGGTCAGCCTAATGTCGGTATGAGCCATACAGCGAGGGAGTCTATCCCCTTTTCACCAGCGCTAGACAAAGGAGATTATTTTTAGCATCTGAGGTGGAGCGCCACACCTACCATCAGCTCCTTACTTTACCGCACAGATCCCTGTGCTACTCATACGCTGAGTTGGCGAGGGCGGGTATCGAACTAGGAACCTTGTGGTTTCTAGCCGAATGCTCTGCCGACTGAGCTAACCTGGCCTTTTAGAGTAATGGTAATGAAGAGGTACTCAACACTTCCCAAGCTCAAAAGTGGAGCCTCACCAGTACATGCAGTTTAGTGTTATATCCAGAACCCTCACATTTTTGGGGGGTGGGTGGGTATGTGGTGGTGTCTTACTACCCTGGAGAAGATGCAGTCAGTATATTCTAAGCTTTTCTGACAGTGTGTTATCTGTTTTTATTAATTCATTGATAAAAGATGAACAAATGAAAACTTAGAGAATTAAAATGAAAAATTAGAGAATAAAATATTAATGTAAATAACAACGGGTTAGCTCAGTCAGTAGAGTGTTTGGCTAGAAACCACAAGGTACCTTGTTCGATCTTGGTCCTTGCCAACTCAGCGTATGAATAGCACAGGGATCTGTGCGGTAAAGTAAGGAGCTGATGGTAGGTGTGGCGCTCCACCCAGATGTTAAAAAAACAATCTCTTGGTCTAGCGCTATTGAAAAGGGGATAGACTCCCTCGCTGATTTGCTGATACCGACTTTAGGCTGCCCCGACGACTTTACTTTTACTTACTTCCTTAGAAAAAAAAAATGATTTTATTTTGTGTTTAAAACAAATTAATTTCAATATTTGTTTGTTTTGCCAAGATAAATGACTGAGTTTTTAAATGTAAAAAATAAATAAATTATTTAGTTTTTAAATCATAAAAATAAACACTTAAGAATTATTTAGTAGCTTTATTAGACATGCTGATAGTGTAGTTTTAATCTATAATTATTACTTTAGTACATATATTTACCAACCCCTCCGCACGAGCAGGACGTGACAGAAGGTCAATTTTTATGTGGAGTTTAACAGTTTTGAATTCAGAGTTTTCCTTCTCATAGACTGGTTGTGATACCAAGATTAAAGAGCAAGGAGTTGCTCTATTATTTTACCTATAGCTGGAGGGAGAATAATTGGATTCATACCTTTCCCAAAGGTATTAACACTAAGTGAAATGCAAACAGCCTTGTCCAGGATATTATTACTTTAGTATATGCAAAATTTAATGAACTAGAGGAATATATGAATAAAAAATGTAAACAGTATTGACAGTAAACTCATTGCGGTATATTTGATTATCAGTGGTTAAATATATGAAGTGAACTCCTATTTATAAGATGGTGAAAATGAAAGATTTCTCTAAAAAGGTACTGAATTTTACATGAGTGAATAGTCAGAAGAAGTAATTTCTCACAGGAGTTAAAGCAGCAAATTCTTCTCATTCTTGAAAAAGAAAACAATTGTTGCTCTGTACTTGTTTAAGAACTTTAATTTAGGTAGTAACAATTACCATGAGTCAGTAATTATGGGTCTACCCTCTTTGTTTTTAATTGCTAATTACACAAAGATTTGGAAAGTGAAATAGCCAATTGTTTGTACCTGGTTCAATGTTACAGTTGGCTAGGAGAAAGAGCCAATATATTCATTATTAACTTTACATTTACATTGAATGCTTTTATACACTGAAAAGTAGGAAAACTAAACAAAAAAAGGATAGAATTTAAAAAAAAAAAAAAGAAGTTTGGTTTTATATAAAAAGTTAAATATCATGTACTAGCTGAGCATTAGATTATTAATGATGAATAAGTGATACTTTAGCTCAGTCGGTAGAGCGTCCGACTAGTAACCACAAGGCTTCCTGGTTCGATACCGGTCCTCGCCAACTCAGCGTATGAGTTGCACAGGGATCTGTGCCGTAAAGTGAGGAGCTGATGGTAGGTGTGGCGCTCCACCTCAGATGTAAAAACTATCTCCTTGGTCTAGCGCTAGTGAAAAGGGGATAGACTCCCTCACTGATTGGGTGATACCGACTTTAGGCCCGACAACTTTACTTTTACTTATTATTTCACCTAGAAAACTATTGCTGTGATCTCATTTTACAGTAACTTATGAAAACAATCTCCTTGGTCTAGTGCTAGTGAAAAGGGGATAGACCTCCCCGTTGTCTGGCTGATACTGACTTTAGGCCACCCTGATGATTTTACTTTTTTTTTTTTTACTTATTAACCAAATCTTGACTAAAATAGTTTCTAAGGAAGTCATTTGATTTTTGATGAGTTATGTTAAACTATCGAGATATTGCTATGTACAGAAAGTGATGTCAATATACGCCAAAGGAAAGGCATGGACTGCTATAGACAGATTATCGATCATATGAAAATCTGATCTCTCGGATAAAATAAAGCCAGTATTCGTCCAAGCTGTAGCCATGTCAGTGCTACTGTATAGCTGCACCACTTGGTTGTTGGTCGGTTCATTGGGTTTTATGGTATGTCAACCCATTGGGTCATTTTATGCTGAAAATGTTTGTTTTATTCATTCTTCATGGGTACTTCATGTTTTCTTTACAAACTCAATTTTTTTTTCAAACACATTTTTACTACTCATTTTTTACTATTTAACCTATAGATGGAACCCTAACAGGTACTACCACTCTAGGTCAGAGCTCCAGAATTGGAGCTTCACCATCAGATAGAGTTTAACCCAGAACATTTAAGACCCTCAGCCACCGCCTTCTAGCACATATATGATAAAAAGGGTTGGGGCTTTCCATGAGGACAATAGGGTTGGCACAATCATATAGATGCTAGTGCTTGAAGTGACCAGCCGATTGTTTGGAGGGGGCCTCTCTGACCGCTCATCTAGCCTAAGTAAGGACCAAAGTGGAGTGTTTACATGTCATGGACTGCTTAGCCACCAGGATTCCATCCTTAAGCATCACAGATCACCACCTACTGCACCACTTAGACTAACAAAATGCTTAGAGAAGAAGCTAGATGGGAACTACTACATGCTGTCTTGTACAAATCTTTGAAGCAGTACCTCACAAAAAAAGCATCTGTACAACCATACAAACCATCTAAGTAAGACAAACATGACTTGCTGGATGCTGGTAGAGAAGCAAGAACAAACTCATAAGTGACATTCTCCTGTGGACACCTATAAATGGACACAACAGTGTAGACCGACCAACAAAAACCTAAAACAATCAGCTCTGTTCAGATTCTGGATGCTATGCGGAGTATCAGCGAGGACATCATGGGTATCTGTGCTGTCAAGTGTGACCTGATGATGATTAATTGTATTAACTCTTTACGCCCTATACCACCTCATTCCACCCAGCCAGAAGTCACATTCATTTTCCTAATCTACCCCAAATGATAGCCTTTGTTTAAATGTAATATTAAACATATTTAGAAGTCTTTGATTTAAGGGAAATAACAGCTACCTTTAAATGAAAAAGCCATTTTTTGATAAATCCTTATAGGAATTAGGCTCTGGATTTAGAAAATTCTCAACAGGATGTTAAGAGTTAATGCTTTTATATTAGATGATATTTTTGCTAAATAGTTTGGAAAGAGGTGTATATATAAATATTTTTAAGAATAAACTTTTAAATTCTTTTTGATACATAGTCTATTGACCAATGAACTTGGTAAAAGGTTAAGCATCTAAAAGGTTAGAATACGTACAAACAATTACCACAATATTTATTCAATGTCACAGTTGACTCGGATTGAAATAGTAATGAGTTACAAATATGTTCCACATATTTATTCACTTATGAATCAAAATTGTTTTTGAAATTCAGCTAAAAATTTACTGATTGACTTTCATGATACATTCAGTCATTAAGCTTTATTAATTATTATGTAAATAAATAGCATCATGAAAATAGAGAAAACTTAAATAATACTGAATTAGGTATAATACAAAGTGATAACTATACAGATTCCTGGTAATGTGTTATTTAAGGAGTTTAAAATTATAATATAAAATCAGATGCCAAAACTTGATAATGGTATTCAGCTAAATGGTTAGGAAGTTAGATTAGCACACGATTGTTAGTGAGTTTGATTCTCACTAGGAGCCCCAACACTTATGGTCTTGTGACACAACTAAGCTAAGTTTAGTAAATAATTTCAGCTAAGAAGTATGTATACAAGATTATTGTTCTGTTTATTTCTCTCTCTTTTTTTTTCTTTTCTTTTTTTTTAACTATGTGACCAATGCTTACTTATCAAACAATCTACTTATATATAAAATACAATCTGTGAGGGTGCCATTTGCTGCTATTATAGGTCTCCTGGAGGGGTGTAATGTGGAGGGATTTTGCTAATTGTTCGATGTTCTGTGTGCTGTTGTTGGTAGTATAGTTGGGTAATTTTTATATATATAAATTACCCAACCATACTACCAACAACAGCACACAGAATATCGAACAATTAGCAAAATCCTCCAGGAGACCTATAATAGCAGCAAATGGCACCCTCACAGAACCCATGTTGGGATACGTAGGCAAAATCTTCAACCCCCTACTACACACAATCCCTGGACATATTAAGGACACCACACACTTCCTAAATGAAATTCAAAAAATTGGAACACTCCTTGAGGGAGCCATACTGGCAACAATGGACATAACATCACTGTACATCAACATCCCACACAATGAGGGCGTCCAGGCCTGTAGGGAGTTCCTCACGGATAACAAGTTCCCCACTGACCTAATAAACGATGTATGCCAAGTCACCTACTTCATACTAACACAAAACAACTTCCAATTTAACAAACAATATTACCTACAAACCAAAGGAAATGCGATGGGCATGAAGATGGCATCTAACTATGCAGACATATTCATGCACACACTAGAAACCAAACTACTTAGGGACTACCCTCTAGCCCTTATGTCTTACTGCAGGTACATAGATGACATCTTCCTCGTATGGACACACGGCTTAAGTAATCTACTAGAGTTCCACAAACCCTGCAACAAATACCACAATTCTATAAAATTCACCATAGAACACTCACCCATCTCCATCCAATCCATGCCAAGTATGCACACACATAATCACAGATTCCTCAATCCTAATACACACACCAACAAAGATCCAACCCCCACAACTTGCTTGTGACAGCGCAAACCTTATCTTCTATATCTACTGCATGAAATGCAAAATAGTGGATATGTAGGTGAAACACAAACAGCCTTCAGATTCAGATTAAACAACCATAAATCTACAATAAAACAAAAATCTGAACATAGTGGCATCACACAACACTTCAACAAACCACAACACAACCTCAAAAACCTGAAATGCATTTTAGTTGACCACGGTTTTCCATCCACACAAACACACTGAAATTAAATGGGTCACCTGCTTACGCACACATACACATGGATTAAACATTGATTTAGGATTTCTCAACCCATATAAATATTTCTCTATCACCAACACTATCAGCAAAGCAAAGGGTACGGAATCTGAACACACAATCTCCCACAAAAAAAACCCATCAACACATAGAATGATGACAGCCACGAGACACCAATAATAATGCCAACACAAAAAAAAAAACACAGACAAGCAGCCGCAAATAAACACATCAAACGAGTAGCAGCATAAAAAAGACGCTAAGAGGTCACTCTACAAGCGACCGACCCATACCACCCAAGGAGTCAGAGATGATACCACCAACATCAACGAAAGAGTATATATAGATGGCAAAAAGGACAGATCAGCCATTCTATTCGTTCTAAAGAAGGGGTATAACATCCCTGAAATATTTATGAAATAAAACAAAACTTAACATTCAAAAACTGAGTTTCTTATATTTCACACCTAATGCTTCATACTAAATCCCAAATAATATATATATATATATATATATATATATATGTGTGTGTGTGTGTGTGTGTGTGTGTTACATAACTAGGGTAATGAGAAATTCTATTTTTATGGTAACAAGAGGAATTATTCAGAATAATATGTGTTAAAAATATTATTTAGTGATTTTTCTTTAAAAAAAATCATCTAATATAAATTAAAATATATGTATTTTTTCACAGGTAATAATTAGATAGACTACACTACATGATCTCTTATGTCTTTCACTTTATTCTTATTTCTCATGATAGCTTTCTATTCTTTGGTCTTCTTTCTCTGTATCACTTCATATCCTTTTTCTTTATCAGTTTATTAATTTTCTTTCTTCATCTTCCTATTGATTTGAAATGGCATTTCCATACTCTCAACTCAACAATACAAATGATATCCCTATTTTAAACCCATAAGACAAGCAAAAGTCCTGATCTATATATAAACAATCTTGTCATTTATGATGGGACTATGCCAGTTTTGAAATAAATTTTAAGAGCATTATTAATTAATTCATAGAGCGCATTTTTTATTATATAAGTTTTTTTTTTTTCATTTCATTTGATTCTAATACAAGACAAAATAAATTCATACAATGACTGCTATTTGCACTGCAGTGTTGCTTCCAACAAAGGCTTCATCAGATGATGACTCTGGGTTCAGGCATAGTTTCAGGGCTGAAGCACCATTACCACTAACCCAAAACGCCCCAACAGTATCTCACCATACCACCAGACTTTGTTAGATTATCATCACTCTGTAGTTACTCATATAAGCAGGTTTAATGTTATTTTAGTGAATAAATGATAACTCATATATCTATTTATTTGTTATGCCTCCTTGGACATTTTCCCTTTTTTCTATCTCCCCACATTAGCCTTTAACAAAAAAAAAAAAAAAAAAAAAAAAATCTTTGCACAGAACATATATATAATATAGATATAAAAAATCTTAATTTTTTAAGTTAGAAATTTTTATTTTGGTAAGAATGCAAATGAACTTCATCGACGTTGCACTAAAGACAAGTTCAAGCAAGGAATCTGAATGTACATAACTAAAATCAAAATTACTGTTGTACTTTTTACACTTTTAAAATTTTAATTTACCAGTTTATCTTTTGTTAAAAATAAAACATTATGAAGTCAGTGATTATATTTTGAATGAAACATTTGATGCAACTTTATAAATCCTTGATTTCTTTTAATAATCATGATTCAAAACACTGACTAGCAAAAGATCAGAAATAGACAGAACAGACTCTATTAAGGTACACAGTTCTCTCTCAGTAAATTGGCCAATGCAATGAAATGAGAACCACAGTGAAAAATAAAATGGTGGAGACACAAAAGTGTTTAAAAAAAAGTACAAAGGAATTAAATAGGGAGTTTTAAAAATTGATAAGTAAAGTGATTCTAATGTACAGGATGCTCTGAAAGTCTTGTCACTTCTGCCAAAATATAACTCCTAATTAATCAACTATAATTGCATGAAATAAGCTGCTGGAAATTAAATAGAAAATTATATCATTACCATTAAAATTAATGATATTAAACAAAAAAAATAATGGAATTTAAAACAATATGTAAGGGTGAGAAGACTTTCAGATCACAATGTCAACAAAATGACCAGCAATAACAAAATTCATTTCTTTTAGAGAATTTTAATCTTAATGAGTTAATTTTACCAAATCCAAATTTTATATAACAGCTGTTTAGAAATGTCATAGAAAGAAATAAAGAGTTGTTCATTCAAATCAGCTTAAATTGCATAGCATCAAATTTTATGCTTTTTAGGTTGATCTTTTTTTTTCACCAATGATTTAGAGATTGACAAGTATTATTTTGTTCTAACTTGAATAGAGAAGACATTTAAAGAATATATTATGGTTTTATGAATGAAATATAATCCTAATTTCAAGATCTAAACATGAAACTGGAAGAAAATAAAATACATTTTAATGATCTGTAGCAAAATACCTTAGCAATTTCTCTTTGTAATATTTTAATTACACAAAAAGAATAATATATGCCTTCTATTCCCTTCCTCACAAAGTCATGTATAGTAAAGCAGGTTAGAGTGGTCTGGTCTGGTTATATTTAAAGAAACATGTACATATATCACACATATGTTGACTTCATTACTGTATTACCTTAAAGTGAATGGAAAATATACAAATTGATTTATTCTGCAGAAAAACAGAACAAATCTTTATTGTAATATTAAGTTTAAAAGATCAAAAATAGGAATAGAAAATTTTATTTTATTTCAGAATTTCAATTAAAATTAATTTACATGTAATATTTCTTGAATTGCTTGCTTACTTATGTAATAAATGAAGGCAATTTCAGTGTAATGATTATTGTCATAGGAAATGGTCATGTTCAAATCTTGGATAAGACTGTTTGCATTTCACATAGCACTAATACCCTTAAGAAATGCATCAAAAATAACCATATCACACATATTAAATAGAGAAACAAAAAATGGAGATCAACCATATATTCTTTTATTAATCTTTAAAGTCCTCATTTACCTATATATATATATATATATATACTTTGATCTCTGATCAAGTAAAAAGCTTCATGGCCTTCTACTTTAGATTTAAGCAATGTAAACTATATTCTATATTAATGTAATACTTTCTGAAATGGCCAGCCATACAAATATTGAATACATTCAGCATTGACTAATGTAGCCAACACAAAGCAATTTAATTTTTCATAAACTATTTATAAGAAAATTTACTAGAAATAGATAACTACATTTATATATAATGAGCCAAATAAGTTGTCACCCAATTTCATTTGGAAATTATTTCTATTTCTAATGGTCAGATCTGTTTGAGATTTTGTAAAGAAACTTATAACATTACTAACAAAAATATAAACAAGAAATTGAAAGATTTCAATCAATGATATTGTACATTCAATAATATTGGTTACTGAACAGCCAAAATGTGTTCAATCCTATTATAAAAGGATGCATTATAGTCAAGTCATGAAATCACAGGTTCTCACTAGATCACGAAAGTTAAGCAACAATAAGCTTGTTTAATACTTAAATGACAACCTGAGTCATTTGCTTATCAAAATGACTTAATTCATCCTTAAATGACCAAAAATGGTTCATATGCCTCAAAACAACCAAACAAAACCTATAAGATGATGTAGCTTTTGTTTTGTTATGACAAAATGTAGATGTTTTTTTTTAACCAGTCAGCCAAAATGATAGACCACTCTTCATATATTTTCTTAAGATTTCCCAGATCAGGATTGGAAAATATGAACCCTCTAATCTTTAATTTTCCAACACAAATTTTCAATGGAATTTAGATTGGGTCACCAAAGACATAAATATGCTTCAGCCAATTTTTAGTTCCCCCGACTGGTGTGTTCATTATATTGGAAAACTCAACTGCATTTTTAGCTCCTTAATGGAAGGAACATATTATTAAAAAAAGATTAGCACCATGTTCTGTGACTTCATGAATATTAAATTCTTTAGGAAGCACTTTATAACCAAAATTCTTTTAACAATCTTGTCTCTGGGATTAACTGAGTATGCTTTTAAATTTGTTTGATGCTCGTATTGTTCCTATAACTGACATGGGACAGAAGGAAATGTACCACATTTTGAAATTATATGTAAACATAAACTATCTGGTAGTTTGGTTTCTTTGTTTAATAATATATCAAACTTGTGGGTTATTTAATACCAAAACCATCCTTATGGGGGGGGGGGGGGATACAGTGGTATCTTGACTTTTGGGTGCCCCAACTAATGAATTTCCAAGTTATGAGCTGTCAATTTGGTTGATTTTTTTCTTTGTGCAGCGAGCTAAAATTTGACGTATGAGCAAACTTCAGATACACTAAAAACATTTAAATTTAAAAATCATTATGGCAAAAAAAAAAAATCTTATAAAAAAATAAACATTAAAATATATTACTACACATAATTCATTACTTTCTATTATGTTTTTTTTTATACAATAGTGTTATTTTTCTTAATTTAAAAAAATGTAATAAAAAAATCAGGGTGTTTTTTTTTTTTGGTTTGTTTTTATTTTAATTATGTATATGTGTATGGGGTGAATCAGATTAATGGCATTTTAGTTTATTTTGATGGGGAAAATTGGTTTGATATATGAGGAAATTGAATTACAAGTAGAATGAAGCCAAGGTACAACTGTATTTAACTACAAAGTTGTTTTTCATTCCAGATAAATGTTTGTTCAATAATAAAGCAATTTAAAAAAAACGAATATACTAACAACAGGCATGTTAGTAGTTATAGAAAACAAAAAAACATGTTATCAAGAATTGAATTCCACAAATAATGAGAATAGTAATGATAGACTGGTAGGAAACCTATGAATAATAAAGTGATTATAATGAACAGTATGAGACTGAGTAAATATCTAGTGGAAATATTTGGCTCTATATTAACATTAACACATCAATATATTTTCATCAGCAATAGTTATATTGCTTGCAGTTAGCACTCCTCATCCAAACTTCTTTGAACATGTCAGTTGGACATGGGATATATTTATGCATGTGAAGAAAAAGATATCAGATTTATCTGTAATAACCAGCAGCCATGTGTAATTGGTCAGTGTCATGGTAACTATGGAAGACTAGACTAGCAGACTGGAAGGCTTTTTATTTATTTATTTATTTTCTTTTTTGCTAGAGACTACAGTATTGACTGAAAGCAACAAAGGAGGCTTAGGCTGTAGCCATAGCTGGCTAATGCCAATTATATTACTCTTGGATAAATACACACACATACTGAGTGTGTGGGGGGTGGTGAGAGACAACAAAAAACAATACACCAAGAATTTTGTCTGACTAAATAAGATATATATTCATAAAAAATTAATAATGATAATGGTATAATGTGTTGATATCTTCTAATTATAATCTTAACTTTTATTGCTTTGGGCATATCAGATATATTTTATCTATTTATTTATTTGTTTGTTCTTGTTTTACGGCATATCAACCTCAATGGGTCACTTAATGCCGACTACGTTTTTGAAATGAATTGGTAATAATGTTTAATTTTCTAAAGGTTTTTTGAGATATATATTTAGTAGGAAAAAATATATTGATATTATTAAAAGCTTTAAAGTTATGTATGTTTTATATAATCAAATGAATCAGTATTTCCTTACTACAAATAAGTTACATTTTTGGTGGTGATTACTATCAGACTTTAGAGCTGTTTGTTATCAGGTATCAGCCACTTCAGTTTCATGAACTAGTAATAAACCAATAAGCCTATCTATTGTCAATATATCAATCACTATCTAGTCACTTAAAAAGGAGGAAGTGAGCTGTAGATATCTTGCGTAATTCTTTTTTAAATTTTTTATTATAGACAAATTAGTTATCTAATCTTGTAAGGTATATGGCTTATGGTTAAGTCATGCTGAAAGTACCAGTTCCTACTAGATCACCAAAGTTAAGCAGCAATGAACCAGTTCAATACTTTATTGGGTGACCACTTAAGCAAACTGCAGGTACAGTAAGTGTTGACCAACTTGTCAAAAACTGGAATCTTATTTATTAAATTATCATTTTATTTTGGCAAAATTTGAAATTCCGATGATATATATTAAATTCCATAATCTAAAGAATTTAAGCTTACGTGAGGATTTTTTCCAATATAAACATTATTATTATAATTATTATTGTTTTCTTATTTTTACTTTTAATTTTCATCAGTGTTACATAAGCAACATATATAAAAATGACTGGATTCGGCATTAAATGACCTGAAAAGTGTTGACATGCCATAAAACAAAACAACCAAACCTCGAAGATATATGATTAAAATATTGCCAATTTTGATAGGTTAAAATAGCAAGTAACTGAGAATTAAACACTATTTAGAAAGTTGTTTTGAGTTGTTTAGTTTATAGATTGATTAAGTTTGACAAATATCTTACATTGTTACAAAAATGCAAAAGATAAAAGAAACAAGAACATCAAACACAAAAAAGAGAGCCTTTCAGAAATGGTTGTTTCAGGGGGGATGTTTTTTTTTTTTTTTTGCATATCCAGCTATTTTGCACATCAATTTCATTTATTGTACAAAATCCTATTTTTCACCATAAGTAGTGATACAATGCAAAAAAATTAATCAATTTCATATTATTGAACATGATTAATGTAGGCTTCCATATTCTCACAATTTTTGTCCTTCATTCTATCCAAATGGAATCTGTTTATTAAGCTTTACTTTCTTTCCAGTCATTCTTAAAAGATTTGAAATGGTTCTAATCAATACACTGAAGTTTGCTATGACTTGTCTGACATTTTTGGATAATTTTCTACAATACACTTCAGATCTTCACAATTGATGATTTTGATTGATCCTCCTTCCTCTCTTTTTTAAAATTGAAAACTTTGGTTGAGAGCAAATTCTTACTGTTCATTCACTAACAGATTTGTCTTTAAATGTAGAATTTTATAATCATCAAATCTTCAGTTTCATTATGGCTAAAGCTTTAACTCTTATAAGAGTTATTATCTATTGAAAAGATTTTGATATTTTCCTTGAAATATAGAGAAGCAAATAATGGCATAAAAGGATTTTTTAACTGAAGAATCAAACATTTAAAATAAAATATTCATGAAAAATGTTTTTGTTAAAAAAAAAAATGATAAAAATGTCAAGTTTCTATTGAGCAACGATATATTCTCTAGTACCTATCTTGGTCACAATATAAAGATACATGCATATCTAATATGTACTTTTAGTCAATATGAACACAACTAGAAAAGAGAAAACTTTTTGGTCCCACATTAATAGGGCCTTGTGCCTGACCTGCATATGTAAAAATACATGAAAAAAAAAAAACAAATAAACTGTATAAAAGAGGATTAGATTTTATTCTCAGGCTCAAAAAAACTCAAAACTTTAATAAATTATCAGACTTATACCCTTGGGAAAGGTATGAACATGCTAATCCCCCAGCTATGAGCTAAATAGTACCACTGGTGTTCTTCTACAAGGATGGCTTTGGAATTAAATAACCCATGAAGGTTGATATGCCATTAAACAAAGAAATCAAAACCAAACCTTGATAAATTAAATTTTTGTTATAATGATAATATTTTTCACAAATAATCCTTTAAAAAATTCCCCACCCCACACTTCTCATGGAACTTTAAAGACTAAAATTTTGCTTAAACATTTCCATGACACAAGTGCTAATTAAATAATACCTTCTGATCTTTTGTTTTAAATATTTTTGTTAATCTGTTAATTTTTTTCTAATGTTTTAGGCAATGTTAAAATGTAACGTTGTAATACTATGGTTAACATAAACCCACATAAAATATGTTTATATATTAAAAAAATCAAAGTATAGTTAATTTGAAATATGAGGTGAATTAAAAGAAAATTTGAAAGTGAAGCTGTATTTTCCAAGAGAGAAATGAACAATGAAT
This sequence comes from Doryteuthis pealeii, assembly GCA_023376005.1. Taxonomy (NCBI): domain Eukaryota; kingdom Metazoa; phylum Mollusca; class Cephalopoda; order Myopsida; family Loliginidae; genus Doryteuthis; species Doryteuthis pealeii. The sequence goes on from CM042148.1 coordinate 22,284,659, forward strand.
GAATCTTTAATTTTTCCCAAAATAGTCTTTTTATTCATCTAATACAAAACACTAGTAATTTTTTCATTAGTCAAAACATTTCTGAATCTTCTCTTAATTTGGTGTGAAGCTTCACTGAAGTCAGATTTCTTTTAATTTTCTCCACATCTCCACATTTTTATATCTAAGATGAATTTTCAGTTTAGGACAAGACAAGACAAGTTGCATAAAGTTCTGATAGATATAGTGTCTGCTGCACTTGCACAATCCTATGTTTTGCCAAAAAATTAAGGGTTGATTAAAACTTATTGAGAATTGGCACCAACTTGTCTAGACATCATTTTATTATATAAGTTAGTTGGCTGTGCATATAACTTCATTTTGATTTTAAATTCTAAAACTGAAAAAAAAAAATTAAAACTTCACGTACCAAACATGCACACACAAGCACACAGCAAACAAGTAAAGGTAATAAAAAAATCAGCTGTGTCTGAAGAGCACACACACACACAGACCAAGTTAACAGAAGCTAACAGTTGTGGGTAATAAAAAAAAAGTCAGCTGTGCCGGAGAACACACACACACACACACAAAAAACAAACTACTACCTAATAAAAAAAAGGGTAGGCCAAACCTGGAATGATACTAAGACATTGTTGGACAGGCACACATGCAGGGAATTTGAAGGAAGACATCACCAGTCATACAATAGAATGGACAGTTTCTAGCAACAAGCTAACAGCTCCAGACTTTCAGAAATCTTCTGACGAAGAGATCTTTATCTTGAAATATTCAGAATAAATCAAAGGTAAACGAACAACATCATAGTCACCTCATTTTTCTTTATACTTGCATTGTGATAGCCTTCAAAACCAACCACCAAACCATTAAACATTTCAGTCTTGATACTTTTTTTAATTCATTGTATGACATTATTTTAAGTTTTTTTTTGTTTTTTTTTTTTTTTTTGTTGCCAGATTCAATTTTTGGACTAAGGTCTTTATTGCAAGTTTGAACCAATTTTTCAGTTTATTGTTTTAACCCAATATTTCAGCCACATCCTCTTCAGATTTCCTTAATAGTCCCAATTGAGAACATTACCACGAAGATTCCTAGATTAGAGGCAGACAAGCTTAGGTGGAAAGTAAGCTATGCATGAGATAAAGCCAGACCTCTTAATCCCAACATCACAAAAGTAGGTAAAAAAAAAAGAAAGAAGAAAGAATGCCAATGCCATTAAAACCCAATAGATTGATACTAGTATAATTGTACTAGCATCAAACAAAGGCAATTGAACTACTCACAAAAATTGACATGCCTAGTAAAGGATGCCAACTACTAAAAACTAAAGGAGGATCAACATTAAAAAAAAAAACCCTGAAAGAAAGCTGTCACTAGAATAAGAATGGATAATTTCAACAACAATGAATAGAGACAGCTTAACCCACCCTTCCATAACATACCACATATAAATAGCTTTCTCAAAATCCATAAAGAAAATATTTCTCTAAAACCCATTCTCACTTATTGTCAGCATGCTATCCATTAACCAGATTCACGATAGATAAGTCTTTATCCTTTATTAAGAACTTGTCTCTCTTTGAAGAAATAATTAAAGATGCTTCAATTCAGATGGTGAACTTTGACATTGTCAGCTTGTTGACTGAAGTCCCTATGAATAGTGCTGTGTCAGTAATTCAAGGAAGACTATAATCTGACCTAACACTTGAGGAATGCACTAGCATAGACAACCTTATGGAAGTGCTAATATTTTGTATACAAATAACATATTTCCTGGGTTCTGAATAGGAAGAAGATATGACTTTCAGATCCTTATGTTCCAGTATGGAGTACTTTGAGGAAATAGCCTGAGAACGGAGGCATTGATCTGGCTGAGGTATATAAATGACATCATAATCTGTCTTCATCAACAAGATGTGAAAACCTTGATGAACCATATGAACTCTGTAAGACGCTCAATACAGTTCATTATGGAGAAAAATAGGCCCTCTTGGATGTACTAATAAATCACACACAAGGTAGGTTCAAATCATCCATATACCAACATTCACTCTGCCCTGTCAGTGGGGCAGAAGAATACACCGATTGCACCTCTGCAGAGGGTTACCCCCCCCCTCTTAGGAGATCTGGGGAGTGTGGAGTACCCCTTCATTGCCATTACTCACAGATCCACTCTGATTCAGAGTGGTAGTACCTGTTAGAGTCCCATCTATGTGTTAAATAGAAAAAAATGAGTTTTAAAAATGTATTTTTTTAAAATTGAGTTTGTTTTTTTTACCCATCAAACATGAATAGAACAATATGTCTTTGGTATGAAATAACCCAACAAGTGTTGACATGCCGTAAAACCCAACAAACTAAACCAAACCAAACCAACATTCATTGAACTATGACTTTAACCATCTTATACAATACAAAGAAAGGGATCATCTGTTATTTACAACACTGAGAAAAATTCCTATGTAGCAATAAGAGATGTCCAGAATAAAAGATACCTTTCAAAGAAATAAGTACATTACAATACAATAATAATACCGATAACAACCAGCAGCAGATGTACAGGTTTAGAAAACAACAAAAAAACAGGATATAGCAATTCAAGTAGATCTCAGAGGTGTGCCAGAGAATATCCAGTCAGTACAGTATTCAAACAGGGAAAAGATTGTAATAAAAGTGAAACAATAAAAATGAAGAAATTAGTCCACACTAACCTATATAAGTTATTTTTATACTGAAAAGTATATTATTTAGAAGCAATCATTTGTTGTGATATTTGAATTCAAGCCTAAATGCAACTGTATTGCTTTACTACAAATAATCCAATACTACATATCACTGAAATTCAGATTATTTGCAATCAATAGAGATCAACTAAAAAGTCACACAGTCTAATAAACATATTTCAGTCTTTTTTTACATAGTGATATCTGAATAATGTTAGGATTATACAGTGTCTATAAATTGAATTGTTACTTTTCTAAAAATGTGAAATACGAGAATGTACTTATGGATTTAGTAGGGATTGTTCATTTGTCCAGTAAATAGGAACAATATGAAATAATTAAGATAGAATGCTCAATTCAAAAAAGAAAAAAAGGGAGATTATACACACAAGGAAAACAAAAAAGAGTTTGCATTGAATATGAAAGTTAATTCAATTTTATACACTTATAAGTAAAAGTAAAGTTGTCGGGGCGGCTTAATGCCGGTATTGGCCAGACAGCGAGGGAGTCTATCCCCTTTTCACTTGCGCTAGACCAAGGAGATTATTTTAGCATCTGAGGTGGAGCGAAAACATCTAAAATCAGCTCCTCACTTTACCGCACAGATCCCTGTGCTACTCATTCACTGAGTTGGCGAGGGCCGGTATCAAACCAAGAACCTTGTGATTCCTAGCCGAACACTCTACCGACTGAGCTAAACCGGCCCTAAACTGATATGCTTAAGAATCATATACAAAAAATAACGTCTTGCATTAAGTATCGAAAAGAGTTGATATGGCCTAAAACAAAATAACCAAACAACTGATATTGTGAACACAATTTGCTTTTACTTTTCATTTAAACACAGTAGTACACATAAACGGGCTGGGTTAGCTCAGTCGGTAGAGCGTTCGGCTAGAAACCACAAGGTTCCTAGTTCGATACCGGTCTTCGCCAACTCAGCGTATGAGTAGCACAGGGATCTGTGTGGTAAAGTAAGGAGCTGATGGTAGGTGTGGCGCTCCACCCAGATGCTAAAAGCAATCTCCTTGGTCTAGCGCTATTGAAAAGGGGATAGACTCCCTCGCTGACTGGCTGATACCGACTTTAAGCCACCCCGACTTTACTTTACTTTTTTTAGTACACATAAATTACAACTATAGACTTTGAGAATTTATTCCATAGATAATGAAATTAGTAGAAGAGTGTATTTAAACCTTGAGTCTGGCGCCTAAGACCGCTCGACCACCTGACAACTAAGAGTGTATTTATGAATATACTAAGAATACATATATAAAAGATGAAAAATTAAATTATGAATGCATTGAGGATACCTTACATTGATGAAGGTGTTACTTTATTAACACTTTGGACGTCCTGGTAAATCTTTTACAATATTCTCTATAGAGAAAAGACTGGTACCACCAGATCAATAAAAGTATAACCCACACATCTAATATTTCAACCATTTTTACATAACATGAAATGGCATAGTAAGAATTGTCACAGATGTCATGTGATAATACAGCCTGATAGTACATTTATATTGGTAGATGCAGGCCCTTTATAATTTATGATTTTTTTCCCCTTGGGATTCAAAAACAATGTTTTATTTAAACCACATACACATTTCCTCAGAATATATTCTTCTTCTTAACTACTCTTACATATATTACATATTCTAATTGTTAATGGGATATATGCATACAAGTCATAGCTTTACTCAAATGGAAACAAATACTTTATCAAAAATATTAAGTCATAAGAAATGCTGAAAATGGTAACTGTTATTATTAGTGATTTTCTACTTGAGGTGTTAGTGTAATGGTTATCATCACGGGAAATGGACTCAGCAACTTGAGTTCTAATCTTGGACAAGGCTGTTTGCATTTCACATAGCACTAATACCCTTGTGAAAGGTATGACTCCAACTATTCTCCCTCCAGCTATGGGTAAAATAGTAGGGCAGACAGGGCTCTTTAACCTTGGGTAGGCAACCAATCTAAGAGAAGGAAAACACTGAAAACTCCACTTAAGAAGTCAACCTCGTGTCTCATGCAGAGGGGTTGGTAAATATATATTACTGATTTTCTTACAGTTTTTTTTTTATTCTTTTATTTTTATTTATTTATTTATTTTTATTATCAGCAAAACTATGACGGGATCTGGAATCCAACCCTATATACAAAAACTGCAATGTCCATGAAAAGATCTAACTAAAATTTAAAAACTTAAGATAAACAAGTAAAAATGTACAATAAAGACTTATTGAAAAGAAAAGTGTGGGTACTTTGGTAATTATAGAGAAACATCTGAAACAAATATGATTAGTGAACTCAAGAACACAAGTTATATTTTATTTCTTGAATTCACCAATTTCATTTTATAGTCGGAAAAAGTAGGAAAGGACATTCATGAGAAACTCTGCATTATCTATAAAAGTTAATTTGATTCTCAAATTCACTGCTGTTAAGATAGAGAAAATTCTAATATAAAAATTATGTGCATATGAATTTTTATAAGTGGAGATATTAATGATTGAACAGGCTGTTTATAGTTGTCACCAGATGTCACAAAAATCAAGAGCAGAAAATTTAAAACTTAGTTCTCTCACATTTTCAGAATCTGTGGAAATTCAAATAATTATTGGATTTCAATAAAATTTTCTGTACTTATTTCAGCAAAAAGTAGATTTATTTATTAAAATAGGGATCTCTCCTGTAATAAAATTAATATAAAATACTTTTTAAAAATTGAAAATATAACAATTATAAAATAAAGTATGATATTGTTTGTTTTTTTTTTAAAGCAATTTTTCACTTTTATTTGTTAGATTATATTTATAGTGAAAGAAAAAAAATTTACATAATTTTTATAGATTTTCAAAGAGTTATTGAAATATTACTATTATCCTTTTTTACTATTTTCTTTCATCTTAACTTTTATTTGTTCTTTATTGCAATTTACATAGTCTATCAAAGAGCTTAGCTTTTATTATTTCTCTTGCTCAATAATGTAGATAGTTCCAGTAGTAGATATGAAAAGCAAGTAAAAGATTAAATAAAATAGTAGTCAGAAATTGACTTGTGACAATACTTCATCTAAAAAAAATAAATCTAAAGTTATTCAAATATTTGAAAGTTGGTGGGTGTCTTGTGGTATAGTAGCCAACATGCTGGACTACAGCCTCATAATAAGCAAGTTTAAACCGTAGTCTCACTATTATGTTCCCTTTTGGACCTTTGGAAATGTATGAACCTCCTCATCTCCCCATGAAGGTTGATATGCCATTAAACAAAGAAACAAAACAAAACCAAATATTTAAAATCAATTCAAATTATTTTATTCTTAAGCTAGAATACTCAAATTAACCACTGTAAGTAAAAAAAAAAAAAAAAATGATACTGAATAATTTGTAGAAAAAAATGTATTCATCAAATATTCAATGAAAATAAGTGTCTTTGATTTCTTTTGTAAGTTTGGAAGCCCAATTGAAACCAATCAAAATTTTCTCATTCTGATTGGTAACCTGATATATTTTGCAATAAGACTGACACTCACTCACTCACTCTTTCTCTTTCTTTCTTTCCATCTTGCACAAGCAATGCATTTTCTTTTTGGCACAACACTATTTTTTTCTTCCAAAAACAATTTACTTTTTTTAAAAAATAATACATGACTACTGGCAGTTCCAATTCATTCAATAGCAATAAATCGGAAAGGTATTTTTTTTTCTTAAACATTCATATAGTTGTTGAATGTGTATATTGAGTGAGTGACAGAACAATAATATGCTTACATTAAACATAATTATCAATAAATAAATAAATGACATTCTATATATAGAATGAGAAAGAAAAGTATAATGTTTGTGTTTGAGAGAAAAGTTCATAGTAAAAAGAATTAATAAAAATTGAAATGGAAGAGACAAAGAAAAAAAAATGCTATTAGATCATGAAAATTAATGAAATAAAAGACACTGAAAAGTAAAGCCAAAAAGTGATATCAATACACCATTTGTTAACTAAAATAATTACTATGGTCATTAATAGATATGGGGGTATATAAGGTCTTAGCATATGTTTAAGAAAGAAAATGAAAGAGCATGGTCAACCAATTTCACTTAGGTCCCATCCTGAAGTTCCTCAAATTCATTTCAAAATTTCACTATTTATTTGTATCCATGTGAGAAGTAAATTCTGAAAATTGAATCCCAATAGCATAAATCATTCTTATTTTAAGTCCATTTAAAAATTCAGGGAATTTCCAAAAATTTCATTATTTTGAATTTTTCCCAATTTTGGAAAATTACATTTTGAAAATGGATTTGTTACAAACCTTGTCAATGTTGTTTTTCTTATCTCCGTCATAAAGTATTTTAAAAGTAGTTAAAACTAACTGATTTAACTTTGATACTTTTGAAAAATTAATGGTAAAAATATCTTTAAAAAAAAAAAACAACAACAAAAAACACTCTAATGGGAAATTTTCTAAAGATTCAAAGTTTAAGTTCCCACTCGATGACCATATGTTTAAAGCACTCCATCTACTCCAATAGGCTTGGGGTAGTCAACTAAGGACCCAAAACTTGTTTGATCAGGTGTGTCTTTCATCCTTAATGGTGGAGGGGTATCTTCAAAATGGAAAAAAAAAAAAAAAAAAAATCTGGAAAATATTTTATATTTTTTAATTTTTGGATCTCAATAACTCCAGAAACATCAAAATCATAGAAAACTATTTATATTCTTAAAGTAAATCTGGAGGTGAGTTAAAAAAAAAAAAATATTTATATCTATTCTAATCTTTGATTTTCCCTTCCCCCAAAATGGACCAATTAGGCAATTTTAAAAATCACTCCACTGCAAGGGTACATATTTTAATGGGTGACAATTTCAAAGATTTTAAAACTTATTTGCCTTAAAATGTTGATGTGTCAACTCTACAATAACAATTAGGTCATTGGTAAAAGGGCCCTTGTATTTCCAGAACAACTTGAATTCAAGGGGTTATGGTAAAAAAAAAAAAAACTGGGCACACAAATATATAGAGTAATAACAATTGATTTGATACTCAATATTATTGACAAAATCTTATACTTTCTAAAATCTATTCTTCCAAATGAATACAATAATCAGAATCAATATTTTTTACTAACAAAACAAAACAAATTTGTATATACCTTCAAGAATTAAATTTAATATACTTCTTATCTATATTCTTCACATATTGTATTTTGGGTATTTTCCTATATTTTTCCAGAATTTTACATTTCACAATGTGAAACGAGACATGATTTAAAAAAAAAAACAACAACAAAACAAACAGGTAATTTTCAAAGAGGAGGGAAAAATGGAAGCAAATTTATTTTTCTAAATAATAAAAATCATTACTTGTTAATGTCATGCCTGTTGAGCTTCCACAAATGAATTATTAAAGTTATATGCTCAGTAAATTATACTAAACTTGATGACAAAGCCCCCTCATCCAAAAAATCTGAAATATTGTCATTAATTTAATATGAGATGAATATACTCGTACATAAATGATAATTTCTTATCTCTAAAGTTCAAACAAAAATCTGAAGTATTCAATCTGAATGAAAATCAGTTCTTATGTTGTCATTTTCTAGACTAAATTCAACAAAATAATCTATACTTATTAGATGATAATTCTATTAAATCATAAGCAAGAAATAAAAACTCAAAGACAAAGACCTTAGGTTAATAATATTTTAAATACTTTTTCATCTTTATATATTAATTTTAGACATTTTTTTGTATATTGGTTGTCAAGAAGGTCAAAGTGACAAGTTTCATTTTGTTATGATATTTTCCTAACAAATATCAAGACAATGAATTTAGTAATTCTATTTTAAACAAGACAATTCTTTTTTAACACACATCCATTATTTGATGAAAGGTCAATAAGAGAAGACAAAGATAAAGACAGATGGTAAACAGTGAAAAATAAACATAATTCTGAAAGAATTTGTATTATTTAGATTTTTCGGACTATTGTCCTCATTTTTATTGTTATATATACAAGCTTCAGCTGATGTGCCTTCTGGCCTTTTTCAGGTGTTTCTTGTTGAACTTGGGAACCTTCACGGAAAATCAAACTGAACCCTTTAGATAATCCATTGGGGGTAGAGTTTGACAAGAGACACCTGAAGAAGGCTGGAGGGCACATTGGATGAAACATTGTGTATATAACAATGAAGATGAGGAGAACAGTTTGAAAAATTTAAATAATGCTAATTATCAAGCCTCATCTCAAAAATTCAGACAAATAATTCTGAAAGAACTATTTTAGCCTTTGTTTTTGAAATGAAAAAACAGACTCCATTCTGATTTTACTGAAATTGTCGTTCTTCAAATTAGAATTTACAGTAATTTCAATCCATTGAATTTTTACAGAGATACTAACAGGAATTAATCAATTATTTTTTTTAAAAGTTGGCTGAAAGCACCAGCTCCTATCAGTTCCTTAAAGTTAAGCAGTGATGAGCCTTTTCAGTTCTGAGATGAGTGACCATTTAAGAATAGTAGTTAACTGTAGAGTAAATAACTTGTGTCCTATGTGCCAGACATACATATATATATACTATGGTGTAGAAGATTTAAAGGGTCAAAGTCTAATCTTAAAAAGGAATCATGATATGTACTACCGGCATTATTATTTATATTGCCAAATAACATTAAAAAAAAAGAAGATTTTTAGCATAAACAACAGGTGTGTGTGTGTGTGTGTGTGTGTGTGCATAGATAACAAAAAAACAAAACAAAGGAAAATCTCTAGTGAACTATAAACTTTACTCAAAGATATAATATGATTAATACCTTAGTATCTTAAAGCTTTTCAAAAGTGTAATTATTTTTGAGTGGTTAGTATAATGAAAATAATTATAAACATTAACACACACCTTAACTACAGGTGTTCCATTATTTACTAACAGAGCTACCCGGTGTTGCCTGGGATTTAAAAAGTTAAAAATAAATCTTTTATCTATATTTATATATAGGTTGATAAAAATTCTTTATATATTATTGTTTTTAAGTTCTTTTTTATCATTATTCTTGTTTGTATTTTGTCTTTTATTTGCTTTTTATCATGTTTTATCCTTTATTAATTTGTTTTTATCTTTTAATCAATTTTTTGATTAATTTTTTTTAATCAATTTTCTAACATTGATTTATACCCTTATATTTTTATTTAGCTTTCTAATGGAAAATGATGGGTAAAAAGTTTTTAAACCTCTCTCAGACAAAAATAGATGTGGATTTTATTGAACTTTGATCTTGGCTAGTCTCCACCAATTTCCTTTATAAAAGGATGTACACTCGGTTGTTTTACAAACAAACAAACAGACAGACATACAGAATCTTTCTTTAATATATATAGATGAATTGAATTAACTACAAAAAATTAGACTATATATTTTAAAATAGGTTCTTGAGATTCTAAAGTTGCAAACTAATCAAACTGAAGAAAATAACAAAAACTAAAATACAAAATTACTATATGAAAATCTATTGGACACCTCATGTAGTGTAATGGTTAGCAAGCTAGATTTGCAACCATTGTTAGTGAGTTTGATTCTCATTGGGCGCCCCATACTTCTGGCCTTGTGCCACATCTAAACTAAACTTAGTAAAAAACTATATGAAATCCATTTTCCAAACATTCCTTTACGTATCCAAATGAAATCAGAGGATAAGAATAATAAGAGTCCAAAAACTCTTTTGTCAAGAAAAGAGTAAAAACAGAATAGAAATTTCATTTCTTTCTTTGTCCAGCTATTCAACTGGTTAACGAGTTAAGTAATCTGGTTGTTTTCTTGGAGGTTGCTTATTTGTTTGTGAACAGTGTGTATTATTTTACTCTCAGACGTGCTATGTTAGTCAAGGTATGTCACAAAACTTCACAGAAGAGGAGTAACAAATATATAGAATTGAGAAGAAAAAAGAAAAAAAAAGAGATATAAGATCTTACTAACAAATAGCTACAGTATAACAGAGGTTATAGTTGCTTTTATCAATTGTGCAAAAAATTGTTAAATCCCATGGTGGAAAATGGAAGAAAGGATATATATAATATATATATATATATATATATATATATATAATTAACCTGTCTGTAACCTGATGCTTTTATAGGTAGGTTTGCACTTGCTTGGTTCCAACAGAAGTTATTTTCATTTTTAAGCTATGGTACTATTTAAAGAGCTATGAGTGTTTCTAAGAGAGAGAAAAGTAACAAATTAGTCCAGAGAGTATTAAGAGAGGAATTTTAAATAAACTTATACCAAATAAAATTTGCCGATCTGAATTGATCAGAAAATTTCATAAATCTCCAACTTTATTATTTTGAAATTATTGCTACATTCAATTTCATAGAATGATTGATAATATTATGCTAAGCAATTTTATAAGAATATATTTTCACATCCTAATATTTTTTTCATTTACTGATTAAAAAAAAAGTATTGGGTAGCTTAAAAAGTTAATTCTATTTCGTTTTTTTTGGGGTGGTGGTGGTGGTGATGGTGGGGGTATCTATTCTTTATTCAAAAAGATTGATTTTTATTGTATTGTGATGAAGTCAAATTTTCTGAGATTCAGAAAATTCAGAAGACTGAAGAGTTCCTCAATGTTATTTTACAATGGAGTGCCAGTCAACAAAAATATATGATCCTGAAGATCAGGGGTGGGGGTGGAATCATTTCTTTAAAAAAATAGGAATGCTCACAGCAACTTAAAATTCTATTGACATTTGCATTTTTCGGTGGGTTCCATTGAAAAATGCTTATAAAATCCTGTCAAACCATAAAATGAAAGGAAATTGATTTATCTACAAGTTTATCAAGGTTGTTCATATGTGTATTGTTATTTTAATTTGTCAAAATTTATATATTTTTGTTTATTGATTCTAGCATTAAAAATGGAAGCAAATAAGCAACATATTCTGTAAAATATGCTGTTTTTGTTTTTGTTTCCTTTTAAGAAAGGTAAAAGTATATCTCAAATGCAAAAGAATTTGTACAGTTTATAGAGAAAAGTTTTCTGCTAGAGATTTTTTCACTCAACTATATTAAACAGTCAATTAGATATTTACCAACCCCTCCGCACAAGCAGATTATGAAAAGGTAATTTAAAAAAAAACCCAAAAAAAAACATAGTTTAACAGGTTTGAATTCAAAGTTTTCCTTCTCCTAGGTTAAAGAGTCAGTTTCCCCTAATATTTACTCATAACTGGAGAGAGAATAGTTAGATTCATACCTTTTCCAAGGGTATGATGAAGAAGAAAGAGGAAGAAATAATAATAATAATAATAATATCTATTCTAGGTAATCCTTAACTTGTTCCTCGTAAATTCCTACCATAAAATAAATTGAATTCTCATTTTATGTCCGTGTTTTTGCAATAAATGTTTTATTTTTCTTGCACCCGTTATTTTACAATACTAATATATTTTCTTTATTTATTTTAATATTCACTTTAATGTGTATATTCTAAAAGTTTAAATAACGGGTGCAAGAAAAATAAAACATTTATTGCAAAAACACGGACATAAAATGAGGGTTCAATTTATTTTATAGTAGGAATTTACGAGGAACAAGTTAAGGATTACCCTATTCTATTCTTCAGCTCATCAGGTGTATAATCCTTGATAAAAAATAAAAAGAACTTTTTTCAATTAAAAAAAAAAAAAAAAAAAAAAAAAATGAAATGAATAACAACAGAGTCGATTCTATCAAAACTATGTCCAACCAAATATGGGTGTTGATTCCAATTATCCCCAATGATTCTCTCATAGCCACATTGTTAAGTAAAGAAAGCTACAATGTTGAAATATTTACTAGTTTGACTTATGTTAAATGACACTTCTTTCAACTTCCTCACTCTTCAATGTTGCTCCAAGTCAATTATCTGAACCTCATCCCAATGGAGGTAATGTGCACTTTTTTGCCTCAAGATATGGTTACCTTACAGGTTTTCTTCACCTTAACTCTGGTTATAGCTTCATATATTGACTTGTCAACCACATGCACAAGTCAGGCAAATGAAGATTTCAATACTACTACTTGTATCTGATTTTCTTTGCTCAATAAAATCACTGTTGGAACTGCTTATATCAGTTACAATTTGCAAAGAAAGAAAAGTAGTATATTAGTCCTGCAGATGCCAGCTGGTACCATGATATCAAACATGGCAAGATATCAGAAAAATTAACGTTGTGTGAAAAGGTGGTAAAATTAGACTCACAATTCATGTCAAAATTTTAAAATCTCTATAAACTGTAATGATTGAAGATGAATTTGCAAAGAAATTATTAAAATCTGGCTTGACTTTTAATATTCTTGTGTGTAAAAGTTTTAAAAGTCTGCAAATAATGAGGGCATCAAGAAGAACTTTTTGCTTGAAGAAGCAAAGGAAACCTGAGTATCAAACCAGCTACATTATTTTTCATTTGATCAAGGAATAAAATATTCTATGAAGAATTATTTCAAACAAGTCCTTTAGCATTTTATCAAGATATAATAAAAATCAAATTTTAGTTAAATAAAAAAATAAAAATTCAAAATCTATTCTAAGTTAAAATTCAAGATTATTTAAAAAATTTCTTTATTTTATGAATTAAGGTGATTAATCTAATTTTTAATTATAAGAAAAAGTGGGCTACTTTGTAGAAGGACAATAGAGCAATGGTATGTCTTAACAGATACCAAATGTTATATATATATATATATATATATATATATATATATATGAAGAAAAAGTGGAAGTTAATCCGACAATATATAATGTTGTAAAAATTAAAAAAACACAAATTTCATTAATGAATGATGTTTATTAAGCCTACATTGCAGTGTTTCAGTCTGTTTCGATAGACCTTCATCAGGGCTTTCGTTGGTTTAAGGAAAACCATTAATTCATTAATAATTTATTTTTTCCTTAAACCAATGAAAACCCTGATGAAGGTCTATCGAAACAGACCAAAACACTGCAGCATAGGCTTAATAAGCATCATTCATTAATGAAACTTGTGTTTTTTCAATTTTGTATATATATATATATATATATTATATATATATATACACACACACACACACACACGATGTAAAATAAATAATCATGATTTTAATGCTGTGGTAGAAAATGATCCAAAAATTGCACTCAAACAGCTTGCAGGAAACTTCAATGTATCAATTTCAAATCTTTTAAGAGTGATTAGCAATAAGGTTTGATAAACTAGATCAATAATGTTCAATGGTATAAAATTGATCTGTCTTTTTGCATCATATCATCACCTGTGATGAAAATTGAATTTTGGATAATAGAGATGTGTACAATTGTTAGATGCAGAGTAAAATCAAAATTATATTATCAATCCTTGAGCATTTGATGAAAAAGTAGTGGTTCAATACACCATGGGTTTCCTCTAAGATAACCAAACAATTAATGCATATAGACAAGTAAACCAACTTGAAATAGTACACTCAAAACTAAAAACAAATTGGTTAATAGAAAGAGAGTCAGTTTGCTGCATGATAAGGTCTGCCTTCATGATGAAAAAAAAATTATATTACTAAAGCTGAATCAATTGAAGATAAAGATTTTATTACACCTTGCCTCTTCACCCTCTTTCTTACAGATTACCATTTTCACCCCTATAAACATCTAGATCTTTTTTTTTTTTTGCAGGCAGGAATTTTTCCAGTTTTGATCAAATTGATAAAAACCATTAATAAATTTATTGATTCCTGGAATTAAGTGTTCTTTATGAAGAAATTAATTAATAAGCACAAAATGAAATAAATATACAGAGATAAAAGTGAAGAATATTTTGATTAAAGGAATAATTTTTCTATGAAATTTAAAAATTCATCCCATTTAAATAAATTAGCAATTTCATGTTGCATAACCTAAGAGTTGTATCATGTTTGTAATTTGTTTTCAGTTTTACTTTTATAGGTAAGCTGAGTGGGTAAGGAAAAATAAGACATGAAGATCAATTAGATAGAGTGTTTATATATTTATAATGACATTTCATTCTCTATAGGCCTTATCAGGTAATGATTTGGAAAAATTTTGAATTTGAGGAAAAAATATTGGGGAACATTAAAAGAGTCAATAAGGTTTTCATATTAATCTAATTAGGAATACAAATCATAATGAAACTCTAAAAAGTGGGAATAAAAAAATATTTGAATTTGTGCTTGGGAAAAAGAAAAAAAGTCACAATTTGTCCTGCCAAAACTATCGTCCCTTTCCGTGCACTTCCCAAGCTGAAGGGGCTCATCAAGGGGGCTCATTTGAATGTTTTGAGGCCATCAAGAGGTCTGTAATGATGGAACTGAGGGACATACCAGAAGAATCCTTCCAACAGGGCAGAAAAGCGTGACAGAGAAGGATGGGAAAGTGCATTAGATTGAAGAGGGGATTGGAGGAGAAAATATTTAGTTTGTTGTTTCGATTTTAAATGAATTGTTTGTGACAACAGTCTCATTACTGTTCAGACATAACTCGTATAACTATACTCGTATAAGCCGTTTTTTTTAGACATCTAGATGTTTCTCCAATATAAACTTTTTTTTAACAATTCCTACAGAGAATAATATAAATACCTGCCTTTGAAGTAGTTTTGTTGTCTGGTTTATTATTTATGTTCCTAATTGTTTTGAATGTGCTTCTAATGATTTGAATACCAAATTTTAAAAAAAAATTTCAATTACATTTAACTTTGAATTTGTGGGAAAAATTATGTATATTTTGAATTTGGCTTTGCTAGGATAATCCTTTTTTGGAGTTCATTTCTTTGTTCGAATGTATTTTATATGCTTTTCTTCTGGTATTGTGTATAAAAGAAATGGCACATTGGAGGCATTCAAAAGTATTTTCAATGTATTTAATTTTATTTTTCATGTATTTATATCATTCTCTGTAATTATGTTGCCATTACAACCTTATAGACAGTTTAATGTTCCAATATTTTTTTTTGCTAAAATCTAAAATATTTCCAAATAATTATTTGATGAAGCCTATACAGGGTGCAATGTTATAAATATACAAATCCTGCACCTAATTATTTTTCATGTCTTATTTTTTTCTTCTCCCTACTCAATATGTTAACAAACAAAAATTGCAGTTGATTTTAATATTTCAAGGTTTATTCACTTCATCTTCAAAAGATTGAAAATAAATGAAATACACGGTACAGAGAAATGGTGGATTAAATTAAAAAGCATAGACAAAATGTGTAAAAAGATGAAAAGATATTTAAAGTTTGAAAAGCAGAAATTCTATCAAGTTCTCTTGAGACTGAAAATTCAAGGAATTCTTTAGAATTTTTAGTGAATTTTCAATCTGATATGTTGGGGAAAAAATCAAAACCATTTTAAATTTCAGTTCATAAAAAGAATTTTGTTGTGTGTGTGTGTGTGTGTGTGTGTGTGTGTGTGTGTGTATTTACCAACCGTTACGCACGAGTAGGATGTAACACAAGGTCAACTTCTTAATTGGAGTTTAACAGGTTTGAATTCAGACTTCAATTACTGTACCAAGGTTAAAGAGCCCAATTTACCCTACTATTTACCCATAGTTGCAGGGAGAATATTTGGATGCATACATTTACCAATGGTATTAGAATTATGTGAAATGCAAACAGCCTCATCCAGGATTTGAACTCAAGTCGCTGTGTTCATTTCCTATGACGATTACACCATGCACCTTTTGTTTTGTATATATGGACTATTAATTCATAATTAGAACAAAAGAAGTAAAAGGAAAATTTTATAATTATTATGATGCTGTTAATAAAAATGTTTACAATAGTGCACTTAAGTAAAGAGTTAGATATGATGGTATATTGTTGTTGTTGGCATCCTTCCATCTACAAGAGACGATGGAGTAGTGTCCAAAATTTTTTCCGGAACTACGTAGCCTGGGCAGGTTTGTACGGAGGATGAGCTGTTGTCCAGGCAGCAAATCCCCCCTCTCCACACTGCCGCTGTGGTCCAAAGGATAGGTAAGAAACCAATGCAGTTTGGCAGCGGTAGTGTCGCAGGAGTTGATGGGTAGTACATACCACTTTAGGGACACCGGCTCCTGATTTGTTTTCTACTACCATGACCAATAACAACATTTCGACTTGTAGTAATATTTTTTCTTTGAGTGGGCATTTACATTAAATGGAGACTTGAATTGGAAGAAGGCATATTTTTGATATCACTACAAGTTGAAAAGTTGATGTTCTATTATGATGGTATATATATATATATCTACCAACCCCTCCGCATGAGCAGGATGCGACACAAGGTCAATTTCTTAAGCAGAGTTTAACAGATTTGAATTCAGAGTTTTCCTTCTCCTAGACTAGCTACCTAGCCATGGTTAAAGAGTCCAGTCTGCCCTGCTATTTGCCCATAGCTGGAGGGAGAATTGGATTCATACCTTTCCCAAGGGTATTAGCGCCATGTGAAATTCCAACAGCTTCGTCCAGGAATTGAACTCGCGTTGACGAGTCCATTTCCTACGACTCTAACCATTAGACCACACACCTCCATTATGATGGTATATACAGTAGTCATTATAACCATACTGTTGCATAGTGATCACATATTTATTAGTATTATTATAGGATAAGTTTTGATTAAGTATTACTATAAATGCAAATGCAAAAGATGAGAATTGTAACACAATACCAAGTTTTGGAACATTTGACATTTGAGGGAAATTTGTTTTAGATTGAATTATGCTATTCCTTTTAAGATTGTTAAACTAATTCTGATTGTTTTTCTTTCTTTCTCTTTTTGTTTTTAAAACTTCACACAAAGTGATAAAGTTATCTTATAAATGTTTTCAGTATTTTTTATACAATTAAATGCAAAATGATGAAAGAAAGGAATTCCTTTTTATATCTAAAACATTTGATTATATATGTTTCTAGCAGTTATCTTGAGTTTCAGTTTAATGTTTTCATTCTACTTATATATACTATAAATAAGCAATAAAAATCAATTTCATTCATAATATTTTACTAATTATCTGAATAAATATTGAAATATAAACAAAATGAACAACTATATTGTTTACTTATCAAATATTAATCATCCACAAACACATTTTCAGATTATGGTCAAGTCACACTGAAAGCACCGGTTCCTGCTAGATAACCAAAGTTAAGCAGTGATGAGCCTGTTCAATACTTAATTGGGTGACCACTTAAGCAACAGTAGTATTGGAAGCAATTGGAGTCCTTTGGGTGCTCTTCCAATATGTGATCTACCGAAGGTTTGTGATCTACTATTCATGGCATGTGATCTACTAGGAAAAAAGAAGTTAGGTTTAGGGTTAATTTAATGTGTAGTTAATGGGTAGATCACATATTGGAATGTAAACAACTCAGTAGATCCCATATTGGATTAGCACCGTCCTTTGTTTATCAAAATGACTTGATTCGACATTAAATGACATAAAAGAGAGTTGATATGCTATAAAACAAAACAAACATGTTTTATATTTACTGTCATCTATATGATTTAAAAATTGTTTGGTGGAAAAGGTTTCTAATCTGCTATGTTTATTCTTGGACTAATAAAAATGATGGAAGGGAAGATATTTTCCTACGAGATAGTTGGACTCGTCCAACAGAACACAAAGATACAAATATGCAAGGTTATTCGTAGTAGTATTCATCACTACTAATCGAGTAGCTAGTCATACTATTGGAGAACTGAGTGTCGACTATTATTTATACTAACGTTTTTTTTGCACATGTTCAAAACAACATCTGGTCTGGTTACTGTTGAATTCAAAAATGTGTTTAAATTTAGTCTAGGACAAGATGATATGACGATTTTTTTGTTTGTAAATAAGATTTTTGTAAAATTCTATACGCTAGATAACTTTAAATATATACTAAAATGAAACAAACTATATATAAATCAATGATACCGGTGTGTATTTATTAAAACCTGTTTTAAAAAATTCTATGGACCATCTAAGGTTGTGTCCTTGCTTTGTGAGAATTATATAATACAGCGTTGGATAATATTTTATAAAGTAATGTTAATGACTATAAATTGAATACTCATTGATTAACTTACTTAATTTCTGAAATGACAGTGACATAGTTTCGGTTACAGACAAATAGAGACTGAATCTTCCATTATATATAGATTTCTGTACAAGAAGTAATAAACCTTTTCTGAATTTTCAATATTGTTAATCAATCAATTCAGCACAACATAAAAGTACAAATGAAATGGGTTAAAACATTTCACTAAAAGCCTGAATATAATGATTTCTCTGATATGAAACTTCTTGCTCAGCCTTTCTTTGACATTCTTCTGAAGAAGATATTCTATATAATTTAAGACATGTTACAACTACTGGTATACTAGTTTTGGGTCACACAATAACACAACAATATAATAATCTCTTTTTCAGCTAGTATATTAGGTCTGAGATCTGTCAGCTGTTTCTTATATATAAAATATTCATCTTGTTTCCACTGAATATTTATATTCTTTCCACAGTTCATTCAACTTTGCCTTAAAAGAGTTCAGAGATGGGGCATTCACTACTGATGATGGTAGTTTATTCCATATTTTAGTAATTATAATAATAATGGACTTCCCGTCGATTTTCGACATATGATGGTTCATACACACAATGAACTCCCACACAGGGATTTGTTTATACTGGTGAAGGCTTGTGTTGGACCATCCACACTTTTTGGCACAGTCGATAGGAAAGAATTAGTGCATCAAGGGTTGCCACAAACCCAATCAACGACCGACCTCAGGAATTTTGAATTCAGAGTTATCCCTCTCCTAGACTGCTTACCTACCCAAGGCTGAAGAGCCCAGTCCGCCCTACTATTTAACCCATAGCTGGAGGGAGAATATATGGATTCATACCTTTCCCAAGGGTATTAGTAATTATCTGAATAAATATTGAAATATAAACAAAATAAACACATATTCTTGTTTGCTAATCAAATATCAATCTTTCACAAGCGCATTTTTCAGATTATTGTCAAGTAATTGGCCTGTTCAATACTTTATTAATAAAGACAAGGTCCAAGAAAATTTCCCTGTGGAATACATTTTGTCACCTGAGCTCATTTTGATTTAGAATTTTAATCTTGATCCATTGTCTTCTATTACTTAGGATATAAACTCAGCATATACAAATATTCTTCCTTGTTTTTATTCTTTTTATTGGCTACAATCAATTCTTTTTTTTCTTTTTTTTTTAAACAAATAAAAAGATAAAATATTTATTTGGGAAAAATAAATGAAAAGAAACTTACAGCTGAATTTGTGATTTCTCATCTGATTTTCCTTTCTTGGACAGTAATGATGAGAGTTCACTCATACCTTCTTCTCTATGTCCAGGTGTCTCCATTGACCACCACTCAGACAGTAACGTACTGTTAGATTTTATAATCTGAAAGACAAAAATTGAAAAAAAAAAAACACTTTAGATAAAAATTACAAATAATATTGCTATAGAGAATGATAAAACAGGTATTTGAGGTTTAAAATTTTTTCTTTCTTTTGAGTGACATTGATCAATTACAAATCATTTCAATCCATTTTATTTTTACTTAATAAAGAAAATTAAAATTAGAATTCAATCCAAAATATTTTCTTTTAATTACTTTTTAGTTAAAAATATACAAAAGGATTAATTTTATGATCATATTGACCAACCCCTCTGCATGAGCAGGATGTAATACTAATTCAATTTCTTAAGCAGAGTTTAACAAGTTTGAATTCAGAATTTTCCTTCTTATAGACGGTTGCCTAATCAAGGTTAAAGACTCCAGTTTGTCCTACTTTACCCGTAGCTGGATTCATACCTTTCCGAAGGGTATTAGCACTATGTGAAATTCAACCAGCCTCATCTAGGATTTGAACTCATGTGGCCATGTCCATTTCCTAATATTACACCATGAGCAACTCCAACATTTATACTAGCATTTATTACTTTAATACAAAAAATCTAGTCATTCAGAAAGTAAGATTTCTACATGTAATTGTTAAAATATTCTCTCAAAAGTAAAATGTGAATAATTATAAATACTAATAAAAATAGTATTCAGATGTTTACTTTTAATACTTATAGTCATTTGTTTCAAATTCATAATATTTCAATTACTATATTCTTTAATCATCTTTATGTACTTGAGCAAAGATATACTACTGTTCAAGAATAGTTTACATTGGTTTGTATTTATGAATGAGTTAGCATGTATCTGAATATATACTTGAAATATTGAAAGAGGTTAAAATATCTTAGATATATGGTGTAAAGATTTAATTCAACTGTATATTTAATAGTCTTTGCTATATGATAGGCGGTAAGCAATAAACTTCTCATTTCTATTGAATAAGTAATTTATATATTCCAACAATTGTATACCTATACTGAATGAAGGTAAATGTCAAAATATTATACAAATAATACGTTAAGTATTTTAATACTCTGCCATGTTGCTGGGGCTGTTGAATACACCAACTGCATCTCTGCAATAGGAGCCACCTGTTGGCTGTGGGTGGTAACCCATAATGCCTGAGGATGGGATCATGGTGGCTGAATAGTCTGTGACCCGGGTACTAAGTTGTCCCATGATATGCAAAACTCCACTTAGGCATTTACTTAGGATAGACGGCTGGTCAGAGATGCCCAATCCGGTCAATCAGCTGGTCATGTCATATGATCTATATGATTGTCCTGACCATATTCTTCAAATTACTCTAGTAGAAAACACCCAACTATTTTAATCATATGGGTGCTAGAAAGCAGTGGATGAGGGCCAACCACCAGCTTATTAATTCTAACAATCTATTAATACACATGAAGTTAATGAAAATTATTTCTACCAGTTTATAAA
Organism: Doryteuthis pealeii; assembly: GCA_023376005.1. Taxonomy (NCBI): domain Eukaryota; kingdom Metazoa; phylum Mollusca; class Cephalopoda; order Myopsida; family Loliginidae; genus Doryteuthis; species Doryteuthis pealeii. The sequence goes on from CM042148.1 coordinate 22,306,267, forward strand.
ACAAAAACCTACAAACTATCCCCTCAAAATCATATATATATATATATATATATATATATATATATTTGGCATTAAATAGTCCACAGGAGTTGAAATGCCATTAAACAAAATAACCAATTGTTAATACTTTAAAAACTTTTAGTATTGGTAAAAAAAAAAAAGAAGAAAGAAATAATAATAATAGATTACCATCAATGTGCACAAATTATGAATAATATGGGGGCAAACTTGTAAATAAAATCAACAATGTTCTGATATTCTTAATGGTATTTATGATCAATAGTTGTTTGAAAGTACAACAAGAAGCAATTTGTCTGATATCATGTTATCATAACAATAGAGAACAATATAAAGACAGACAAATTATTGTTAGTCTAATCTCTTAAAGATAAATAATTAAATGATAGTTCAGTTTGTTTCTAAGCATCCAATACAATATCTTAAAGATAAAAATAAACAATGTATGTATTTAGTAATCCCTCTGCACGAGTAGGATGTGACACAAGGTCAATTTTTAAGTGACTTTTAACAGGTTTGAATTCAGAGTTTTCCTTCTCTAGACTGGTTGCCATGCCAAGGTTAAAGATCCCAATCTGCTCTACTATTTACTCATAGTTGGAGGGAGAATAGTTGGATGCATATCTTTTCGAAAGTTATTAGTGCAATGAAACATGCAACCAGCCTCCTCCAGGATTCAAACTTTAAACAATGTACAAATGTTACTAATATCATAAATTAGAAAATGTTTTCAAAATGTGCACAGAACTTTAGAAAACACTCTTTTACATTTGTTGTTTTATTTCCATCCTATTAACATCTTCACATATTCCTATATCATTATAGTAGTTATAGCCAACATTTTGGTGCATCTTTCTTTAAATTTTTGTACAAAATTTGAAATTGTAAATTGTCACTTTATAAATAAATCATGCTAAAAAAAAAAAAATACATCTTCAAGAGAGAGAGAGAGAGGAGAGAGAGAGAGAAAAAAAAGGTAAAAATGCATCATTTTGATAGATTTTCACAGAAAATGTGAGGAAAGTAGACCCCCCAAAATAAAATAAAAATATGTATAAAAAATGAATTCATTTCTTCCAAATTTTGTTGAATTTTAATTCATGGTGGTTTAAAAAAAAAAAAGTGAAATTTTGGCCATACCTACATTATAGCAGTAAGACACAAAGACAAAATGGCACATTTCAAATTGGCTTTTCCTCTACAATTACAGAAAACCAGGCACCATTTGCAATGTTCTTAAAGAAATAACAATAGTAAAATAATGAATGGGTATCATGAAGGTGTTGAACAACATAACCTATACTGAAAGATTCTTCATTTGGAATTTGAAGTTATCTGGATTTTTCCCCATTTGCTGGTCAAATTAAATCATTCAGTTTGGAGCCAGGAGTCTACCATTTCTTGTGGTTACAATATTTAAGTACAAATACCCATTGCTTTCACAGTCAACAATGTCAAATTCAATATAATTCTTCAACAAAATCATCAATTTCAAAGTAGACTATTATCTTTACTCCAATATTTTTGTACAATGTTTATACATTACTATTTAGAATTATCAATTTTCTTTTGTTATTTTTACTGCAATTCAGTTGAGTGACATTTTTAATGTTACTATCACCTTTAGATAAAAAGAAAAATATATGTATGTAGCATATTCAATAATGTTTTCCCAAATGGTTCTTTAAAAATATTATAAGTAGAAAGTGGAGATTGTTTTTGTGTCTGAGGTGGAGCACCACAACTACTATCAGCTCCCCAATTTACCACAAAGACCCTTGCACTACTCATATGCTGAATTGGTGAGGGCCGGTATCAAACTCGGAATCTTGTGGTTCCTAGTCAGACATTCTATCAACTGAGCTAAACCAGCCCTATAAGTAAAAGTAAAGTCGTTGGGGTGGCCTAAATTCGGTATCAGCCAGATAGTGAGGGTGTCTATTCCCTTTTCACTAGTGCTAGACCAAGGAGATTGTTTTTGCTTGTGAGGTGGAGTGCCACAGCTACCATCAGCTCCTCACTTTACTGCACAGATCCCTGTGCTACTCATATGCTGAGTTGGCGAGGGCTGGTATCGAACTAAAAATCTTGTGATTCCCAGTCCAGTACTCTACCAATTGAGCTAAACCGGCCCCTTAAACCAGCCCCTTTTCAAGAAATTATAATAAAACATAAATAAAAATGATATTGAATTATTGTTTGGCAATAATTATAATGAAATTTTGGACCATATGACCTTTAGGCACCTCTTTTGCGATCTCGATTCGTGGGGCCATTTTTTCTATTTACACCATCAAAATCGGGTTAATTGTTAACAGACGATTTTTAGAGTTTAAAAAAAAAAATTATAAAACAAACCCCTAACCGCTAACAAACAACTGGATTTTGACGGTGTAAATGAGAAAAGTGTCCTTGTTAGTCAAGATCACAGAAGGGGTGCCTAAAGGTCATAGGGTCTGAAATTTTAAACATTTTCAGTAACTATTTTTCCTTATTTCTAGAACTGATAGAGCAATAATAAGTGCAGGTATTTTCTTTTTACTGTAAAAAAAAAAAAAAAGAACTTTAAAAGAATAACAGACAAATTAACTTTATAATGATGACACTGATGGTTCATATTTTGAAGTGTTTTTTGTGGGTGTCTCATCATAGTGTAATGCTTAGCAAGCTAGTCTCACAGGTCCATTACTACTGAATAGCAAGTTTGATCCTCACTGGATGCCTCATACTTCTGATTTTGTGTCACATCATACCCGTGGTGAACAGGTTGGGTAAATACCTACTTTAAACTTTTGTTTTTAAGTAATTGTTAAATTCATTGAATGTTTATCATGTTAGGCACAATAATAAAGCTTATTTATCAATTTTAAACAAATGCAGAAATTTTTCAATGAGTAAATAAAGTTGATTCAAAATCGATTCATACTCTTTTTCTTAAGGGTTTTATTTATATAAAAAGGAATTTCAGGTATTCTTCAATATATAATTGCTCAATTGCATGGTTTTGTGGTTAAGAATTTATACTCAAAATGTCTAATAAATTGTAGACATAACCACAAATCAACAGAGGAATAGAAAAAAAATATCTGGTTTTAAACCAGGACAAAACGTTTTTTAATTCATTTCTTTTATATAAACTCCACCCGATACAAATATCAATTAATTCATGAATATTATTTTTCTTGTCCTTCATTAAAATTTAGAACAGGAATGAAAACATGTGATGACTTAGATAAATTATAGTAAATTTATTTGTCTGAATTTATGAAATGAGGCTTGATAATCTGTCCAGTTGGACACATGGCCTAACGGATATCAGAATTGTTGGTACAGTTCTAAATGACAATCATCTATAGGCTGCAGGTTCAATCCTGACTACAGACAAAAATAACAGAATACTTAATATAGCTTAACTCTTGTACACTGTCATGGTTAACAGAATGAGAAAATCTACTCCAATGGATTAAATGAAAGGTTTGGTTTAAAGTTCTGTGAAGGCTTCTGAGTTTGGACTCCCAATTATGATATGAAGGCTCCTGAATTTGACAAGAAACATCTGAAGAAGGCTGGAGGACACTTTGACCGAAACATTGTGTATATAACAATATAGTAAATTTATTTAAAATATCACCATGTACTTTCCATCTCATTCCTTTCCAAATTATTTACTTGAACTATTTTATTGTTTCAGATTATGATGATGATGATGATGATGATGTCTGAATAGAAAGAAAAAAAAGGAAATGTTTGTTTTTTAGTTTTTTAATGGCATATTAACCTTAGTGGGTTATTTAATGCCAAAGCGGTCCTTGTAGAAGAACAATAGTGGTACTATTTAACCCATAGCTGGGGGGAGGGGCTTCACACGAAGGGTATTAGTCTGAAATGGAACATAATAGTGAGTTTGGAGTTCAAATTTGCTTACTATATTATTGCAGTCCAGCACAATAGCCACTATGCCATGGGGACTCCCACTCCAAAAAGAAATTATACATAACAACTATTTTATTATTAAAATTTCTTTTACATGCACTTTTATTCTTCCTCGAATATAAGCACAAAACAACCTATGAAAATGATGTTCACAAATCTCTCTCCTTAAAGACATCTACTCTTCTTCTGTAAATAAAAGTCCATCACTTATTCACTTTCATATTTTATTGAGTAGAAGATTTTGTATATGCTTAATCATACATAAACAAGTAAGACATCTATCAAACAATTGAATCTTATAAAAATCTCTCAACCAAAACCACATTATTAGGAGACAAAAGAAAACTATGGATAAATATTGTTTTTTTCCCTTGCTTTTTCTATAAAAATATATTAATAAATACTTTCAAACATAATTTTTCAAATAACCTGTTTATAGATATATGTATATCAGTCAATGTACATATTTACCCAACCCATTTGCCATGGGTAGGATGTGACACAAGGCTGCAAGTATGGAGCATCTAGTGAGGATCAAACTCACTATTCATTAGTAATGGATCAGCAACATTAGCTTGAAGGGATGTCCTAGTCTATGTATGGTGTATCATAAAAATAAAATAAAAATATTATTTGAAAGATATTGAGTGAATGTGATATATTAAAAATCATTTTATTCATCACTTTTCTATTATATGATAAACAATAATGATGACCAAGAACCTGAATCCACTTTGATATAAAACTAAAGATAAAAAAACAAACAAAATCCAAATAGATTAACCACCAATCAGTGAATCATATGAGAGTCCAACTTCAAGTTATATTACATGGACTTTTCAAATACATCTATAATAATAATAATAATGAAATTTATTGTGTACAGTGCTCAGGTGCACCACAACTCATCAAAGTCTCATGTCAAGTACACAGAATAATGTTGTGTCAGGAACATGAACAGTTCACAGTAGTAATATGCATGTATGTGTGTGCATGTGTATGTGGAGAGTGGCATCAGGTATAGTGTTGGCGGACTACAGGAAGCATGGAGGCTTTGAAAGATTCAGTGCTCCGGCAACCTACAACAGATGCAGGCAATTTATTCCATCTAAGAAAATAATTAAGTTTATCATATTTCAAGATTTATACAGTTGCTAATACTCTAAACAGAAAATATCAAGTCAGACATTTTGTAAATAGGATTTGCAGAGAAAATAAGAATACAATTCAGTATTTCTAAGATAATTTTATTCATGTTTATAATAATTTGTCACTTGGTTGATATTTTGCTTTGTGTTGAGAGCTAAAAATTTGAGGTAGAGCAAACTTTCAGAAACGCTTATGTTAATAAATTCACTAAAAACATTTAAGTTTCCAAATTTATTATGCCAAAGAAAAATATTATTTATAAAAAAAACAAAAACATTAAAACATAATGGTACATAATTCATTACATTCTATTTTATTTTGTTTTTATACCATATGGTTTTTTTTTTTTAATTTAAAAAATGTAAGAAAAAAATTAGAGAGTTGAGAGGATGGCTGGAACAGATTAATGGCATTTCAGTTTATTTCAATGGGGGAAAATTGATTTAATATATGAGGAAATTGAGTTACGAGCAGAATGAATTAAATTTGTAAGTCGAGGTACCACTGTATTATATAAACTTTTTGAATACATATAAATCTCTAATAAAATAATTAAGTTTATTATGTGTAGATTTATGCAGTTTACTTATATTCAAACCAGAAAATATCAAGTCAGCTATTTTGTAAATAGGAGAAAATAGGAATACAATTCAGTATTTCTAAGAAAACTTTATTTATGTTTATGATAGTTCATTCCAAATTATCATTCCCAATAGAGCTTTGATTTTTTTTCCTTTCTAATTATCTAAAAACGCTGTTCATTTTCTAGTTTCCTTTTGAGTAGAAAAAAAAAAAAAAAATTCATACAAATCTCATTTTTTCAAAAACTTTTTAGAACTGTTTTTCATTTGACATTTAGATAATTTTTGATTTTAATCATTGTTTTTTCAAATAATCTTACGTTATATTATTCAATTATTGTACTGATACTTTTATTTTATTTATTAATTTTTTTATTTTATTTTTTTTTAGATATTATTATATTTAACTCGTTCTCAGTATTAATAGAGTCAGTTCAGTAAATCAATTATATTATGATGCTTGGTAATGAAACAAATACAAATATAAAAACAATGAAGATTCTGAGCTACTTACAAAAAAAAAAAAAAAAATGTTCCGTTGTAAAATCTTGAAAAATTTAGATTTGAATTCAAGAAAGTAAAACCAGAAAAAAAAAACAAAAACTACTAGAGAGAAAGTGAAAATCTTGACAATCATTAAGCTGAGCATATTGAGATAGATGAATAGCCAAAGTGACGACATCCCATTTGAGTGAATGTGTTTGCTTCTACATTCCAAGAAAATACTGAATCAGAAATTGATACAACATCACTGAAAAGCCACAAGAAGTTGAGTCATTTCTTTAGCATGCACAAGGAACAGAATCATTGTTCAAAGTGGCTCTAATTCTTTAGCCTCTCCACCACCAATTAAATAATACAGTTTTAGACATAATTAGATGATATTATGTTAAAATATATTATATCCAAGTGGTTAACGTTAAAACTGCTATGCACACTAGATTTTTATAAGAAAAAAAGAAAAGAAAAACTAATGATAGCTACTTTTAAAATGGACTAACATTTTAGAACTGTTTAAAGACACAAACAGTTTCTTTGCTGCAACAACTTTGAGATAATTACAAAGAGGCCCTGTCAAACAGAGTTTAGTCATTCACTATTAAGAATCTTTTATTACACACACACATGCGTTGGGAACATGATGACTAGGCTCATGAATATTGATGAAATTTGTAAATATAAGAAGAAATATATGATGAGGCTGCATTTTTATGTGGCATTTCTACACAATGATGAAAAAAATCAACAAAGTCTGGTAGCATCATGAACATTTTGAGGTATTAGTAATGATTCTTTGGCATCAAATCTTAACTGGACTTCAGGGTTATTATCTAATAGTTGTCATTGTTTTTCAGTAACAGCGTGTGTATAAAATTATATGTTAAGAAATAGAAATGAATCCGACAGTATGAAAAAAAAAAAAAAAAAAAAATAAATGTGAAAAATAAGTTGAGAATGATCTATTAATATTTGAAAATTGAGTCAATTTTTGATATATATATATATATATATATATATATATATATATATATATATATATATAGAGAGAGAGAGAGAGATAAAAGGATATGAAAACACACAATGCTGTTAAAATGAAAATATTTTATATCATATTCATAGCTAATATTGAACAATATTTCGATTTATAAAAATCATCTACAGAGCTTGTTTTTAATCCGGACTCATCCATTCTGTTCTTTCTTTTCTTTATTCATTCTTCCTCATATTGTCGGATTCATTTCCAATTTCCATTTTTACACACATATATATATATATATATATATATATATATAATCTTCATCAGGACATTCAAATATTGCCTGGTGACATGGGCATATTCATTTTTCAAATATGAGAAAGGAGTATAAAACTTTCCCCACCCTTTTCTTGTATCATTTGAAAAATAAATATGTCCATGTCAGCATGCAATAGTTAAATGTCTTGATGAAGATTATAAAAAAATATATATATATACATAATAATCAAAACATTTTAAACATCAACTAAATTTTCAAATATTAATAAATCATCTTCATAACTATTATTTTTCTCACCTATTTATTATTTTTTCCACATGAAATTATATGCAAATATACAAAGCATATAAAAAAATATGTTTGCACAAAGTATACCAGAATTTGAACTTTTCTCTTTACATGTTTTCAATATGTATGATAATACAAATTAAAAGTTTTATAATTTTTTTCACAGTGAAGTTGATTTTATGGGGAAAAAATGAACGAATTTAAATGCAAATATGAGGATCATTCAATAGATAAGGGGATTTTTTAAAGCAAAATAATCCCCCTGCTCAATTTTTTTTCCATAAATATAAATGCATTGTCTGCAATTTGTTTATAGCAAAAATTATTTTATTCTTGCAAAAATATTTCTATTGAAGCTATTCAAAATGGCGGCAAATCAAAGAGAGTGCTTTCAAATTTTTGGTGTCTGAGAAGTGAAAACGATGTAGAATTTACAGAAGAATGTGTGATATTTACAGAAAAGCATGTTTTAATAAAAAAAATAAAAAAATGTTTACAAATGGGCTAAACATGGGTTTGCCACTATGGGCCTGAGTTGAAAAGACAGTCCATGAAGTGGAAACACACTGATTTTCTGGTAAAGAAAAAGATTCAGGCACAGCAGTCAGTAAAGAAGGTCTTCTGAGACATAAAAGTACCCATCACTATTGATTTCCTTGAAAATGATCTAACTGTAAACAGTGCTTCCTATTGCCAATGCTTTGAAAAAATTTGCCTTATCTATTGAATGATCCTCATAGAATGTTATATGGGATACAAGATATTTGGAGAAAAATTGACTGGGTAATTTATATTTTATTCAAATCATATATATAAAATAATTTCTAACTAATTTGAAATCAATTATAATGGTTAAACATTTATCTAATATAACTTTGTAATGAACATTTGTATATATCACTGGAGGTATATTTATGATATCCAAAACAAATTAGTGATCCCAATATATCTATCTACTCTAAATGGGTTGAAAAATATAACTTTGTAAAGCTACTAGCTACTAGAAAGGATGGGCAACTGAAATTATCATGGGGGTTGTTATAGGTGATATACCCTATTGACCAATGGAATGTGCCGACGGGTTACTATAAGTAACAGGGATAATTGTGGCTTGGGAGTAAGCCAATGCGAGTAAGCCAATAACTATTTGTCGGACGTAATTTCCACTTCTCTGTATTGTATTTGTCTACTTTCTGTTAATACATTTTCCTACATTTGTTACCCGTCGTTTTGTTCTTATCTGACCCCTTAAAACCTCACAACAGTGGTGATAACATATTAAAGGAGGCACTCATTGTGTAATGGTTATCATTGTAGGAAATGGACACAGTGACCCGAGTTCAAATCCTGGATCTGGCTGTTTGCATTTCACATAGTACTAATACCTTTCGGAAAGGTATGCATCCAACTATTTTCCTTCTAGCTATGGGTAAATAGTAGGATAGACTGGGCTCTTTCATCCTGGTGCAGCAACCAGTCTAGGAGAAGGAAAACTTAATTAAAACCTGTTAAAGTCCATTTAAAAATTGACTTTGTAAACGTAAAGGGTGTTCTTTTTATAACAATTTGAAATAATCCTAATATACACTTAATAAATCAAAAACAATAATGCAAATTTTATCTCAATGCAGTAGTTTTGCTATCTAATAAATCTGGACTATCACACACACCTCTTTATTTAGATTCTATGATTTGGTTGTTTTGTTTTGCGGCATATCAACCCTTTTTGGGTCATTTCATGCCAAATAAAGTCATTTTGATATTCAGTTTCTTACAGTACCTGCTGTTGCTTAAATGGTCACCCTTTTAAGTATTGAACAGACTCATCATTGCTTAACTTTGGTGATCGAGCAGGCATAGGTTCTTTCAAGGTGACTTGGCTGTAAGCTTAGATTCTATGAATGATTGACTATATAGAATTGAAATTGAAGTTTTTAAACAAAACAATTTGTGCTTAAATGTAAAATAAAAGGTTAGGTCATAATCTTAAATTCATGTGATATTTTCATAACACCTTAACTTTTAATAATCCCCCCTCCCCAACAAAAAAAAAACAAAACAATTACTGTAATTTTATTGTTTCTTTTGGAAAGTTTTCTGGCTGAGTTCAAAAGTGATTTTGACCAACATTTAAAATATATATATATATATATATATATATATATATATATATATATATATATATATATATAATCAATGTCTAAAAAACTGTATAAAACATGTTTATAAAAACTCTATATCATATGCAAAATATATAGAATAGTAAAAGAATGAATTAGCATATCATTAGCATTTTATAGTCACATTATTGTGTATGTAATTGTCAGTAAATGGAATTTTTAAGGTATTTAGTATGTTCTTGTTAACCAAGGACAATTTGATGGACTAATAGTTGATTGGTTTTCTCTTACGGAATTCAGTCACTGATTAGTAAGTAATGAAGTAATTCAACCACTGAATAGAGCCTACAACAATCTGCCAATTTAGTTAGAGAGATTAAATGAATAAAACAGAAGAATATTATATTTAGAACAAAAATGAATTAATTAAGAATGCATTAAATTGTGTATATATATATAAAATCGTATAAACAGTTAATTATTCATTTTATATAATCACAAGTTTTGAGGTTTTGAGAAATAGGAAATGGACATAAACAGATCCTCATATTTTAAAATCATTCAAACATCTAAAATTCTGATGATGATTTTTACAAGCTCAAGAAAGAATGTTTAAAAAAGGAATTAAGAATACATTTTAATATAAATAAATAAATGCTTTATTATTAAGTTCATTTCTCTATCATCATTGCTTTATATATGACTGGAAGTGGCTACCCAGTGTCGACTGGATGAAAGGGAGAATCTCTGGTGCATTGATGTGTTTACTTTTGAGATTTACAAATGCTGGACATTCTCAAGTAGAATTTCAATACTATTTCTATGTATATTTTAACTTTTAAATATCTTCGAATATAAATCAAATCTTCATAATTTTTGCACAAAAAAGCAGGAACTGTTGATATTTAATGTGTATATATATTTACTTTGTGGTTAATTGTTTTATTTTTGTTGTTTCACACACACACACACACACACACACAAACTGCTCTTTATATATGAATAGATAGATGATTATTGTTGGCTACTTGTAAGAACTTATATATTCATCACTTCAATCTTTTTCATCATTTTCCAGTTTCAATATAGTTATTTCTTGTCTTCTCTACTTTTGTTCTAAGAGAGGCACTATTAAGAAGAATTATTCCTAATGATAAAACATTAGCACACAGCACCAATAACAGTATATAGACAGCAAAGTTTATATTATATTGGCAGAGGGTTTATTGGTTATGTTATATTTTTAGGTCTCTGAAATATTTGAGAATCACTGTACACAATGATTTGACTGGGCATATCCAAAAGTCTATTAGTAAATTATATATATATATATATATATATATATATATATATAAGCTCCCTGAAATAGACTATAATGCTAAATCTCTAAGTTTTTTATTATTTCTTTACTTATATATTTGCTCTGTGAATCTAACATTAAGAGCACACATTGAGCTCTCAAACTATGACTAGGTTTTTAAAAAATAAAACTCTTGTGTCGTAAGGAAGATTTCTTCTCTGGACTTTTGGATTATATATATATATATATATAATATATATATAAAGCTAGGGTAGCAAAGACACAAAGTCAATGGTGGTTGGTAACTGACAGTTTCTTGCCTGTAATTTTCAAACCAAGTGTATAGGCAAGAAACTGTCAGTTATCAAGCGCTGTTGACTTTATGTCCGCTACCCTAACAGATATAAATGCTCTATCAATGATATTGAGCACTCTTTACTTATAAATATAGCAAAATATATATGCATATATATATATATATATATATATATAAGATGAACAAAATGAAAAGACAAACTTCTTTTATATTATTTTGTTAGAAAGTTTTTAAAGAAGTTTTCAAAGTTTTTGAAAAGCCACAGTAGAAGAGATCGAAAATATACTGGTGAAGTGGCATATCCATTTGTTCATTTGGTAGAGCGTCTGCCTAGGAACCACAAGATTCCAGGTTCAATACTGGTCCTCGCCAACTCAATGTATGAGTAGCACAGGGATCTGTGTGGTAAAGTGAGGAGCTGATGGTAGGTGTGGCGCTCCACCCCAGATGCAAAAACAATCTTCTTGGTCAAGCGCTAGACTGGTCTAGACAGCGAAGGAGTCTATTCCCTTTTTACTAGCGCTAGACCAAGGAGATTGCTTTTATGAAATTTACTGTGTTGTAGATAAAACTTTATTGGTAGCTTAACAATATTTTTGTGACTTCAGCAATATTCTGTTTCGCGGTGTAGATTTTTAGAGAATACTCACAACTAGTGTGTATGTGATTGAAGCTTCAGTCAGATTTGAAATTTTTTATTTTTTTTATAAACTTCCATATTCTTGTAAACAAGTTTTGTATCTAAAAAATACTCACATTGATATATAAGATTTGAATATAAAATAATTGACAGATTAATTTCAAACACATATATAAGATATATAAGATATATTGGTATCTAAAAAATACTCACAACTAGTGTGTATGTGATTGAAGCTTTAGTCAGATTTAAATTATTTTATTTCTTTTATAAACTTCCACAATTTGAGATTAACAGGAATTGGTAAGATGTTAAATATTGCCTTTATAAGGCCACACTAAGTAATATATCTTTCATATCTTTCCACCTGGTCCATACATCCTGTTTCAATTATTTAACAGCTGTAGCAGGACACTTGCTCTTTTCAATATGGTGAATTTCTTTCTGTCACCAGATTCCTTCTATTTCTTGTGAATTCCTTTTGACTACAAACAATGTGGATGGTAACCTAAACTGGCTCTGCTAGTTGTCATAACACCAACCACCATCACCTTTATTTTTATAATATTTCATTTCTTTTTATAAAAACAGAATTTTGAATTCTAATCATTTAAACTATTGTTTTCAAGCATTGTATTAGTCAATCTAGGGAAATATATTAGTTAAATGAACAACAAACATTATGTTTGTTTATTACTGATAAAAAGGTTTTCCTGATTCAATAATCTCACATTTTTATTGTTAAGCAGGGAGGAAGGGAGAGAGGGAAGAGGGGAGGGAGAGAGAGGAAGAGAGAGGGAGGAAGAGAGAGTGAGGAAGGGAGAGGGAGGAAGAGAGAGAGGGAGTAAGGGAGAGAGAGGGAGTAAGGGAGGAGAAGGGAGAGAGAGAGAGAGAGAGAGAGAGAGAGAGAGAGAGAGAGAGAGAGAGAGAGAGAGAGAGAGAGAGTTACAAGAATATTTGCCATTGGTATTGCTAATGTAAAACACAGTTACTATTTTTTGTTGAGGAGAGAAAGGCAGAGAGAGAGAATGAAATCATGACTTTAACAGAAAGAAGTTTTCTTTAATAACTGCTTTCTACAAGTCTCTAATAATATTAAAATACAACACAACAGTGCCTTTTCAAAATTCTCAAGGGAATGACAATAAACACATGGTTCTGACCAGTCAACAAATATATAAGTTTGTAGATCTTAAGATGATATTGGCATTTAATGATAGATCTTCTGTTTATTAGCATAAAACAAGAGATTGATATTTCAAAGTTCAAGAAAGCTTCCATCAATGTTTTTGTTTACAATGAAATTCAATGACAAGAATGTCATATGGAAAAGTCACTGACCTGAGATATGTGACAGCTAATGAACATAGCAGGATTTAAGAGAAGAAGCATATCAAATATCTTTTGTTATAGATCTATACAAATTAACATAAAATGTTGTACTGTAAATCATAAGAAAAATAATTTAACAATTACAAATATAAAGACATTCGTCTTTTTTTTTTAAGACTTGATACAAGAAAAAAAATACTCAGTTTTATGACTAAGAAATGATTCATCATAAATCATAAAGTTCAACAAACCACACAGGTGCTAATGTCTAAACAAGATAACTGAGCAATACTTGATTCTATACAAGGACGTTCCATCTTGGTGTAATGGTGAAGCAAGCTAGTCTACAGATCCATTACTACTGAATAATGAGTTCAATCCTCACTGGATGCTCCATAATTGTGACCTTGTGTCACATCCTACCCATAATCAATCTCAGTTTTATGACTAAGAAATGATTCATCATAAATCATCAAGTTCAACAAACCGCACAGGTGCTAATGTCTAAACAAGATAACTGAGCAATACTTGATTCTATACAAGGACGTTCCATCTTGGTGTAATGGTGAAGCAAGGTAGTCTACAGATCCATTACTACTGAATAATGAGTTCAATCCTCACTGGATGCTTCATAATTGTGACCTTGTGTCACATCCTACCCATAATGAATCTCAGTTTTATGACTAAGAAATGATTCATCATAAATCATCAAGTTCAACAAACCGCACAGGTGCTAATGTCTAAACAAGATAACTGAGCAATACTTGATTCTATACAAGGACGTTCCATCTTGGTGTAATGGTGAAGCAAGGTAGTCTTCAGATCCATTACTACTGAATAATGAGTTCAATCCTCACTGGATGCTTCATAATTGTGACCTTGTGTCACATCCTACCCATAATGAATCTCAGTTTTATGACTAAGAAATGATTCATCATAAATCATAAAGTTCAACTAACCACACAGGTGCTAATGTCTAAACAAGATAACTGAGCAATACTTGATTCTATACAAGGACGTTCCATCTTGGTGTAATGGTGAAGCAAGGTAGTCTACAGATCCATTACTACTGAATAATGAGTTCAATCCTCACTGGATGCTCCATAATTGTGACCTTGTGTCACATCCTACCCATAATGAATCTCAGTTTTATGACTAAGAAATGATTCATCATAAATCATAAAGTTCAACTAACCACACAGGTGCTAATGTCTAAACAAGATAACTGAGCAATACTTGATTCTATACAAGGACGTTCCATCTTGGTGTAATGGTGAAGCAAGGTAGTCTACAGATCCATTACTACTGAATAATGAGTTCAATCCTCACTGGATGCTCCATAATTGTGACCTTGTGTCACATCCTACCTGTAATGAATCGAAGTAGGTATTTACCTAAGGTAAATACCTACTTGATTCGATATAATTCAATACTGCAAATATTTTCAAGACTCGTAAATTTGCAAAGTGAAATGAAATGTACATGGGTAAAATAAAAAGGATTGGTGAAATTCATTAAAACCAATGGATATAAACAAATGGTAATTAGATTCAAGGAAATACAGTCAGATTAATTTCTAAAACCTTGTTAGGAAAGAAATGTAGGTTATTTCCTATAAGTCCAACATAAATAAAAAGGGAACCACTCTTGACTGATAAATTATTTATTTATTTATTGATCTACTAGGAAAAAAGAAGACAAGGTTAGGGTTAGAGTTAGGGTTTAGGGTTAGTTTAATGGGAAAATAAATAAATAATTTATCAGTCAAGAGTGGTTCCCTTTTGTTTATGTTGGACTTATAGGAAATAACTGAAATGTATTTAGAGGAGACTGATAGCAACAGCGGATGATGATGAACCATAAGTGGAACAAATAAGCTGGATTTATCATTTCAGAACCTAGTGAAAATTATTTGCTTAACAGCTGAAATCAACAGCCATGTATGAGAAACTGTGAAATAGTAGAGAAAAAAAAAAAAAAAAAAAAAAAACCCTTTATAAAGCAATTAATCTAGAAGAGGGATATTTACAAAGTGAAAACTGACAGAAACTGGTCTCTCAAATATCACTAAATGTAGCCCATTATAAAAACGCACTTTACCTGATTGTCACTGATTTTGGAAAGTTGACAAGTCCGATATAAAAATTAGTCATGAGTTAAAACAGATCTTTTTTTTTTTTTTTTTTTGAGCAAGACCTACTGGAAAACTACTACTAGATTAGAGGATGTAGGTCACAACAGATTTTCATGACCAGAAAAGAAGCCCAATAATTTTATCTGTTAGAGTTGTGTTTGCTTTCAGCTTAAATTACACATTTCAAATACCTCTGAATACTTGTAAAATTTATGATAGCCACAAAATATAATAAACATTTAGTTGCTGAAAGTTAGAGGAAGTCTGGTATAATTTGAGAGGAAGCATCACTATCAGGTATTTCTTTTTCAGTATTAAAGATTAAAAACTATAACAAATCTATTAACTTTTTTTCTTTAAACTGTATGTTTAAAGATGTTAAAAATATATGCGGATATTTGCAAATGCGGGTATTTGCAAATGGTTAAATTTGTGGTCACATGGCTTGGTTTCTTTGTTGAATGGCATATCAACCATTATGGGTTATTTAATGCCAAAGCCATTCTTGTAGAACAGCAGTGATACTATTTGACTTTAGCTGGTGGGATGAGAGGGTTCATACTTTCCCAAGAGTGTAATGGCATATCAACCATTATGGGTTATTTAATGCCAAAGCCATTCTTGTAGAACAGCAGTGATACTATTTAACTTTAACTGGTGGGATGAGGGGGGGGTTCATACCTTTACCAAGAGTATTAGTACAAAAGTAAATGTAATAGCACAACTGGAGTTCAAACTCGCTAACTATGATCTTGTAATCCAGCACATCAACCACTACGCCATGGAGAATCCCTCCCTGGTAACATGGGTTTCTTCGTTGAAGGATACAATGATCAAATTGGATATCATGCATGCCTGAATTAACTATTTTAAATATTTTGTGTTCAGAACAGTTATATTATACAGCAAGTTTAAGCTGGGGTTTTTAAGTGTTGCTTAGATGAATTTTAAATAATAGCATAATAATTAAACCATGAGATGTTTTTTTTATAGTGACTATCTCTAGATCACTGATAACAAACATAATTGTTATCATTCTTTCAATGGATAAACTCATGAAGCAATTCACTGAAAAGATTAACTTTTCAAAGAAAACATTCAGAATGTTTTTTTTTTAATTCTAACATATTCTATACATTGTGGTTACTATAAGTAGTAACTTGCAAAACTAATAATTTTATAAGCACTGATAGTACTATGCATAGATAATAGAAATTAATGCAATCTACTGACAATACTTGTTAACTAGTCTCTTGAAAGAGCTGTGTATTTTTTCTATACATAAAAAAGCCATGTGATTACCTTGTGATCATAGAGATAAAATTTCAGAGAGGACAAAGAGGCAGAAAAATCTTTCATTGTAGGGAAAGATAAGATATAATAAAAAACTAGATCAAGGATGAATAACAAACAACTGATGATTATTAAACTTAATTCATTCAGTAATTTTATATTTTAACTTGAAGAAAAAATATCTTGATACTTATATAGAATTAATCCTTCTCATATCTATACTGTGTAATCGATTAATAGCTTTGTCTAAAACTGATCATGAATGTTTCAAAAACTTATCAACATAATCAGGGATATCTCAAACCTTTTAAATTCATTTTGATTCTTGATCTTTCATATCTTTTGTTCCATTAAGCTCGATGTTTGGTTTGGTTTCTTTGTTTAATAGCATACCAATCTTCTTGAGTTATTTAATGCCAAAAACCATCCTTGTAGAAGAACAGTAGTAGTAGTAGTACCATTTAATCCATAGATTGGAAATGAGGGACTTCATACCTTTCCTAAGGGTATTAGTCTGAAAGTTAATGTAATAACGCGACTGGAGTTTGAACTCACTTAGAATGATATTGTAGTCCAGCACCTTATCCACTACACCCCAGGGACTACCCCCATATTTTTTGTGATTGTTTTTTTTTTTTTTTTTACACAAGTAATATTACTAGCATCGTCTATTTATTTTTAGATGAAGCATTGTCGGGGATTGAGAAAAGAATAAAAGGTTTGATTTAACTTTTTCAAAACCAACAGAGCAGTTGGTGCAATTATGCAGGCTTTTCCAAGTCTAAGTGGGTGTAAGTTTGAATTTTAACTCTTTCATTTCTGGTTGATTGGTTTTACAACATATCAGCCCTTTTTGGGTTACTTAATTTACTCACTGAAGTCAGTCTTTTTCTTTTTCCTTTTTGCAAGCAATTATATTTGGTTTCAAGTAACTAATAATAATAATAAATGTCTGTAAGCAATTACAGTTTCAAGTAACTCTACTTAATAGAAATAATTTGCATACAGTTATACGATTTCAAATAACTACTACTACTACTAATAATAATCATTTGTTTGCACACATTTGTATGATTTCAAGTATTCCTATCTAATTCTAATAGTTTTCAAACACTTCTATTTAAACTATAGATGGGACTCTAATAGTTATTATTATTCTAGGCCAAGCGAAGGCACATAGTTTAAATCCTGGACAAGGCTGTTTGTATTTCACATAGCAGAAATACCCTTGGGAAAGGTATGCATTCAACTATTCTCCCTTTATTAGTATGGGTAAATAATAGGGCAGACTATACTCTCTAACCTTGGTTAAGGCAACCAGTCTAAGAGAAGGAAAACTCTGAATTCAAACCTGTTGAACTCTGCTTAAAAAAAAAAAAAAAAAAAAGGACTGTGTCACATCCTACTTATGTAGAAATGTTGGTAAATATATAACACTCCAGGTCAAATTGGATCTGGGAGATAGAATTAGAGCCTCACCACCGGATGTAGTTTAGTGTCATACTAAGGATGCCCCTTTTTTGGTGGGATCTGACCATTCTGCAGGAGATATAGTCAACATATTCTCAGCATCATCAAAAGAGCATTTATAATTTCTGATCTATGCATTGTTGTAGACTGAAGAACCCAAGTGAGTATCAATATAAAGAATCTAAAAGACAAAAGAAAATACTAATAGGAATTATTAGTTCACAGTACTATTTATTCATTAGTGGTTTACACTGCTTTCAGAGTACGCAAATTCGTACAATTGCTACCATAAAAAAAACTGCAGCAGTTCCAAGAAAACCTTTATCAGATGATCCCTGGTGTTATGCCTGGTTTGGGAGCAGAAGCATCATTATCACTAACCCAGGACCCCTCAATAGTACCTCATGATACCATAGGCTTTGTAGTCTACATCACAGAGCAGGAGCAGTAGATCTATGCAAATACAGCTTCTGCCTCACCATGGAGCCTATTAACATGTCTATTCTTTCTGTTGTTGACAAACTGAGTTCAGACAATTTGAAGATTGAATAAAAGATGTCAGAACTAATTCTATTATTACGATGCCTCAACATAGCAGAGATTGAGTCTAATGTTATGTCCCCTAATATCTTAATTTTATTTTAATGAGTCCATAGACATGCATAGAACCTGGGACATTTGCTCCTGTTGTCACTCCTGTTGATGGTAACTTATCACTCCTATGTGTACATATATCTTTACAATTTTTTTAATGAATATAAACATATATTCTTAGGAATACTAATATCATATTCCTGAAATGAAGTAAATTGCTGTGGATACAAAAAGATGTTGTTTCTCTTGTTTTGTTTTGTTTTACGGCATATCAACCTCAGTGGGTCATTTAATGCCGATAAAGTTTTGAAATAAATCAATTCTTAATGGATAATACAATTTTTTTATAAATACATTTTTCTATTTAACCCATAGATGGGACCCTAACAGGTACTACCACTCCGGGTCAGAGTGACCAGGGAGCAATGGTGATGAAGGGGTGCTCCACATTCCCCAAACCTCCAAAACTGGAACCTCACCATCAGATAGAGTTTAACGTCATTCCCAGGACATGTAGACCCGCAGCCACCGCCTTCTAGCACCCATATGATAAAAAGGGGTTGGGGCTTGCCATAAGGGCAATAGGGTTGGGAAAATCATATAGGTGCTAGGGCTTGAAGTGACCAGCCAATTGATCGGAGGGGGCCTCTCCGACTGCCCATCTAGCCAAAGATAGGGCCAAAGTAGCTTATTTTGAGAGAGAAAAATCATACTATTACAAAGTGAATTATCTTGTCCATGGCACTAAACAGAGTCAAGATATACATGTCACTGAACAGGCGAAAACAAATGATATTCAATCTCTTACATTAAAAGAAAAATGTAATTAAAAATGTAAATTAGTTATAGCCAGCCAATAGTAAATTATAAAATATGAAATTCTCTTTATGTACATATTATATACATATATACGAGTATGTCAACTCATAATGAAACTACACTGTATATGAAAAATTGGATGTTTGAATTTATATCAGAAAAATATTTCCCTTCAAATAATTGAATTTGTTTGAACCTACAAGTAAACATTGAAACTTTGGTTACATTAAATTATGCATTCAGCTGAGTTAATCTTGTATTTACAAAATCAATAACACCTGAATGATATATTTATTCCTTCTAAATAACAGGCATCATTGCTTATGATAAGGTGCTAGCTTTTTTATTTAACTGACTTAAAAGTAAGTATACTCATATTGGAAAAGTCAATAATATTTACTGGGGTAGGTGAAGATTATTAACTACAAATCTTTCATATCTGATTTTCATTTTCATTGCAGTTACATACCATAATATATTTATATATTCAGATTCATTATAATATATTATATGAGACACTGGAAAAACATAAGTGTAATAAGCTTTAAAGTATGAAGAAAAAAAAATTCTTCCCACAAAACAACAGAATCTTTGTATATCGCTAAAAAAATATAGTAAAATGTAAAAAATTCAAAATGGTCATTTATGTTTATCATTGATAAAGGTAAAAATTAATTTGGTAGATAATTTGGTGTATCATGCTAAACTTGCATTAAAATAAATCAGATTTATTAAGACAAAAGTAAGTAATAAGTAAACTCTGTAGAGTGGCCTATTGTGGGTATCAGCCAAAGAACAAGAGAATCTATCCCCCTTTTTGCTAGTGCTAGACCAGGGAGATTGTTTTTTTGCTAATGTGGAGCATCATACCTATTGTCAGCTCCCTAATGATTTACTGCACAGATCAGATTAACCAAGCTGTGCTACTCATGTGCTTAGTTGACAGGGACTGGTATTGAACCTAGAACCTTGCGATTCCTAGGTGAATGCTCTACTGACTTAGATAAACCAGCCTCTATTAAGACAAAAGTTGATTTGTATTATCTGCGTTATTCGGACTATTGTCCCCATCTTCATTGTTATTTGTACAACGTTTCGGCCGATATGCCCTCCGGTCTTCTTCAGGTATTTCTAGTCTTGAGAAGGTTCCCGAGTCCGACAAGAAATACCTGAAGAAGGCCGGAGGGCATATCGCCGAAACGTTGTACAAATAACAATGAAGATGGGGACAATACTCCGAATAATGCAGATAATACTAATCTTCAAGCCTCATCTCAAACATTCAGAGAAAAGTTGATTTATTTGAAAAAGCAAATTTAATCTATTATGCTTTGCATAATTAACCAAAATTATACTAACATAAAATTAAATTGTCTAAAAATAGTAAATATAAACAAGTGGAATAATTTTTAGTTAGTTCTTTTTTTTTTTTAGTCATTTGACAAAAAGAAAATCCGTACAATTATACGATTCCACATATGCGTAATTGACAAATGACATTTAAATAAACCATGCGCACTTTTTCCTTTATTTTTTTTTTTTTTTTATATTATAAATTAAATTTCTCTCTTAAGGAATTATGATAAATATATACTTCTAATGTGTAGCAAAATACTTTTGAGTAGAAGAAAGACTTTTTAAAAAGATTTTACCTGATCTAATTAGAGCTAACAAATATGCCTGTAAGTTAAACTAGGTAAATTTAGATACACAATATAATCAAGCTAATGTTTTGCCTTTATTAGAGATTAAGTGCACTTAGTGACACTTAAGTCATTTTCCATTACATCAATATGAATGTATATATACATATATTTAAACAAGGGATCTTGAAATAATGTTGTTGCTTTTTATTGTACTTATAACAAACCTAGGACAAATTTTAAAAAAAAGGCTCAATAAATTACAGTTAACCTTAAATTGTAAATTAGCTTATAAAGTGTGCAAATCCAAATCTAGCAAATATCTAAGTTGTTTTGAAAGCAAATCTGTTATCTTAAACATGCTCATATTACTATCATGTCACACCACAGAAGAAAACATTTTCATCTTGCTTTTATCAGAAAAATAAAGTAAACATAGTCCAATCAGTCCATGAGAATGTTTCCTCCATTTATAATGAGTAAATACAGTGAACCAGTATTTATTCACACAAAGGGACAGAAATAAAAAATAAAAAATCCATTTTAAACAGGAATGAAACTGAGAACAATAATAACACTAAACTAACCCTAATAACATTTCTGCAGTTAGCTTCTTCAGAATAAAACAATGTAACTGTGGGAAGGGACAGGTGAGGCAGAGGAATTATTCCATATTAATGAATGTTAGCTTGCTACCTAGATTCTCATATTATACAAAGTGGTAGTTCCCCCCACCCTTAAAAAAAAAAAAACCTCAGTAAGAATTTGGTTACCAACTATTACCTACATGCTCTATATATTTATATATAATTTTTTTCAGCGCACATCATCCAGTTAAAAAGAATATTACTCAGTTATAATTGCAATAATTTTAAGAGAAGTTAAGCTAATTTTGCTGTTAAAACACACACAATAAATATTTGCTTGTATATCTGTTCACACAAACACATCAGATGTTTTTAGAAGCTAAATATTCATAATGTGTATATGGCATAGTCAAACTACTGACCATCATTTTGAAGTAATATTTTTTCAATGAAACTTAAACCTTATCTCCAGGAAACTTTCCAATTGACAGCAATGTGTGTGTGTGTGTGTGTGTGTGTGTGTGTGTGTGTGTGTGTGTGTGTGTGTGATATAAAACTAGAAGGAGATTGCAAATTGTTTGTAGAGAATTTTGAAGATTAAAATCTTTTAATTGAGCAATATTCATTCTTTTCTGACAAAGTTTTAAGATATAAGTCTGAACAGATTTTCTCAACAATAAATATTTTTTTTCTACCTTTATAGTTTATATAAGCCCCCCCCCCAAAAAAAACAACAACAAAAAACAAAAACAAGTGAGCAAAAGATTTTGTTTGCTAGATTTGATTTACTAGTTTAATCATTAGAAAGATTATGTGAGTGATTTCTGGAAAAAAAATACAAAACTTCATCTGTTAATTACTACAATCTACTTTATACATTGTCAATATAAGTGAAATGGCCTATTGTCGGTATCAGCTGGAGAACGAGGACATCTATCCCTTTTCAGGGAGATTGTTTTTGCATCTGAGGTATAGCACCACACCTACCATCAGCATCTGAATTTTATGCATAATGAAGTTAAAAAGTTTGGATATAATCATATACAGAAGTGGTATAACACTTTTGGAAACAATAAAAATTATAATTTGAAATGATAAATAAGCTAAAAAATATGGTTATTTCAGAAACCACTTGGAACATCAAAACCTTTTTTTGAATTTGGTTTATAGCAAAATATAATAAACTGAAAGTTTCAAGTTTCCCAGATTTTTAACAAAGAATAAATGACTGATTTCTACTCTTGAGTATTAAAGATCTTATAAGAGTAATTTGTCAGAAAGAAGTGTTTTCACATGGATATAAAATCAGAGTTTTCCTATTCTAAAGTGAATGTATGACAGTGTATCTAAATCAACCTAACAGTTAGGATTGAACTTAAGATGTTCTAACCACTAATTTAAAACTTAAAAGATAAAAAAGGATAAAGTTATTCTCGGAGTATAATTTTCATCAGAAGTAATCACATATAATATGAAGATAATTCAATGTTAAAAAATAACCTACAAAAACTATCTTATATTGAATTTTATGGTTTAATAATCCAAGACTGAAGTTAATAATTATTTGATATCTTCATCAAAATGAAAAAAAAGATTTATATATATATATATACTGAGATTCCTTTCTATAGATGGGAGATTAATATGCAGACTGGTTCTACATCACTTGCACTAAAAAAAAACGCTTAGAGAAAAAGCTAGATGGGAACTACATAAGAATGCTGCATGCCGTCTTGAACAAATCTTGGAAGCAGTACCTCATAAAAAAAAGAAACTGCATATCACTTGCCCACTATCACACAAATCATCCAAGTAAGATGAACAAGACATACTGGACACTGCTGGAGAAGCAGAGATAAACTCATAAGTGATGTTCTCCTGTGGACAACTACACATGGACACACCAGTGTAGGCCAACCAGCAAAAACTTATATCAATCAGCTCTGTGGGAATTTTGGATGCCATGTGGAAGACTTGTCAGGAAGTTTTGATTGATAGGGACGTTTGTCAAGAGAGAGTTATAAGTATCTGTGAGCTGATCAGGAGGATTCTGATAAAGAATTGTTTTTTTTTTGTCTTTTAAATTCACTGTCTGTAATAATGATAATCTATTAATAATGGAGATTCGCTTCCGGTTTTTGTCTGTAACAAAAATTACGTCACTGCTTACATCACATTACCCCAAAATCGTCATAACATAGAATAAATACACTCAAAATTTGAACATGCAACATTAGACATTCCTCATTATTTTTTAAAACAAGTTTTAATAAATACATGACTGGTATTATATATCTATATATAGTTTGTTTTATTTTAATACATATTTAAAGTTTACATTTCAAATTGTTTTATTTTTTAATCCTTTAATGTATTTGATGATTTTACTTACTTAGAGTAAAAACTCGCTGACACTGAATTTTTTACTCCCACCCCTCAGGCAATATGTTTCAAAAATCTATTTTTACATCGCCTGGAGGGTGTTTTTTTAATTTTTATTTTGTACTAGTAATAATAATAATAATAAAAAGAGTGCTGCTGTTCAAGCACTTCTGATATGGAAGTAATTTTTCTTGAAGATTTTTAATCAAGGCATTTACAGAGAAATGTTTTTGTATGTAATTGTCTAATGTTGAATATCTTGAATATAATTAAGTCCTTAAAAAAGTGAAATTGGTTTTAAAAAGTTATTGAAAATGCATAATCAATGGTGAGATATCTTGAATGTACTTACTATTCTACAAACAAGATGTTGTTCTCACAAATTTATTATAGGCTAACAGAAGTTGAGTGGTGTTGATCACAGACATAATATCAACTTGATCACATTGATCACATGCACATAAACTAACCTGATTTTTTTTCCACATAGCCAAAAAATATTTCTATTAGGTCTAAATAAGAATGATGATAGTTTATGCAAATCTTTTAAACAAAAAGAATTATAGGAGTTCTCTGAATTATTTTGTATTTGATGAGAACAAAATCAAATGAGAAGCAAAATGTTTCCAACTCTAAATTTGATTCAAATTTCCAAATTTGATTAACATTACTTTGACATAGATTATATACAGTACTACTGCACTATTATTTAGTTGGTTTCAGCTAGTTCCACAGGATTAGCTTAGGTCTAGGATTTGGATTAGTATGTACTTACCCAACCCCTCCACATGAGCAGGATCTGACAGTAAGTCAATTTTTTTAAGCAGGTTGGAATTCAGTTTTCCTTCTCCTAGACCGGTTTCCATACCAAGGTTAAAGAGCAGTCTACCATCTTTCAATTAACAGCAGTATACCTATTTACCCATAGCTGGAGGGAGAATAGTTACATGCATACCTTTCCCAAAGGTATTAGCATTATGTGAAATGCAACCAGACTTATCCAAGATTTGGATTCATGTCCAATATCCTACAATGATAACCATTAAACCATGGGCACTTCTGATTTGGATTAGTAAATGAAAACAATTTGATTTTTTTTTGCATTAAAAAATATAGCCTAAGTTTAAATAAAAACTAATACAGGGTTAAGATTTTTAATATATTATTTTATGTCCAGTAAGAGACAATCCCAAAATAATGGCAGTAGTTAGTTAAATATTAATTAATTGAATAATTTAACCAAATTTTTCTTT
This sequence comes from Doryteuthis pealeii, assembly GCA_023376005.1. NCBI lineage: Eukaryota > Metazoa > Mollusca > Cephalopoda > Myopsida > Loliginidae > Doryteuthis > Doryteuthis pealeii. The sequence continues at coordinate 22,331,876 of CM042148.1, forward strand.
AAAATTCTTTCAATAAAATTACACATGAATACATTTTCAGCAAAACAAAAAAGTTTCTTGAAAGCCATCCATGTTCTTGTAACTTAGTTGGTAAAACAACTGGTATGGAAAACTAGGCATCCCCCAAAACAGCAGGGAATGTGAGTTCAAGTCTCACAGAGAGCTTATTCTTTATTTTTGTTTCTAATGTGTACTGATCCTCGATCATGTAGAAGGGTAAACTCAAGTGAGTTACAATGAATTAAAAAACAAAAAATTAACTAGTATTAAGAAGATGAAGAATAATATTAAACAAAATTATTAATAATGGTGATTGAAATGCTAATATTTGTTAAATATTCAAAATACTCATAAAAAACTTTTATTAGTAGTTTTTCCTCTTTATATCCAACCAAAGCTGTGACCTAAAAGGCCAAAGTCATTACCAGTTTCATGGAAGAAAATGGCTTTAGTTGAATAATGAGGCAATTATAAAAGCCATAACAAAGACTACAGCTTATTTATAACGATTGTGAAAGACCAGATTAGAAATGAATAACAAAACAGTTGTCACAATTTGGTTTTTAAATCTAAAATATGCAAATTAGTTATTCCTGTCGAGCAAGAACCACAAATATACCAAAATATAAGAAGCATGCAACAAGACATAAATGAGAAGTAATCTAAAAAGATAAAAATTAAAAAAAATTTTTTTTTAAATTTACAGACATAAACATTAGTTATTTTCCTGGCATAATTTTACACAATATGTACATGTGTGTGTGTGCATACATGTACACAACCAATTTTATATACATGGTAGACCAGGTATCTAAGAAAGCACATTTTGCAGGCCATAAACATAAGGTGGAAGTGTTTGTTAGCACAATATTTAATAATGTTTTTCTATATTTATACCTCATACTGTCGGATTTATTCCATTTTTTAAATGCATTATATGTATATATATATATATATATATATATATATATAAGTGTTTTATAATTTGCTTGAAGCATTATGTTTATATTGGTTTGGTGGTTGGTTTTAAAGGCTATCACAATGCAAGTGTAAAGAAAAATAAGATAACTATGGTGTTGTTTGTTAACCTGTAATTTATTCTTAACATTTCGAGATAAAAATCTCTTTAACAGAAGATTTCTGAAACTGAAGCTGTTGTTAGTAATCGTCCATTCTGCTTTGTGTCTTATATCTTCCAAATTCTCTGCGTGCATGTGTGAGAGAGAGTGTGTGTTTATGTATGTGTGTGTGTGTGTGTGTGTGTGTGTGTGTGTGTGTGTATTCAACAATGTCTGATTATCATTCCAGGTTTGGCCTACCCTTTTTGTTTTATTATGAAGCAGTAGCTTGAAAAAAAAAAGAAAGAAAAAAAATCTGATAGCTTTGTACTCAACAATTTTTAATCTTTGTTTAAGCAATGATATAGATTTCAATAGAAACATAAGCAAATAACATTTTATACTAAAGTGTTCAAATAAAGTATAAATATTTTGCTATCATCAATAAACTAATACAAAGCATTGATTTTAGATTTGGAAAATATCAAATATTTAAGAAGAATATTAATTTGTTGGGTTTTATGGCAAGTCAAATGCTATTGGTTATTTTATGCTGAAATTGAATTTTTTGTTACTTGATTATAGAATGATTGTTAATTGTTTTGAGAATTTTCATAAAATTCTACTGATTAATGGCTAAAGGGTGTAGTGGTATTGCTTTTTAAAACAAATTGTAATAGGGAGATTTTATGATTTGTGATCTATAATGTGTTGTATATGTTTGCTTTCTTTACGAAGTTTATGGTTTTGCTGGTATTTGTTGTTCGGAAGAATTCTTTCAGATTAATTAATTCCAGCTATTTTTTTTCTTTCTAATCAGTTTCAGTTTTTCACATTTTATGAGGATGTGTTTGATTGTGAGAAATTCTCCACATGTGCATTTGGTATGTTCTTCTCTTTTAAGTAAGTATGAGTCTGTTAGTTGAGTATGTCCGATATGAAATCTGGTCAAGATGACCTCCTCTTTTTGGGTTCTATGAGGGTCTGTCTTCCATGTCCCTAATATTGGTTTTATGTTGATTTTTTTTTTTGGGTATTATTGTTCCATTCTTGTTTCCAATTGTCTTTTATGTATAAGTTTATTTATGATTTCATATCTGTTTGAGGGATTCTGATTTTTTTTTTTTTAGCTATGGTCAATTTTAGGAATGCTTTGGCTTCTGAATCACCTCTATCATTTCCTTTGATGTCAATATGTTTTGGGATCCAGAAAAATGTGATGTTTTTTTTGTGTTATGCAGGTTATTTAGTCTGTTTATGAGGTTGGTGATTAGTGGGTTATCCAGGTTTTTTTGTTTTTAGTGATTTTAGCACCGATAGGGAGAATATTATGAAATTCTGGTGCACACTTTCTGTAATAAGGTGTAGAACTAGATCTATTACATAAGCTTCTACAGTGTTGATAGAAGCTTCATTTGGGAGGGTTTTTTTTTTTAGATTGTTCTGTTTAATAACATAGCTCTTCTTACCGCTTTCCCATCTTTGGAACCAAAATGAGTTTTTTTGTTTGAGTATATTGATTTGTATTGGTCCAAGAACTACACACACAACCCCCACAAAAAAAAACTAACAATAGGCAGTCATTTTGTGTAATCAGAAAAAAAAATGTCATCTACACATCATTATGAGAAACAGATTAAAGATTGCCAATGCTCCACTTTAAAAGGAATCTGCTATATAATCCCTCCACACAAGCAGGAATTTTTAAGCCCCCGCACAAGATCAATTTCTAAGCATTTAGCAAGTTTGAGTTAAGTTTTCCTTCTTTTAAACTGGTTGCTATAGCAAGGTTAAAAAGCCCAGTCTGCCCTACTATTTACCTGTAGCTGGAGGGAGAACAGTTTGATGCATACCTTTCCAAAAAGTATTAGTGGTATGTAAAATGCAAACAGCCTCATCCAGGAATTGAACTCAGTTCGCCATGTCCATTTCCTACAATAATAACCTTTATTACACAACAAACACCTCCCATTACACCACAAACAATCTATCTGCTATAGTTTGAATAAGTTACTCTCCATAAAATTAAAAATTACACATTCCATATTCTGAAATAGCTATTAACATGTCTGAAGATAATTTTACTCATTAACTAATTCTAGTTAATGTTTATATAACTGATTTATAATTCTGTTTAAAAGATAAACTACTTCTGTCAAATTGAACCCAATCAGTTTTTTTGAAAGTTTACAACATTATCATTTTAAAGAAAAAAATATTCTAGAAGCCAGTTTACTATTCAGAGGTTATATTTATTTTTGTTTAAAAAAAGAAAAATTAGTGAAATAGATCACTAATTAGGCCTGAGCCTATTCTAGTAATGACCACCCCAAGCGGAGTTTAACAGGTTTGAATTCATAGTTTTCCTTCTCCTAGACTGGTTGCAAAACCAATGTTAAAGAGCCCAGTCTGCCCTACTATTTACCCATAGCTGGAAAGAGAGTAGTTGGATTCATACCTTTCCCAAGGGTATTAGCACTAAGTGAACTGTAGCCTCGTCCAGGATTTGAACTCGGGTCGATGAGTCCATTTCCTACAAATCTAATCATTACACCACACACCTCCAACTATTTATAATAGATATATTCCTTATCATAGGAAAATACTGGTCTCTATGATATTTTTCTAACTTCCCACCAAGCTAAGATAGACACAAGGTCATTTTATTGTGGGGAATCATGCATAAGTTGAGACTCATGTGCAGCAGGTACAAAAAAAAAAAGCTTGGTCCCATCAGTATTCCCCTTCAGGGGTGCCTCAGGCACTGGGAAATAAACCCAGCTTCTGCTGGAACCAAGTAAATAATTCTTACCTCACTCACTTAATGCAAACTTCAGGTAAATACTGGTGTGTATGTGAGAAATTTTATAGGATATTTTTGTATTTCAGAAATCATTGTCACATTTTTTTATAATGGTGGCAATATGTAGACAAAAGAGTGTAAATCAATACTTACATATAGATTTTCTGATGCTGATATAATGCATTTTTATAGTTATTCAAATACAAAACAGATCAGTTAAAAATAAAAATAAATGATTTGAAATGATTGTTCCTTCTTCCATATCTTCTCTAACTTAGCATCTACAATGTGATTTACATATCTCTTGATTTCAACTTCTATACTCTCTTACTAAGCAGCATATAAGTATTTAGAAGTAATTATCAAGGTATTTTAAGATTACACAAATAGGAAAATAAGGAAGAAATGTTTAAATATGAACTGATCACTTTTTCTAGTAATACTTGCTAAAAATATATAAAAAAAAATTATTCCAAAAAGCAATCACTTCCTAGTATTATCAAGAAAAGAATAAAGAGAGAACCCTCAGAGCTAAAGTTATTTCTATTGTTTACAGTAGATATTAAATTCTACTTGTCCGTCAAAACAATCTTAACTTTACTCATCCAGTTTAAGTTCTCCTCTGTTGGTAGTATATCATAACATAAAGACAATATTTAGCTTTAAGGATCAACTTAGGTAAATATGTAGCATGGAAATTGCTTAACTCTTAACATCCTGTTGAGAATTTTCTAAGTCCAGAGCGTTCCTATAAGGATATATAAAAAAATGGCTAAAAATGACCTTTGCATCTAAAGTTACCTGTTATTTCCCTTAAATCAAAGATTTCTACATATGTTTAATATTAAATTTAAACAAAGGCTATTGTTTGGGGCTGATTAGCTAAAACAAATGTGACTTCCAGCCAGGTGGAATGAGGTGGTATAGGACTTTAAGAGTTAACTCAATATTAAAATATAGTTTATATAGAGTTTGACTATATTTGGCAAGGAAGTCAATTGCAGCATTTTTCTATAATATATAATACATTATTTTGATTAGCTCAATCGGTAGAGCATCAACGTAAGAACCACAAGGTTCGATACTGGTCCTTGTCAACTTGGTGCATGAGTAGCATGGATTGGATCTGTGTAGTCAAGTGAGGAGCTGATGGTAGATATGGCGCACCACCTCAGACACAAAAATAATCTCCCTGGTCTAGTGCTAATGAAAAGGGGATAGACTCCCTCACTGTTCAGCTGATGCAGACTCTGCCGACTTGTACTTACTTTAGATATTTAGATATGTGATTTTCTATATAGTTTGTAAAATCTATAAAGTTTTAGGTAAAAAGTAAAGTAAAGTCAACGGGGCGGCCTGAAGTCGGTATCAGCCAGTCAGCAAGGGAGTCTATCCCCTTTTCAATAGCGCTAGACCAAGGAGATTGTTTTTAGCATCTGAGGTGGAGCGCCACACCTACCATCAGCTCCTCACTTTACTGCACAGATCCCTGTGCTACTCATACACTGAGTTGGCGAGGACTGGTATCGAACTAGGAACCTTGTGGTTTCTAGCCGAACGCTCTACCGACTGAGCTAACCCGGCCCTTCTAGTTTTATGTAGTTTTATTTAATGATTTCAAAGAATCAAAATTCAGGTTGCATAAATAGTCATACACAATATTGCATATTGAAATTTTGAATGAGAATGTAAGGAGAATTGTACCATGTTTTGAAAAGAAATGTGAATTGTGTATATCCAGACATTTTTTATTGATAAGGATATCTGATCAATATTATTTAAAATAACAAAGGGATTTGGTTTGCATTATAGTTTGAATGTTGTGAAAATTGCAAACCACAAAAAACAAAGTTATCATTAGTAAAAAAAGATTTTTTTAAAAATCTTTAAGGATTAATCCTCCAAATTATGATTATGAATATTTTATGCTATGATTTATAACAGATCTAATAATCACACTCTTTTAAAAATGGGTTGCAATAATTTTTACAATGTTACTTATAAAATATTATTTTGATTTTTTAAAATTATCTAAGCAGTCAATATCTATTATGATAATTCAATTTTTGTATGTCATCATCATCAGGTCACACTGGCAGTATGGATACCCGTGATGCTTTCTTGCCAACTGTTTCTGACAGGTTTTCTGCACTGCATACTGCGTGTGAAAATTGAGAAAACACAATGTATCGTTCCACACGTGTATTCATTCCTTAATTCTCATTTCTGTATTGTTATCAATTTAATTCTAATTATAAATAATAGCTAGTAAAAGCAGTTAAAATTTAATTCTAATTATATTTTAGTGGTTTAATATTAATAATTCATAGTTTTTATTGTTCTTTTTTGTATTTATCCTATTTAAAATGAATAACTATTTAAGAAAAAAATTCAAATTTATTTATTTAAATTTAGAAATGTAGTTCTAACAATATTTCAGTGACCGACCCAACCTATGTCTACAATTGCAGATTGATTCAAATCTATTATTTAAAAGGTTTTTCTTATCCGGGAATTTAATTATAGTTAACTTTTCTGTAGACAAAGGTAGCATGGATCATTTACAGATTTGCACAGATTTCATTTTTTTAGGATATTGGATACTAAATATTTTATATAATATAAATATTTAAAGACAGGAGAAACTTTTACTTCAGTAAATATATCCAGAGCCCTTTTCAGAATGGTCTATGTTTGTACCTTGTAAATCCAATTAAAATACTTTGAGTTCAAAAGGCAGGTACAGTTATCTTGTTAGTTTGACAATTATCTACAGAAATGTTCCATCTAGAAAAGTATCAATATCATGTATCTAATGTTGTACTCAAGTTTCACATTTTTACAAAGAGCAGATAAAAGATAGCAGCAAGAATCCACAATTCTGATGCTAAAATTATATACAAAGAAAAAAAAAAGAACACTTTGTAATCTGGTTGTCAGTCAACATGACTAGGAAACCAAAGAAAATAGAATTATATCAGAACTCATACAAAAGTAATTATGTGGCCAAAAGTCATTAGTATAGAAAGAAAATTATCACATTTAAATATTTTATGGTTTCTCTAGGAAAGAAATCAGTTCTATGCCTTAAAAAAACCCAAAAAACAAATGTTTAATAAAACTGTATCAAACTGAAAAATTATTTCTAGAAACTTAAACCTTTAAAAGATTGCAAAAATTTAAAACACACAGACAGACAGACAGACAGACAGACAGAGAGAGAGAGAGAGAGAGAGAGAGAGAGATATATATATATATATATATGTGTGTGTGTGTGTGTGTGTGTACACATATATATATATATATATATATATATATATATACACACACTGATATTTACAGACGCAGTGAATTGATCTAAAGCAAAAATGGCATTTTATTTCAGCTGTCACTAAAAAGCAAGAATAGTATTCAAACATGTCAAGGTCACAGATCAATTGACCATTGGGATTTTTTATAACTTGATGAAGGTGTTTATAAAACAATTATCAGAAGACTATTAAATTTAAACAATTAATATGGTTGTAAAATATACATATGTCAATAAACAATTGAAACTTAATTACTGAGAATTGTTACTGGACATTTTTCCAATGCTTTTTTTCCCATCTGGATCATGCTTGCTATGTTATAACCAACCATTTTACTTATGACTAACAAAAACGACTTCTACTTTTTTCTTTTCTCAGATTAATTGTACTATAAATGAAAAGAACTAGTTTTTAGCCTTGTCTTTCCAAACTACTGTAGTTTGATAGAGTAATTATACAAAACATACAAAATCAATAAAAATTGTTACTGTAAAAATTAATTATTCTATTTTTTAAAATGATACTAAAATTTCACACTAATAAGACACTTTTTTTTTCTTTTAACTGAAATGCATTAAATGTATATGAAACAGTATTTTAGCAGTTAACTGATTTCTAGTTCTAAATTGAGTAATTTGATAAGTGATGTCAGGTGTGTGCTATCTTATTTTTCAACAAATAATTTGTATTGGAGATTGAATTGCTTAAAAAAAAAATTAATTACATTTTAAAATGAGTATAACTTTCATTCTAATTAACCTAGAAATTTAATATTTTCATTTCTATTTACCTTGAACCAGCTTCTTAAAAGTATCATAAATCAAAACTAATAACTGATTAAATTTCAATCTCTATATATTATTTATAGATTGCCTTTTCTGTTAAATGTGATAGGTGCCATATTAGGATTCATTTCACTCAATAATAATTTAGGAAAAAAAATAAATGATTAAAAAAAAAAAAAAAATACAGAGAACAGAAAATAAATGTGATTGAATAGTAATAATATGAAAAAAAAAATATTTAGATGTTATTTCTAAATTACTCAAAACTAAAATATTAAAATACTTACCTTTTATTGAATTTATTATGAAAAGTAGAAAGTATCCTGAAATGAAGAAGAAATGTTATTATATTAAATGTTATAAATAAAAGAAAAATAAAAAAAAACATACACACACAAGAAATAAACCAAACCATCATGAAAAAAAAAAAAAAAAAAAAAAAAGATTACAAAATGTATAACATTTTTAATTAAATTAAGAATTTTACACAGAATTCTAAGGGGTTAGTCCCTCTCATGTAGTGGCTAATGTGTTAGATTGCAGTGTCATAGTATGCAAGTTCAAACTCAAGTCACGCTATTATGTTCACTTTTGATCTAATATCTTCGAGAAAGGTATGAAACCTCATCCCCTAAGCTATGGGTTAAATAGTACCACTACTGTTCTTCTATGTAGATGGTTTTAGCATTAAATAACCCATGAAAGTTGATATGCCATTAAACAAAGAAAGCAACTTCTTCAGTACTTAACATTAAAAGCTATTTTGTTTCATTATGATAATTAGGACAAGTTGGTAAAGGTATCTAAAGCAAAATCTTTAGAAATCATAAATAGGACAGAAAAACTATTTAAAATTCATAATTAGCAAATTCTTTCTATTTAGTATAGAAAATATGAAAAAGAAACAAGAACATCAACTACACAGTTTGGACACTTTATATTCAGCTTTCCTTTGAATTTCAAACTTTTGTTTATATATCTATTTTTCAAGAAATTGATGTATTAGTCAACAAAACAGCAAATACAGACTACTTTTTATTTTTTACTAATTTTATGGAAACATTGGCTTAGTAAATTATTACTACATTGCTCTGATAATTGAAAAAGAAACACCTTAGTTTTTAAATAATTCAATTCCAGATACTTAATTTGAAAAATTATCAAATATTACACACACACGTGTGTGTGTGTGTGTGCGTGCGTGGTGTAATGGTTATCATCTTGGAAAATGGACACCGCAAACAGTTCAAATCCTGGACAAGGCTGTTTGCATTTCAGATAGCGCTAATACACTCGGGAAAGGCATGAATCCAATTATTCTCCCTCCAACTATGGATAAATAACAGGATAGACTGGGCTCATTAGCCATGGTATAGCAACTGATCTAGGAAAAGGAAAACTTTGAATTCAAACCTGTTAAACTCCACTTAAAAATTGCCCTTGTGTTGCATCCTGCTCATGTAGAGGGCTTGGGTAAATTATATATATATATATATATATATATATATATATATATATAATAAAAAGTAATTTCCTTTGCGATTAAACAGAAAGGATTGTAAGTGCTTCATTTCAAAGTAGTAATATGTGCACTTATCCTTTTGATAGCAATATGTAATTATTCTATTTGTTTTTGGAGGCAGGGAAAAATAATCAAGAATTAAAGATGAAAACTTATGATTTTTATATTTTTGATATATTAGATTTGAAAATAATTTTAAACTATCATAAAAAGAAAGATTCTACATATGCGGCACTAAGCTATTACATTTCTACAAAATATATAGTATTTTTTTTTTCCTACAATGTCAACACAAGAATGCAAATAGATTTTATTGGTTTGAGCCTATATTTCCGATTAGCCAGAATAGAATTATTAAAGTAATCTCATAACAGAGATGTGACATCTGCATTAGGAAACCAATAAGATTCAAAATAATTTTGTTCAGATCAATGACAATTGAGCTGGATAAAACAGATGTTAAACACAATGAAATTCAAGACTCAAACTGAACTTCACAGACTTATAAAATCCGGACCATATGACCTTTAGGCACTCCTTTTGCGATCTCGATTCATAAGGTCATTTTTTCCATTTACACCGTCAAAATCCTGTTGTTTGTTAACAGACGATTTTTAGAGTTTCTTTTTTTAAATTATAAACCTAAACCCTAACCCCTAACAAACAACCGGATTTTGACGGTGTAAATGGAAAAAATGTCATTATGAATCGAGATCGCAAAAGGGGTGCCTAAAGGTCATATGGTCCTAAAATCCTAATAGACAATATAAAATAAAGACAATAATAAGTAAAGTCCACGGGGTGGCCTAAAGTCGGTATCAGCCAGACAGCGAGGGAATCTATCACCTTTTCACTGGTGCTAGACCAAGGAGATTGTTTTGGCATCTGAGGTGGAACGCGACACCTACCATCAGTTCCTCACTTTACTGCAGAGATCCCTGTGCTACTCATACGCTGAGTTTGCGAGGGCCGATTTTGAACCAGGAACCATGTGGTTCCTAGTCAGATGCTCTAGCGACTGAGCTAAACTGAGTTTTCAAATGATCTATGTTGTTACACCAATATTTGATGGAAAATTTTCTTTAGCTAAAATAGGTAGAATCATTTTAGAATAAAAAGAACTTTACCTATTTGTTTCAGAAGTTAAAAAAAAAAAAAAAAAAAAAAAAGTAAATAATTTATGATTGTGAATGATTATTTCAAGAATTTGTCTTAACCCCCCAATGTGCTACTCATGTGCTGAGTTGGTAAGGATCGGTATCGAACTTGGAAACTTGCAATTACTTGGCAAATGCTCTACCAACTGAGCTTAATTGGCCCATGATACTAATAACCAATTCATATTACAGATATTTGGTTTCATTCTAATATGAATTTATTCACAAATGAAAGGAAACATTTCTAAAACTGTATGAAAAACATTAATAAAAGAAAAGCATATAATAATACATCCTTGTGTATGAGAGTTAAATGTTTAATCCAAAATAGAACACTATTTTACTTACAATTACAACAAATTTGTATTAGAACGCGTAAGGTTCAAAATATTGATATTTTTTTAAAATTACAGTTAACATACCAGTATTCAGTGTATGTTATATTTCATATTTGTATTTAATATATAAATATGAACAGAAGCTGTTAAAGTTTCACAAGGTTAAAAATAATCTGTTTATTTATAGTTTGTGTGTTTTACTACATGTGACCTATATATCCAGTGACAGTTTACATTTTTTTTTCTTTTTAAATTAAGTTTTAGGTTTTCATTCTATTAAGAAATTTTTCTGAAATGATAATAATAAAAAAAGATATAAACAAACAAAAACTACTTGGCAATAATGAAATGGTTTATTAGAGCATTATATAGGTAATAAAAAGTTTTCAAAGCGTTGCATGTGTGTGAAAAAGAGGGGGGGGGGTTGTATGTATATGCACAGAGAGGACATATCTAATAGACAAAACATGCATTGATTATCATGACTTATATTTTATGTTAATCTTTTTTGTTACTTTTATTTCTTCATTTTTAATCACAACTTACACAGGCCATAAATCTACAGCAATGAGGAAAGACACATTGTAAATAATAGTGACTAAGCTTTGAAAGAGTTGAACTTTTATCTACTTTGCTTTTAAGAATCCTGGTTAAAAGGTAAAAGGGATGTGAGTTTGTTAGTTGACAACCCAGGTGATTTATGAAAAAGAAAAAAAGAAAAAAGAAAAGAAGCTTAAGAAAATACAAGTTATTGGTAATAATAATAGTCAATTCCAATGGTTTGGAAGAGAAACTGGAGGAATTTGAAATGAGAGGAAAAATTGAGACCATTCAAACAGCGACATTGTTGAGATTGGCTAGAATACTCAAAGAGTCCTGGAGACCTAAGGACACTTGCTGTCATTCAGAATCCAGTGTAAGACCACCACATAATGCTGGTGTGAAAGACTATATAATAATAATATATTATATAATAATAGATGACAATGTTTCATCTAAATATTAAAAATAAATGAAATAACATCCATTTTAGTATGCTATAATGATGAAAAAGACAAAAATAGGTGATTGAGTAAAAGCAAGTAATATAATTTAAACATTTTTTTACTTCTGATTTATTTGCATCATAAATATACTTAAAAATAAAAATAATGGCATTTTTAATACAATAAATTAAGTGTAAACCTATTATGATATGTAATAACAAGATCCTAAAATATTAATGAAAAAAAAAATACAGATAAGAACCAAGTGAAAAAGTTAATTCCATTTATGAGGCAATGATAAAAAGTTGATAAGCAGAAATATACATTATGAAATAAACACACACAAGAAAGAGAGAGGGAGCGAGATCTTTAGTATTATTCAATGTTAGAAAAAGAAAAAAAAAGTTAGATTTTAGTATATATATATTTATAAAATGATTTTCCTGAGTCCCTATGAATATGTGTGAACAGACAACCAACATAGAATAGAAATAAAAATTGTTAAAAAAAAAAAAGAAAAAGAATTAAAGTGAGAAAATAACATTTCACAATTGAAGTTTAATGTTTCTTATATTTCAGATATAAAGATAAACATCTCATTTCTAACAGTTTATCAATTTTATCTATCCCATTGGAATGAAATAAGTATTTTACTGACTGTATTTACAATGAAAATGGAAATGTATTAGTTCTTTTTCTTTCTAAATGCTGAATCTGATAAGATAGATCAGCTAAAGCTTGAAATGGATTTGTAACCTCTTTTCATTAATATTTTACCTTATCTTATTATTCGCATACTTTTAGAATTTTGTTAATAAACTATTATTATCAGGAATTTGATCAGATCATTTTATTTTAGTTCTTAAAGAAATTACAGTTTACAAAATGGATGATTCTTAAAGTGAAGATCTTTATGCTAGTTATCAGATCAAAGGTTTTTTGGTGAGTTTAAACAGTAAGATAATCTTTGTATCTTATTACTATTTGGTTTGATTTGTTTTGTTTTACAGCATATCAACATCAGTGGGTCATTTAATGCCATCAAAGTTTTGAAATAAACTCATTCTTGATAGGTACTCAATTTTTTTATAAACACATTTTTATATTTAACACATAGATGGTACCCATCTAACAGGTACTACCACTCCAGGTCAGAGTGGACATGGGAGCAATGGTGATGAAGGGGTGCTTCACATTCCCCAAATTTCTAGGACTGGAACCCCACCATCAGATAGAATTTAACGTCATACCCAGGACATGAAGACCCTCAGCCACCACCTTCTAGCACATATATAATTCAATATGATATGATTGGGGCTTGCCATGAGTGCAATAGGGATGAGACTATTATATAGGAGCTAGGGCTTGACGTGACCAGTCAATTGATCGGAGGGGGCCTCTCCGACCACCTGTCTAGCCTAAGTAAGGGTCTAAGTGGAGTGTTGCATGTCATGGACTGCTCATCCACCAGGATTCCGTCCTTAAGCATCATGGGTCGCCACCCACTGCCAACAGATGGCCTCATGGGAGGGGGGTCTTACTCCTCTGCAGAGGTGTAGTCAGTGTATTCTAACGCCCCAGCTGACAGAGCAATTATTACTGTTTAAGGATTAATGAGATTAAAATAGTTTAATAATAAGAAATTTTTTGCAATATATTGTTTCTTGGGAAACATGGAAATATTAGGATGTCTAATAGAGTATGTTACGATTCTTGTGGCCATTTTTAGGCTGCAGGTGAGAGCACTTTACAGTAGAGATCCCTTGTGGTATTAAGTTTGATCCGTTTTAAGTGGAATCCTTGTGTTCCTTAGTGTTAAGCAGAATCATTGTGTATTGATCCGTTTGTCTGTGTTAAGCATGAGCAACTGAACGCCTTTCCACCAAGGCCATTAAATAGTTAACCAACCACATATTTGAGTGTGTCGATTGGCTGATTGAATCCACGCAGCCACAAAGAGTTTATAAATTTAAGTTGTGGCCTCCAGCACACCTTATATACCAAAATAATCCAACAGAGTAGAAGAAATCAAGGAATTTCACATTCAAGCCTTTTGTAAGAACATTAACATGCACTAAGCATCCTAAATCCTAAAGTACACACAAAACTGTCTTCTTCGTATTATTATTGTTGTCATTGTTATTATTTCAAATTACGATTTTTTAAAGTAAATTTGTCAAAAATAAGTGGCTGCACTGAAATTTTAACAAAATCCTTTTTTTTTTTTTTTTTAATGAAAGAAACATTAAATAGGGAAATATTTGAAAAATATAACTAAAAATAGGCCAGTAATAGTTCATGAGAATTCAGGGTGATAGATATATAGATAAATTATATTCTTTTTTTAGTAGGTAATAAAAATAAATGATTAAGTTTTATATTGGTCTCTTTTATCTTGTTAAAATTAAGGAAGGAACCCAAATGATTAGTGAGCAGAATTCAAAAGAGAAGCAGTTGTTATTTTTATAGATATGATTAAACATTAGTATTTGTGTCATTTCAAAGTGCAGCAATGTAAATATCAAAAATATTAAATAAAATTAAAAAGAAGAAAAAAGCATCATTATTTTCAATATAATGTTACAATAAAATGCCACAAGAAATGGTTTCTTTTGAAACAAAAGCACCTGCGTTTTTTGGAGATAAGTTCCTGAAAATGTTACATTTTGAGGGATCAATCTGTTATAAAGTTTTTTTTTTTTTTTATAGTAGTCATGATGAAGTTTCAAATGTCAAAAGCTTATTGCAATTATTTATGACTTTTGATTGCATTCTTTTAGTTAGGATAAAAGTATTGTTAAAAAAAAAAAAAAAAAAAAAAAAAAAAAAAAACTTTAAATATTCTTTATGGAAATATGAAGAGGATCCAGATTGTAAAAATATAGTATCATATCTATTTTTCCCCTTGCTAAAAGGAAAAAAACAAAACATTGATTTTCAATCATATCAAAAATGCTCTTTCAAGTACAACTACTTGTGCTTATTCATGAAAATCAAATGATACATATAATTCATACTCAGTTTACAGGAAAGACATTTTAATTAAAGTCAGCAATTTCCAATCTCATTTTATGAATCTACAATTTCTGACAGTCCACATAGAAGAGACACAGAAAGTTGACATTCTGTTATGAAACATAATTCCAAACTTTGATTATATTTAATACAGATCATTTCTACCTTCTTCATCATCATCATCCTCCTCCTCAGATCGTGCTAACACAGATACTCATGACTATCTCTCGCCACCCGTCCCTATCAGTCATTGCCCCTCTTGCAGGTCTTCCACGCAGAATCCACATTGAACTGATTGATGTAATGTTTTTGCTTGTTTGTCTTACTTGTATGGTTTGTGTGATAGGAGGTAAGTGGCCTTACAGGTGCTTTTTTGTAGGGTGCTGCTTCCAAGATTTTTTTCAAGACAGCCTGCACCATCCTTTTGTATTCCCATCTAGCTTTTTCTCTTAAGTGTTTTGTTCATAGTGCCCAAGAATATGGCTCATTTTTTTTTTTAATTTGATAATTCGAGTTTGGTTTGGTTTGTTTTGTTTTACAGCATATCAACCTCAGTGGGTCATTTAATGCCGAAAGTTTTGAAATAAATCAATTCTTAATGGATAATACAATTTTTTTATAAATACATTTTTCTATTTAATCCATAGATGGGACCCTAACAGGTACTACCACTCCGGGTCAGAGAAGGGGTGCTCCACATTCCCCAAACCTTCAAAACTGGAACCTCACCATCAGATAGAGTTTAACGTCATTCCCAGGACATGTAGACCCGCAGCCACCGCCTTCTAGCACCCATATGATAAAAAAGGGTTGGGGCTTGCCATAAGGGCAATAGGGTTGGTGCTAGGGCTTGACGTGACCAGCCGATTGATCGGAGGGGGCCTCTCCGACCACCCATCTAGCCCAAGATAGGGCCAAAGTGGAGTATTGCATGTCATGAACTGCTCATCCACCTGGGTTCTATCCTTAAGCATCACGGGTCGCCACTCATGGCCAACAGGTTGCCCCATTGGGGGAGTCTTACCCCTCTGCAGAGGTGTATTCTAACGCCCCAGCCGACAGGGCGGTGATAATTCGAATGCTCTAAGAATATGAGGCATGGTGATATGGCTGTTTAGTTAGTTCTCTTTTATTTTTAATAGTAAAATGCATAGGCATCATTGATTATTTCTTTATTAAATATTAAATGTCAAATCTGAGTAAATTAATTATATCTTTTAAATCATTCCTCTGTTCCCTAGAACACAACATTTGAAGTATTCAGTAATAAAATCACAGAGATTGATTTAGTATAAGTTACATATGCTGAAAACTGCTCATTTTTATCAATAGGAGGTTGAGAGGGGAAAAAGAACCTAAAATATTTTGGTTATATACAATAAAGAGAAAGCATTGGAATAGAAAGTAATCTAGTTTTATTAACAGCAGTTACTGGTGACCAATTCTATCTGACAGTGATATTAATACTTGTTCTTGATGTTGAAGATATTACAAGTATTGGGTTGGTCAAAATGTAATATTAGACCAGTTAAGGTTGGTGATAGTGATCAAATCAAGACATTTCTTGAGAATAATCAACATTATATGATGAGAAAGATAACCAATATACTCAAAATACCCAAATCAAATGTTGAAATTCATTCATTTGCACCATCTTGGTAGTTATGATATTCACTTTGATATGTTACTTTCTCTATGATCTCCTTCTGGACAAGCAAATGATACCTTTAATCAATTGCCGCTACTAATCATACCAAGGCAACAAGTGATGAAACAGAATGTGAGAGTAGTTAAGAGAAAGGATGTAATAATCCATCAGGATAACACTAGACCACCTGTTTCTTTTGTAAGTGGAGAAAAATTATTACAGATTAGTTGGAAAGTTTTCACTTGTTTCTGTAGAATAAATACCATACTCACTGTAAAAGCAATATTCCAATTACCATCAAATTGGCAGACAAGGCAACAAGCAAGCCATAACTCAATACGGATATTGCATTGTTGCAAGCCTACTGCAGAATGGTAGGTTATTTATCGAGCACCATAACACCACAGAAACCAAGTAGCCAATCAGAACTCAAGGAATGGAATCACCCAAATGCATGAATGGAGTATTCCTGAGTGCCATAAATACCAGCTGCTTTGGGCACCAGTTCAAGTGTGCTTAGTTAGTTGTTGTTGTTGTTCAAACCAACAGTATACAAACTCATTTCAACAGTTTAGCATATTCATCAGATTTTGCATTACCATTTATTGCAGTCTTTATAGAATTTTCTTGAAATAAAAATGTGAATTTACTGGAAGATTGCCAAAGAAACCTACAGAATCTTATGTTGAGAAATGTAAACATTTTTGAAAAGATAGAATTGTGAAGTTGCATGAAAGATTGAAAAAAAAAAAAAAAAATAGTGATTGGTTTGGTTTGGTTTGCGGGTTATATAATGCCTGAGATATCAGAGAACATTAGTAATACTATTTAACCAATAGCTGGGGGAATGAGGGGGTTCATACCTTTCCCAAGGGTATTAGTCTGAAAGTGAACATAATAGCATGATTGGCATTTAAACTTGCTTACTATGATTTTTTCACTAGTGCTAGAAAAAGGAGATTGTTTTTGGCATCTAAGATGGAGCGCCACACCTACCATCAACTCGTCACTTTACTGCACAGATCACTGTGCTACTTATATGTTGAGTTGGTGAGGGCCGGTATTGAACCCGAAAACTTGCGGTCCTAGTCGGACACTCTACCAACTGAGCTAAACTGACCCAAAAATACATACACACATATGTATTTACCTGGAGGGATTGGGCATATGAACAGGATACAACATTAGGTCAATTATTTAAATGGAGTTTAACAGGTTTGAATTCAGAGTTTTCTTTTTCCTAGAGTGGTTGCCATATCAAGGTTAAAGAGCCCTGTCTGCCATACTATTTTACCCATAGCTGGAGGGAGAATAGTTGGATTCATACCTTTCATATGGTATTAGTGTTATGTGAAATGTATCCAGCTAAGTCTTGGATTTGAACTCAGGTCACATGTTCATTTCCTATGACAATAAACATTACACCATGAGCACCTCCATTTTCATATACATTATACACACACACATATGTCACATTCTATAAACTAAAATGTAAGATCATAAGCTTCTTAAAATAGTATTGGCTAATTGTATTAAAATATAGATTAAATATTAGAATTCCAAAAAGAATCAGTAGAATCAACCAGAAGCAATAGTAAATTGTAGATATTTAAATTGTTCCTTTCCTGAAATAAAATTTTCTAATTAAGCACTGAAAATAAGAATTCTATTCACAATTCCACTTTCTGTAAGTGTTTTTTTTTTTCTCTGTAAATACAGGGGTGCATAACACATACAAATACTTTATACAATTTTTTAAACAATCATATAAAATAAGCCTTGTCATTATTATTGGCACGCTTGAATTTTTGTATAATGCCTTCAGAAAGAAATGGAAATGCACAAAATTTGAATCAACAGACTATTCTAATAGGATATATAAAATAAATACTTTTCAACTTACATATACTAATTTTAAAGAGGAAATAAAAACTACAAGCTGGACAGTAATAAAGTGACTTTCTGGTTTAGCTCAGTCAGTAGAGTATCTGCCTCAGAACCATAAGCTTTTGGGTTTGATACTAGTCTCTGCCAACTTGGTGCATTAGTAGCACAGCTTGGAACTGTGCGTTAAAGTGGTGGGATGAGGGTAGGTGTGGCGCTACACCTCAGACACAAAAACAATCTCCTTGATCTAGCACTAGTGAAAAGGGGATAGACTGTCCGACTGATATCAACTATAGGCTACCCTGCCGACTTTACATTTGATAATAATGACTGCCTCCAAATGTATCTTCAAGTGATCTATAAGTGTCTTGAATCTGCTAGCTGGCCATTTCTCCTAATATTCCCTTGTAATTTAGCTAAGCTTTTGAACATTTCCAGGATTTATTTCCCTGTTAATAGAAACTTTTCAATAGGATTCAGTTCAAAATGCTTTGCTGGCCAGTTTAACAAACAATCTTATGTGATTTGCATCTTTATTGCATTAAAACAGGAGTCACCATATTACAGCCCGCAGGCCGGATCCGGCCCACAAAAGCTTTTTATCAGACCTACCAACGGTACTTGAATTGAAAAATTGAAATAAGTGAAATCAACCCACCGAACGAAATTGATTGATAAACATTTGAAAGCAATTCTCTTGATTGGATGTAACAATTCCAAACCAAACACTGATAATATCTTGAAAGGCAAACTTCAGTTTCACAAATCTCACTAAATATTTCTGCTAATGTTGCATTTTTTGATAATGTTTTGAAAAATATTTTGGTTAAATTTGTTTTTGTGCATCTTACACCACTCATCCCTGAATATACATGGCAAGATGAATTTTGTTTTACTTCTTTTTCTCAGAGCTTTCGTTCTGGATAGCAAGTATTGAACACAATAATATGACCTGCACTTGTCATTTTTTCAATTATCTGCCCACAGTGAAAGAAGTTTGGTGATCCTTGCATTAGAGAATACCAACTAAGCCAAATCTGGTTTTCTTATACTTCCATACCAAACATAAGTATCTATAGACCAAAGCTATAGGTCATTTTTTCCCTTTTTCAGGAGATAATCTACATGATGTACTTAAATCTTATGGGTATTTACCCAACCCATTTGCCACGGATAAACTGTGACACAAGGTCACAAGTAAGGGGCATCCAGCAAGAATCCAACTCAATATTCAATAGTAATGGATATGCAAGTCTAGCTTATTAATCATTACATTGCAACAGGATGCCCTTTTTACCCAGCCTGTTTGCCACGGGTAGGATGTAACATAATGTCACAAGTATGAGGCATCCAGTGAGGATTGAAATTGCTATTTAGTAGTAGTGGATATGTGAGACTAGCTTGCTAACCATTATACCATGATGGGATGCCCTAACTATGAATACAAGTATGATTATTTAACTAAGTAGTTATTTATTAAAAATTCATGAAATTGAGCTATTTAATATTTATTGAAATCATAATTTGAAAGATCTTTGGACTAATCTATTTTACTTGTTCCTAGCATAACCTGAAGATTGGAGAATTAACCAGGTGAAATATTGATGCAAAAAAATAACTAAAAAAATAAAGATAACTATTGTTGCATAGCCTTCTTTACCGGCACTAAATAGGTATATGTTATATACTGGTCTTTTCACGATACCAAATCATATAACGTTATATATCTTTCTTACTTCTTACTCTGTCGTCTATTCTTCTGGACGGCTTTGCTTATGATCGTCTATCATCTATCTTGGTCTGGTATATCTTCTAAGGTCTCGTCTGGTCTTCTATTGAGGATTCCGGGTCTGGTTTCTGTTGGGGGATCATTCCTTATCAGAAGCCCTGTGTCATTGTTTGTTTTTAGTAATAAACACAAGACTTTGATTTACGTCGATGTTACTTTATTCCAGATCCCCACCCAGACAATCTGCGCAGTGAGACTCACATCTTGCTAGCTTGGCTTCTAAGTTCTAACTGACTAACTGAGTTGCTTACTCCTTAAACCGGAAGGGGGCTTTCTATCGGGGTTTCCGGTTCTCACGGTTTATCCCGCAAGGCAAGGTCAGAGTGAGGTCAAGCATTGTCACTTACTCTCAAGGCCATCAGATGTACTGATCGCCATAATGATTTCTACACTACCTTAAAAATGTATTAGGGATCCAATTATTATGTAACACTATGAAGAAAAAAGCTTACAAGTTAAATTAATCAGAAGAATTAGAAACTTAATCATTTGTCTCTAATGGCCAATAAAAAAAAAAAAAACAACATATTTACAAAGCCTCAACAATTTTTATAATGAATAAGTTAAGATTTAATGTTTAGAATAGATGATAAGTACCTCTAAGATGAACCTTCAATCTTTGTCGCACAATGATGGAACATTTCAGTTATGTGATAGTTCGATGGACAAAGGCACGAAATATCTGAAAAACAATAGAAAAAAAAAATCCAAAATTTAAAAAAATATTCCATATATCCTAAATATTCATGTAATAAATTTTAACAAAGTATGATCATTTATTATTTGGTAATCATTGATAGAGCATGTATATTATATATAAGTTAGAGTAGCAAAGACATGAAGTCAACAGCGCTTGGTAACTGACAATTTCTTATCTATGCAATTTTCAAACCAAGTACTTGGTTTAAAAATTGCATAGACAATAAACTATCAGTTACTAAGCACTTTTAACTTTATGTCTTCACTACCCTAACTTTAATATATATATATATATATATATATATATATATATACCTTATTAGTATAAAGATTTATTAGAAATTATTAACTGCTGTAATGGTTCCTGTTAAGGTACATATGAATTTTTTCTAATTGAAGATTAACATTATTTTCAAAAGAAAATTTAAAATCAAACAAAGAGCTTATGTGATATCAAAAGTAGCACGAATACCAAATGATTGGGATTTATCAGAATGTTCTTCAAAATTAATTTTTTTTCTTCTCAAAATAAGAAGTAATTCAAGGCTTTAATAAAACAAACATGCAGTTCATATCAAAGTAAAAATCCTAAAAGTATTAAGTTGTTATTATTTCCTGTCTATTATTTCCTATGTTTCTATTATACTATTATACAACAGCAACTCCAGCAAGCATCACTGTTTTTTGCAGTCACTGCTCCAGAGACTGCCATTCAAAAATTGGTCTGTTCAGCCACTCACGCAGTTGCAGATTAAAAAAAAAAAAAAAAAAAGGACACAACTCCATCATCTTTAGTAAATGGAAGGATGACAACAAAATTATACTAGTAAAGCTATTGTCAGTAAATTTATAAAAAAAGGATCTTAGATAATACTTAATATGTGTGCAGTCAGGAACTGACTTTTGCAGAGAATCTAGATAATATTCAACTTTCAATTGGTCTCAGAAGCATTTCATAGTCTTTTTATGATAGAACCAAGTATTTCATTCACCAAATATATAACCATAAACTTACCCTCCCTAATAACCTACATTCTTACCAGCTTTACTTTTATCTCAAATTGCTTGTCAATCTTCTTTATTTCTTTCACTGTTATGTTCTAATCAGAAGATATAGCTACATCAATTATTTGACAATCTCCTAGGTTAGGGCAGATGATCACAATATCCAGGTAATAATGTTCAAGTACTAGGTCTGCTTGAAAATCACCATACTTTTGGCTTTCTTAGTTCCTCCATGACTTGAGTTAGGACATTTCATATCATTTGTTAGCTATATTTAGCTAAACTTGCTAGAGAAAAACCAATGAAGATTTTGATGACTATGTCTACCACTATTACTGCTACTATCATTATTATTATTATTATCATCATCATTACCCCCACCCCACCCTCCATCAAGTATTCAAAGTGCTTGAATAAAGTTAATCTCATCAGACTTTTTCACTTAAAAAAATATGGATTACTCTCACAATTGATAGATTTTTTTTATTTTTTTTTTTTTTTAATCACAAACACTTCAATGGGAAAATAACTACAAATAAATTATCTTATGATATAAAAAAAAAATTCTTCAAACCAAAATATTAATTTTTACTCTTTTGGCAAGTCCACCTAGGAGATTAGTCAGAAGTTTTGAGAATAGTTGTGGTGATAATGCTATTTACTAAAACACAAAAAAACAACAAAAAAACACACACACAACCTTAGTCATTAAATTTTTGGATTACTCATTTCAGAAACTCAAATAATCACTAAAACATTCTTCACATCACACTGATAAAACTATTCCAAGATTTAAGGTTTATGTGTTTAAATTCTACAACTGAGATATTTTGCTTTTTGTTTTTCAGTAGGATTTATTTATTATCCAATGAGAAAATTTATCTATTTTGAATAAACTGACAAAAATGAATTTTACTTATGAAGAAAAAATGTGACCATTTCAAAAGTAAAATTAATTTAAAGAATAGGAAATAAAATTCATTTTTTATATTGAAATTAATTGGCAAGTATGAAAACAATGGTAGAATAAAAATGAATAGTTAAAAAAAAGTGTTTAAATATTGATTAAAAATGCAAAAGCACTAATATTATTCTTCTATTTATTTTAAATGGTTAGATTTAATCTTCTGTCAGTTGTAAGAGTTCTTGTAGCTCAATCAATAGAGCAGCTGGTAAAAGTTAACCAGGTTTCTAAGGCAAAAGATTAGAGTCTGAGTCTTGACAGAAATTTATTCTTTATTTCTAATCAATAGTCTTTACTAAAAATGAAATATGGATTGTTTATATGAAAAGCAACAAAAATTAAGATGAAAAAATAAAAGCCAAATAAAATTAATGATGGTTAAAAACCCACAAGTTATTCTTTAGATGAAAAGATCAACAAAATCTATTAATATATTTGAAGGCAAGCACACACAGGGTTTGGTACACACTACCCTTCCACACAACTGGGGATGGCTGTTTGGGGTGCCCTAGAAGGGTGGGTTTCATATATTTCATTGGGGAGGAGGCGTTTCATGTGGTAGGGAGGGTGGATGAGACCTTAGCACCAGCCCTGAGTACAGATATTTATCTTTTCTCAGTTATAATTTATGTAGTAAAAGTAAAGTCATCGGGTGGCCTAAAGTCGTTATCAACCAGACAACGAGGGAACCTATCCCCTTTTCCCTAGCATTAGACCAAGGAGATTATTTTGGCATCCGAGGTGGAGAACCACACCTACCATATGCTCCTCACTTTACCGCAAAAATCCCTGTGCTACTCCTACGCCGAGTTGGCGAGGGCCAGTATCGAACATGGAACATTGTGGTTCCTAGTCAGACCCTCTATCGACTGAGCTAAACCATTTCCGAAGAAAGAGGTTCCAACATCCTTTTCTTATTAATTATATACCTAATGAAGACTGAAAAATCAATCAGCCAGAACGAACACAAAGAAATAGTTCAACTGTCCAAATAAAATTTGCAATATGTACCAAAAATTTAAATAAACAGTTACTCCTTTTTTTAAATGAAATTAAAGGTAATATAGTGCACATTGTTTATAACATGATGGGTGCCATCTTGGTGTAATGGTTAGCAAGCTAGTCACGCAGATACATTAGTCCTGTAATAGTGAGTTTGATTCTTACTAGATGTCCCATATTTGTGACGTTGTGTCACATTCTACACATGATGAATGGGTTAGGTAAATATCTACTTATTTCAATTTATTCAGTATATTATTTACTACTTATATGACATACTTTGCTGTCTTACCTAAAAAGGGACATTTACATTTGACTTTTTATAAAGTCCATTTATATTTTGAAGATATCAAATCTTTCTTTTTCTACACTGTTTGAAGGAGGTGGTTTAGCTCAGTCGGTAGGGCATCCTCCTAGGAATCGTGAGGTTCCTGGTTTGATACTGGTCCCCACCAACTCAGCACTTGAGTAGCAATCTTATTTGTGCAGTAAAGCATCTGGAAGAGTTGAAGGTAGGTGTGACGCTCTACTCTAGCAAAAACAATCTCCCCTGTCTAGCACTAATAAAAAGGGGATAGACTCCCTCATTGTTCAGCTGATACCGACAATAGGCAACTATGAAGACTTTACTATAAAATAACTAAGTGGAGCAAAATATATTCTATTTCATAATTAAGTGGGTGTTTGTGATACATATAAATTAATCCAAAACAAAAATTATTTGTATGTATGTACATACAAAATCTATTTTCCTTAAATGATATCAAAACTGATGATTTGATGAATCAATAACTAAATAATAATAAGAAGAACAAAAACAACAAAATCACAGAAACATTAACAAACCATTATATACATAGATAATATAAATATATAAATACCACGGTTTTCATAGATATGTAAAGTGAAATTTTTTTTATGAAAGAATAATTTGCAATTTTGCAACTAGCCACATGTTGCTGATATGGTAACATGGATCTTACTCAAATCTAATAAATAATGATTTGTACAGTGCAGCTGCTGTTAGCAGATAATATCAAATAAAAAGCAATAAATGTCCACATAATGAAAATAGAAAATTTCTTTTAAGTGTCAGGAAATCACAATGAGGATAAGAGTTGAACCAAATTATTTCATATGTTTCTATTTTCCATGTAGAAATGTATCCATAGTGAGAAATTATAAAGTGATTATCTTGTAAAGGAAAAAACAAAAATTTAAATATTGGCAGGCTACAAAGCTTTAAGCTGATGCAGGTCAGTAATATATAAGCTTGATAGAATGTGTATGTTCTCAAAGAAAACAAGATCGGTTTAGAGGAAGAAATTGAAGTGAAGGCAGTCATAGAAGAGGATATAAAACAGGCCATGTATGGTTTGTGTTAACAAAAGAGGAT
The DNA here is from genome assembly GCA_023376005.1 of Doryteuthis pealeii. Taxonomy (NCBI): domain Eukaryota; kingdom Metazoa; phylum Mollusca; class Cephalopoda; order Myopsida; family Loliginidae; genus Doryteuthis; species Doryteuthis pealeii. Next base: position 22,357,241 of record CM042148.1, read on the forward strand.
CATTGAGAAGAGTTGATGGCCTCTTTCTATTGATTAGGTGGACTCTTTCTGTACACAATAAACAGAATATAGAAATGATTGTAACCTTACTCTAGCACTCTTTTTTATGAAAGGAATATTTCTAAAAAGATATATTGGAATGTCATAATTTTTTAATAAATAAATCACATTTAGATATCTAAAAATTTAGTTTACTTGTGATATTCTTAATTCTTAATTGTAAAAGCAAAATTATAAAAGGTTAATTATTAGATAATTTTTTTTCTAAATAATCAACTCTTAATTGAATAAAGCATTTAGAAAATTTATAAAGAATGTATGTGTGTAATAAATGTTTTTCAAATATTAGAATTTTCAGTTGCAAAGGAACTTTAATGATTGATTTATTAAAAATCATTGATTAAAAATAAGTTACTGGTTACAACCTCAATTTACTTGTATAGGATAAAAATGTAATGTTATTTATTGACATATATTGTCATATAAGTTACATTTAGACAGCAATCTTGGAGACATATTTTGTTAAAAACTAGAAAGTTCTTTTGAATTTTTTACTGATTTTTTGCATATAACATATGCATATTTTTGCATTCAATCGATATGCAACTATATATGATATAAATATACATATATAAGTTAGATACACAATATTTGAAATGTACTAAATTTAGATAACTGAAAGTTATGGAAGCAGATAATGAAAAAAAAAGAACAATGGTTTGACATGGATAATAAATGTCATACTTTAAACTGGGAAGCCATTTATTTATTTTTACTCATAAAAAAAAAGAGTAATCTTGTAATAATTGCACATAGGAGTGCAGTGACGCTGATAGCTTTTTGATTTAGTGCATCCTGGGACACATATTTGCTTTGAATGAGTCCCCGGGAAAATTCATGGGTCCCAACTAAAGCCTTGTAATCTATCCTGTGTAATTCCTTTCTAAGAAACTATTGAAATGTATTTACAGTTAGCTTGAAATGGTGAGGGAAGAAAAAAGAAAAACACTGGGACGCATGGATATGATTTTACTGCATTCTTTTAGATTTTTGTGCATCTGGGACACAGGACGCGTACCTATCAGCATCTCTGGGAGTGTATGAATAAGTCTTCAGCCTAAGATATAATTATTAGCTGGATTTTGATTTGAATATTCCATTGTATAATATTTGACCTATGTGACTAATATTCACCACGGAATTAAGTTCATTGACAAAGAAGGAAATTATGCTAAAAATAAATTTAAAAAAATAAAGTTTGTTTTTCATAATTAGTCTAGATACTTATTGATTTACTTACACATATCATAGGGCATCCCAAGCTAGTTTCATAGATCCATTACAACTAAATAGCGAGTTTGATCCTCACTGGATGCCACATGTGTGACATCCTACCCATAGCAAACAGGTTGGGTAAATACCTACTTACATATGTCATCAATAAGTTTGTAGTAAATTAATAAAATTTTACAATTCTTCATGGAGTGTAAATGAAAACAGACATGTTTATAAACATCTCAAAAATGATTGTTAGACTTTATGGTATCAAGACTTTGAAAAATTCTTGTATACTTATTCTTAAGTTTTCTAATGTCTGCCTTTCAGGTTGGAGTTCCTTCTTTGTATCAGGGTTTTCCTTTTGGTTACCATTAATTTCAAAATCTATACTACACTTCCTTACATAAATGATAGACTATGCCAATTCATTATGTAACAAAATTATGTATTCGATTGCTGTTGTTAAAAAGAAAAGATAATTGAATTTACACCTAAGTTTCTGCTAAAATTTGTTTTTCAATATTTATCATTATGTACAATATTTACATTTACACTTATCTAGATATAGTGTTTTGGCAAAAATCTTAAGACTTTTTCTTTTTTTTTTTTTTTTTACCTACAACAATTATCAGTCTATAAAACCTGATGATAGCTTTTTCCGAAAGTGATTATAAGGTTAAATATATATTTGGAAAACCATCTAAGAATGTAAAAGAAAAAATATATATGACATTGTTATGGTCAGTCAATCCTAAACAAATAATTTGAGTTTGGACAATTTAAATTTTTTTTGAAACACTGATTTAGATAAATGAATCTTTAATGTTCAGTTTATATGTGCAATTGAAAATTTAATTGCATATCAACCTTCATGGGTTATTTAATGCCAAAGCCATCATTGGCTTTAGCAGTAGTACTATTTAACCCATAGCTGGGGGGATTAGGGGTTCATACCTTTCCCAAGGGTATTAGTCCAAAAGTGGACAGAATAGTGCAACTGGAGTTCAAACTCACTACAATGTTTCAGTCCAGCATTTTGGTCACTACACCACAGGGACTATCTCCTCTCATATTTGAAAAACATTTATTATATACACATCTTTATATGTATTTAATTCTGAATTAAAAAGATTTAAAAAGATTTTTGCCAAAACACTATATCTAAATAAATGTGAATGGAAATATTGTTACATAATAATAGATATTAATTGAGAAACACATTCTAGCAGAGTTTTAGGTGTAAATCAAAATAGAAATCAACTTGTCTGGTATTAATAAATGTAAACATCTTCTAATACTAAAGTGAATATGCTTAGCACACAACTAAAGACAGCAGAACTAACAATTATTTCTGTAACTCCACCTTCAAGTTACTCATAACATTGATATAAAGAAAATTAAAAAATAACAGCATCTCTTTAAAAAAACAGAAAAATCTTAACAAGCAACTTGCAAATAAATGAAATGTTATTGAAGAGAAAGAAAATACTTATAAAAAAATGAGTTCCCAACATGAATTAACTTTTTTTTTTTTTTTGCCTATAACAATTATCAGTCTACAAAACCTGATGATAGCCTTTCCCGAAAGTGATTAGAAGGTTAAATATATATTTGGAAAACCATCTAAGAATGTAAAAGAAAAAAATAGATATGTCATTGTTATGGCCAGTCGAATCTTTACAAATATACCTAAAAGAGAATTTCCTACCCAGATATCCAATGGTATAATTTTTTTTGCCAATACTGATTAATTTTGAACATAAAAAAATATTTTTTAAAGATTTAGAAATCTGATTGATTGTCATTTCTTTATAGCTTTTCAAACAAATGAATTAAAAACATTGAAACTTCAACTATTTGACATTTGTTGAATGGTTTGTTTGGTTTGGTTTATTTGTTTAGTAGCGTATCAATTCCTTATGGGTTAATTAATGGTCAGAATTTGATTCATCTCTAAATGTTTGATTGTAATCATAACTATATTTTCAATGTTCCATTGCATTTTAAAAATCCACTTTTTCTATAATCATTTCTTTACACACAGTTATGTGATATCAAGTACTCCCATCTAATACTAATAATTTGCACACAGTTGTATAGTTTCAAGGGTTCTAATCTATGACTAATAATTTATACACAATTTATTATTATTATTATTTGTTTGCCACAGTTATATGGTTTCAAGCATTCCTATTAATTTTCAAACATATCTGACTCATAGAGGAGACCCTAACAAAATACTAGCATTTCAAGTCAGAGTGGACCATGAAGTAATAGCATTGAAGTACCCCACACGCTCCAGAATTCCCCAAAAAGAACTAATTCTACCAAAATACTTTTTAATGATCTAACAGCAAGAAGACCTAATCCTACTTAAATACTTTTCTGATCTAATAGTAGAAAACATCTAATACTAAAGTGAAGCAGGAAAAGAAGTTATACTAAATATTTCTGATTGCTACCAATTTTTAATTGCTTTTCATAGATTAAAGAATGTTTTAAACAGCTTTAACCTAAGCACAATTAAGTTATTGCCTGATTACTATGAAGACCTGGTATATATTAGATATATATTAACATTTATACAATACTTAGTAAAGCTTGTTTATATAACTTTTGTGCTAATGACATTTTTACTATAGTCTGTTAATGGTATTTCATGGTAGTAGACAAGAAGAAAGAGTGAATGAGTAGGCAATATGAGCAATCAACTACTCTATAATTACCTGTCCAACTATAAACAACAAAATAAATGGAGGAAAATAAAGATTTCTTTTTTGCATGCATGAATAAAATAACATGGAAGTATGATCTCAACTTCTGACAAATCTGGTAATTTGAAATAGTGATAGTTATCAGATTTTTATGTATTGTATTAGCAAATTTCAGTCTTTTTAAAAAAAATTGCAAATACCTTTTCTATAAAGAAACTTCACAATTCAAATTGTAAGGACATCTATAAATTATTGGAAATCATATATATATATATATAATGACACATTTCAGTTTTTTTAATTGCAAATACCTTTTCCATAAATAAACTACACAGCACAAATTTTCTTATAAGTTTATGAATAATCATAATTATATATACTAGCAAAATAAAAAAACACCCTCCGGGCAATGTAAAAAGAGATTTTTGAAACATATTGCCTGAGGGGTGGGAATTAAAAATTCAACGTCAGCGAGTTTGTACCCTAAGTAAGTAAAATCATCAAATTCATTAAAGATTAAAAAATAAAACAATTTGAAATGTAAATTTTGAATATGTATTAAAATAAAACAAACTATATATAGATATATAATACCAGTCATGTATTTATTAAAACTTGTTTTACAAAACAATGAGGACTGTCTAATGTTGCATGTTCAAATTTTGAGTGTATTTATTCTATGTTATGATGATTTTGGGTAATGTGACGTAAGCAGTGACGTAGTTTTTGTTACAGACAAAAACCGGAAGTGAATCTCCATTATTAATAGAGATGTATAATTAAAGAAAGACAGAGGATTGAATTATATGCATAATTTTAAGGACATCTATAAATTATTGGAAACCATAGAGTATATAATAGAAATTTCTAAAAAAACAAAAAAAAAATAGAGTTTTTATATATATATATATATATATATATATATATTATATATTTTTCCGACTTTCTGTCAAGCCATGAATAGACATGAAGTCATTTTATGGTGGGGAGCCTCACACAAATCAAAACTCATATGGCCATTACAAAAATGCTTGGTCCCATTGACATTCCCTCTCAGGGGTGCCTCAGGTGCTGGGCAATGAATCCAGCCCTCACCATTTTAGGCAAGGGGGCAGGTGCTGCCTGGGAGGAAGGCCTCCTGGGACCAAGTGAATAATTTTTATCCTCACCTACTTGTGCCAAAAAGCGAGTATATATATATATATATATATATATATATATATATATAATATAAAAATAAATAAAAACAAATCATATGACCTCAAGAAATATAATATCTTTATATACTTACTCGTATTTTTTTGTAAGGTTTGATTTGAAAATGTCCTGCTCTCTATACTGTATACAAGCACATTTTTCTTCTTCTGAAAATGATTTTGTCTTCAATGTTTTTCTATATCTAATGCAATTAATTTGATTCTGTGTTGAGAAATTAAGTATAATTTACATGTACACCACTGATATTTCAGCAGATGATAGTCAAGTAACTTTTTAAAATCCATTAAAAAAAAAAAAAAAAAAAAAAGAAAAGCACATCAATTTAAATAAGTTGTAGATATAGTTTTCAATTTTGTAATGTTTTTGGAGTTTTTTCTATAGTGATCTAGGAGAAGAAAGATTGGACTGTAATGCCTGCCTAAGAAATGGAATACATTAAGGGAATTGATTCATCAAAGGAGTATTTTATAGCTATATACATTGGTTAAAGTTGGAGGTGTGTGGCGTAATGGTTATCATTGTAGGAAATGGACTCAGCAATCCAAATTCAAATACAAACAGATGAGGCCGTTTCTATTTCACATAGTACTAATACTCTTGGGAAAGGTATACACCTATTCTCCCTCCAGCTAGTTGTAGAAAAAAGTTTTTCTCTCTACCACTGTTTTGGTGTTCAAGGTACACCTTCCTCAGGAGAACACCGAAACCATTGAACAACTATAAATGCTCTATATTTTACGAAATATATTGAGCCCTTTTGGATTAACTACTTATACTAAACTTTTTATGAATTTTGATGAATATATATATATATATATATATATATATATACACACATATATACATATATATGATGGACTCTCCTGTCGATTGACGTATGAGTGTTCATACAATGAACATCCACACAGTGATTTGTTTATAGTGGTGAAGGCTTGTTTTGGACCATCCACACTTTTTGGCACAATCGATAGGTGCATCAAGTGTTGCCATAAAACCAATCAACGACCGACCTCAGGAATTTTGAATTCAGAGTTATCCCTCACCTAGACTGGTTACCTACCCAAGGCTGAAGGGCCCAGTCTGCCCTACTATTTAACCCATAGCTGGAGGGAGAATATATGGATTCATACCTTTCCCACGGTTCTTAGCGCTATGTGAAATGCCAACAGCTTCGTCTAGGAATTGAACGCAAATCGATGAGTCCATTTTCCACGACTCTAACCACTAGCCCACATGCCTACATATATATACACATACATACATATATTGGTTAATATACCAACCTTGCAAGCTAAGAAAAGTGAAACATTACTGAGCGCTTTAAAAAAATGTACTTAATGCTGTCCATCAAACACCTATTAGTTCACCAACTGCTTTTTCATATGAAGAAATAAAAGAGATAAAATATCAAGATTTGATTTAAATATTGATTTTAAGAAACAAATAAGCATAAGAAAAAAAATTAAAAATCAAAATTGCTGAACAGAATCAAGTGATGACAATTGATTGGATGCAAACTGAAATTGGCTTCAATTGAACTGTGTCAATTATTAATAAAAAAAATAAATAAAAAAAACTTTAGAATTACAAATTGCTGAATAATCATTTCCATATCTGATTTGAATAAAAGGCAGGTGTAAACAAATAGAAATATAGTTTTGTTGTTGAAGAAAAGAAATAAGAAAAATAACTGTAAATGAATCCACTAGTTAAAAGTAACTGTGCGTCTTATCAGTAATTGTGTTGAATGTTTTAGCTTCACCCTGGTTATACTTAAATATACTTTTAAATAAAAAGGGGATAGACTTCCTTGCTGATCAGCTGGTACGAACAATAGACAACTCTGCTGGATTTACTTTAATTTTTAAATCTCTTATATAAAGGAACTGTGTGGATATCTAGAAGTTATAGACAGTAAATGGTGAATTGAGAAGAAATTTGATTTTAACACCAGGAGAATAATAAGCAACTTGGAAATATATTAAGCCGTTACTAAAAAGAAAAGAAAAAAAATGTGTTATTCTAACAAATAAACAGCTATCAACTGTAAAAGTGAAAGATTACAGTTACTGGATGAGATTAGAGAAATTAGGATTAACTACTTTACTTGAAAGAAGAATGGGTGGTGATCTAATTAAGACTTTCAAAATAATAAATGGAATTTCCAATTATGGTAGACATTTTTTTTTCTCCTCGACTGGAAACTGTCAAGGCAGATTTAAAAAATTACGTCTATTAACCAATTGGATTTAAAAAAAAAAATTTTTTTTGAACAAATTGTCTAAACAGATTTTTAAAAAATGGTAAGAAAAGAATTTAAGAGGGTATTTTTGGGAGCTAATGAAATACTTAACAAAATTTTATCTGTATATAGATATTACATTAAATAGTATATGTGATCTGTGCAATGATTTTTAAATTCTTTTGTTGTTAAAGTTTGTGAGAAGATAGAAAAAAAAGAGGAAATGCCCAAGGAAGCAAAACAAACAAACAAATAACTGTAATAATATATTTTTGACTTATTATGACCATTAACAGTCAGTTTGAGAAAGTATACTTTCAATGTATGTCTTCTTGCCTTTTCTTTGTTTCTTTTTCTTTTCTTTGTCATCTTGTATATATTCAATTTATGTCTTCTTTTTCTTTATATATATATATATAATATATATATATATATATATATATATATATATATTATTTTTAAATTTTCAAATGAAGCTCCATTAAACATCATTATTAATAATTTTGATTCGTATTATCCTTCATCTTCCCAATTGTAGTTTCCATTTATTGAAACTCATGTCATTTCTGTGACAGTGATGAACAGTGTGAATCAGAAAGAAGAATAATAAAATGTGTAAAACAATAACAACAAATATGACAACAACCAATCAGAGAGACAGGAATATTGAGAGGCTTTTATAGGCATCAGTTGTACTTCTATCATACCATCTAGGCTCATGTAGATAAGATGGTAAAGCAGCTAGTACAAAGAAGCAAACTTCACTGTGACAGAAGAGGACATGAGTTTCAGTTCCACCAGAAACTTATTCTTTATCTCTTAACATCCTATCCTCATTCCACCGGCCGGATGTCACATTCATTTTCCTAATCTACCCCAAATGATAGCCTTTGTTTAAATGTAATATTAAACATATTTAGAAGTTATTTCTCTGAATGTTTGAGATGAGGCTTGAAGATTAGTATTATCTGTGTTGCTCAGACTATTGTCCCCATCTTCATTGTTATTTGTACAACGTTTCGGCCGATATGCCCTCCGGCCTTCTTTAGATATTTCTTGTTGGACTCGGGAACCTTCTTTTCGAACTCGGGAACTTTCTTGTCGTAATCAGGAGCCATCACGGAACTTTGAACCTAACCCTTTATTTAGTCCACGGGGTTATCCTGTTCTCATTCCACTAACCATAGCTGGGGTAGGAGTTGTGTTAATTATTTTTCTATGTTACTGCCTCTACTGAGGATTGAACCCGGAATTCAGAGATAACTGTCACTTAGAACTGTCTTAACGTAATTACCTTGTTCAATTTGGACACATAATATTTAGAAGTCTTTAATTTAAGGGAAATAACAGGTAACTTTAGATGCTAAGGCCATTTTTAGCCATTTTTTGATAAATTCTTATAAGAATGGGGCTCTGGACTTAGAAAATTCTCAACAGGATGTAAAGAGTTATACTTGCTTCCAATGAGAAGGACTATCGCTATTACTACTGAATAGTGGGTTCAAACCTCACTGGATGCACCACACACGTGACCTTGTGTCACATACTACCAATGCCAAAGAGGTTGGGTAAATACCTATTTGCTTCCAATGGTGCTATTTCTTGATGTTGTAGAAATGATGAATTAGGAAAAAGATTAAAGATAATACTAGCCATAATCTTTGATGATGATGATTATATTTTTACAGTAGAAAGATTGATTTATTTGAATTATAGAAAATTGATAAATGTACATCAAGTGATACATACGGCAGGTAATGTGTCAAATCTTTAAATATCTAATTAATTTAAAATTACTTAAAAATCATTATGTGAATATATGATTTAAATGAAACATTATTCTTATTTTCCTATAAAATGTTTCTGAAAATATCGCTTATTTTATATTATCTTTAATTGATATTTTCATTTTACAAAATTAGATTTCACCATTTGGAAATTCCTATTAACTGTCTAGCAATTATACTGATTAATGAAGTGTGTGTGTGTGTGTGTGTATATATATATATAATATAATATAATATAATATAATATATAATATAATAGAGAATCTGTTGGGAAGTATATGATTTTTTCAAAATTCAAGGCAGAAGTATTTTAAAGTTTTGTTTGAGTCATACATATGAAGTTGCAATTACGTAGCTGCTCATATATAGCACATTCAAAATTTAAATTATACTAGTTTTGACAAATCTGATGATTTTTCAAATATATTATTGGTTGTTTTTGACTATAGGGATTTATAACTTAATAAGTATATTAATTTTGTAAATATTTATAAAGTTCTACAATGGTTGCCATGGCAAATGTACTGAATTCTAATTGATGGAGTGGTAATATTATCAGCTAAATAAAATGTAGGATCATGTTACCATTGAGAGAGAGAGAGAGAGAAAATACTAAAAAAACATTGTGCAGTCTATAGATTTCCAAAATTTGATCAAATGAATTAGAAGCAAAGAATTATATATATATATATATATACCCACACCCCTCTGCATGAGTAGGATGTGACATAAGGTCAATTTTTAAGCAAAGTTGAACGAGTTTGAATTCAGAGTTTTCCTTCTTCTGGATCAGTAGCCTTATCAAGGTTAAAGAGCTCAGTCAGTCCTACTATTTACCCATAGCTAAGGGAGAATAGTTGTATGCATAGATTTCCTAAGGGTATTAGTGCTATGTGAAATGCAAACAGCCTCATCAAGGATATGATAGAAAAGAGATTATGTGTATGTATTTTTTAAATTTCTATGGTAGAATATGGATATTTTCAAAAGTACGTTTTAATAAGGAAAGGAACTATTTGAATAATTCTCTTTGTCTATATATATATATATATATATATATATATATATATATATATACACACAGGGCAGTTGTGTGTATATGTGTATGTCCGGAGGAAACTTTGAAAATAAAACAATTAACGACAAAGTAAATATATATACATGTTAAATATCACCAGGGCTTGGTTTTTGAGCAACAAATAATGAAGATTTGTTTTATTCATGAAGATAATTAAAAAATAAAATCTAAATGATACAGCATGACATTTTTTTTGCATTAAGTATTTTAAATAGGAGACATGAATTTTTCTTTTCATATTGTTTGGATCAACACAAGGTCTTTTTTACATGGGGATTTTAATGGGGCATCTACAAGGATCCAACTTGCGATTCAACAGTAATGGATCTCCGAGACTACCTTTGTTTTATCCCCCTTTACACAGGCGATGCTGGTAGCCGCTTCTAGTATAATAATAAAGATGAAGACAACAGTCCGAAAAATCTAAATAATACAAGTGTGATTTTTTATATACAAATAAATGATGTATTTTAATTTAGTGCGTCCTGGGATGCATGTATTTGATTTGAATGAGTCCCCAGGAAATTTGATGTGTCCCAACTAAAGTTTCTTAATAAATTGTAAAGTTTTTATCTATGAACAACTAAAGCTGTCTAACCCTACCTTCCTACCTTGTACCCCATAGCATGTAATTCATTTTCAAGAAAATATTGAAATATATTTACAGTAAGCTGGAAATGGTGGAGGAAGAAAAATACTGGGACTCATGGATACAATTTTACTGCTCCTTTTGGATTTTTATGCATCAGTGACGCAAGGACACATACCTATCAGCATCTCTGCAAATAATTACAACCCAACGATCTCATCAATAAATACATTTCAGACTTATCTTTCCACAGAACTTAAAGTGTTTCTTTGAAAACCGTGATAAACAACTAACAATTTTACTGACTTTATGAAGAATGAAGACTTTTAAGTCTATGCTCAAGGAAATAATATATTAACCTATTCAATTCATTAAAGAAAATGGCCATGCTTGTATCTCTCTTGCAGTATCAAGCATAAAATTTTATCTTAAAATGTAAAAATAACATTTCTAATTAAAATTTAACCCATAAAATTAAAGTATTCAAATAATAATAATAATAATAATAATAATAATAATAAAACCTGGTATTTTCAATTTGAGCCTTGAAAGCATTAATTAGAATTTTGTTTCAAGAAACCACATAACTCATATAATGAAAGACTGGTTACATATTAAGTTGAATTCTAGCTTTAATATTGGCTATGCAATGAATTAAAAAAAAAAAAAACATTGTTGCATAATCAAATATAGTAAAACTGAATCTCTAGTAATTCTGTATTATGGAAATTATAATAAAAGCTTACTGAGAGTGAAAAATATACTTTTCATTCTATATAAACTAGGTAGGTAAAAGAGTTTGGTAAATCATTAAGGATGAAACTAAATTTTCTTTATAAAAATGCCAAGAAATCAGAAAACTTTCAATGGTGTATTTTTTGTGGTTCATATTTGTTTTATATTCTCTGTATATCAATGAGGCACATGGTGTAATGATTATCATCATAGGAAATGGATTTGGTGATCAGAGTTCAAATCCTCGATGAGGATGTTTGCATTTCACATGGTGCTAATACTGTCTGGAAATATATGCATCCAACTATTCTCCTTTCATCTATGGGCAAACAGTATGGCAGACTGGGCTCTTTAACCTTGGTTAGAAAACTAGTCTAGGTGATGGAAAACTCTGAATTCAAACTTGTTAAAAATCTGCTTAAGAAATTGACCTTGTGCTGCATCTTGCTCATGTGGAGGTGTGTGTGTGTATTTGAGCAGCATTCTTTCATTTATACATGTAGAATTAAACAAAAGGCACGTATCCTGTTTAACAATTTTATTAACAATCTTTTTGAGATTTCCGGCCAACTTTTTTACATTTCCCCTGCTAGTTACTCTCACTACTACTAACTTGAAAAAACTGGAACATAAACACATCACCCCTGATGATGGCACTTCAAAGTGCCGAAAGTACTTGGGATAAGAAATTTGGTGGACTATTCTACGGATTCCATCCAAATGTAAAAAAGTTGTCCAGAAAGCTTGAAAAGATTGTTAATAAAATTGTTAAACAGGAGACGTGCCTTTTGTTTAATTCTACATACACATCACACATATATATATATAGGAAGAGCGTGGTGTAATGGTTAAAGTCATGGGAAATGGATTCATCGCCAGAGTTCAAATCCTGGATGTGGTAATTGCATTTCACTTAGTGCTAATACCCTTGGGAAAGGTATGAATCCTACTCTCCCTCCAGCTATGGATAAATAGTAGGGCAGACTGGGCTCTTTAAACTTGGTTAGGCAACCGGTCTAGGAGAAGGAAAATTCTAAATTCAAACCTGTTGAACTCTGCTTAAAAAATTGACCTTGTGTCATATCCTGCTCGTGCAGAGGGTTTGGTATGTGTGTGTATGTGTATATATATATATATATATATATATATATATATGTCATTGAATTACTTTATAACAGAAAAGTTTATTTGGTTTGGTCTATAAGGTAAAAATAAAAGGTACCTTTTTTTTTCAACATTAACATTATTGAACAACATATTTACTGTTTTGTTCCACTATCATCAATTATCTTTCTGTCAACTTCATAATTCCATCCTCTAAGAAGAGTTTATCTTTCTCAACTAAGAATTGGTGAAACTGCCTTACAGGGTTTCATTAAGAGAATTCTGAAAGACCCCAATAAATGGCCAAGCTGAAAAAGGTGTGATAGATGATAAAATTCAATGAAAACCTTTAAGCTATGCCTGTAACAATTTTTGCCTGGTCATCAAATAAACATGTCTTTCATTATCCTGATGAAATATTAATTATACCTTTTCTTTTAACTAATTCTAGATGCTTTAATTGACCTAATTGGGAGCAATACTTGTTCAAATTGTTTGCGTCTCCAGAAGAAGCTTATATTAGGATTATCTTTTAATCCCACCATATATACACATCACCTTCTTTGGATGAAGACTAGCCTTTGGCATAATTAGTAGTGGCTCATTTCAATTACCCCATGTAGCTACAAATAACCAATTTTCATCACCAGTCACAACTTGTTAAAAAATTTTTTTTTTAAATAGAGAGAGAGAGAGAGAGAGAAAGAGAGAGAGAGAGAGAGAGAGAGAGAGAGAGAGAGAGAGAGAGAGAGAGAGAGAAGATACCCCCCACCCACAAAAAAAAACCCAACTACCTTATATTTAAGAATCAAAATCATACATGAAAATATGACCGATGGCCTTAACCATATTATTGGAACTGACATACTTTTTTGTAAAATGATTTTATTATCATTTTATTAGTTTGGTTTGGTTTGTTTTATGGCATATCAACCTCAGTGGGTCATTTAATGCTGATAAAGTTTTGAAATAAATCAATTCTTAATGGATAATACAATTTTTTTATAAATACATTTTTCTATTTAACCCATAGATGGGACCCTAACAGGTACTACCACTCCGGGTCAGAGTGGACCAGGGAGCAGTGATGAAGGGGTGCTCCACATTCCCCAAACCTCCAGAACTGGAACCTCACCATCAGATAGAGTTTAACGTCATTCCCAGGACATGTAGACCCTCAGCCACCGCCTTCTAGCACCCATATGATAAAAAGGGATTGGGGCTTGCCATAAGGGCAATAGGGTTGGGAAAATCATATAGGTGCTAGGGCTTGATGTGACCAGCCGATTGATCGGAGGGGGCCTCTCTGACCGCCCGTCTAGCCCAAGATAGGGCCAAAGTGGAGTATTGCATGTCATGAACTGCTCATCCACCTGGGCTCTATCCTTAAGCATCACGGGTCGCCACCCACGGTGAACAGGTGGCCCCATTGGGGGAGTCTTACCCCTCTGCAGAGGTGCAGTCGGTGCATTCTAACGCCCCAGCCAACAGGGTGGTCATTTTATTAGGTATAAACTATCATGCATATTTCACTACTATATAACAATGATAAAATACAGATTTGGTTTTGTTTGGTTTCTTTGTTTAATAGCATAACAACTTCATGGGTTATTTAATGCCAAAACATCCTTGTAGAAGAATAGTAGTGGTACTATTTAACCTATTGTTGGAGGGATGAATGGGTTCATACCTTTCCCAAAGATATTAGTTAAAATGTAAATGTAATAGTGCAATTAGAGTTTGAACTTGCTTACTACTATATCATAGTCCAACATTTTAGCCACCACACCTTGCCACTCCATGCCACGTCCCCACCCAATCTTCATATATCAAAGCATTTTGATAGTTCATTCATTCTTGAAAAAACACATTCCATAATATCATGACGTGATTTTGAATGGTTTAAATTGAAGTGAATATCCATTGTTTGCATACTCTTGTTTTATTGCAATATGGAGTGAGTAAATTCTCACAAATGAGAATGTAACTAATCCTAAATAAGTAATGATATTTGCTGAAGGAGAAATCCTGTTAATTTAAGTCCTATTTCATCCTTTAACTCAACATGTATTAATGTCTTATCCATTCAGAAAGCTTGGGCTGAACTTTAAACAACACATGACTCAGAAACTTAAGCTTTGAAATATTTTTCCCTTTGAAAATGACCACTGGTTTTAATTTTGCTTCATTCAACAAACATAAAAATGTATGTGTATATTTGTTTTATGTGGAGGGCTGTTGTTTTCTCACTGACAGTGTAGCTTCTGAAAATGTTTTGTGTATCAAATTCTCTATGCTCATATTGCCTCTTGCTGACTGTTCACTTGAACACAAGTTTGCATTCAACAATTAAAAAAATTATTACTCTGAATAATAAATAATAATAATAATAATAATTAAGAATAATAATTAACACCTGTATCTTTCAAAGCCTCCATGATTCCTGTAGTCTGCCGACACTATACCTGTTGCTCCTCTCCACACACATATGCACACACACACACACACACACACACATACATGCATATTACTACTGTAAACTGTTCATGTTCCTGATACTAATACATTATTCTGTGTACTTGACATGAGACTTTGATGAGTTGTGGTGTATCTGAGCACTGTACACAATGAATTTCATTATTATTATTACCCTAGATATGGTTAGTGGAATGAGAACAGGATTCCCCTGTGGAATGAATAAAGGGTTGGGTTCCAAGTTCTGTGATGGCTCTCAATTACAACAAGAAGATTCCCCGTGTTTGAAAAGAAGGTTCCCCCCGTTTGTTTGAAAAGAAATACTTGAAGAAAGCCAGAGGGCACATCGGCCGAAATATTGTACAGATAACAATAAAGATAAGGACAATAATCTGAATAATCCAAATAATACTAATTACAAATTTATAAAATTGCTACACTTTATATACATATATTTGGATTTTCCCCCAGCTTTGTTATTCACATAATAAAAGCTCATTTCTGTTCATAATGTTACTCTAACATCTGGCAGAAGCATGGAATCTCAGAGTAATAATATATTCTTTGTATCCATGGATACCTATAGCACTTTTGCCGATAAATATGCTGGTATTAAGTTCATTTGAACATAATTCTCATATCCACATATATAAATCTTGCTCTGCAGAAGAAGATAGAATATTTGTTTTTCAATGTTTTTTTTTACCAATCTCTTACTAATTTTTCTTATATACAAAATTCTATGAACATTTACAATTGACAAGCTACTTTGTACAGGGTGTGGCAGAAATACCTCCCACATTTTAAACTGTCATCTATGTGGTGAAAGTGAACTTAGGCAAGTGGTAATGGTAATTCCATCTAGCTAATGTTTTACCCCTTATTTTTTTATATTTTTTTTTTTTTTTAGATATGATCAGCTAAGATCATGGCTTAGGCTGATGCACACTGTGCATTTTCTGTTGAAATGTTTTTTAATGATGAATTTGTAATTGCTACATAGAGAGCTTTTCATGCTCATTTCATGTTGCCAGAAAATGCTGTTCTGGATAGAATTTTCAACTGATAGCCGTATCGAATTTCTATTCAGGACAGCATCATTCTGACATAACATGAAATCAGTTATTAACCAGTCTTAAAAAAAAAAAAAAAAAAAATAAAAAAAAAAACAATTCAAAAGCAAATGTATAGTGAGCACCAGTCCAAGTCATGATTATAACTGATTGTATCTGAAAATGATTTGGTAAGACATTAGCTAGATGGAGATACCATTAGCACTTGCCTTGCTTTTCTTTTTCTTTTTTTTTTTTAAATGGCATATCAACCTTGGTGGTTCATTTAATGCTGGCAAAGTTTTAAAAAAATTCATAGCAATAGTTTGGAAAAAAATTATTTAAACTCAACTTTTTTTTGTAAAAAAATTTTCTATTTAACCCATAGATGGTACCCTAATAGGTACTACCACTCTGGTCAGAGTGGACCTGGGAGCAATGGTGAAGGGGTGCTCCACATTCCTCAGAGCTCCAGAATTGGAACCCCACCATCAGAGTTTAATGTCATTCCCAGGACATGAAGACCCTCAGCCACTGCTTTCTGGCACATATATGATAAAATGGGTTAAGGCTTGCCATAAGGACAATAAAGTTGGGACAATCATAGGTACTATGGCTTGACATGACCAACCGATTGATTGGAGGGAACCTCTCCGACCACCCGTCTAGCTTAATTAAGGGTCAAAGTGGAGTGTTGCATGTCTTGAACTGCTAATCCACCAGGATTCTGTCCTTAAGCCTCATGGGTCACCACCCACAGCCAACGGGTGGCCCCATTGGGGGCGGTTTTACCCCTCTACAGAGATGCAGTAGATGTATTCTTTTAAGCCTCAGCAGACAGGTTTTATCTTATTTTTACGATTATCAAAAACAGAATTTATATATAGCTTGAACTTCTGAGAATTATCATCATTATCCATTGATCTATTTGAACTGGTCGCCTCATTTTGGTTACAATAAGCATAACATTATGTCCTCAAACTTTCTTAAGGTGTTGCTCTTATTCAGTAATGTTCAGAGAATTTCAAACCAATCCTGTATATTCAATCCATTAATGCAGATTGTTCACATTTAGCCAAGCATAGTAGACGATATATCATATATAAATGTATATCTGTTATATCTAATACTAATAGTTTATTCATAAAAATTACATCTACAGCTGTACTTGCTGTTTTCATGTATATAGATAAAATATCTAATACATATAAGCATTTTAAGATGTAAATCATATTAATGATATATTAAAAAAAAACTTACAAGAAATCTGATGTTTTATATGACAAAATATTATTGCATTATTTATTTTATTACTTTCTTATTTTCTCTATTTTAGCTAATTTTCAAGATTTTCTACCTGTAAATATATAAGTGAAAAGAGCTGCATATCTTTGAAAGAAAAATTTAATATAAAGGATTTAAAGGGAGGTAATTAGAACCTTTGATACTGAAGATATATTTTTTAAAAATTAAATGTATTTTGCTAATTTTTAAAAGTTCTCGTGTATGCATATGTAATTCTTTAAAAGTATTACATTTTTCACAAAAATACAGACGTAAAAAATATGAAAATTTAGTTGAATCAATTTGTAAAATCAGCATGATATCTGTTCCCATTACAATACACATCATTTGATTTTTGTACTCTTTGCTTTTACTGATGGTCGACAAATTTCAAGCCCATGTCTAATCTTAGGTTAAAAAAAAGAGAGACTTAACTAATTGAGTATATACAGTATTAACCTACATTTCATAATACACTGGATAAGGTACTTTTCTTTCAGCTTGAAATATAGATTTCTGGCATAAATGATAAGTAAATGTGAGTTTATTAACTGTATCTCTCATTCTAAGTATTCCATTAAATTTGAATCACTAATTCAGTCCATTCCACAAATGGTATAATGGTTATCAAACTAGGCTAGTAGACCAATGTTAAAGGGTTTGGTAAATAGCGGATTAGTGCGTCCTGGCCTCCTGCCCTAAAAAACGCTAAGCAGTGCTTGCTCAAAATGTGAACAATGCTAGTTATGAACTCCTTAGCTGTTTGAAGGTGTTTTTTCCAAATTTTTTATAGCAGTTTGAAGGCATTCTTATCAATAAATAACTTTTTTTTTAGTGGTTTGAAGTCTAAATTAATGCGATAAGAAAACGATATTTTACAGCTACCCCCAGGTTTTTTTTATCGACAAGTAAATGTCAATATTCTAACGCCCCTCCCCTTTAAAAATATCTTTTTTTCCAGTATTCTCATTTTATTTTAACTCAAAACTGTCCCAAATTTTTAAATAAATACGTCCGAGTTTCGAAAATAAAAACGATCAATACATTATTCATAAGTAGCACGGTTCACATTTTGAGCAGGCACTGCTTAGCGTTTTTTTAGGGCAGGAGGCCAGGACGCATTAATTCACTATTTACCGAGAGTTTGATTCTCACTGGGTTATGCTTTATTACAAACATGAAAAGTAAAGTTGGTGGAATGGCCTATTATTAGTATCAGCCAGACAGCGAGGGAGTCTATCCCATTTTCATTATCATTAGATCAGGGAGTTGTTTTCACACCTGAGGTGGAGCACCACACCTACCATCAGCTCTCCACTTTACTACACAGATCCAAGCTGTACTACTCATCAGCAGAGTTGGCAAGGGATGTTATCAAACCTGGAACCTTGTAGTTCCAAGGCAGATGTTCTACTGACTGAGCTAAACCATTGATTACGACTCAAACATGAAATTTCCAAGATTTTGAAATGAAGAAACAGGTTGACATGGAAAGTGGTTCTAAGTTGGATGTATTTGGTATGGTATATACTCTCAAAATTAGAAGTGTTTCTAGCCAGAGATATGTCCTTTTTCATCAATTGAATGTTTGAAGAGAAGATTCTGCCATTCTAAGTAGAGCTAATAAAATCTACTTGACAGTTGTCGTACTAATTTGCATAGGAGTGATACTGGTCAGATATTAGTCAATAGTCAGGATGGGTTTGAGGCAAGACAACCATTATAACACTGAGATTTCCTCAGTCAAGAAGAAGTGCTCATGAAGTGTCGTACTAATAGGAGTGATACTGGTCAGATATTAGCCAATAGTCAGGATGGTTTTGAGGCAAGACAGCCATTATAACACTGAGATTTCCTCAGTCAAGAAGAAGTGCTCATGAAATGTGAAGGAGAGTTGGATATTTGGATTTGAGGATTGGCACTACTGACATTTTTTGTTATCATTATTTCCTTTTTGCTACACATTTATTCTATTTTCTTATGAGTCTATAAAACAGATAAATTTTCTCTTTGGGGGGGTGGGGGGTTGAAATGAAACAGCATGAATGTGTAGAAAATAAATGTTTTAGTATTTGATAGATTACATTACTAAGCAAAATTTAGACTTCAATAACATAGAAATGGGTAACAAAATTTAACAAAAGTTGTAAAGTTTATTCTACATTTAATTATTATTAGGCATGTAGTGTAATGGTTATCGTTGAAGGAAATGGATCCTGTGATACAAGTTCAAATTCTGAATGAGGCTGTTTGTATTTTATATTGCACTAATACCATGTAGTGTAATGGTTATCGTTGAAGGAAATGGATCCTGTGATACAAGTTCAAATTCTGAATGAGGCTGTTTGCATTTTATATTGCACTAATACCATTAGGAAAGGTATGCATTCAACTATTCTACCTTCAGCTACAGGTAAATAGTACGGCAGACTGGGTTCTTTAACCTTGGTTAGGCAACAAGTCTAGGAGAAGAAAAACTCTGAATTCAGAATTGTTAAACTCAGCTTGTGTTGCATCCTGCTCATGTAAAGAGGTTAATAAATACATACTTTTAATTATTACCAATTTCATATGATAAACACTAAGAATAAAATACTTTTCTTTCAGTGCTACTATTGACTTATATATATATTGACTAGTAATGATATTAACGGCTTTTATCTTTGTTAAAGTAGATCATTATATTTAAGTTTAGGTTTTCTATTGTCTCAAAAAGCACTTTGTATTCGATGGATTTATTGCATAAAAATGAGAAAAATTGTGTTCCATTGGATGTTATACTTTATTAAACAAACGCGCATATAAAAATTAACGGTTTAGAACATCATATTCACACATTCACTATACACTTAACATATTTCATTTTGTCCCTCACATAAACATTACTTAACAGTGTCCTGAAGATGGTACAATATACCGAAATGCTTAAGTATTGACACATAAAATTGTTTCCCCTGATCATAAACATCCTGTGTTTGTTATATTTTTAAAATATTTTCTTCTCATATTGTTGGATTAATTTCCTCACCGTATTTCCATATATATATATATATATATATATATATATATATATACTAGCTTAAAAGCAGCTTTATTGGGCAGCATTTAAGCTAGCCTCTTCAGAGGGGCTTTGGCCCAATAATGATATTTCAAGCATGGAGTACATGTTAAATTTTATCATACAAAAAAATATTTGTCGCAAAAAGTAACATAAAAAAATCACAGTAGTTAAAATTGGGAATCCATAATTTCAGGATAGTGGGTCCAGATTTGGCCCAGAATTTTTAAAAAATTTCCTCATGGAGTAAAATTGAAAATATGTGAACACACTGATATTCAAATTTATCATTTTAGATATATAAGCTGCGAAATATACAGAAGATACACACGATTCAATTATTCTTCCGAGTTTTAACCAATTTCTACACATAGCAATCAAACCAAACTAAATAATTATTCCATAAATTATTTAGACTAAGATCCTCATCTTTATTGTTAAGATCACATTTAGTCTCTGGTCTTCTTCAGACAATGCAAAAGGAACTTTAAATGGGATTCTTAATTTTGTTTACAATTTGTCCCCCCCCCCTTATTCATATTTTTTTTCTACCGTTTTTGCCACTGTAATTAGGATATGACTCTAGTGACTCACACAAATTATGATTACAACACATTTGTATATCAAAAGTCAACCTACTAAATTACACTTGAATCTCAATTACCAATATATGCATACAGTATTAAATAAATATCATTTATTCTTGCAACACCAAAGATCATAAGTGGGACACACAGACATCCTACACAAACAAAACATTCTCTAATGATATAATTATCTACCAACCCAACAGCAAAAAGGACAGACTTAAAGGATAAAAACCCATAAGGCACTAACAATATTGCTTTACATCAGAAATGTAATACAAAATAATTTAGTGGGTTTGTATCCTTTATTACACAAGAACAGTTTTTTAGTAGTAAAACTGCACTATGCCATCATTTTACATGAAGGAATAACCAAGCACAATATTTGGAAATATCTCTTAGAAGAGTCTTTAAAGATTACGCAGCTGTTTAGCACTTGTGCAATCAATTAATTGTAGTATATAGTTTACAAGCTTTAGGGAAAATTCAGACGCTAAAAAATAAAGAAATGGGTTTCACATAAACTTACAGAAATAAACATTAGTCAGCATTTAGCCACTTGTTTTTCTCTTCACAGATAAAAAAAAATGTTATTTTTGGACACATGGGTGATTAAAAAGAAATAAATGGATTTATTATGAGAATCTAAAATGAAGAAAACTATGGCTAGATTTTAGCTTGTTAAAAGAAATCTATAGGGTGGTCCGAAAGTCTTGTATTTTTTTTTAGAGGTAAAATAATTACATAATACAACCCAAAATTCTAGAAAATAATTTAATTTTTAAAGATTTTTTTTAGAGGTAAAATAATTACTTAACTTATATATTATATTATTAAAACAAAAAATGATCAAAGTTAAAATAATACGTAGGAGTAACAGGACTTTTGGATCATCCTGTACATGTTGCACAGCTCTTTTGATATCTGTGTCTATCGGGTGTCTTCTATCTTCCATCAGGTGTCTATTCTTTATATTGGGGTTTGTGTTTCTTTTTATGGCCGGGGAGAAACATTTTTGTGTGTACACACTTTTTGTATTTCCCTGAATATTTTTCCCCTCGATGCATTGTCAACCTGCATGCATGTGAAAGGAGCAGAGACAGAAAAATAAGTCTTCTCAAATGGGCTGCTGGACTCAACTCTACTAAATTCTAACTCTACTCTCCTAGTGTCACTTGGTCACGCGATCCTCTAAGCCAATGTGAAGACCCATTGCAGATGACCCTGAGGTAACACTTTGTCAATCAAACTCTCAGTGATTTTTCACTGTTTTATCATTATTTCAAACTACTCTAGACTAGTATTATCTGCGTTATTCGGACTATTGTCCTCATCTTCATTGTTATTTGTACAACGTTTTGGCCAATATGCCCTACGGCCTCCTTCAGATATTTCTTGTCGGACTCAACAAAAGGCCAGAGGGCATATCAGCCGAAATGTTGTACAGATAACAATGAAGATGAGGACAATAGTCCGAATAATGCAGATAATACTAATCATCAAGCCTCATCTCAAACATTCATAGAAATAATCTAGACTACTTACTAAAAATGTTAGACTATGCCTATGCATCATTTAACATACAGTGTGCAAATGCTATTCATGTATGTGATTGGTGGGATTTAAAAGAATTTTTTAAATTATAAATTGCTGGGTTTAAAAGAATTCTATTCAGAACTTTGCAGATTCTTTGATGAGATGAATCATAAGGTTTAACAAACATCTAAAAATAGGATATTTTTTTTAAAGATTATTTCTAACAATTTGCGATGGCACATTCATTCTTTCTTTTACACAGCTCTTCAGTTGCAAAAGTAATGGTTAATTCCTCATATTTTAGAAAAATTAAGAGTGAAAAGTACATATTAATTAGCAAATATTTAAAATCTAATACGCTTTGAAAAGAAAGAAGGTTATGATATCTTGTTTGATGTGACATCTTATTTACATGACATCATCCTTGCTAAATGATGACATATACTCTCAGGAAATACCCTCTCATTCTAATTGGATATTTTCCTTTGTTGATGCTAGAAGTGACCAACATAAGTTTTGTGTGTGTGTGTGTGTATGTGTGTATATATATATATATATATATATATATATATATATAATATTCAGATGACAATATAAGTTGAGCGTTTCTGCATATTTTCAATATTTTCAGCCATTTTCAAGTTTTAGTCCATAACTAAAACCAGTAAATAAGATATACCATTAAACTCATTTTAGGACTAGCAGTCAAATTTTTCAAGTATCACACTTTAATTAGGTTTGGTTTCCTTGTTTAATGGCCTATCAACCATCATGGGTTATTTAATGCCTAAGACATGCTTTTAGAAGAACAGTAGTGGTACTATTTAATCTGGAGGGATGAGGGGGGTAGTAGTCCAAAAGTGAATGGAATAGAGTGACTAGAGTCCAAATTCATTTATAGTAATGTCACAGTCCAGCACATTAGCCATTACACCACATAGACTCTCCCTGTATCACACTTTAATAGAGTTAACCATTAATATAGACTATCATACTCCTTGTAATTGCAGACCAAAAGTGTGATTTATTTATGAATCTGTATACATATCTTGAGTAAGAGAAAATAAAAATTACAAACTTCTTTTCAATAAAAAAACAATAAGACAATTTATATTATCTACAAAAAGAAAATGTCAGCAAAGAGTTTTTCTTTTTAAAATAACTTTTTATATTCTTAACATAATAAAATGTATTTTTCATTGAATTTTGTCATTAATTATAAGTTATGATTTTGTGAATAAATAAGGAGTTAGATAACTTATACCAGTAAAAAATAGAATCACTGTCTCACAAGACTTAGTAAATATTAATTTTCATGGTTATGTATAGGTTAATGACACTGAAAAAATAAACTAAGATAAGAAGTAAACAAGAGCAATTTTAATATAAGCAACTAGCAGGGCTACTTGGCATTGTGTGGGATTTAAAAAGTTAAAAATAAATCTATCTATATTTATATATAGATTAATAAAATTCTTCTTCTATGTATTTGTTTTATTATCTTTTAGTCTTTTAGTTATTCTTGTTTTTAAGTGCTTATTTTCATTATTATTTTGTTTCTATTTTTTTTTCTTTTTCTTTTTTTGCTTTTTATTATGTTTTATCCTTATTAATTTGTTTTATCTTTTAATCATTTTTTAAGTTAATTTTGTAATATATCATTGATTTATTATATTATATTATCATATTTCTTATTTATCTTTTCTTATGGAAAATGAGGGGTAAAATGTATCCCCCCCACCTAAAATAGGGTATGGATTTTATTGAACTTTTGGGCTTTGCTGATCTCCATCAATTTTCATTTATTAAAGGATGTGTGCTCGGTCATTGTACATTATATTATATATATATATATATATATAAAAGGAAGTTTGGTATGTACATGTCGACTTATAACTCAGAAAAGAGACGTCACTCAGGTTCGAAATCTTGCATAGAGATTAATATGCTTATAACT
The DNA here is from genome assembly GCA_023376005.1 of Doryteuthis pealeii. Taxonomy (NCBI): domain Eukaryota; kingdom Metazoa; phylum Mollusca; class Cephalopoda; order Myopsida; family Loliginidae; genus Doryteuthis; species Doryteuthis pealeii. The sequence goes on from CM042148.1 coordinate 22,381,935, forward strand.
AAGAAACACACAAAATTTGGTTTTGACTTTTACTAATTAAGTGATATAATTCAATGATTAAAAAAATAAAAAATACTGTATACAGACTTTCCCCTCCACTCCACTACTGTCAACACGAGTAGAGTTTTTAACTTTCAAGACAGAAAAATCAAAAACTACTCTGTAGTCTGTTGACTTTTCAACCCCCCAGTCCCCATCGGCACCTTTGAACTGGTGTAAAATCTGGGCCGACCAACTTACCACTAAAAGACATTATCACCCCAACCCTAGTCAGCACATGCTTTGAACTTGCCATTAAAACAGAAACCTCATTGTATGAAAAAGAAAGACGATTAGTACAAGAAATGAATTCGAGTTTTTTTAGAAAAATAAGTTAAGGATTACATTTTTAAAATAATATTTTAAATGTAAAAAAGAAAAAAAAAATCCAAAAACAAATATTGTAATATACAAATTCTCAGTTATGTTTTTAATTCTATAAATTATTTTCTTCTTATTCTCTCTCTTACCTACTCACTCCCTGGTGTTCTTAAAATCTTTTTTAGTCTGGTCATGGACCGGGTACTTTTGCTAGTATATATATATATATATATAATTATTATTATTATTATTATTATTATTATTTTGGTGGTGATTTTAATACTCAGAAACATACAGTATAATTTATTTTCTAAAGTATATTTGGTCTTTCTTTGGCCAAATGTTGTCTAATACTAAATGAGATACAATGTGAATAGTGAGTATTTCATGGCTTCCAATGTAAATAAACAATGGTGTTGGACAATTCAGAAGAAAATGAAACCTTTAAGCTACATAGAGCTACTTAACTCATTAACTGCAGCTATTGATAACATTGCTTCCTGTTGTCATGTCACTCTTTGTTCATGTTGAGCACACACACAAGACAAGCAAACTGACTGACAAATTGTATGCTACAAGTAATAATATCAAATTTAATCTTACTATATAATAAAGATAGCATTTCCAGAAGTTTTATGTGCATAAAATTTAAATTAAACAGGTATATGCTTCTCAGCACTTATTTTGTCATTCACATACCTTTAAAAAAAATTTAATCAATTTATATTATTCTTTTAATAAGTAAAGTGAGCGGAGTGGCCTATTTTTGGTATCAGCTGGACAGTGAGAGAGTCTATCCCTTTTTCACTAGTGCTAAACCAGGGAGATTGTTTTTGCATCTGAAGTGGACTTACAATCAGCTCCCCACTTTACTACATAGATTGAAGCCATGATACTCGTGCACTGAGTTAGCGAGGGCCAGTATCGAACCTGGAACTTTGTGGTTCCAAGTTAGATGGTCTACTGATTGAGCTTGAAATAACTAAGAATATTTCAAGATAAATGAATTGTATTAGTAAACTTAGTAAGATAAGAGAGTTAATAGGTTTTTTAATGAATTAAGTGAGTGGAAGAATTAGTAATTCATATCACAAATGGAAAAGGGATGAAAACTTGTAACAATTATGATTGACATGTTTTATAAATAATATTGGTTTTAAAATATTAATTGATCTCATAAATGTTACAAGTTTATGACTGATGGATAGTAATTAATTTACTCAATTGCTTATGATTAAAAAATAAATACAGATGTTGTCACACAGCCAAAGTCAAGCATTATCAAACAGAGACTTTAATGTTTAAATGTATGAAAAATTTGAGAATATTAGATGCCATATTAAATATATTTTAAAAGTCTCAGGACTGGCTTCATAATTTTCTTTCAAATTAGCACTGACTCATCTAGACTCCTAGACATCATCCCACCCTTTTTGTTTAAATATATAAACTGATCAGCTGTGTGAAGGTCTTTTTTTACTCCTTTCTTTATAAAGTGTCTCATATTTTATAGATATAAAAACTTAACAAGTTTGCATTCAATTTTTCTAAAAACTGGTTCTGAAAGAAGGTTATGGACATGATGTGATGAGTTGTGCCTGGGTTTTTTATTGGCTGGTTGGTTGGTTGTTTAGTTTTACAGCATGTCAACCCACTGAGTCATTTTATGCCTAAGATGTTTTGTTTTATTCATTCTTGATGGGTACTCAATATTTTTTAAACATGTGTTTTTCCATTTAACCCATAGATGGGACGCTAATAGGCACTACCACTCCGGGTCAAAGTAGAACTGGGAGCAATGGTGATGAAGGGGTGCTCCAAAATCCCCAGACCTCCAGAATTGGAACTTCACCATCAGATAGAGTTTAACATCATACCCAGGACATGAAGACCCTTAGCCATCGCCTTCTAGCACATTATATATGATAAAAAGGGTTAGGGCTTGCCATAAGAGCAATAGGGTTGGAACAATCATATAGGTGCTAGGGCTTGACATGACCAGCCGATTGATTGGAGGGGGCCTCTCCAACCACTTTTATAGGCATCCAAGGAAACCTTTGGTATTTGTATTAGTAACATGCAGGAACAATATGCAAATGAGGAATCAATCACAAGATATAATTCATATTATTTGTATTATTTGGACTATTGTCCTCATCTTCATTGTTACAATAATACAAATAATACTAATTATCAAGCCTCATCTCAAAAATTCAGAGAAACAATCAGAAGATGTAATTCATTTATCAAAATTTGCAATTTCTTTAAAACCATAAAATCAAAATTATTTTTTTGTAAAAAATAAAATTAAAATTACTTACATAACATCCAGTGTTAGAACTTTCAACTAAAATTATGTTTAACAAAGCATTCTGAAATAAAGAAAAAATAATTTGTTTAAATAAATTTTATGTATAAAAGATAAAAATACAAAAAGTATTTAATATCCATAAAATATAAAAAATGTTTTTTACGAATCACCTAGATTATAATGATCAGAATTTGGCATATATGTTACCATAATGCAACAAAAATGACACATTATAGTAAGTTTTCTGTAAGCAAATTTCCATTAAAATACTCTTTTTGCAAAAAAAAAAGAAAAAAAAAAAAAGAAAAATCATTGACAACAATAACAAGTTGAATAATGCATTTTCTAGATGCATCAATGGTGGTCTTCAGTGATGCACTGTAATAATAATAATAATAATAATGATGATAATTATGGGTCTGTGTGTTTATAAACTCTAATAATGACTTAATTCAAGTTTGGTTGGTTAGTTGGGTTTTACAGCATGTTAACCCCTGTTGGGTTATTTTATGCCAAAGATGTTTTTGCTTTATTCATTCTTGTCAGGTATTCAATTTTTAAAAAATTCATTTTTTGATCTATTTAACAACATAGATATAACTCTAATAGGTACTACCACTCCTGTGGGAAACAATCTATCATGATTCTAAGAACACATTTGAAACAATAATTTTATAATTTTTTCAAATTTCATATACTTTTTTTTTTACAAAATCATCATTGCTACTATTTAATATACGAAAATCTTGTCACCCCTAGATATTGTTTTAACTTTATTTTCATTTTAATATTATATAATTTATCATAATAATAATGATAATAATAATAATATAATTTTCTATTTCATTTCCAGCGGCTTATTTCATATAATTATAGTTGATTAATTATGAGTTATATTTCGGTAGGGGTAACAAGACTTTCGGACCACCCTGTATAATCATTTCAGTTTTAATCAAATTATGGCACAAAGCAATTAGATTATATCCAAAAATCTTAGTGATGTGTTTCAATACGATAAAGGATCAATCAGCTTTATTGATTGTTCATCATCAGGTGCACAAAAGACATTTTTACAATTTGAAATTTCCTTTGTGATCAAGACATTTGAAATAGGAGGTGCTTCTGGTGTAATGGTTATCTTTGTAGGAAATGGACATGACAAACCAAGTTCAAATCCTGGACAAAGCTATTTGCATTTCACATAGTGCTAATACGCTTAGGAAAGGTATGCATTCAACTATTCTCTCTCCAGCTATGGGTAAATAGTAGAGCAGACTGGGCTTTTTAACCTTGTTATGGCAAACAGTCTAGATGGAAAAACTCTGAATTCAAACCTGTTAAACTCCACTTAAAAACTGACTGTGTTGCATCCAGCTTATTTGAAGGGGGTTTAGTAAATACATACAAAAATTACATAGACATTTCAAATAGTACAATAGTTTTTGCTGTTCCTATTTTGCTCGTGATATGCTGCAATTGTTGTAAATATTTGTTCATTAATTAATGAACATTATTTATCACTAGACTGAATTATTGGCTCAATACTTTAAATTTCCAATAATAATCTTGCAATAAAACATCAGATAAAATGATGTTAATAACAATATCACTTATTAAGGAATACATAAATAAAGCGAGTTTTCTGTAGTCATCTCCAAGCCTCTGAAATTAGTAGACCAGTTCACATACTGAGGTAGTAATATCTCATCTACAGAAAGCAATGTCAATACACATAGAAGAAAAGCATGGACTACTATAGACAGATTATTGATCATATGAAAATCTGATCTCACAGATAAGATAAAGCAACAATTCTTCCAAGCTGTAGCAATATCAGTGATACTGTACCACTTGGACACAAATGAAATGCTTGGGGAAAAAAAAGCTAGATGGGAGTTACACAAGGATGCTGTGTGCTGTCTTGAACAAATCTTGGAAGCAGCACTGTACAAAAAACCAGGTGTACAGTCACTTTCTCCCCTATCACATTCATCTGAATAAGACAAACAAGTCATGCTGGACACTGCTGAAGAAACAAGGACGAGCTCATAAGTGACGTTCTCCTGTGGGTACCTACACATGAACACATCAGTGTGTGTCAGCCAGCAAAACCTACATCAATCAACTCTGCACAGATACTGGATGCTGCACAGAGGAACTTCCAAGGAAGACTCATGGAGATCTATGCTGTCAGATGATGATGATGATGATGATTATTATTATTATTACATATACAAAGAAATCTACAAATGTTATCTTTTCTCAACTGGACATTTTCCACCCTCATTTATTTATTCATTATGCCTCCTTAGGCATTTCCCTTTTTTACTATCTTCTCACATCAACCTTTAAAAAAAAAAAAGAAAAAGAAAAAGAAAAAGAAAAAAAGAAAAAGAAAAAAAGAAAAAGAAAAAAGAGAAAAAGAGAGAGAATCTCATGTTCAAACATTTGTGCTCTTTATTGCTTTTAGCAAATTAAAACTCAGATTACTCATCAGATGGAGTAAAAAGAGTAGATACTCCCGAGAAAGAAAAGTTTGATATTATCATGTAATATTGGTCATATAATAGACTTGGGAAAGAACTTGTTAGAAAACTTTTAGTAAGTCTTTCCTATTTCATAATTACTATAATCAATATGAAAACAGATATATGAAATGTTTAATAAAAAAATGTAACAAATTTAAATCAGTTAACCAGTGATACTGATAGCTTTTTGATTTAGTGCGTCCTGGGACGCACATATTTGCTTTGAATGAGCGTCTGGGGAAATTAATGGATCCCGACTAAAGTTTCTTAATAGATTGTAAGGTTTTTATTCATGATCTGGGGAAACAACTAAAGCCATCTAACTCCTACCTTGTAACCTATCCTGTGTAATTCATTTCTAAGAAACTATTGAAATGTATTTACAGTTAGCTTGAAATGGCGAGGAAAGAAAAAAGAAAAACATTGGGACACATAGATTTTACTGTGTCTTTTTATATTTTTGTGCATCGGGATGCAGGACACATACCTAACAGCATCTCTAGTTAACAGTGGCATTTGAAAAGAGTTAATTTGTATTAATGAAAGAAAAACATTCTAGTTGATACTAAGATTTAGTCTTATAGAACTTTTCTCCTAGACAAAAAGTTATACTACTCATAATAAACAAGAGAATTCAGTTTGTCAAGATCATACTAGATACTCATGGTGATGATGATGATGATAATAATAGCAAAAGAAACAAGGATACATTTTTCATTTCAGAAATTGCAATAAAATGCAAATATCATAAACATTAATTTCTTATAAGTTAGAAAGAAAAAAAAAAAATTTAGATTTGTCTGTGTAAAAAAACTAAAGAATTATTTTCTGGTAACATGAATTATACTGATGCTGCAGAAAGAGATACTTTAATGTATTTGTCATATTTAAACAAGTGTTTATATATATATACATATATATATATATATACATATATATATGTGTGTGTGTGTTTATAAAAAGTGGATGAGTTAACAGAGAATACAAAACATTGAGTTAGTTGCAGCTTCGACCGTTAATAAAAATAATTAACCGAATAAGTCAGGGTTATAAAGAATATAAGATGCGCAATACGTTTGTAGAGCATATTTAGTAAATTTTTATATATATATATATATATATATATATATATATATATATATAAGGGAAATGTAAATAAATCCAATGCTATGTAAATATATAAAATATGAAAATACAAGGTCTTCAGAGGAGGATTTTATTATAGTAAGCCAACATTAAAACGTTTGCTTATATATTAAATCACATAAAATATTATTACCAATGCCCTGATGATGGTTTAATATACAAACTGATATGTTTTAACATTAGCTAATACTTCTAACTATAATAAAATCAGCCTCTGAAGACCTTGTGTTTTCATATATATATATATATATTAAATTATAAATAGATGCTAGAACCTTTTTCTTATATACGTATCTGTATTATTTAACTATGATTTTTTTTAATTATTGAAGCATTTAAACCTTATATACATTTAACAATATACAGCACTGAGCAGATTTAATACTGTTCTGATAATTACCATCAACCAGAAACCATGGTTATGGAGTTTTTAGAGACAAAGTCTGGTAACACTTACATCAGCCCTAATAAAGTACACTACCATATAAATGAATGCTTGCATACGTATATCCTTCCTAATACACTTCCAGTCATATATCCTATCATAGATATAATGTGGCACTCCCAGCCAGCACCCTGACATTCAATCTCTAGGTCATTGTATTTTTAAATGTATTTGCTCACTGGCCCATTTCTATTCCCCAGGAATGGTTAGTTCAATAAGAAAAGTCTTATATTTCTCCTCAGACCATTACAGAATTGTAACACAAACCACTGAGGTAAACCCATATTGTGTGTGTGTTCAGAGTCTGCCAACATATAACAACCCCCCTCTGGCTGATGGATAAAGCCACAACCTTTGCTGAATGCAACTGATGCTCCAATTCTTTGACAAAATTCATTCCTGCCAGGTGGTAACTGACATGGAATGACTCAACTATATAACCAAGCTGATCTCACTGTCTGTCACTGGTATCCATTTGATTGTGCTTCCACATGCACAACAGCAGACAATACATGCAAAGGCCACATGCATCTGTCTTATCAAGATTCCAACCCTGCATGTTTGCAGGAGATGGAAACAGATCAGACAAAGATCAAAGAAGGAAGGCTAATTAAATAAAATTACTCATTCACCAAATTTCAACCCAATAACAGGATGGGCATTCTTGACCTCCTCACATACTGTCCATATGTCCTGCTCTAGTTATATTAGTCCAAACCTCAAATTGCCTTCACTCACCTCCTCTCTTCTATAAGGAACTTTCTCTACCATATTTGTCCTTTTAAAACCTATAGCCTCTGCAATTCTAAAGCCTCTCTCTACAGTGTGTTTGCACTGCTATGATTATTTATATGATTAAATGCATAACTACTGCTATATCTTATGTCCATAGTTTGCCCTTCTGTTTTTTGGAATTTGGTGTTTAAGCAAGTCTGTTCTCAAGGGAGAACTCTGATAGGGAAGGTTGTCGAGAGATTGTCATGGATATCCGTGCTAATTACACAACATGATGACTGCTATATAGCAATCTGTTTCACTCATTCTCTATTTAGTAAAGTTGCCTTTTTATTCTACACACTGGTAATGTATATATTTACCAACCCTCTGCGTGAGTAGGATATGACACAAGGCCAATTTCAAAAATGAAGTTTAACAGGTTTCAATTCAGAGATTTCCTTCTCCTAGACTAGTTGCCTAACCAAGGTTAAAGAGCCCAGTCTGCCCTACTATTTACACATAGCTGGAGAGGGAATAACTAGATTCATATCTTTCACAAGAATATTAGCATTATGTGAAATGCAAACAGCCTCGTCCAGGATTTGAACTCGAGTCACCGAGTCCATTTCCTACGACAATAAAACTTGTGCTACATATAATGTATGTTATAAACATGCATCGAGATTATAAATTCTTGAAAATTGTTTTATTTCTAAAAAAAAATTGCTCTAACAGTTTTTTTTCAAAAGAGACCTATTTAAAAAAAAAAAAAAAAAAAAAAGAAACCTAATGATTTTTTTCAAGAGAAACTATTTAAAAAGAAAAAGAAAAAAGAAACCTAATAATTTTTTTCAAAGGAAACCTATTTTTCAAAAACAAAGAAAAAAAAAACTAATAATTTTTTTTTTTTCAAAAGAAACTTATTAAAAAGCTGCTATGAAATATTTTATTTAAATGATAAAATGAAGCACTTAACACCAGAATTTTATCATTTTTTTTATAACATTCCATATTTTTAGAGTACATATAAGGGTTATGGAATAAATTAGCAACCAGTTTTTTATGAATAATCAACATTATTTACTAATTACTGGAGATGACCAACAATGGATTAATTATAACCTTGCCACTAATTTCTAGCATTATTTCACATTCACTAATAACAATAGTTTTTAAGACATTAATTCTATTAGCAAGAAAGAAAATTTAATAATGCTACAATTCACACACACAAAAAAAATATATAATAATAAAACAAATAAAATCTTTGATTAACAATTTGTTTAATGTCACTGTATCAAATTGAGGCATATTCAACTATGCTTGTATCAGGAAAAAATAATTCTGAATTATCATAAAATCCATTTTGCAATTTATTCTCTTGCTTATTTGCTATTGTTATAAAACATTTAATTCTTTTTCTCATTTTACATTGACAAATTTAACTAAGAATTGAATTAACAAACACAACCAGAATAATCCTTTAAGAATAACGTAATAGTAAGTCTTTTAGTACTACTAGCTTTTATCAAAACTCATACTTTAAGTAAATATAAGATATAGTCTAATTCTAGATAACTAGGGCAAAACAATTTACTTATTTACTCATCCAATAAAAGGAAGTAACAAGATCCAGATACACAATAAACTGTCTTCTTGTTAAAATAAGAACAGAGATATTGTTGACCAACAATCTTTATTACTTGTTATATTCCTCATTGAAAACAGTAACTGTTTCTTACACAAAGACATTCTATATAAGTGGCTCATATTGAACATTTGTAATGTATTTTATAACTTAACAGGTAAGAATATCAATTAAATGAAATATGTAAATGATATATAACATATCTATCAGTGAAATAAATGTATCAAGTTAAATCATTAGACCATATTATTTTATAGCTGAAATTCCAAGTTCATAATTTATATACAAATTTTATGTATAGAAAAATACAGACAGACAGAAGTTTTTTGTTTTTTTAAATGGCATATCACCACCTTCAAGGTTGTGATATGCCATTTCAAAAAAGGTTATTTCATGCCAAATCCATCCTTGTATAAAAATAGTAATGAGGCTATTTAACCCAATGTATGTATTAAATGATTTCCAACAATTTTTATTTCTTATATTAAGTATACTGTATTAACTATGTAACCTTTTTTATGAATACAAGAATAAGGAACAGTTAATAGTTTTGCTTTCATGTAATATATGATAGCTATTTGGTTAATAGAGTTAAAAACTTAAGTATTATGGCTTAATTCCTAGTTTTACAGAGAATATTTGTAGTTATCAAGGCAATCTTATATATTAGTTGAGAAAAAGACACCACAGAAATTAGAACAAAGAATATAAGCAGGCTTTAAAAAATCAATTTATTTGGATATATTAATTTATTAGGTTTCTTTTTTTCTTTTTCTTTTTTTAAATAGGTTTCTTTTGAAAAAAATTATTAGGTTTCTTTTGAAAAAATTTATTAGGTTTCTTTGAAAAAAAAATTATTAGGTTTCTTTTTTTTTTAAAATAAGTTTCTTTTGAAAAAAAAAAATTAGTTTTTTTTTCTTTAAAAAAAAAAAAAAAAAAGGTTTCCTTTGAAAAAATTATTAGGTTTCTTTTTTTTTTTTTTTTTAAATAGGTCTCTTTTGAAAAAAAATGGTTTCTTTTAAAAAATTAAAAAAGAACCCCCCCAAAAGCCCATTTGAATGATAAAACATTCAAATATAATCCTACTCAATAGAAACATGAAAGAAAAAAATAATGTCAACTCTGAAATAATTTAAAACTGCTCATCAACTTATTAATACAAAAATATATATTCTGGCAATCCACTGTTTATGTTTTAAAGAAAAAACAAGATTACAGCAATCAATATGGTCAATTTTATTTTTATTTTTTATTTTTACATTTAGCTTTAGTAGCATTTATTTTCAAATTTGAGGGTGGTACTAAGCACTTGAGCATAACAAAAACGATTCATTGTATTTCTTTCCCAAGTAAACAAACATTGCAATAAAGTTACTTATTCTTTTGACAAACAATTATAAAAAATAAAATACAAAATACTTTTTAAAATTTCAAAATGAACATTCATGATTTTTCTCCATTCATACTGATTCTATTCATTAGATAATAACAAAAAATGATTGAGAACAATGGTAATAATATGAAGATGTGTCCCCTGTGTCAAATACATAATAGAGAAAATTGTAGCTTACAAAAAAAAATTCAGCACATTGAAAGAAATATATGATTATTTAACAATTGTTGAATAACATTACATTTACAAATAAAGTAAGAATGAAAAGGAAGATGCTATGTGTAATTATAATATACAGAAATATTCAACATTAAATTTTATATAATACCCTCTCAATACCAACTGAAGTCATTGTTATCATAAATTATTATTATGCATTAAACTGTTATCAATCTCAATAAGCTGGATGAGATGGGAATTTTTTTTAGCAAGAACTTTAAAATGATATCTTAACACAAGGGACACATCAGTGAATTATTGACAAAAGTCCAATAAATTAACATGATCCAAATATATGAATTTGAATATAGATTTTTTTTTTGTAGGAAAGCTGTCAAATGGTCACTACAATGGCAAGGTGGAGCAACATTTATTAATTTAATGAGAAAAATACATAATTACCTTAATAGGAATTGATTTTTAATCTTTAATTAAACATATCAGTTTTTCAAGGTTATTTTTGTATCCTTCATAGAGTTAATACATATAAACAGTTGAGGTGCTTGTGGTGTAATGGTTATCAACATAGGAAATGGACACAGTGAACAGAGTTTAAATCCTGGACGAGACAGGTTGCATTTCACACAGCACTAATACCCTTGGGAAAGGTATAGATTCAAATATTCTCCATCCATCTATGGATAAATAGTAGGGAAAACTGGACTCTTTAACTTTGGTATGGCAACCAGTCTAGAAGAAGGAAAACTCTTAATTCAAACCTGTTAAACTCTGCTTAAAAAAAGGCCTTGTGTCACATCCTGCTCGTGTGGAAGGGTTGTATAAATACCTACATATAAACAGTTGCCATTTTCAAATATTTTTCTCTTGATTATAATCATCTTTCCTTCAGTTGAGATTAATTTCATATAAAATAATGGCAAGGTTATTCTTTTATGGAAATTGATATTGGCTTGGTTAGAAAGTTTCTTCTGCTTTAATCAATTTCATTTAAAAAAAAAACAAAGGTAGCTTTTGTTTACATGGTGACAGCTATCATATTGACATTCATTCATTAATAATAATAACACACACACACACACACACACACACACACACACACACACCAGGATAGACATTTTTGTTTATTGATTTTATTACTGAAATTGGAAGAAATTAAGCAACATTTTTTTAGCATATTATATTTCTTTATTTTTCAGAGAAGTAAAAAAGATTTATGCAGTTTATAAAGAAGGTACTGTGAATGATCTAACATATCAAAGTGGTTGGTAAAGATTTATGCAAAATATTTCTTGAAAATCACATAATAGAGAAGACCAACAAATCAAGACATTACCTTAAGAATAATCAACATTGATGACACAGAAAATAAATTCAAAATATCAAAATTTTTTTTTTTTTTTAAAAATTATATACAACAGTTTGATATGTGACTTTCACACAAGTTAAGCAAAACAGCCACTGGACCATATTTCCATATTCAACTTACTTTTTAAATCTAACAAAAATATTCCAATTCTTTAAATAAATTTTGACAGATGATAAAAAGTGAATACTTTATAATGATGTAGAATCCACTAGATTGTGGGACAAGAAAAATCAATCACCACTGTTTTTAATCTTATCAAAAAAAAAAAAAAAAAAAAAAAAAAAAAAAAATGCTGCTGCATATATGGTGGGATTAAAAAGGATTCTTCTACTAGGAATTCCTTCCAGAGATTGACATAATCAATTTGAATAAGTACTGCTACCAATTAGGTCAAGTGAAAGCAGCACACGAAAAAAAAAAAGTGATTGGAAGTATTCAAGAAAAAAAAAAAAAGTAATATTTCATCAGGATAGTTCAAAACCATCTGTTTATTTTAGACTTACAGTCAAATCACATTGAAGGTACTAATTTCACACTAGATCACTGAAGTTAAGTAGCAAATGGCCTGTTCAATACTTAGATGGGTGACCATTTGAATAACAGCAAGTACTGTAAGAAACTGAATATCAAATGACCCCCCCCCAAAAAAATGGTTTGATACGCCATAAAACTAAAACAACCTCAATCTGTGTCTTTGGTGACTAAATAACAATTGTTAGAGATTGGTTTGGAAGTTTTCATTCATCTGTCATAACATCATGTCAATTTACTGGAAGAATTCAAAAGGCAGAGAAAGCAACGAAATGTTGGGAGAATGAAATTGTAAAGTTACTTGAAAAATGACAAAAGATAATGGAATAAAATAGTAAATATATTGTTCATTGAAGTTAGTACTAATTCTTCTCTTATTTTTACTTATTAAACCAAACTTTTTAACTAAACCAATATAAATCAGCTGCAAGTATTCTTGGAATAATACTATCACAAATATAACTGATGAGAAAAATATGATTCACATTCCCTAAACATTATTAGGTGATATGGAATGGAACTAATTGCAATAAATAAGTCTATAGTAGAGAATTCAAACAATGTAATGTCTGTGACACATATTGTAAAATGATTGCAGAACATCATGATATTAGGAATTAAAAACAGAAAATTGATAATTTTTCTATTATGATGAATAAATCATCACGGAGGAGGGGGGGGAATAGTAGTATTAGTATTAGTAATAGTGGTGGTGGTGATGGTGAAGATGAGGCATAAACCAGAATCTGTCCCAGAAAATGAGATGCATTAAATTCTCTGGCATTTTGAGATACATACAGATCACCTAAACCAACATAGTTTTAATTAAAAAAAAAAATTGTAATCTCGTGGATTTTACTGATCCTGCAGACCACAGAGAAAAAAAATGAAAGAAAACAAAAAGATAGACAAGTACTTGAACCTTGCCTGAGAACTGAAAAACTATGGAACCTAAGGGTAAAGGTTATACCAATTGTAGTTGGTGCCCTTGGAACAGCGGCCAAGAGCTTTGGAAAGGAGACTGGAGGAATTGGAAATCAGAGGAAGATTTAAGACCATCCTGACAACAACATTGTCGAGATCGGTTAGATTACTCAGAAAAGTCCTGGAGAATTGAGAAAAGAAAAACACTGGGACGGATGGATATGATTTTACTGCATCCTTTTAGATTTTTGTTTGTTACGGACACAGATGTGTACCTATCAGCATTTGTGACAACCTATAGCAGCATTCAGTCCTTCCTTATTTGAAGCCACTCTGTCGTTTCCTTTGCAAGGGTCCTTAGTTCCCTCAATTGCTTGTCAGATCTTAAGGTTCCCAGTCCTGCATTTTTGAGGTTCACCTGCAAATTAACAAGCAAGTTTATGCAGTGGCAGTCCCTTCATGCCTGTTAGTTGTTTGACCATATTATAACAAATTCCAGGGATTTTTGTGCAGTGCTTCTTTGGGCATCTGTAAGCACATAACCAAACATGGACCACCACAGTTGCATTACTCTTATTGATAGTGGAATGGTGTTGCACATCTTGCACAGAACCTTGTTAGAGATTAGGCGGTTTGAGCATTGGTTTATATAGCTACTGTTGTATACCCTTTCTTTCCTTACTTCTATTTTTCTTCTGTTCATCTTTGGTATCTTACGTTCTTCTTCCAGCGTCTGGACCTAGTCTTGGGGACTTTGTGTCTGGTCTTCTAGGTCAGTCTTGTTGCCAAGACATTCATCAACCACAAAACCATGTTATTTTCGTAAGCTTTTAATTACTTAACTAAACATTTCATGTAACTAAACATAGCACGCGTATACAGGTAAGTCCCGCTAAGCAGACATATCTTATCTGCCTGACGTCCAAGCCGAAACTGCAGACCCAACCAGGTTCCACATGACTTCATGTATTTTGCAGGCTTTCTGTAATCTTCCATAGAAAGTCCCGCCCGTGATATTAAAAGGGGCCATCCCTTCAGAAATACAGGGGATTGATAATAATCTTATGCAACCGCATAGATTATGTAACACTACACCTATGCCACATGAATTTTTAAACTTTATCAGTGAAAGACATTTAGCATGAATACAAACAGCAAGAAAATATAACTGTATAGTCAAAGCAGATCTTATTCTAGGAGGGGATTACTACTCTGAACTGTGATCAATTTTATAAAAAAATGAATAGGAAAATATCAAATTTGACAAGAGACAGAGAGATATAAAAATTGATTAATGGCATTTTTTACAAAAATTACTCTCAGAAATTTCTTAAAAAATAGACATCACTGAAATAGTGTTGTATACTGGATCATACAATATTCAGTATACTAGTACATCCCAATACAGTTTGCGCCAGACAGAGTAACTCGCAACAGAGTGCTAAAACATCAAGGCAGACAGTTCATGTAATGGTATCGTAATCTTCACAGTCTCAGTAATCACCCCAATGTTCTAAAACAGCAGTGTACAAATAGTCTTGGACCAGCTCATTTACTCTCTATGAAAGGTAAGCTAGGCTAGTCCACAATAAATAGTAAAGTAATTTAAATATATTTGCAGAGTATTTATATCCCTACAGTGACAATAGCCCTGCGGACAATACCTTCCCCTGTTGCACTTGAAGTAAAAGGCCAAGACAGTAATAATACCCAGGTATCTCAAGCAGTGTTTGAAAGTTTTATAATGAATAATTAACTGTGTCATATTTCATGCAGAGGGATGAAAATAAATCTATACACTGTAACATAAAAACCTAAAATACCTAATTAGTCACAAACATATGTTGCAAATTCATAAGTGATTGATAACAAAAAATTCATGACAAAGGATTTACTTGAATAAAAAAAACAAAAAAAAAACTTTACAATAGACAAAATTGTATTTCACAAAGATGTCATTTGGTATTTAAAAGAAAACATTTAACAGGAGTAATGGAGGTCATAAACATTCAGTATTCAAGATAGATAAATTTTATGCAGTGAATACAATTTGTATTATAAATTTAGTTTTTTGCAGTGGCTGTCAAAGCATCTTTTGGAATATAAGAAACTTCTTCAAACTTCAATTTTAAACCAGATTAGAAGACAAGAAGATTATGCTACATCATTAAAAATTAACAATTTAGAGTGAATTCATACATAATACTGCTGTTGGGCAAGTTAGCAAGCTAGTCTTGCAGATATATTACTACTGAATAGCAAGCTTGATCCTTGCTAGATGCCCCATACTCCAAATTCACAATTCCTCTTTAACCCAATAAGCACCATTGTTTCATTTATGAGATTAATAATTTTTTTACATTTATATTCTGTCAATTTCCCATAAATGAGGCTGAACATTTTACATTTAATAGATATTTTTACTCATATTCAATTGTGTATACAGTAGTACCATAACTTACGAATGTCCCAACTTATGAGTTTTCTGAGTTATGTGCTGTTACTCGGTTGATTTATTTTGCTCTGTGTTGAGAACCAAAATTTGAGGTACGAGCAAATTTAACAATTGTAACCAGTCTAGGAGAAGGAAAACTAAATTCAAACCTGTTAAACTACAGTTAAGAAATTGACCTTGTGTTGCATTCTACTCGTGCAGAAGGGTTAAGAAACGTATGACCTTGTGCCAACTAGCGCTATGTGAAATGCGAATTACTCTAACCACTAGCCCACACGTAAAGGTATATATATATATATATATATATATAATAAATAAATAAGTTAATCCACAGACACATGTTTCGAGGTTTCACCTCTCATCAGTGTGGCTACACTTTAACAGCTACCTCTAGTTGAGATCCGACTGAATTATCGTCTGCTAAGTCTCTTACCCATACGGCTATTAGCGGCTGTCAATTTTAGGGGAATATTTAATTGATACATTTCTAAGCGGAAATGAATTCACTAGAGTCCTCTAACTTTGTAAACAAAGTGAGGGATAGCATTACGCCAGACGGTGAATAAGCTCATTACTTTTTGGAGAGGAAAAAACTTGAGATCAGTTACAAAATAATTTACTTGTATTTCTGAATATAAAGACAAAGAAAAGATATTGAAAGAAAAAGAACAATGAACAAATCAATAAGATGAAAAGTACAATTGATATGATTATTTTTTTTTTATAATTCCCTCAACCCAACAGGAAAGTGAAAGTAACCATAAAGCAGCAACTTTTATTACAATAGAGATCAGCTACTTGCAATTCTCTAAAAAGAGAATGTAGCTTCATTGAGAGAAAAAAAATACTGCTATAATAGAACCTAGTAACAACAACAACATAACATGTAGCAACTAGGATACAAAAGCAATTACTCCCTCATTAATTGGTAATCTCTTGAGTGGCTAAGAAGGCCAACTACATCAAAAATTCAAACAAGAGTATGTTACGACCATAAGGTGATGGAATGCTTAGAAGATCTGTATGTCTACCTTAAAATTCATAGGAAACATTCTGCTTAAAATTTTTTTTTTTCAATATAAAATTTAATTAAAATAACACTGGATTTCTTTCTTTTTTATATTTTTTTTTTCAGAGGGGTGGGATCATAATTATGCATGGAATTGTATTTGAAAACTTTTTAAAACTTATCTGATCTTTTTCAACTTGTGTTGATAATTTTACTGATACCACTGAACGCACAAACTGGATAGATGATGATTTGAATAATCTATTTATTCTTTGCTAATGAAGAAATAATATAGAGAGGCTTTTCTAGCACAAATGAGTCCAAAATAAAAACCAAACCAGAATATGTATCTCTATTATTTATGTTTTTGAATGCAAATATGGCACATTATAATATTTTTGTAAGAGAATTTTAACAATATTGTACTAACTTAAAGAATAAATCAATTTTCAATTCAGTTTGTAATATAAAGAGTGTGAAATCAGAATTTATATTTGCCTTGATTATTATACTTTATTAAAGGAGAATTATATGGTAATTAAAGTACTTCCTCTTATATATCTACAGTTAATTATAATATAATTTCTATAAATAGAATATGACAACATTGAACTCAAAGGCCATTAAAGTTGGACTATCTCTTTGGAGGTTATTTTAAACAAAATACCAAAAATTATAATTTCAAAGAACACAAACATATTATACAACCAAGAATTAGCCAGAATACTTTCTAGACGTTTTTATTGGCCTTTTGTTGGTTGGTTGGTTGGTTGGTTGATAATTAATTTTAAGACAGGAGGCTGGGACGCAATTCTGTGAATAGCACCAAACATTCATGTGTATTGTTCATGCATGTTAGTTTATCTTTCCTTACCAAATATTCAGTGTCAGTGTATCGATGGATGCACTAATGCATTATAAGGACCTACTTTATACAATAGTGGGTATTAGTTTAACTAATACCAACTATTGTATAAATTCAAGCTGGGCTATATAAGTGAGCTAAATCTATGATAAACATAAATTCTGATTTTAGGGGAAATGCTTATAGGGAAGAAGAGTAGAGTTTTAGGTTTTTTTGATAAGTGGAGACTTCAGTTTAGAAAAGTACAAGAGTTGACCAAAATCATTGATGATAAAGATGTGAAAGTTGTGGTGCAAAATGATCCATGTATTGATAGGAACAATTTGCAAATAATTTAAGAATGTTTTGTAAGAAAAAAGTAGAAAAAGTTTTGTTTTTTTTAAATAAGAAAAAGAAAAAGAAAAAAGAAAAAGAAAGCCTAATTAAATGATAACAAAAAGTTTGCATTAATCATATCTAATAATATGAAATTGAATTGGTTTTATATCTTTCTAACATGCAAGAACTACTCCCGTGGTGATCAAATTGAGGAAACTATCAATGAATTTATTGATTTCCGGAATGAGGCACTCTTTAGGAAAGTAATTGATGTCATTCTACCAAACTGAAATAAATATACACATCACAGGCATGGATGGGGGGGGGGGATATTTTGATTGAATAAATAAAAAATATTACTGATTAACCACCTATCTAAAACCATAATTACTGAGACATCACTTTATATGTAGGTTTTTAATAATATTAATAATAATGATAATAATAATAAATGCTGAATTATATGATTTTTTAACAACTGAACACTGAATGAATAAAAATAACTTTGTCACCTTTATATCATACAGGTAAGATTCAGAAAATAAAATTTACAAGTTCTGAAAAGAAAAAAAAAATCAGGATTATCACTATAAAATATTTAATTTGTACTTCAGTATTTTAACTTTAAAACGTATAATTAAAACTTAGTGATCTATATAAAACAAGTTTTAAAGGGTGCCAAAAATAGCCATTTAAACTTGATGTTAAGTCACATCCAATTTATAAAATTTATACTATAATTAACTACAAATAAATAAATAAGGGGAAGTAGCATATAATTAGCATTTTAGTTATCTTTCTTGAGTAATTATAATGGTCAGAATTAGTGTGAACACAATCCCCATACAAGTAGCAAACTGGATTGGAAATGACTTTACTTTTTAATTTAAGCATTTTAATGTTATTGCTCTAATAGAAATCTTCCTACAATGTGTAATTTTTGCTGTTACAGCAAAATGCACACAAAATTTTTTATGGAGCAATTGTAGTGGTTATCGTTATAGGACATGGCAACCTAAGTTCAAATCCTGGACAAGACTGTTAGCATTTCACATAGTGCTAATACCTTTGGGAAAGGTATGCCTCCAACTATTCTTCTTCCAGCTATGGGTAAATAGTAGGCAGACTGGGATCTTTAACTTTGGCATAGGAAATTGTTTCGAAGAGAAGCACACAAACTCTGAATTCAAACCTATTAAAATTTGCTTAAAAATTGATCATGTGTCACATCCTGCTCATGTCGAGGGGTTGGGTAAATACATACAAAACATTGAATCAATTAAACTATGAAAAATTATTTTTGATATTATTTACAAATTCTTTGATAGGTTTAGAAACTATTACCAGCATGAGTCAAAAGTTTTGCAATATTTTGGCAAATGGTAGTTTGCAGCACATATATCACATGACCAAAGATGTTCAAACCATGGTAGGTATCTGCCATGATTGGTAGTATTGTGGTAGTTGATGTGTTGGCATATTGTGCATTGCTTCACTTTGTGTATGATTTGTAAATCCCACAGATGAACATTATGTTGCATGTTCATCTGTGTGATTTATTTGGAAACTTATTATTTACATGTTCAAACTGGGCCATAACATCAAAAACATTTGCTGTGTGAAACCTGAAGGTGCAGTTGATCACAGCACAGTAACCAGATAGTTCAAGTAATTTGGCTCAGGCAAAGTCTGACAGGCCTAAAAGTGAAGATTCCAAGGCTGTGCACCAAGCTATGGAGAAAAATCTGGCAAGTAGTACTCAGAGAGTATCTGGTGAGCTCAACATCTCACAGTCCAGTGTGGTTTATCACCTTTACAACCTTGACAAAAGCATTCATACCTGCCAAATTGTGCCTCCCCCCCATAACAAAACTTTTGACTCAGCCTAAAATCATAATTCTGCATTATTAAGCCATGTGTAATTGATATTATATATATAAACATCACCTAAAATCATAGTAAGTTTGACATAATCACTCAATATTTTAGAAATAACTTTATGAATTTCAATATATAGAGTCAGCAGAGTGGCCTATTGTTGGTATCAGCTAACTGCAAGGGAGTTTATTCCCTTTTCACTAGCGCTTGACCAGGGAAATTTTTTTGCTGAGGTAGAGCACAACACCTACTGTCTGCTTCATAATGCTTTACCACACAGATCAAATTACTCAAATTGAGTTATGAGCAAAACAAATTAAACTCGTAAGTCAAGGTAGTAATAAAGTCAGAGTGGCCTATTGTCGATATCACCTGGACAGAGAGGGAGTCTATCCATTTTTCGCTAGTGTTAACCAGGGAGGTTATTTATGCGCCTGAGGTGGAACGCCACATCTCCCATCAGCTTCACATTTTACCACACAGATCCAAGCTGTGTTACTCATGAGCTGAGTTGGCAAAGACCGGTATCGAACCTGGAACCTTGTGCTTCCTAGCAAATGCTCTACCAACTGACTATATACTTAAGAGATTAATTTATATATATACAGAAACAATTGCTAAGTTTATTTGTAATAATTTTGTACATAAAAATGTTTTAAGATAATACTGCAAAAATGTTCTCTCTTTAGTAGATGTAGAAAGAAATTCCAATATTACAAAATTAGTTTCAATGCAAAAAAAGAATAATAAAAAGATTTATTGCCACAAATATAGAAGTGGAGCTTTTAGATATTCAGTTATAATTGTCTTCTTACCCATTGTGAAGTATTACATGCAGTATAAATGAGATATCTTGAATGCATCATGTCACAATGTGGTGCATTAAGTCTATATAATATCAACTATTCTTCCTAAGGCAAACCCGGTTAATTTTCTAAACTTTTAATGACATTCTCTCTGCCACAGGAAATCTCATCCAATCTTTAGACTTAAGGTTCTTTTCCCTTTTTATACCTCCCCCTCCTCCTACTCTTCCTCCTGCTAATGGTTGGTTATCAACAACAGAAATCTTATCAAGTAACAGTTTTCACAGAATTTCCTTGATTAACAGAATTTTTTTTTAAAAAAAAGAGAAAAACTTAATTTTTTAACTAAAATTTCATCAAAAGAGGATCCTTTTCCCCTAAGGCCAGTTTAGCTCAGTCAGTAGAGTATCTGCCTAGGAACAACAAGGTTCACCGTTCGATACCAGCCCTTGCCAACTCAGTGAATGAGTAACACAGCTTGGATCTGTGTGGTAAAATGAGGAGCTGATGGTAGGTGTGGCACTCCACCCAGACGCAAAATCAATCTCCCTGGTTAGCACTAGCAAAAAGTGGATAGACTCCCTCTCTGTCCAGGTGATACCAACAATAGGCCACTCTGGCTTTATTACTACCTTGACTTATAAGTTTAATTTGCCTTGCTTGTAACTCAATTTCCTTGTATATCAAATCAGTTTTTCCCATTGAAATCAACAGAAATGCCATTAATCTGTTCCACACCCTAATTTTTCTTTTGAAATAAGAAAGATAGCACTATATTGTATAAAAAAATAATAAAATAGAATGTCATGAATTATATACTGTAATATTTTTTTTTTATAGACAATATTTTTCCTTGGCATAATAAATTTGGAAATTTCAATGTTTTTGGTGAACTTATTAACACAAGCATATCTAAAGCTTCCTTGTACCTCAAATTTTAGTTCTCAACACAAAGTAGCCCTGTCAGCTGGGGCTTTAGAATACACCGACTGCACATCTGTAGAGGGGTAAGACCCTCCCTCAATGTGGCCACCTGTTGCTTTGCCGATTCATTTTTTTCATTTACACCGTCAACATCCGGTTCTTTGTTTAGGGTTAGGGTCAGGGGTTAGTTTTATAATTTTTAAAAATCCTCTAAAAATCCTCTGTTAACAAACAACTGGATGTTGATGTAAATGAAATGAAAAAAAAATGTACTTATGAATCAGCAAAGCAAAAGAGGTGCCTAAAGGTCATATGGTCCGGTTCTAGAAAGACAAAAGATATGTAGAGTAAATACAGTGGTACCTTGACTTATGAATTTTCTGAGTTACAAGCTGTCACTCAGTGAATTTTTTTTTTGCTTTGTGTTGAGATGGTTTATGCAGTCATTTATGGCATATCAATCTCAGTGGGTCATTTAATGCCGACAAAGTTTTGAAATAAAGTCATTCTTAATGGATACTCAATTTTGTTTATCAACTCATATTTTTCTATTTAACCCATAGATGGGATCCTAACTACCACTCCGGGTCAGAGAGGACCAGGGAGCAATGGTGATGAAGGGGTACTCCACGTTCCCCAAAACTCCAGAACTGGAACCTCACCATCAGATAGAGTTTAACGTCATACCCAGGACATGAAGAGCCTCAGCCACCACCTTCTAGCACATATATGATAAAAAGGTAATATAATCCCTAGAACCTTTTTAAAACACTATCCTTGAAACCCTTATGAACATTACCATATCTATTTCTGAAAACATACACCAGAGCAACAAATAATTTAGTTTTATCAAATAACTCCTTAATCAATAATCAATACTTCTTTCCTATACTCTTGAATACTTGTGCATGCAAGGCATTAGGACTGTTTAGAATATAATTTTTTTTTTTTTTATTAAGCTATAGATATCTTTTATTCATTTTCAAACTTACTGTTTAACCATAATAATATTAAAACAATCCATGGGTAATGAATACAAAGTCACTGGTTTACAAAATAAAGTGAGGCCAAATATTCTACAGTAAAAAGCAGCAGTTTTAATGATATGGACACTTGTATATGCTTAGCTGTAAATACAACATAGATATTTATACAGCAGAACATATGCAAGTGAATTTGCATACATATCATACGCATTAAGACTACTGCTTTGAGTTTTTTGGGTTGTTTTTTTTTTTTAAATTTTTTGTTTTACTTATCCCATTAAAAACACTTATTTTGTAAACCAGTTATTCTATATTCATATGTGAGAGATTGTTTTAATATTATTATGGATAAGCAGTAAATCTTTATATTTTTCAAAATAAATAAAAGATATCTATGGCTTACTGAGAGAAAAAATATTCTATTCTATACAAATCTAAGACCACAAATGCATGAGTTGTCTATATACTTAATATTCCATTTTAGACTTTGTTCAACTAATACTGTATATTATCCAATATATATATATATATATATAACTACTGTGTATCTGGGTCTGGCATAGAATTGTGTCACCAAAACAACCACTTTAACCAAGCTTCTGAATAGCCTGCTATATAACAAAGGTAATGAACTTTTCCTAATGAGGTTAACTAATTTACATATTTTGCTTTAAATAAATTAATTACTAAAAAAAGTTGTTAGAAAAAATAAAATTGTAAATAAATAATTATTTTATTATTCACTAGTAGATCTACCTGGCATTGACTGGAATCTAAAAAGTTAAAAATGAAAATTTTAGCTGTATTTACATATAGATTGATAAAAAATCTTTTTCTATATATTTGTTTTATCTTTTATTCTATATATTCTTTTTTTAAAGTTGTTTATTTTTATTACTCTTCTTATTTATATTTTTGTCTTTTATTATGTTTTATCATTTGTTAATTTGTTTTTATCTTTAAATCATTTTAAAAATTACTTTTTAAAAAATATTTCATTGATTTATACCTTTATTATATCTTCATAGAGCTTTTCTTAAATAATTAATTTAATGAAAGATTTATTAAGTTAGAATTTCAATATATATATTTCCATCTTTCATTACTTTGCTTGATAGAACATTTTCATGAATGGTATTTAAAGCTCTCAAATTAAATATTTCCATTATTTCATAAATCATCATGTCATGCTGACAGCATGGATTCCCATAACTCTCTCTCACCACCAATCCCTATTGGTCATTGCTCCTGGCAAATCCTCCTCATGACATCCAGTATCTGCACAGAGCTGATCAATGTATAGTATTGGCATTTCAGTCTTGGAAGACTATAATAAGGTTTTTGTGCCCCTGAAGTTACAGCGCCTCCTGTCACTGTGAAGTCCAATGTTTGAAAAACATTCTCAACCACAGATTTTGTATTTGAAGGCTGTCCCTGAAGATGTTGATGTTCCAGTGCTTTGTTTCTGGTGCTTTCTTCTGGACCTCTTAGCTTCATGGTATTGCATCAGGGTGACTTCTGACATGAACAGTCCACCACGGAGATTCTGCCGCCACCGAGGGCGGTCCTGAGCCAATGTATGTCTTTGCTAATTGGCCCACTCTGATGTATCCACGTGTAGGTGTCCACAGGAGAACATCCCCTATGAGTTTGATCTTACTTCTCCAGCAGTTTCCAGGATGTCTTGTTCGTCTTACTTGGATGGTTTGTGAGATGGGAGGTAAGTGGCCATATAGCCGATTTTTTGTGGAGTGCTGCTTCCAGGATAGCACATAGCATCTTTGTGTAGTTCATATCTATCTTTTTTTTTTCCAATCATTTTATTAAAGTCCAAATGGTGCAGTCATACAGTAGCACTGACTTGGCTATAGCATGGAAAAATTCTTGCTTTATCTTATCAGAGATCAGATTTTCATATAGTCGATAATCTGTCCCTGCCTTTCCTAAGCATATATTGACATCACTTATTGTGGATGATATATTACTACTACATTTGGAGCATCGTTCTTATAATATATTGTTTTATCACCAAAGATGTTTCCCATGAGTATGGTGTTTTGCTTTCTTAAGAGTCCTCAAAATATCCAGCCTGTCCATTTGATTGATAATGGTAGGTCAGAAACTTGACATGCTGAATATTATTCTCTTGTAATAAAACCATGTTTCTGTGCTATTGTTGAAGTATTTGGTATTAGAATATCTAGCTATTATGAAGAAAAAATTGATAATGATCCTACAAAATCTATGAGTACTTGTTACCATTAAGGAGCCAGCTTAGCTCAATCGGTAGAGCATTTGCTTAAAAATTGCAAGGTTCCTGGTTTGTTACTGGTCCCCACTAACACAGCTTGGATAATCTGTGTGGTAAAGTGGGGAGTTGACGGTAGGCGTGGCACTCCACCTCAGCAAAAACAATATCCCTTGTCTAGGTGATACCAATAATAGGCCACTCTACCAACTTACTACTTGTTACCATAAATCATTGAGGAATAGCCAGTATTGTTGTATACTCTCTTTACTTCTATTATTCTTCTGCTCATCTTTGGTATCTTACGTTCTTCTTCTATCATCTGGACTTCGTCTTGGGGACTTCGTGTCTGGTCTTCCATTGGGGATTTCTCTTTATCAGAAGCCCTGTGTCATTGGTAGTTTTTAGATAATAACCCAAGACTTCGATTTGCTTTAGATCATATTTTATTTCGAAATCCCCACCAGACTACCTGCACAGATTGAGTCAGCCGTGCGCCTGTGTCATTGGTAGTTTTTAGATAATAACCCAAGACTTTGATTTGCTTTGGATCATATTTTATTTCAAAATCCCCACCAGACTACCTGCGCAGATTGAGTCAGCCGTGCACTTAACAAGACTTACCACTTTCATGGTTTGGCTGATACTGAACTAAAGTCTCTTTCTAATCTAAACCGGAAGAGGGTCTTCTTTACCGATTCTCACGGTATCCACCGGAAGGAGGGTCAGGATGAGGTCAAGCCGAGTCACTCAATCCTTCAAGGCCGCCGGCTGCAACTTATAACAGCCATTTTGGTTTCTACACTACTGTAAATAAGTGTTAGGGTACTAACAATTATGTAACAGTATTATATTTTTCTTCACTGGTATTTTTACAGTTTTACCGGCTTGATTTTATTTCATGCACTATTTTCAAGATAATCAAAGTTAGACCAATAAACACGGCTTTCAGCTAAGTCTTCTTTGCTCAGCTGGCACTGAAAAGTACAACATGTAACTAGTGCCAAATTTACATTTGTAATTCCTGTGAAACAATATCTCCTTCAAACTTCTATGGACAGGAATGTTTTCTGTTGGTAAAACCTGGAGACGACTGGAAGTCATGATTTAAGAGCTGTCTTAAAATTACAGTAATTCTGAATCTTGATAAGTTGCTTTTTAAAGGGATCAACCAATATTGCTTTTGGCTTGCACAGCTTATTCATCATCTTCAACTGCATCATTACTGTCTTCATTTCTAGATATATCAGTAAATTTTATTTGAAGACATGTAGTGTAATGGTTATCATTGTAGGAAATAGACCTGGTAACCAGAGTTCAAATCCTGGTCTAGGCTGGTTGCATTTCTCATAGCACTAATACCCTAAGGAAAGGTATGCATTCAACTATTATTCATCCAGCTATGGGTAAATAGTAGGGCAAACAGGGTTAGGCAACCAGTCTAGAAGAAAGAAAACTGAATTAAAACCTATTAAACTCTGCTTAAGAAATTGACCTAGTGTCACATCCTACTTGTGTGGAGGGATTGGTATATATATATATATATATATATATATATAATCGTTTGTTTTCTCTTTAACAGCATTGTGTGATGTTTTCATTCCACCTTTTCATACTCATATAGACATATATTATATATATATATATATCAGTAAGCATCTTATTAACTAAAATCTATAGTAAATTTTAACTTGAATTTAAGATGGTTGGTTGATTGTTTTGTTGTACGGCATATCAACCCTTACCAGGCCATTTAAAGCCAATTCAAGTAATTCTTATAAAAGTTTCTAAGTTTCAAGTTCCTAATATCTGAAAATTGTTTGTTTGTTTGTTTTATTTTATCAACCTCAGTGGGTCATTTAATGCCAGCAAAGTTTTGAAAGATTCGTAGCGATAGTTTGTAAGAAAATTTTCTATTTAACCCATAGATAGGACCCTAACATTGCCGAAACACAGTGTCTGTGGATGAGTGTGATGTGTGTGTGTGTGGGTGTGTGTGTATATAATATATATATTAAAAAAAAAAAAAAAAGAAAAAGAAAAAAGAAAACCAAATTTGTGTGATTTAAAAAATACTGTATCAAGTTAGTAATATAGTTCTTCAGTATATGCCCTGGTCACCATATCATCATCATCATCATCTACATAAATAGTAAATCCTTGAATTTCACTGATAACAGTATGCATAATTTATTAGAAAATAGAGTTGTTTGTAGTTTAAATGATATCATCTGGTACTGATGATACAGACTATTGTGTCTATTTATATATATTTACCAACCCCTATGCACGAGTAGGATGTGACACAAGGTCAATTATTTACCCAGGTTTAACATCTTTGAATTTGGAGTTTTTCTTCTCCTTGGCTGGTTGCCTAACCTACTATCTTACCCATAGCTGAAGGGAGAATAGTTGAAGGCATACCTTTCCCAAGGATATTAGAGCTATGTGAAATGCAAACAACTTTGTCCAGAACTTGAACACGAGTTGCCAAGACCATTTCCTACGACTGTGTGCATTCATTAGAAGAAAAATAATCAAATGCCAAAGCCATCCTTGTAGAAGAACAATAGAGGTACTATTTAACCCATAGCTGGGGTTTCATACCTTTCTATAGGGTATTAGTCCCACAGTGAACATGATAGTATGTTAGCTACTACACCACTGGGACTCAACACCACCAAGTTCAGATATGTAAGTACATAAAAATAGCAGCAGCAACACAAAAAAAAAAAAAAAAAAAAAAAAGTTTCTTGGACAAACACAAACATGTCATTTACATTAAAAATGAATGAGAGAGAGAGAGAGAGAGAGAGAGAGAGAGAGAGAGAGAGAGAAGTAATACTAAATTTCAACACCATTTTTTTATTGAAGTGATAGCAGTACTTAGAGCAGTGGTTCCCAACCATTTTAGTACCATGGCCCACTTTTTTTATCATAAATTTCTTCATCTCCCCCACCCGTTAATTGTTTAGTATGATATAACAATATCAGTTTTGAAGAAGTATAACATAAAAAATTGCATCTTTCAAATAAAACTAAAGGGTTTAACTTCAAATTTAATCAAATAAAATCCATTTTAAAATGTGTATAATTGCGAGGGAGGGCAACAGATGTAGAACTGCAAAGTTAAACAAGTCAGAAGCCGTGCATATAGCTGGTGCCAGATGCACTATAACATTAGTGGTTGAACACTTGACAAGATTGCACAAGCTGTTGTGCTCAGCTAGGTTGTAATTACAATTTTACCTATAAATTTATAATTTTTTACCCATATAGAGTAAAATAAAATAAAAATGTTGATATTACTATATTTTTTATATTGTCCCCCTTCCCCTATTATTATTGAATTGCCTCCCAGTGGGGGCGTAGACCCCACGTTGGGAATCACTGACTTAGAGTATTTAATAGATATTTTAGTTAAGTGTACTCATCTTTAAACTCCTATTAAAGTATAATGTTTCTTCTCCAAAGAAGATGTTATATTCCTGAGTATTGACTGATGAGAGAGAAATGACTGGGGTATGATACCTCACTTTGGTATAATGAATTGAAAATCTAGACCAGTCCCTATTAAGAGTTCTGAAAATATCTTATAACAATTGCTCAATGGTGAGAGAAGAGTTAAAAGGGAAGATGACTAAGTGCCTTATTAGTGTTGATACTGTCATAAACGAAATGAAATTAGTAGCAACTTCAATTGACTTTTTGTGGAGAACTGTTTTTGTATTATTTCATTTTAAGATAATTCACATGAATGTTTCTCTTTAAAATGTTAATGCTATGAATTTCATCGTTCCTTTTATAAAGCAATAGTGTCTAAAGAGGAGATATCCAATTCGGATTAATCAAGCATTTTTAAAATTCATTTTATATTAAACTGGATGTAGGCGAATATTTTATGGAATATCAAAAACTTAATCTATGGCGAATTGCAGTCCAAAAAGAAAGAGTTGACAATTAGAAAGGATATTTTAAGATCATTTTTTAAATTCAATCTACAGAATATACAAGGTGTGTCATAAAAGTATCGAGCTGTATTTACCAAGATAGAAATGAAGAATAAATGGAATTTTTTTTTTCCAGAATACAACGTGTGTTAAAAAGTACAAAAATCTCGATACTTTTTTGACACACCTTGTATTCTTTAAGTGAGAATAATGGACAAAAAGGCTCCATATTATCAGAAGGAAGAAGAAAATTTTTTCCAAAAATAAAAGAATTCAAAAAACATAGTTAAAAACTAAAAGTTGTTTACAATTAGATACTAGTTGCATCAATTTGTTTACAAATGTTTAGCTGTAGAGAAAAGAAACTTCTACAAAATTCAAAAGAACAAGTAAGAATAAAAATAATTTTGTACATTCATTATTATATGATTGCAACAACATTACTACCATTATTCTTGAGAAAATCAATTAACCTGGAATCAGTATGAAGTGGGTGTGAGGGTGAGAGGGAAGAATCCCCCTGGCATAATGGCTAATGTGCTGGACTGTGACATTATAGTAATCAAGTTCAAAATCTAGTTGTGCTATTATGTTCACTTTTGGATTAATACCATTGGGAAAAGCATGAACCGCCTCATCCCTCATCTATATTAAAAGCCTGAACCACTCCATCCCTCATCTACATTGAAAGCCTGAACCGCCCATCCCTCATCTACATTGAAAGCCTCCTGAACCTGCCCCATCCCTCTTCTACATTGAAAGCCTGAACCGCCCCATCCCTCTTCTACATTGAAAGCCTGAACCGCCCCATCCCTCTTCTACATTAAAAGCATGAACCGCCCCATCCCTCTTCTACATTAAAAGCATGAACCACCTCATCCCTCTTCTACATTAAAAGCATGAACCACCTCATCCCTCTTCTACATTAAAAGCATGAACCACCTCATCCCTCTTCTACATTAAAAGCATGAACCACCTCATCCCTCTTCTACATTAAAAGCATGAACCTCATCCCTCTTCTACATTAAAAGCATGAACCGCCTCATTCACATTAAAAGCATCCTCATCCTCTTCTACATTAAAAGCATGAACCACCTCATCCCTCATCTACATTAAAAGCATGAACCACCTCATCCCTCATATACAAAGTCTTATACCAAATAAAATGTGAAAGTAAATAAGGGATGGACTTCTGTTTAAGCTACAAAAGAGGAATAGATAATCTTTAAGGAGAGATTTGTAATAAACATCATTTTTCATAGATTGTTTTGCGCTTATATTTGAGGGGAAAAAAGTGGATGTAAAAGAAATTTTAAGAACAAAATGGTTGTTCTCAGTCATTTCTTTCTAGGGTAGTCCATATGGCATAGTGGCTAACATGCTGGACTGTAATAATATAGTAAGTGAGTTTAAACTCTAGACTAGCTGAAATTTTCGGTAAATGTATGAACCCCCTCATACCTACAGCTATGGGTTAAATAGTACCACTACTGTTCTTCTACAAGGTTGGCTTTTACATTAAATAACTCAGAAAAGTTTGATATGCCATTAAATAAAGAAGCCAAAACAAATCAGTATGAAGAGTTTTTAGGATTTTAACATAATTTTAATTTAAATGTTATTCAGTTTCAAGATTGGAATGCAATTGTCTTTATGTTAATCTTTCTGAAATAGCAGAAAAATTGTTAAATACAAAATAGTTTAAAAATATAATAGCATAAGAATAATATATCTTGTAATGTAATGTAAATATTGCTAATTATGTTTAGTTCATAAGAAAGTGTTCTGAACTGGTCTTTAAATATATCTGTTGCTACTTCAAGCAATAATACACTGTTTAGTAACACAATATAGCAACATCCTATTAGTCAGAATTTGCTTACTAGCTTTTAAAGCTAGGTTTTCAGTAATTTGAAACTTAGGTTTACAGATTTCCTTTCGGTAAATTCAGACCTGTACCAAATAGTGAATGATCAATGTATGAGAGAGGAAGGATCAATAGACACACAAACTGAAAATTATTAGCTGTATCAAGAAATACACCTGGATGATGCACCTGACCATATCATTAGAGATGTGATCCAAGAATCATTAGGTGTTTCAGGTCTTACAACATAATACACCTACTCCTAGGTGACTCAGCTGGTGCTGATCAATCACAACCTTATGGACAGGTAAAGAAATATCAAAAATATTAAACTGAAATTTTCACAGTATAATGTTGTTTTTTTGTTGTTTTTTTTTGTGATAAATATTTTCTTCTGAATTAAGTGCACTGACAAAAAGATTAACTGAAAATTAAATATTTGTATAAGATATATGTCTTTATAACCATCAGACTTATTGATATATCTACATAATTCACAGAAAATTGATACAGGTTAAATTATATATATATATATATATATATATAGACTTACATATGAATTAGGGCCGGTTTAGCTCAGTTGGTAGAGTGTTCGGCTAGGAACCACAAGGTTCCTGGTTCAATACCGGCCCTTACCAACTCAGCATACGAGTAGCACAGGGATCTGTGCAGTAAAGTCAGGAGCTGATGATAGGTGTGGCGCTCCACTTCAGACACTGAAAAAATTTCCTTGGTCTAGTGCTAGTGAAAAGGGGATAGACTCCCTCGCTGTCTGGCTGATACTGACTTTTTTTATACATATGAATTGGTTCACTGCTTATTGAAATGAATGATTATAAATGAAATATTATATTTATACTATTCATATTGACATTTATTAATTTAAAAAAATAGAAAATAGCATTTTTTGATGATTAAAACAAACTTTAGAGAATAGTGAAAAAAATTAAAGAGTTAACACAAACAAACGTAAAAGTTTTTTTCTTATATTCGTATTACCAATAGTTGTATGATAGATCATGAGAATAAAATGACAATACTAACAACAAAAAATGCCAACTGATTAATATATACTACTACATTCAACTATCAGCAAGTAGACTTGGAGAAGAAGAAAAAAAATGGTGGCTTTTGTATAACTTTAAAGTGATGATGATAATAATAATAATAATAATAATAATAATAAATAAAAACATCCACTTCCTTTATTCTCTTATTTCATTAACAAATGAAAGGTAAAAGGTCTTGAAAGTCAAAGAATTTATAAAATTCAAGAACTTATATATATACATAATTTTACCAAATCCATTGCAGGAGTAGGATTTAACAAATGTTCAATTTCTTAAGTGAAGTTTAATCAGAGTTTTCTTTCTCCTAGACTGGTTGCCTAATCAAGGTTGAACTTGGGATGTGAGTCCATTTCCTATGACCATAACCATTACACCACGTATCTCAAACTGAAGAATTTACACAGGTTTTTATTTTCAATCGTTCATTGTACTTAAAACATTTATACTGATATGTAGAGTATTTTTCATTTTCTAATTATTTAAAGCTAAAGTATAAAACAAAAGGTGAAACAAAAAACAATAATCTTAAATATAATTTAATAATTTCATTTAATCTTAAATATAAGCTTATTGATTCTAAATTTATTCAGATGCAGCAATATTTTTATTTCTAGTTTTATCCATCTTATATATTTAGCAATCCCTCCATTCATACGAGCAGGATGGGAAACAATGTTAATTTCGTAAATGGTGTTTAACAGTTTTGAATTCAGAGTTTTTCTTCTCTCAGACTGGTTACTATACCAAGGTTAAAGAGTCCAATGTGCCCTACTATTTACCCATAGCTTGAGGGAGAATAATTGGATGTATACTTTCCCAATGGTATTAGTGCTATGTGAAATGCAAACAGCCTTGTCCGGGCTTTGAACTCGAAGTGCCAAGACCATTTCCTACAATGATAATCATTACCAGAGATGCTAATAGGTACGTGTCCTACGTACCTGATGCATAAAAATCTAAAAGAAAGCAGTAAAATCATATACATGCATCACAGTGTTTTTCTTTTTTCTTCCCTCACCATTTCAAGCTAACTGTAAATGCATTTCAATAGTTTCTTAGAAATGAATTACACAGGATAGGTTACAAGGTAGGAGTTAGACGGCTTTAGTTAGGACCTATGAATTTTCCCTGGGACTCATTCAAAGCAAATATGTGCGTCCCAGGACACACTAAATCAAAAAGCTATCAGTATCATCACTGCATTACACAACGTGCCTTTATCATTTTATACATCTTCTTGCTACTTTCTATCACCATATTCTGAGTTGATATAGGAGTGTTTTTTTTTTTTTTTGGGGGGGGGGTAAATTAATTAGTTTCTAAATCTTTTCAAAAAATTAAAGATTACTGATATATTTAAGAATTTGGACCATATGAACTTTAGGCACCCCTTTTTGATCTCGATTAAGAAAGGACATGTTTTTCATTTACACCGTCAACATCCGGTTGTTTATTAGGGGTTAGGGTTAGGGGTTAGTTTTATAATTTTTAAAAAAATCTAAAAATCGTCTGTTAAAACAACCGGATATTGATGGTGTAAATGAAAAACATGTCCTCTCTTAATCGAGATCAAAAAGGGGTGCCTAAAGGTAATATGGTCATAAAATCTCTCCTCAGGAAATGTTTCTTTGATATTAAGTATTTATGATTATATAAATGGGTGTGGCAGTGATGCATGTGAATATATCATAATCAAGGCATGTTGATAGCACAGATTCCCGTGACCCACACTCTCTCTCTATCTGTCTCTACTGATAGGTCCTTTAGAAAGGCACCCAGTGTCTGCACAGATGGATTTTGTAGAAATTGAAATTTTGTAGCCGAGGGTTTAGTGTTTGGCTGATTTATATATAATCTACATATTCAAATTCAAATTTATAATCAATGAGTTGATATGTGAAAAATCATCAATAAAAGAATGTCACAAGCGGAGAAGAAACATCTGCTACCACATGTCAGAAAAAATATCTAGTAGACCCTATGATTATGGAACATCAAACAAAAAGACTGATAGACAAGTCATCATTAGTCAATTAATATGTTTATCAATTATATTCATGGATATAGCTCAATAGTAGAACCTCAATGAATAGCAGAGGAGTAAGTGACTTATTGGCATGTAAATTATAAGATTATTCAAGAAAAAGAAAACTTCAAATTCATACTTGGGCATAAAACATTCTTTTAATTAATCACTCAATCTCTCTCTGTTTCTCTCTCATATATATATATATATATATATATATATATATACATATATATATATATCCCTGGTAGTTAGGATCTTTCCATGTGTGGTTTAACCAAAATGATGCAGGTAAACCGTCATAAGAGTTCAATGTGCCTAGTGCCAGTGAGTAGATGGACAGAGCAAGATATTCAATAAATGAAGAAAAAAATACTTTAAATTTGCTTCATTACAATGAATACTGTAATGAAGCAAATTTATTGTAATTATTGCGGTTGAAATAAATTATTGTAAAGAAGCAAATTTAAAGTTTTTTTCCTTCATTTATTGAATATATATATATATATATATATATATATATATATATATATATATGTGTGATTCCAATCAGTTTTCCTGATGATCCTTCACAGTGAAACCTGGGTAGTTAAATTCTGCTACTGGTTTTGGATTCTCTAAACTGGCTCTACATAGGTATTGAGCACTTTTCTATCTTCATTATCATTCAGACTCTTGGTTTCTTTCTGTTTTTGACAGTCAAAATCGTGACTTGATTTTTTTCTTTTTCTTTGAGCCATTCTCTCTTCAAAACACACACACACACACACAAGTATATTAGTGTGACCTAACCCTTAAACCAAAAAGAAGGGAAAGAAAATGAAATGCTGCAAACTTTTTTAAATTTAAAATGGTATCATTGTATAAAATGGCCTATTTGTTTCAACCATCACCAAAAATCTACCTCATCTATAGAACAGATGGTTATTTCATTTTAGTGATAATCTTGATTAAATAAATTTAAAAAATTGCATTATAAGTTGTGAAATAGAGAAAATTGTAGACATGAAAAAAGTGGCTAGTATTTGGTTAAATGATAGTCACTTCTGTTTTTACACCCATCAAAATAAAATAGAAATATTATGTGTTGTTGGATCCATTGCTTTTCATGCAAACAATACAGGCTGTTAGTATTGAAAGTGTGGAACTTGTTTCCATGGTACAACACAATATGTGTCTCTAGTTTCAAGTTGATCAACATTAGAATATCAGGAGATTGAACATTGTTGTTAATCAAAGTGCATCCTCTCATAACATCAATGTATCCATTTACATTTTGCTACTTTGAGTGTCCACAAATGGTTGTGAAAGACTGAACAGTAAATTCAGTTTACTGCAGAGATTTGCTTTGGCCCTAAAATAATCAGATATCAATTTACAATAATTACAAAAAGCAGAACCATTAACAAGGGTACCAGCACTTTCTATATATCTCTTTCAATTCGTATATAGACTGATACATATAAAGAAAAAATTATTTAGCATAGAAAGTGTTTTGTTTTCCTCCCGCCTTTTATAACAGCTAAGATGACAGGTTAAAATGTACAGAGTGTGATCTGTAAATTGTCGCCATTTTAAATCATTAATTTCATGCATGTGCTTTGTTTATTTGTCTGAATTATTTTTTTTTTTAGATGAGGCTTGATAATTTGCATTATTTTTGTATAGATTTTTCCGGACTGTTGTTCTCATTTTAATTGTTATAAACACAACATTTTGGACGATGTGCCCTCCAGCCTTCTTCAGGTATTTTTTTAATTGGGCACATGGTGTAACAGATATAATGGTTGAGTTAATACAGTTCTAAGTAACAATCATCTGTAGATTGCAGGTTCAATCATGAAAATAACACTGAATACTTAACATAGCTTAACATTTGTACCCATTCATTGTTAACAGAATGAAAACAATCTACCTTAATGGATTAGATGAAGGGTTTGGTTCAAAGTGAAAAGAAAGTTCCTGAGTTTGACAAAAAAACGCTTGAAGAAGGCCAGAGGACACATTGATTGAAATGTTGTGCTTTGTTTGTTTCAGGTTTTGTCTACTGTGCAATAAACTAGAATTAGTTTGGCACTGTGAGGAAAGCAGCACCCTGATGCTCCTCCAGAAATTTGGAAACGGTATGCTGTACAGCAGTACACCATGCCATTTCCAAATTCACAGTATTTGGGTGTGAATCTAAAGGACAGTGTAAAAGATTTGAAAAGAGTTAGATGAGTCCAATGTTGATTACAAAGGAATGGCAGCTCAGAAGCCTCACTCAGATCATTCTAATAAGAAAATAACTCCCAAATTTGTTGCTGAGATTAAAAGATAATGAAATTGGCAAGATCTTTTATATATATATATATATATATATATATATATTATATATATAAAATATTGAATTCAATTATATATCTTTAAAACAACTTTAAAAAAATGCTAAATTACAGTCAAGTTACGCTAAAAGCACCAGTTCCCACTAGATCACCGAAGTTAAGCAGCAATGAGACTGTTGTAATACTTAATTGGGTGACCACTTAAACAACAACAGTAACTGTAAGCAACTTGAGTCCTTTGTTTATCAAAATGACTTGATTCAGCATTAAATAACCCAAAAGAGTTTTGATATACTGTAAAAAACAAACCAAACTAAACCAAACTAAACCAAACTAAAAATGCTAACAGCTAAAATTACATTTAGAATAGTGATTCTTTTTTTACCAAAAATCTTAACAGGTGAAAGTCAATTCTTTTTCAGAAAAATTGAAACAAATTTGCCCTCAAAAGCTGCTTATGAATTATTCAACACATTGAAAGTGATTACAATCAAATGGCATAACAAAAGCAGACATCTTAATATTAGCAATTAACCCTGATTCGTATCTGCTAATAAAAAAAAAAAAAAAAACTCTTTACAGATTTTAGAAAACCAGTTAACTACAATAGAGAAAAAAATCCTAGAAAATTAAACAAAAAGAGGGAAAAGAAAATGACATGATTGAAGAATAGATGGAAGCATTCTATGCATACATAAAACTCCACTGTCCAAGATTGAATTACTCACTTTAACTTGTTCTTCCATGAACTTAGAATCTAAAGTTACAGACATGACTAACTTCTGGCAGTTTGAAGGTGACACTTATCTTAGTTTTGTTCGCTATGTTACTATATATATATATATATATATATATATATAAAATGAAAACTACTAAAAATGTTAATAAGATGGAAAATTACTATTTAATAGCAGAGAATGTTGGTCATGCAAATCTTTAAACAGTTTGTTGGTAAAATAGTTAAATGATACTGAAACAGATATTAGATATTTGCTGCACTAATCCAAGTTTAGCATAAATTAAATTCATAGAGCATCCAATAAGAATTAAAAATCATGAGCAACAACTTCTAATTAAAAGTAGGTTCTCAAAGAGAAACGATTTATCTTATGCCTATTCTCTACACTCAGTCTCGCAGATGCATCTTGGGTAAATTGGATTTTACAAGTAAGAGATTTACTACTTAGTGTTTTTTTTTTTTAAACTAATTTGTAACTCAGTATTTCTGACTTTATGGGAATTTTTTTTTTTTTTCCTATCTTGCAGAGTTATGTCCAAAATAGAATTATTATTATTATTCATTTCAGTTGCTTTTTATCACAACTCTTTGTGTCATTCTACAGAGTGGTTTGAAAGTTCTTGTCACCTCTACATATTGTTTTAATTTTCATTATTTTTTGTTTTAATAATATAATATATATGTTATGTAATTATTCTAATAAATAAGATCTTTAATAATTGAATTATTTTCTAGAATTTTGAGTTGTATTATATAATTATTTTACCTCTTAAAAAAATGTAGGGGTGACAAGACTTTTAGACCACCATATACAGTCCTTTGTAAGCAGTGCAGGTCAGAATAAAGAATAGGCCTCTGGTGATACTTGACTCACATCCCTTTTCTTTGAAAAGCCTTTCTAAACACAATAAGTGCCTCATCAATTAGAACAAAGAGAATACTGGCTGCATTCATTCACATTTGACTAAATAGTTATTCCTTATTTTCCCTGGCCTCATTGCTATCTTTTTTATTTATATAAAATCATAGTAATATTTTTTTTTAATTCTCAGATGTCAATTATAAAGTTTTTAATGGGTATTTCTTTTATGTTAATTTGAATTACTTTTTATCACAATGAAATTAAGATGAAAGAAATACGAGTAAAAAAAAAAACTCTAATGTGGGAAAGTCAGCATGTCAGTGTATAATTCTTTTCAACTTTACTCCTAGTGGCCTTAGCCCAACATATCATACCATTTTGGAATCAGGCAAATTAAAAGCATTTCAGAGTGAATTCAGACCCACAATCCTGAAATTTTGGATTCACAAGTTTTAATTACTGCGATTGTTTTTGTCATTTTTATTTTTATTTATTTATTTTTTTTTTTGCCTGATAATTTTTATCACTTTGAAATAAATTTAGGAATAATCAAATCTCTCTGCAGGAGTTAGCTTATTAATAATTGACAATGTTTTATCTAAGAAATTAAAAAAAAAAAAATAATAGGATTTCTTTTGACAATAAGTTTAGATAATCAAATAAAATGTTGAGGGTGTATTTACTAAACGCACATGTAACTTTGTAAAATAATAAAATCATGTAATGTTTACACATTTCTTTTTTGTTAATTACGGTTCTTTGTTATGGTGATGTTTTTTACCAAACGGATTTGTTATTATTTTATAGTGATTAACTAACATGAAAGTAAAATACAAATACATTAAATCTCTGCCTTTTCCTTAATGTATAAATTCACTTTGTTGTTCAGTATTTAATCTTATGATTAATTAAAATAAATTGTGCAATGTTATCCTGAATGTAGAAAGAATTCTCCACACACACAAGTGTATCTTATCACATATTGTCATCGCTCAGCTGATTTATATTCATTTATATGCAAATTACCTACAATGCCAAAATTAAATGAAACATCATCAAAACAAAGCTTTTGTTAGCATTAGCTGACTTTAGTGAGCATGTGTGCATTTTTATCTAAACAATTGAGAATGCACACAATTATACAAAATCTATTTTTACATAAGATTATGATAAGAAACAGGAGTTGAAAATCTCGAGTTGTGTTACAATTGTTTCATTTTCAAACACAATTTGTTCGGATGATGAGGAGCAAAACAATTCATTAGTATATAAAATAATTGTAACCCCAACTTTAGATTTTCAACTCCTATTTCTTAATATTTTTTTTCTTGGATGTTATATCCAATACATTTATCATATAGGAGGAGTCTTCAAAATATTCCTTAGTGTAGATTTTTTTTTTCAGTCTTGTTTGCTATTCATATTGATTTTAGACTTTAATAGTGTTAGCTATTGACATTAACTACTCACAATATTGCATTTTATCCCCAAAACAAATGCTAAATCCTTTAATTTGAACTTTAGTAAAAAACAAAAAATGTTGAAAGTAAATGATTTGGTTTGGTTTGTTTTACGGCATATCAACCTCGGTGGGTCATTTAATGCTGACAAAGTTTTGAAATAAATTCATTCTTAATGGATAAACTCATGTTTTTCTATTTAACCCATAGATGGGACCCTAACAGGTATTACCACTCCAGTGGACCAGGGAGAAATGGTGATGAAAGGGTGCTCCACATTCCCCAAACCTCCAAAACTGGAACCTCACCATCTGATTTAACGTCATTCCCAGGACATGAAGAGCCTCAGCCACCGCCTTCTAGCACTTATGAAAGTAAATGACAGCATCCATTCTCTGGAATAATTCAGTGTTATTTATATGGTAAAGTACTCTCATATTTTCCACTAAAAATTGATAGATTCATAATCTTCAGTGTTAAAACACAACACAGTTATTATATTTTTTTTTTTTTTTTGTTGACAAAACTTTATGTAAGTTTCAAGCAAAAGTTGCTAGGCAAAGAAATGATGGTGTATACTTGATAAATGAATTTGATATTTGTTTAGCAGAAAAATGTATATGCTACTTTGATAATGTGTAAAGACAATTTTAGGTAACTGTTTGAGTTGTTATAGATAAGAAAAATTACAAGGTCATTTATTAAAATCAATTGAAGATAGACTGCAGTGGATATCTTCATTTTTTTTTTTTTCCCTCTCCCTGATAAGATAAAGTGAACATTCTTCAAAACCATAGCTGTGTCAGTGCTACTGTACAACTGCACCACTTGGACTCTAATGAAGCACATAGAGAAAAAGATAGATGAGAACTACACAAGGGTGCTGGATGCTGTCTTGAACAAATCTTGGAAACAGCACTCCACAAATACAGCTGTACGGCCACTTGCCACCTATCACACAAATCATCCAACTAAGATGAAGAAGACTTGCTGGACACTGCCGATGAAGGATGGACGAACTCATAAGTGACATTCTCCTGTAGTAAACAGACCAGCAAAAACCTACATCAATCAACTTTGTGTAGGTTCCAGATGCTGTACAGAAGACCAGCTAAGAGTAATGACTGATAGTGATGGTTGGAGAGTGTCATGGATTTCTCTGCTGTCAGCATGACATGATGATGATGATGATGATGATGATGATGATCTTCTTTAGATATTGCACATTATTTTACTGAATTTTTTTTTTTTGTTGAGGATTTTTGTTAATCTTTTAAATAGCAAACATCTAGTTTGATTATCAATTTTGTAATTAAAAAAATCCACTGTCTATCAATCTTTCTTATTAATGCTATGTTTGCATACTTGATATATTCATATGTATGTAACTTCATTTAAAAGTAGACATCATTGCAGACTGTTGGTAAAACACGATGAAAACAAATTTATTTGTGTTGCATTGCAGATTTCTCATTGACAATTGTATTGAAGAATTCATTGAATCTGAGCTTGAGTCATCTTGAGTTTATTTTCCTGTAACACAGACTAGAGTAACCGGAATAGTAGACAAATCATTAGTAACACAGATAACAGCAAACTAGAATATTGGTTATTCTCATTCTGAGTAGATAGGAGAAAAGAAATAGAAGCAAACATACTGATCAGTCCAAAGTATATTCACAGCATAAGCAATTATATCTAACAGACAAGGTCAATAACTCATTATTGCTTAGAATACTACACTGTTGACCATGGATGTTAAGTAGGGCGTTGTGATAGGGTTGATGCTATTAATTTTGAAAATTCTTTTCAAGTGAATTAATTAACATTATCCAAAACCAACATCTTTAGACCAAACTGGAAAACAACTGTCTAAATAAAAAAAAAAACAAAAAAAAAAAACATTAAAATGTGTTTAAATTTTGGCAGGTAAAGATCTCAAGGAATTTGGAATAGGAATGTATAACTAAATAATAGTTTGTATTATTTTGATTTTTTGGACTGTTGTCCTCATCTTTATTGTAAAATACACATACACAACATTCTGGCTGATGTACCCTCTAGCTTTCTTTAGGCATTTCTTCTAATCTTGTTTATTGTAATTCACTTGAAGAAGGACGGAGGGTACATTGGCCAAAATATTGCATATGATTATTTCACAATAAAGATGAGGACAAGAGTCTGAAAATAAAAATAATACATATTATCAAGCCTCATCTCAAAAATTCGGACAAATAAATAATAGTTATTCTCAATGGATCTTGCATAATTAATGGGTTGGGTAGGTTAATTAGTTATTTAATGTTGAAGTCAGTCTTTTTTTGAGCAATTATATTCTTTCAAGTAACTATTTCTATTTAATAATAATCATTTATTTGCACAGTTATATGGTTTCAAATATTCCTATTTAATACTAATAATTTTGGTAAAGATCTATTTGACTCCTAGGTATTACCGCTCTGGGTCAGAATGAACCTACAAGTAATGGCAATGATGGGGTGAGTCCACAATCTTCTGAGCCTCACCATAGGACAAAGTTTAGTGTTATAACCAGGACACCTCTTTTGGGCAGGGGACTTATCTCTCTGTAGGGAATGCATTAAACTTATCCTAAGCCCAACTGACAGTGATGTGAACCCTCAGCCACAGAGTGCACAATTCTGGTAAAGATTGCATTTCTGTTTATGAAGTGGGTAGGGGGGTTCTTTGCTGCTATATCACGTTTGTGACAATGTACCACTTTAAAAACAAAAATCATTTCCAGTAAAAATGCATGAAACTGTTTAAATACAGACACTTGTAAAACCTTTGGAACAAGAATACATTCTGAAAAATAATCAAAAGTCTTGCTGGATAAATTGAATTGATGATAGTGTGTGTGATTTTCCCCAGTGAATCTTTTAGACAATGTATAACTTTTGGAAGTACTTGGGTTTCTACTTTTTAAATGTGATAAATAATGGCTTTTGGGTTGCTGATTCCTGTTTGACAGACAAAATCTCAAGAACTTCACTTGTAGATTTTATAATTAACCATAACAAGTGGTCATTAATAATTAATAATTGTTGTCCATTGTTATAATATGTTAATTGTGTAAGTAGGAATAACCTATTTTGAACTAAATTTACCTACTGGTAGTATATGATTGATTTTAAGTATTTTATAGAAGTTTTTATAGCAAAAATAATCCCTAAAATATCTTTTTCAAACTGACCCTAGAATTGTCTTCAATTTATGTAGTATAACAGCACTAATACTATAATCTGAAACGCCAGTTGATACAATTATTCTTAGGTTTGGATAAAATGGATTAATGAATTGTAATTTGTTAAAAAGAATTCTGGCATTCATTTGACCAATTCTATAAGAGAAGAACACTCAACTTGTTCATTTTTTTAAATATACAAACTGGTTTGAAATTTTTCATGAACCTAAAGAAGTGTTGTAGTTTTGTAATATTTATGGTTCCTAACATATGTAAGATTTTTTTTTTTTTTATTTAAAAAAAATCTTTTATGCAGTTATATTATTCACCTTATAAAAAAAACCATGACAAAAATATGCTATTATTGGGTGTTGCTTAAGAGAGAATAAAATTAAAAAATAAAATTTAACTGATTTAATAAACAATTATGAATGATGAGAAAAATTGTTCACACACACACACACACAGCTTTATCAACAAAATCACTAAAAAATGTTAAACAGGTAAAATACTTTAGAAATAAAAGAAAACTATTTGAATAAAATTTTTATTTTTATTTCACAACTATTTTGTAACTGAAATTTTGTGGCTTGGGTTTAGGAAGTGTTATCCCTTTGTCAAATTACATTAATTGAAAACTTAAATTAGTTAGTGAATTGTTCTTTTTCAAAAGTTGTAAAGATGATAATCTGATTATTTGAAATATAAATTAACAAAATAATCATTTTAATAATACAGAAATCAGCCAATGTGCAAGCAATAACTATATTTTAATAACAAATTCAAATCCAGAGAAAACAAAATTAACAGAAAAGATACAAAACAACTTAGCTCTTGATTTTTAATGATTTTGTTTAATAAATATTAATATAAAAAAAACAGGCGTTTATGACAATTCATAAATATTGAAAATACCATTTCAACATAGGAATTCATCACATGAATAACTTATAAACTATTTAAAAACATATTTCAATGTGGTCATGTGTAATGGTTATTGTCATAGGTAATGGACTAGGCCACCAGAGTTCAAATCCTGGACATGGCTGTTTGAATTTCACATAGTGTTAATACTCTTGGGAAAAGTATGCATCCAACTAATTTCCCTTTAGCTATGGATAAAAATAGCAGAGTGGACTGGGCTCTTTAACCTTATTATAACAACCTATCTAGAAGAAAAAATGACCTTGTGTCACAGCATATTCATGTGGAGGGGGTGGATAAATACACACTTCAAATATTTCATTTGTGGCTAAATTATAAAACTTTATGGCAATGAATTCAATTATGAATTTTACATTCTAAGATTATTATTATTTTTAGAAGAAAATTTTCTCCAGATCTGATAATTTAAGTTCATTGATTTTATAAACAATTAGATTCTTTATCTACTTTCTACTATAAAACTTTCTAAAAAAAAGTAATAACTTCTGTGATATGAAATCAATAACTTCTAAAAATGGTAAATTTGTTAGCATGCCATTTCAAATGAGATAACTAAAATGAGTTTGTTCATCATTCAGTGTAATTACATTTGTAGCTTTATGTTAGATGAAACTATGTTTAATAGATTAATATTAGCATTCCCAGTTGATTTTTTTTATTTGAGGTTATTGTTATTTAATCACATTAGTTATACAGAACTCTGTAAATGGAGTTCAGAACTGTTTAAATTATGCAAATATCCCCAGTGGTTCAAAAGTTATGAGAATTTAAAGCCCCGAAATTGGGGGGTACAAAAATGAACATGATTTTGTTTAAAAAATATGTCAAATCATGGACCAATTCAAAACACGAAATTCAGTCATTTCTTCACATTTCTT
Source organism: Doryteuthis pealeii (assembly GCA_023376005.1). Classification (NCBI taxonomy): domain Eukaryota; kingdom Metazoa; phylum Mollusca; class Cephalopoda; order Myopsida; family Loliginidae; genus Doryteuthis; species Doryteuthis pealeii. The sequence goes on from CM042148.1 coordinate 22,426,299, forward strand.
TATTTTTGGAGCAATTTTGATAAAACTTGGAATTCTTATGTAAAATTATATGTTCTTCCTGATTCTGCACTCAAATTGTATTTATCTCTTGCTATAACCCATTATTTAGAGAACTGCTTGCCTTGCCATTAATATATATTTTGACAATTAGTTTTGTATGTAGATTTCTTGTAATTTATATTTTATAGGTTTTTAAGATTAAGGGTAGGTTTATCTCAGTTAGTAGAGCATTTGCCTACAAATCATTAGGTTCCAGGTTTTGATACCGATCCTCGCCAACTCAGCATATGAGTAGAACAGTTTGGTTAATCTGCAAAGCATCTGGTAGTTAACGGTAAATATGACGCTTCACCTCAGCAAAAACAACCTCCCTGGTCTAGTGCTAGCAAAAAGGGAGTAGACTCCCTCTTTGTTTGGCTGATACTGACCACTCCACAGACTTTAACTTAAAAGATTATGTAATATAAAATCCAAAGATTTGATCGGCATTGGAAAAACATTTCACTACATCTGTTAATAATTAATTTAAATTCTTAGAAGCTGATTCAAGAAATGAATTTTTTTCTGAGAGGCAGTTTTAAAAATTGGTTATCCAAAGAAAGATGAGACATTTCAATATGATTTAGTGAAAATCATAATTTCATATAATGAGGTATATGCAATATAAGAACACTCATCAAAATGTGTTGCCATTTGAATTTAAATTGAATGTTAGTCAGAAATAAATCTGATACACAAGAAATACATACAAAATTCAATTTGTTTCAAATATAATTCAAAGCAGGAATATTTAATAAAAAATATGTTAGAAATAATATTCTATTTAGTTTAGATAACTTAACACTAAAATTTGAAATAAATAATTTGATAGAAAACTAAGAAAAAAAATACCATTTTTTAAAAAGCTATAAGAAAACAACTGCTATTGATACAAAAAAAATCATGTAAGCCAATAATATGGTTTGAAAATAGGGTGACCACTATAAAAAAATTGCTAAAAGCAATTTGGACTCATGTGATATAGCCTTCAAAAAGCCATTTCTTTCCTTAAACATATCCATTTTGGCAAAGATCGCAAGGATTGGAAGTTTGAAAGGTGGTCTTAATTGATAAGAGTGGCAAATCAAAACTAAATACCTTTGGGTTTACTGACTTGATGTACATTAAAAGAAGGGTAAACAAAATATACCACCCATACTGTACTACAGTATTGGTTAAACAGAGAGGTGATGTCATAATATAGGGCTGTATGTTTAGAAATAGTGTTGGTTGTTTTTAATGAATTCCGCCCTTGAGACTAGGATATTTTTTTTTTTTATGTCTCCAAGTTTTTTGGAGAGGAGATTTAAATAAAAAATGTCAGTTTTTTCCTTGAGACTTTTCTATACTTTTCAATGTTAATCTGTAATGTTATATCAACAAGATATCTCATCAGCCACTCTCAAACAAACAAAAAAAAAAGAAAGGTTTTCACAAGATAACTTATCAACTGGTTCCATGTGGTTAAGGGAATTATGAATAGTAAATCTTATCTTGAAATTTTGGATAAGATAATATTATCATATGCCACAAATCATATAGGCCAATCATGGGTTTTCAGCATGATAGCAATCTGAAACCGACTGCCAAACATTAGCACCTACACTGAAAACAATAACAGTGAGGCACTGTCAATCACTGGACCTCAACCCCACCAAAAACAAAAATGATCTATAGAGCAATCTCTTTTTTTTTTAAAAAGAAAATATCATTACAGGCCTTGTAATGTGATGAAATAGATATGATGCTATATTTTTTAAAAATGTTAGTAATTTTAGATATTAATGTTTGCCTTTTCATTTACTCCTTAGATTTTAAAAATATTTTGATATTTTATAAGAATAGCAGACAACTGAATTGTTTCCAAACTATTTGACAAATGGATATAGTAAGATTAATATTACTAAAAAACTAAAAAAGAAACAAAGTGAAGTCCTGCTTTAGATTTCATTATTAAAATGCATACAAAATATCCATTAAAAAAAGAAATAATAAACTGTTTCATCAATAACACCAGGTATTTTTTATTTTAATAAATATATCCACATATCTTTTCCATATTGTTATTATCTTCAGTCTGGTAATCATCCTTTTTTGTACGTGGTGGCTCACAAAATGCATAAACATTTTAAGAATTCATAATTTTCTTGTTTTTAATTTAATATTATTTTTGAGATATTCTTAGTCAGTAGAGCGTATGCAAGTTTCTGGGTTCGATATTGGTCCCCACCAACTCAGCACATGAGTAGCACTACTTGGGTAATCTGATCTGTGCAGTCAAGAATCTAGGAGCTGATGGTAGGTGTGGCGCTCCACTTCAGCAAAAACAATCTCTCTGATCTAGAGCTAACGAAAAAGAGGATAGACTCTCTTGCTGTTCAGCTGATATTGATAATAAACCACTCCACATGCTTTGCTTTTAATATGAGTAACCTAAACAAATTGAAAATGTCAAGTTACAATGTGAAAAAACAAATTAAAATAATAAAATTCTACTATTCAACTGAGAGGTTTATAATTTTAACAAAAAGTAATTTTTGGTGGCAGAAAAATTTAAAGAAATTAAAAATTCAAATTGCCTCCCCATTCACTTGCTTTGTCTGCCCGACTTCTTTTTGTGGGTTTATTTAAAGGAATGGCTATATTTGAATAAGCTTAAGACATTGCTACAGCCCAAGAATTATATTCATGCAGGGATTGAAACCTTGAGCAAAGTCATACAAAGTGCTGAAAACTAAGGTGCAACTTTATATCCAGGAAAATGGAGTCAATTTACAAGATATCCTTTTTTGCAAATAGCTAAAAAGTATATTTCCTTCGGCTATATTTTATGATTAAAAAAAAATAGATGATTCATTTTTTTTTTTTATGCATCAGTCTTTTATGGGCCATCCAGTATAATCAGCTTTCTTATATCTGAATTTTAGACACTTTTATTGAGCTCTTAATTGAAATATTTGGGAATATGGTGCCAGACGATTTAAGTTGATTTCAGAACACAGAAGCAGTTTCCAGAGAAGATTTAATCTAATGCTTCATACCCTACTATATTATATAGTAATATAATATATTATATTGGTAAGCAAAGCTGCCAAAGAGTCTGGCAATTTTACACACAATATAAGTAGTAGTAATTATAATATAAAATTAATTACTATAAATTCAGCAAATTGATTTTTAAAAATCCCATTTAAACACTTCAAAGAAATAATTCAATTATTCAAAATTATTATTGCAGATTTTAACAAAAGGTGCAATAAGCAGGTTTTAAGATATTTTTTAAAAAAAATGATTTTAAAGTTTTAAAAAATAATCATATTTTAATTGTAATAAACTTTTTTAGCATTTGATTTTTGTAGATTCTGTTTTAAATTTGAAATTTTATCTAATTTCACTAATGCACATTTAAAACCCTGCAAATCTTTTCACTAAAAACAAAAAGGTTAACATTAAAATTAGAAATCCTTTTAATCTAAAATCTGCCCTATCTGATAGTGGGGTGTAGACAATTCAAACAAATTTTTTGGCTAAACAATCTTCAAATCTATACTTATCCATTGTTTGAAAATTGAGCAAATGAGGAGTAGAGATTTAAAAAGGTGAGTCTGTGCCAAAATGGCAAACTGCTCTTGTTTAAAAAGTGAATTTCTTTTGGCCACTCTATGCCATCATTATTCATATAATAAATATTTACTTCCATGTTTAGGCTTTGGGTATACACTGTTGCTTTGAAATGGAAATTAAAAACAAAAAAGGTCCTGTTTCATTGCACATAAACACTTTTTCCATGACCGGGTGAATCTGAACAAGAGACTAAGTTTTCCTTTTTTTAATTAATGAATTGTTTACAGTTCTTAATTTGAAGCTATTTGCTTCATTCTTTATTTAAACTGACCAATAAGAAGACACCTTTCAAAGTCTAATAATTCTCATACTCCTGAAGTACAAAATATTCTCAAGTGATTGTGCAGATGTTTCCATTAAAAAAAAAAAGAAAAAAAAAAAAAAAGAAAAAGAAAAGATGATGACTTGAGTAATGTCAATGATTATGTTCTAAATATTAAATCTAAGAAAAATAATATACAAAATATATACAAAATCTTGTTTGTATATGAAATGTTGAGTTTGGTGATTTTATCTTCTAGTAATTAAATTACTATTTCTGACTTTCTCTGATTGTAGCTAGATTATTTGTTCTTTTGTTTATAATGAATGGTGAAAACTCAGTTATTGTTAATACTGCCATAATGGAAATGGAAAAATAAAACTCATATTCTGCATATGTGATCATTACTTATAGCACCTGATATTCTGAAATTCAAGATGACCTCTAAACCTGACCTTTTACTGTATATAACATACCTTGGTTGATAAGTGTCATAATGTTGAGTGTTCTTTGTAATATTTTAAAAAAAAGAAAAAGAAAGTATGTCTCCATTACTGAACATATGGTAGCTACTATAACTTTAGTATTTACATTTTTTAAATATTAAATATGTATTGAAACTATTCAATTTGTAATATCAGCAAAATGACACACACACACACACACACACACACACACACACACATCTATATATACATTAGATTAAGCACTCTATAAATGAAATAGCTGTAATTCTAATCAAAAAGAATTTTCACACAAGAGTAAATATTATTGTTAATCTAAAAGCTTTTACAAAAATATAAACCTTCTTTGTCAGTTAATTTAAACTGATACAATTTGGAATATACAAACTGAATAGATATCTAAGAAAGAATCCAACTGTTGAATGAGATTGTTTTCATTAGAAATATTAAATAGTGAAGAAAATAGAGTTTAAAATGTTATCTGAAAAAAAAAATCACTAAATAATCATCTGTAATTTCCTTTAAGCAATAAATGCAAATTGCTGATAATTAATCCTTCTTGCAACAATTGGACAATATTCACTCAATATTAAACCTTTAATTTCCTTGCTGTAACTATGTAACAATATTAGAAATATTAGCCTTCATTTCTCAAATAAGTTTTGTCATGAATTTAAGTCTAATTAGCTTTCTGAAAAAAACAAAAAAAAAACGTCATCAGTAATTCTTCATAAAGATTAAAACAGATTTGCATATTGCTATTTTCCCTTAATTTATAATAAAAAAAAACAAAAAAACTTTAATCATGCTACATTTGCATAGAAAGTACTCACTTCAACAAGTGTAGCTCGATTTGGGGCCAGAAAGCTTTTCAGCTACATGGGTTTGACTAATTTCTACATGTTCTGTGTGTATCTGTTGTCTATATCTTACTGTATCCTATCTGAAATAAAGTCTGCATTTGGCCACGTTGGAAGGTTACTTTGAACCTTCTAACATATTATAAGAACATTCACATCTTATTGGAGTAGCACTTAAATTTCATTTCCTTTATATAACAAATATTAATTTAGACTAGCAGGACGTGTGGATATATCACAGTATGATAATCTAATTATTACAAGATTTTATATGTTTACTTTAGAGCTATTGAAAATAGTTCAATATGTAAAAAGTATAATAATCTTGATTTAACTTTCTCTCATTCGTTCTTTCTCTCTTTCCTTATTCTCATTATGTTCAATTGAAAAAGATTAGTGCTATCACCCCCTTTCTCTATCTTTCTCCAACTTTCTTTCTTTCTTATATTTTTTCTGTGTAGCATATACTTTTCTTCCCTTTTTTTCTATATAATAAAAATGGAATGGTTCATTATTTAGCTGAGGTGATGACACTCATAAAATATAAGAATTCTGTGGATAAGCAACACCAGATACTCAGGATTTACACTTTTGCATTTTATCTTGGACGATTTGGATGGTCTCATTTTTAATCAGAGGGTGTTGCAGGATGATAACAAGTGTATTGATATATAGATTATGAATAACAATTAGAAATTTACAATTTTGCTTTACCAGAAAGAAAAAAATGATTATCATAACACAGAGACCCACACACATGTTAAGAAACTAACAATAATAAGAGATCCAAAGTTAAACTTCAATATTATTCAAGGCATTATAAAAAATATTTTAAGAGAATTTAGAATAATATAGCCTCATTTGGTATTATCACACTAAATTCCTGCATTAAATTCTAAACCTGCAATGGAGCTGAATGTAAGAAACAATTAGGATTAGAAAATTATTTCAAGAGAATCTACTTCAACACTGAAAAATCATCACAATGATTTTTTTTTTTTAGAGAAAAAAAGAGTTTACACCGAATCAAGTCATTTTCTCAATTGTGAATACAAATTTTTATGATAATTTTGTTGCCAAACTATAAGAGTTTGTCCTGTATATATATTTTTTTTAATTATAAAAATTATAATTTTTCTAATATCAAAATCCCAAAGGCAGAATAAAGTTATGAGTCTAAAGCCCAAAACAAAATGTTAAACATTCAACAAAATAGTCATTGATGGGTTAACAAAACTCAAAATCAAACAATTTTTCTTGGTTTCTATTTGATAAAAAGTAATTGTAAAAATTCAATAATCCTCTCCAGTATAAGTGTAATGAGTTATTAATATTATTATTATTATGAATTCAAACCTGTTAAACTTTGCTTAAGAAATTGACCATGTGTCACATCCTACTCATGGGAAACGGTTGGGGGGTATATATATATATATATATATATATATATATTATATATATGAGGTAAGGTAAAAGGGTAGTGAACAAAAAATAATGACTCAAACAAGTCTGAGAGTAGAAATATTTATATTTTCAGACTTGTTTGAGTCATTATTTTTTGTTCAATCCTTTTATCCTCATACTGTCGGATTTTCTCCAACCCTCTATCTTCATTATATATATATATATATATATATATATATATATATATATATATATATATATATATTATATATATATATATATATATTATATATACTAATTTTATTAAATTCTGTATTTCATTCCAAGAAAATATAGATTTCAATCAAAATCTTTAAACTTTGTTATACAAATTTCATAAACATTTGTGATTCAAAATGTTCAAATTATTTGAAAGATTGGCTAATAAAAAGCTTTATATAAATTTAAATATAATATATATATATATATATATAATATATATATATATATATATATATATATATATATATAAAATATATATATATCTTTAATAGGAGACATTAATTTTTCTTTTCAGAGTGTCTGTGCACTTATTTTTATTTATTTTTTTGTGCCCTACCAAGCCAGATCAATGCAAGGTCTTTTTTACATAGGGATTTTAATGGGGCATCCTGTGAGGATAGGTGATGCCAGATAGCTGCTTCTAGTTGGAGTATAAAGCTCAATCAAACTAGCTAAGTAGATCAGAATAAATTATACTAATATTTTACCCCTGATGGATATGTTATGTTCCTTCTTATTCTAGGATGGCAATCATTCAGCTCCTATCTTGTGTCTCTTCTGTCACCAGTGTCTCTTCTCATTGCTATCTTGTGTCATCTCATTTGTTGTCACTTCTCTCATTGTTTCATCATATTGTTTTATATTCTTTCTTGCTGGGATGAAGAATGATGTGACCACATTTTTATGAGCACACAATTTATTTGTTTGACAACACTTTCACTTTACCTGTTGTAACTATGGGAATCCAGCTGGATAAGAGCAAAGTTGAAGTAGAGATGGAAAGTTGAAGTAGAGATGGAAATTTTCAACCACTCATTGCAATTCTCTTACTGACTAAAGATACATTAAAATTCTACTTCTAAACTTTCTACGATCATTTAATCATGTGACCTATTCATCTAATGAAGGCCAAGTTCTCAAATGACCTCAGGGTCATCACATGTCAATTACACTTGTTTGTAATTTGTTTGTTTGTCCAGATAGTTCTGTCTGTTGGATTTTACGGCATGTCAACCTTTGTTGGTTTATTTTTTGCCAAAGACATTTTGTTCTATTCATGCTTGATGGGTAATAAATTTTTTAACTCATTTTTTTAAAAAGCACATTTTTATCTAATTAACCCATAGTTGGGACCCTAATAGGTACTACCAATCCAGGTCAAAGTGGACCTGGGAGTAACGGCAATGCTATACTACAGAAATCCCAAATCGGAACTTCACATTAGATGCAGTTTAACATCATACCCAGGACATTTCAAACTAACTATACTACATGCCAATAATAGATGTTTCCAATCTATTATTTAACAGATGTAATCTTGAAACCAGCTCTATTCAATGTAGGTCCTAAAGTTGTTAAAAATATTCACAAATTTTTATTGGTCATCAAAGCCCTTGACATTCAAAGCTAAATTACTGCTGTTGTTTCTTCTACTATATATAAACAGCTGTTTAATGCAAATATAAGACAATAGTCAGATTCTACAAAAGATCTACATAAAACCTAAGAATGAAATATTTGTGTGACACCTGCAGACAGGAAACAAGATTACAATGAAACTTTAGACCAATATTTATCAAATTTGAGATTCCTTTATCAAGATTGCAACTTCCAAACTCATTCTAACAAAGAATATAAAAATGACCACATGAAAGACTCCTTTATCTTTTCTAGTTATACATTGCAGCAACTGTTGGAAAATAAATCCTTAGAATCAGAAGTTTTTTTTTTCCAACAGGCTCTATATTTAGGAATAGCTCAGAAGCAATCAGTCATATACTTGGCTTAATTATTCTTTGAACACACACACAGCAGTGGCATCTCCAGCTGAAACCAATGAACAACCAGAAAAAAAAAATAAATAGAAAAAAAATTGTAGTCAAACAACTACAGCTACCTCAAGCTTCATTCCTTTTTTTTTTTTTTTTTTTTTGGTGGTCTCACAAGACACCCCAAAAATAGGTGCCCAGCCAAAGAAACAAAGTGTAACAAAATGGAGTATTATGCTCAAGTTTATAAATTCTAAATAGAATGGTTGTTATCTTTGCCATTACTGCTCCTCTTCAAAACATATTAAAAACTTTTTTTGTCTCAGTAAAAATCAAACTGGAAAGTAATTGATATTCTATTGGAAAATGGTAGCTCCCAATTTCATGAGCCACTTGCTCAAGAAGAATAAAAGGATTTTTTTTTTTTTTTTTTTTTCATCAAAAGAGATTATCTCTGTGTGTTCTACTCATTTACTGTTGCCAGTTTATGGCAAATAGCATATGTTCACATGAGTATTGAAAAGTTCTGATGACTGCCATATTTGGGCATAACATTCTGAGGCAGCATTCTAATATAGACATTCGGTTTGGTGAGTATCTTATCCTGCAATATTCAACACTCTTTCTCCTGACTGTAGCTAAGAAATTAAGATGATATTGCAAGTCTGCTCATTTCATGGAATTTGAAGTAAATTGGTTGCTAACAAAAGATATTATTGAGGCAATTCTATCACCTTGGAGAGTTCAGGTGTTTAGAGGTGAAAATCATTAAAAAAAAAAAAAATAAATAATAAATAAATGAATAAATGGTTATTAACTATGCATAAATGATTAACTACTTTACTATATTAGATACGTATCCATTACTTTACATCAATGACTTTGCGGAGACTGGTTTAGCTCAATTGATAGAGAGCCCGCCTGGGAACCACAAGGTTCCTGGTTCGATATACCAGCCCTCACCAACTCAGCATATTAGTAGCACAGGGAACTGTGCGGTAAAGTCAGGAGCTGATGGTAGGTGTGGCACTCCACCCCAGATGCTAAAATATAATCTCTTTGGTCTAGCACTAGTGAAAAGGGGATACTCCCTTACTGTCTGGCTGATACCGACTTCAGGCCACCCTGACGACTTACTTTTACAGTGGACTTGTGTAGTACTTACCACAAATTCTAATAAGAAAAGATAAACTTTATAGGTCCTTTGAAGCTAGTATCAAACAATATCAGTTTTGGCGATTAGAAAGAAACTTGTGTATATATTAACACTTAATGATAAATGTATACATGCCCAATTGTCCATCAATCTTTTGGGTTATACCATTGTAGATTTTGATATTAAGCCCTATCCTTATATGATGCTACTGCTAAAGGAAGCGTGTGGTGTAATGGCTAAAGTCATGGAAAATGGACTCGTTGCCCCATTTCAAATCCTGGATGTGGTAATTGCATTTCACTTTGCGCTAATACCCTTGGGAAAGGTATGAATCCTATTCTCCCTCCAGCTATGGATAAATAGTAGGGCAGACTGGGCTCTTTAACCTTGGTTAGGCAACCGGTCTAGGAGAAGGAAAACTCTGAATTCAAAACCTGTTGAACACTGCTTAAGAAATTGACTTTGTGTCACATCTTGCTCGTGCGGAGGGAAATATATATATATATATATATATATATGCTGCTACTGTTATAAATAATCAAGTTTCCTTTGGTGAGAGTAGTATCATGATTGTAAAGTCAGACTAGCTAAGCAGATCAGCATGCACGCACACACACACAACAAATATGTAAGGAATTTCAGAAATGTCTTTCACATTTCCTTAATCTTTCGACCATTTCTACATAAAAATATTGAAAAGATGACTTGAAGAAATTGTTTCATTTTTTTTTTTTTTAAAGTCCCAAATGAATTATAATCAACAAGTTTTAATAAAGAACACATTGAATTGAAATAGTTACTAATTTCTAATTTATTAACTTAATGATTTACTTCCCAAACCCATTCGAAGAATCTGGTGATTGTTTATCCAATTCTACTTTAATAATGTAACAAGGAATTGCAAAAGAGAATCACTGCTCAGTATTTTCTTCTTTTTTTTTTTTTTGTTAAAAAATAAAATACATTTTGAAATAATACTTAACACAAAAAAAATAAGAGAGAGAGAGAGAGAGAAAAGGATACTTAATTCTGAAAACTCTTTAAAGGGTCGCTATAAAATAATTTGTATTATTCGTGAATAACTTTCTAAACTTGAGTGGTTATTTAATTTCCAGGAAGTTATCCAAATAATGCTGGAAGTGTTAAATTATATTACCTCACACACACACACACACACACACAAAAAAAAAACTATAGCCATATATATCATGTTATATACTTGAACAACTAGAAGCCAATGATACCTGATAGCTTATAAATCAAAGGTGTAAATAAATACAATTCTTAAAAACAGAATTTTTGAACTTGTATATGAGATGATCTAAGGATCAAAATACTTGTTACAAGTTTGTGACATTTATATGTATGTGTATACACAAAGAACAAAATAACACCACATATATATATATATATTATATATATAATATATAAAGTTAAGTCATCAGATGGCCTAATGTCAGTATCAGCCAGACAGTAAGGAATCTATCCCCTTTTCACTAGCGCTAGACCAAGGAGATTATTTTAGCATCTGAGAGGAGTGCCACACCTACCATCAGCTCCTCACTTTTCCTACACAGATTCCTGTGCTAAAAAAATAAAAAGTAGCATTTAATATTATTTGAAATAAAAATTATTACGAATTTGAAACAGAGGGATTATAATCAATGAATAGAACAGCTTGGATACTAGCTCTTCCCATCACTCCTGGCTTTCATTGCTAAGTTTTCCTAAATTTAACAAAATAAATTAGACGGTAAATAATAAATTTATACTTATTTCTTTTTGTTAATGGATTTCTTTTAAGATTTATCAACAGAATGTTTGCTTATATTTATTAAAATAAAACTAAACAATGTAAATCAGGAATGCAAGCAAATATTTATACCAATCAATTCTTTAAGATCAATATGCAAATTAGCCTTTTCATTCACACTGTAAACCATTGTTTGGTTGTATATATATAAATACAGTTGTATGTTATATAAGGCTAATAGTATCAATAATATGAACCAATTTTCTTGATAATTGAGATTTAAATAAAAACAAAATCATTGGGAATGTGACATAAATAAGGGAATTGTGACATAATTACAGACAGTCACATAATCTCCATTATAATAAGATAATGACTTTTATCAAATATAAATTAAAAGCCATCCTATCAGGCAGCAATTATGCTAGTGGAAGGTTCTTTTTTTAAATTTTTTATTTTAAATAACTTAGAAATGAAAATTGTTATCATGCAACAATATTTGTGGCAAGAAATCATTGGGGGGGATCGCATTAATTAAAACTTGGGAATCCAAAATTTCAGGATTGCTGGTCTGGATTCGGCCTGGAATATTTTTAATTTAATTAATCTTAATTCAACCCAATTCAAAAATGGTACTATATGTTGGGCTACTGCCTCTAGAGAAAAGTTGAAAAATGTGACACTGACATTCGCATTTATTATAGTAAATATGACAATAAGTATTCTTTAAATTCATCACATGCTGTAAAGGCTGGCTACATTTATTTCTAAATATATGTAAAACCTTGCTAACTTTATATAGCACTAAAATATTGTAAAAGTCTGTTAGATTTGTTGTTAAGACTATCATTATGGCTTGTTTTCACAAAGATTTATTGCAGGCTCAACAAGGTTCATAGAAGAGAGGCAGTCATTTCCATAACAATGTGAAAGGAGGAAAGCTGAGGTTAGCAGCCAAATGAAACTTTTATTTTATGGTGTTGCCTCTTCTTTTGCTCTTGTATTGTGGTTTGCTTTGAAAAGGGACCTTGTATCACTTCTTTGCCATCCCCTTTCTCGGCAGGTGAGTTTTTTTTTTTTTGTGGTATAGTCTTAATGCTTGTGATGCTGGATGATTTAGTAACCTCAGTGAGAGTGATGAAGTCACAACAGTGCACATTGAGAATGATGTAGAGACAATATTGATGGAAGTACTCAAATAGACATAGATGGTACTGGTATATAAAATGTTGGATTCAGCTCCAGATAGAACTCAATAGCTTTGTAGACTTTTTTTTTTTTTTGAGTGTGTCTTTTCTGAGATTCTTGTTTTTTTCCAGACATGTTTGTACAATCTACCAAAAGTTTGGCTTAACTTAGACCTGGCATGAGAAACTTTTCAAGCTGCACTACTAAAAACATTCATAGTAAATTTAAGTTGAAGGTACCTCAACAATTTTTACTACAGAAGACCATGTGTAAGCATCTACCTTTGAAATAGAAAAAAGCTGATTTATTTTTCTTCTCATAGGTAAAAATATCTTTTCTAAAAGAAAAAAAAATCAAAGTCTTAGGTAGGACATTCATAAAGCACCACAGGCCTCAGTTTTGCCAATGATTGTCTTAGACAATCTGTTATTTCTTTATTGAAACATATGATGCAACCAAAGTAAGTTGTGTATCTCTTTTAATATAATATACTATGAAAAATGTATAGACAGTTTTCCTAACTGCAATAAACTATACTTTCCATGAAATATTTTTCTTTGGTTTGGTTTCTTTGTTTAATGGCATATCAACCTTCATAGGCTATCTAATGCCAATGCCATCCTTGAATAAGAACATTAGTGGCATTATTTAACCCTCAGCTGGGGGAGGAGGTTCCTACCTTTCCCAACTGTATTAGCCCAAAAGAGTGTGACTGAAGTACAAACTCACTTACTACAATGTCACAGTCAAACACATTAGCCACTACACTGCAGAGACTCCTCAATAAAAGGTTATTATACAGCACACCACCACCAATAAAGCATTGGAACTTAAAAAAATACATACGGTACCTATATATAAGTTAAGAGTAAGGAAATGAATCCGACGATATAAGTATAGATAAAAGGATATGAAATACAATGCTGTTCTTTCTGATGAGTCCAGATTAAAAACAAGCTCTGAAGATGATTTTTATAAATCGAAATATTGTCAATATTAGCTATGAATATGATATAAAATATTTTCCTTTTAACAGCATTGTGTGTTTTCATATCCCTTTTATCTCTCTCTCTCTCTCTCTCTCTATATATATATATATAAATTATTCAGTAAATATCCTTTTTTGTTACCTATAAACAAACAACTAAATAAATAAAAAGCTTTATAACATTTACAACAGAATTTATTTAACTCAATTGCAGTCACTATTAACCATTGATAAAAATCAGTGAATGCAACATTAACTAAAAGTCAAACACAAAATAATTATCATATCTTGTTACAAAAGTGCTTAGAAGATGAAGGAGAAACATTTGAAGTAAATTAATCTTATAGTTTTTAGATGCAAAACTGATACTGCAAAATAACAAGGAATGGATGACTGAAGAAGAAACATTTTAAATTCTACATCAGCTTTATTTAATACTATGATTGTCCTTCAACCCAACAATGACAATTCATGCACTGAGTATATATTAAATTTTATTAAACTTGAACACATATTTTTCAAACAATTAACGGTTTTAAAAATTCAATAATAATTCTTCTGTTGCCACTTAATTTAAAGACAATTTGATCTACATAGGTCCTTACTTTCCATACAAACAATTATTTCTATTTTGTAGGTGACTTTTGCAGGATTTTGCAATTAATTTTGATTATTTCCAAGTTATAAGAATTATAGTACAAAAAAACTGGTGCAAAAATCAAAAAAAAAAAATTGTTGAAAACAATCGGAGTAATTAAAACTTGGGAATCTAAATTTCAGGTTTACGGGTCTGGATTCGGCTGGAATATTTTTGATTTGCTCACAGAGTCAGCCCGATTCCAAAATGGTAATATATGTTGGGCTACTGCCTCAGGGAGTAAATTTGAAAAAAATTTGATACATTGACAGTCGTATTTATTATTAGAGATTTGAATATTGTATTAAATTGTCATAGTGGTCATAGTGTAATGTGCTGATCATCATCTCAACTTAGTATACTAAAAAGACATCATGAACTATCATCAATGAATTTTAGTATATATACAGAATTCTAATATCTGTTCATCAATATTGATAATGAGTATCAACACAAGGAGTGCTGGTATATAGAAATAGTTATTGCTGTGACAAGAATGCAATCATCAGAAATGTACACAAAATTTTACAAATAAGTCGCCCAAAGAAAACATGAGTTGAAAAAGTTATATCTTTAAAGACTCAGGGCAATTCTGTCTGTTGTTAATAGCCTTGGGTCTTAGCATTCTACAAGTTGTCTGGAGAGTATTAAAACAACATTACTATTTTATGCAAAACATCTTACTTTACTTATTGTTAGTTAACAGGGCTTCTCCCAAAGCATGGCCCGCAAATCCCTGCTTGGACAAAATATTCTTCCCAATCTTCAGTTTTAGATCCTGTCTGCCATATTGAAGTCAGTAGCCTACAGCAGCTAAGTAGAACTTTTTCTTCACGATGGTGAGTATCATTGTTTCTACATATTGAATGCCATTTTGGCCATTGGAATCAGTCATAATTAGGAATAGAGTTGTGACAAATACTAGGTCAAATGTCACTTCCATTCATACAAGCTGATATACTAAATATAATGAATATATATATATATATATATATATATATATATATATATATGAGGAGTAACAGATTGGGTAAAATCCAATAAAATGTGATTAGAAATTGAGGAATAATGGATAAAATACAAACAATTTAATTCAATTGATATTTCACCTCTGTATGTTAATGAAGCTTCGTCAGAATTTATTTCAGGCAAGAACTACAGTGTGTTTACATATTGAAAAGGTGGAGGGAGGGTGAGAATAGGAGGGGGAAGATGGATGTGTCGGAAGGTGGGAAATTCTGACAAAGCTTCATTAACATACAGAGGTGAAATATCAATGAAGTTGTTTGTGTTTTATATGTTAAATCTCTATTTTTAATCACACACACACACACAGGGGTCATTTAATAAATAAGAGGAATCTTTTTTTAAAAAAAGCAAAATGAATTTTTTTTAAATAATTTTTTTCTATAATTCTAAACTGCATTGTTTGGAATTGGCCTATAGCAAAATTATTTTAATCTCACAAGAATATTTGTTTTAAGGCTATTCAAAATGGTAGCAAATCAAACAGAGTGCTCCAGGTTTGAACAGAGGTCTACCATCAAAGTTTTGGTGGCTTAGAAGTGCAAACCATGTGAAATTTACAGAAGAATGTATGATGTGTACAGAGAAGCCTGTGTTAGTCCAAAAAATGTTTACAATTGGACTAAACATGGGTTTACTACTATGAGTCGGAGTTGGAAAGACATTCCATGGAGTGGAAATACACTGACTCTCCAGTAAAGAAAAAGTTCCAGGCATAGCAGTCAGTAAAGAAGGTCATTTGAAGGTGGAACATTGCTATTGAGAGAACGGTGACTATGTGGAGAAGTAGGGATGTGATCTACTGAGGACCAGCTTCATTTTGATGTATGATACATGTTCCTGTGTTGGTAATTATACCTGTCCTAAACAAAATGACATTACTTTTTGACTCATCCTCATATATCACATAACCTGGTCTCACTGAAGGGACGATCTTTTACAACATTACTGCTAATTTCTTTGGCAAAATTCACCTTATTCATTAAATGGTTAGTTAGTTAATAACTCCACTCATGAGACTGTCAATGAACTTATATGAATAGTGTCAATTTCTAGGTCCTGATACTTTGGACAACAGCTTATCAGATTTTTTAAATATATTGCAATCAGTTGATCATTGATTATTCAAATTAATATTCATTTAATTAAATCTGAAATTCAAATAATTATGAATTGGATGTTTATATAAAAATAAACACTTGTATATTTTGGTATAATGAAGAACAAAGATCAAACATTATATCAAAGGAAGTTTTATATGTTAAGAATACTAGCAAAAAAAACCACAAAAAAACACACTCCGGATGGTCTAAAAATTAATTTTTGAAAGATATTGCCTGAGGGGTGGGAGTTAAAAATTCAATGTTAGAGAGTTTGTACCATAAAGTAATTAAAATCATCAAATTTATTAAAGGAGTAAAAAAAAAAAAAAACAATTAAAATGGGAACTTGGTTTTGATAACTTTAAATATATATTAAAATAAAACAAACTATATATAAATATATAATACCTGGCATGCATTTATTAAAACTTGTTTTAACAAATAATGTGGACCATCTAAATTTGTATGCTCAAATTTTGAGTGTACTTATTCTATATTATGATGATTTTAGATAATGTGATGTAAGTAGTGACATAGTTTCAGTTACAGACAAATAGTGTCCCAATCTCCATTATTAATAGATTTGAGTAGAGATTTAAGAATGTCTAATAGTTTCTTTGGGATCATTTTTTTTATGAATAATGATTATATTTTAAGTCAGAACATTGTGTTAGGTCAAAGTTGAAACAAGAAATTAATGAAAAAATAAATTATGTGATAGATACATTTTTTTTCTAAAGAAATCTATGTACAATATCAAACATAAATAATAAATAAAATGTTAACTCACCATTACAAAATATTGAACCAGACATACAGTAATACATGGTGAAAATAGGTTACTTTTCAATTTTACATGTTTAGGTCCTACATTTAAGTATCCAATGGGAACAACTGTTTTCAGTAGCTGTATTTCCTGGATATCTGAAAGAAACAAAATAAAACAGGAATAAGAAAGAGGAATTAAAAAAAAAAATGTGATTATAAACATAAAAATAATATAAACTTTAAAAATTATAATTATCTTTACGGTTCACTTAGCAATTGACAGTATGCAAGTTATTTCATTACATAAACTTGTTTATTGAAAAAAAGAAGAAAAAAAGGACAAATCTTTCATTTATTTCTATTCTTTTTTTTTTGAAAAAATTATCAATGGAATCTTTAAAGAGTTTTCCTACAATGCCAGTGATTTTTTTTTCTTTAAATCTAAAATAACTGATGATTTTTGAAAGATGAACCAAATAAACAACCTGAAAGTTGTTCTGATAAAAAAAATTATGTAGCCAATATACATATACATATTTGTAGTTGAGAATAGAGGAAAGTGTGGATAAAAACAGCACAAATACAGTAATAAATTTAGTGGATATTTTGCCTCATATTGAATGAAGCTTCGTCAGCTTTATTGAACACAGGTACACATACATTTGTTTTTATAGTGAAAAAGGTGATGTAAAAGCAAATGTATGTGTACTTATGTTCAATAAAGCTGACGAAGCTTCATTCAATATGAGGCGAAATATCCACTAAATTTATTGCTGCTTTTATCCACCTTTCCTCTAATCTCAACTACATTTTGTCGGATTTATTCAAATCCTCAACTCCTTGTATACATATTTACCAACCCCTCCACACAAGCAGGATGTAACATGAGGTCAATTTTTTAAATAGGGTTTGACATGTTTGAATTCATAGTTTTCCTTATCTCAGACTGGTTGCTATATCAAGATTAAAGAGGCCAGTCTAGCCTACTATTTACCCATGGATGAAAGGATAATAGTTGGATGCATACCTTTCCCAAGAGTATTAATGCTATGTGAAATGAAAATATCCTCATCCAGGATTGGAACTCATTTTGTTTTCTATGATTCATTTCCTACGACAATAACCATTACACGATGAGCCTCCATGTAACCAAAAAGCATTGAAATAGGTTTATGGTCATACAATAGTAGAAAATATATTAAAAGATATGAATATTATTAATTTTTTTTAATGCACCTGGTATTAAGTCATCCTAAAACATGATTATACTAATAACTTTTTAAACAAAGTGAATCAAGATTATTGATAAATATATCCAGTCACAAAGATAACAATAAGAACAAAATCAAATTATCAAAAACTAAAAGTTGAAATGTGCCTTCAAAACATTCCCCTCAGATAAACAGAATTTGAGCAGACAAAAAAAGAAATCTGTACTCTCATAATACACATTTCTAGTTATATAGTTAAAAAGTTACTTGTTATAAAGCCACAAAGGCTCAATAAAACTTTCTGGCCCACTTATTATACTCCTACCATGTCTTTCAAGTATCTTGGATAATAAAAATTTGACACAAATATAAATGTGAATAAACTATTAAATAAAATACAGAAAAGGCCATAAATATGAGTAAAAGTCAGAAAAATAAACTAAGAATGTTAATATGAAATAATTAAAAATTAAAAAAATAAAATAAAAAATAAAAACCCAGTAAATCCATTATAAAAATTTGAAATGTTCTGGTATTTGCAATACCATCTGTTGCTACCCAGAGACATCAAGAATTTCAAGTGTCTGTCTCTATGTGGCCTATCATAATTTTGATCAAATATGTGCATGTGCTGTTGTTTTATATGTTTGTTTTGAGAAAAGTAGTTTTTTTTTTTAAAGAATATATTCCTTTACTTTTATATTTCACTAGCAGGACCTGTGGATATACACAGATTGATAATCTAATTATTACAACGTTTGATATGTTTATTTTAGAGCTATTGCGAATAGTTCAATATGTAAAAAGTATAATAATTAAATAAAAATCAACATGTTTAATAAGCAACAAAAAGAAAAAAAAATCATTTTCACAATCAAGAATAAATATTAGAAAAAAAAAAAATCAAATAGAGTTATCGAGAAAATATCACTAATTTTAAATAAGAAGTGCCAAATTTTCAACTACTCATTCAAGATACATTTGATATACTTACTTAAGAGCTATTGCGAATAGTTCAATATGTAAAAAATATAATAATCTGGATTTAACTCTCTCTCTCTCTCTCACACACTTTTTCTTTCTTTCCTTCTTTTCCTTACATTCGATTGAAACAGATTAGTGCTCTCACCCCCTCTTTCTATCTTTCTCCTACTTTCTTTCTTAATTATTATATTTTCCTGTGTAGCATGTCCTTTTCTTTCCCTTTATAAAAAAAACGGAATGGTCCATTATTTAGCTGAGGTGATGACACTCATGAAAAATAAGAATTCTAGAGATAAGCAGATGGGCAACACCAGATTTTACATTTCATGTTGGACAATTTGGACAGTCTAATTTTTAACCAGAGGGTGTTGCAAGATGATAACAAGTGTGTATATATAATATATATATATATGAGCACATTGAAATTATGAAAATTCTAATTCTCTTATATGCAAATTAAATATATTAAATTATAATTGACCAAACTAGGACATTTTATGGAGGATGAACTCAATAAAGTTCCAAAAGCAGAAAAGCTGCAGGCCACAATGAAATACCCCCTGAAGTATGGAAGACAAAGAAATTTGACGACAAACTTGTTTGATTATGCAATGTATTGTATAAACAAAATAAAATAGAGAGAAAAGCTGCAACCTCCACTTCCGAGAGAAGGCAACCTTAGAATCACTAAGGAATACACAAGCATAACTCTTACTGCCATAGCTGCTAAGATTTTTAAAACCTTGCTTTTCAATCACATTCAACCAGAAGTCAAGAAAATTCTAAGGAAAAATCAAAAGAGATTTAAGAGAAATCGATTAACAAATTCTCAGATTCTGACTATTTGTTGAATTGTCAAAGGAGTACGAACAAAAAATCTCGAGGCAACACTTTGTTTGTAGATTTCTCCTAGGTATTTAACTCTATACACAGAGCGAAAATGTAGCAGATACTTATAGTATATGATCTCACCCAAAAAACTGTTACCACTATAATGATGCACTACAAAGACACAAAAGTAATAGTTTGTTTACCTGATGGTGACACTGATTTTTTTGACATTGTTGATGATGTCTTGCATTAATACCATTTCTATACATAAATTAAGTAAAGCCGTCAGGGTGGCCTAAAGTCGGTATCAGCCAATCAGCAAGGGAGTCTATCCCCTTTTCACTAGCGTTAGACCAAGGAGATTATTTAGTATCTTTGGTGGAGGCCACACCTACCATCAGCTCCTTACTTTACCACACAGATCCCTGTGCTACTCATACGCTGAGTTAGTGAGGGTCGGTATCGAACTAGGAACCTTGTGGTTTCTAGCCGAACACTCTACTGACCCTCTGTAATATGAATATCATTAAATCTGATAAAGGAAAATGGTTTCACACTAAAAAATGCCAAAAAGCAGACAATATCATATACAAACTAACATGGATGTAAACTATGCAGATGATTTAGTGCTTCTTCACAAATACACCTGTTCAAGGTGAATCTTGCTGCATAACCTAGAGCAAGCAGCAAGATGCATTGGCCTCTATGTGAACTCAAATAAAACAGAGTTCCTGTGTTTTAAACAAGATGGAGCCATCTCCACATTAAATGGAAGGCCCCTGAAAATAGACCAGTTCACATACCTAGGTAGCAATATTCATCTACAGAAAATGATGTCAATAAACATATGGACTGCTATTGACAGATTATCAATCATATGGAAGTCTGATCTCTTTGATAAGATAAAGTGGGAATTCTTCCAAGCTGCAGCCATATCAGTATGGCTGTATGTAGGAAGTAAAAATTATGTGAATTTTAATGAATGAAATAGGTGATTAAAAAAAAGAAAAGAAAGTAGCTATAATAAGACCAGGGTAAGAGACTTTTGAAATGTCTGGAGAAAAAAAGATATATAAGAAAATGTGTTGATTGCCAAACAAGGGATATTAAATTAAGAGATCATAGAAAACTTTATAAAGTACCCTTAAAATTTAAGTAAATCTTCCACTTAAATAAAATTTTCTTGTTTATTATCAATTAATAATCCAAGCAATTCACATAACTTAATTCTATTAAAATGATTTGGTTTGGTTTGGTTTGGTTTCTTTGTTTGATGGCATATCAATCTTTGGGGGTTATTTAATACTAAATCCATCCTTGGAGAACAGCAGTGATACTAAGGGTGTTCATACCTTTCCCAAGAGTATTGGTTGGTTGATTTTATGGCATGTCAACCCATGGGTTGTTTTATGCCAAAGTTATTTGTTTTATTCATTGCTGGGTATTCAATTTTTAAAAATCTATATATATTTACCAACTCCTCTGCACTAGCAACGTCAATTTCTTGGAGTTTAACAGGTTTGAATTCAGAGTTTTCCTTCTTCTATATGGGTTAACTAGCCTAGGTTAGCCAGTCTGTGCATAGCTGAAGGGAGTGTAGTTGGATGCATACCTTTCCCAAGGGTATTAGCGCTGTTATATGCAACCTCGTCCAGGATTTGAACTCGGATAAAATCTATTTTTTACGACTAAAATTACACTACGCACTTTTTTTTTCTATTAACACAGAGATGGCACAGGTACTACACTCTGGGTCAGAGTAGATTTAAGAGTAATGGCAATGAAGGGGTACTCCACTCCCCAGAGCTCCAGAATTGGAACCTTACCACTAGATGCAATAAGCGAGCTTATACTCGCTTACTACAATCTCATAGTCCAGTACTTTAGCTATTACACCATGGGGACTTCTCCTCCCATTAAAATAAGATTTTTGACTGTACAAAAGAAAATAATATTCATAATTTCTATTTAATTTTTTACTTTTAATTTCATCTTTCTCATTATCTTTTTTATTTTTTTAAATATGAAATTCATGATATCATGTGCATCTCTTTTTTATTAATGCTTATGTCTATTATAAAACTAATGAATGTTTAATTTTTTTCAAGAATGTAGTGAAAGAAACATACAAGATACAATACTTTTTAAAGGTTTGAAAAAAAGAATCCAGAGAAATTAAACAAACGTGATATATTTAACAGAATTTTTTTTTACTTTACGACAAAGTTAAAAATCATTAATAAATTACTAAACAGTATATTTTGGTCATAAGTAATAATTATTAAAAGAAATATTAGGATTATGTTTTATATGACTAGTAATTCATTTTATTGTCAAGCATTCTTCTAAGGAACTTTACATGTTCAACCATAATCCATTACTCACAGCAGTAGCATTGTGGTAGAGATCTGATTGAACTTTGCCTAGTTCAACATCTCATTATCCAGCTTGTGCTTTCAAATATGCTAGCCTTCAATTTAACCTGGGAAGAGAACAAGTCTACTTACATCATCCAGCTTTCATTAAGCACATTGTGAAAGGTGAATTTGAGTTAAAAAAAAGAAAAAAGAAAAAAAAAAAGAAGAGTTACAAAGATTATGAATGAGAAAGCCCTGAATAGAGAGATGGATGAGAATGAGAATAGAATCAAATTGGATACAGGAATAATGGTGATGGGGAAGAAGTTTGATGAAGCAAAGTTATTCATGAAAAGGACAAGTGGCAGACTCAAAACCAATATAAATGCCAATGTTTGTGAAAAAAAAAAAATCTAAATTTTAAATTAAAGATTTTACTATGCAGAAAAATGCAAATAGATTTTAAATCTATCATTCATTTTTGAAAAAGTTTTCCTAGAGTGATTAAGATTCTACAATTAAACAACAAAACCCATCATCACATCATCTTTTAAAGTTATTTTTGGTAGCTGTACTGTATTTGGTCAAATGTGTTTTAGTTTTAAAGGGAAGATCAAAAACAATGGAAGATTTCATGTACAGTAACAAAGAGTGACAATCTTGTATATATTTACCAACCCGAGCAGGAGTGACAATCTTGTATATATTTACCACACGAGCAGGATGTGACACAAAGTCAATTTTTAAGCAAAGTTTAACTGGTTTGATTTCAGAGTTTTCTTTCTCCTAGACCATTTGCCATACAAAGGTTAAAGAGCCCAGTCTGCTCTACTAAATACCCATAGCTGTAGAGAGAATAGTTGGATGCATACCTTTCCCAAAGGTATTAGCACTATGTGAAATGCTATCAGCCTAGTCCAGGATTTGAACAAGTGTCACCATAACCATAACATCACAGTTGCCAGAATATAATCTTATAGAACAGAAAGGAGAGATCCATAAATTTTAAGATTTCAGATAGCCCCCACCCCACCTTTTTGATTTTGATGATTATAATAATTTCATTGAATTATAATAATGAAACCAGTTTTTTTTTTTTCATTCAGCTACAAATTCTGCTCAGATGATAGACAAACATGATTTAATAGAACACAACTGAGGTATAAAATTTATGATAAAATCTAAGTTTATTCATGCAGGTATATTTTATTAATTGAATATATTTGATCTATTGAAAGTGAATTTAAAACATTTGAAAAGAAGGCCAGAAGGAATATTAAAAAAAAAAAAAATCACCAATCCATGTATTGAACAACATATTGATTAGATTAATATTGGATTTGGATGAATCATTGTATGATTGTAAATTAATTAATAATTGAATTAACCAATCCCAGTTACTTACATTGACAAGAAAACAAAAGTATTTTGTATTGATGTGCAGCAATACTGATGATTGTTACTGATGAAAAGAATTACCTTAAAACTCAGCACAAGGAGAGAGAGTGATCAGAGAAATGCATTAAAAATGACAAGAAATGTATAACCAATAGATGAAAAAAATAATCTCAAACTAATGTGTTTCTCAAAAAGGTATATGCCTATATTTTCAATAATAATTTATCAAAAATACATTAAAATATTTTCACATTCACAGACAAAAGAGAGGCTTAGGAAAAAAAAGAAAAAAAAAGAAAGAAAATAAGAAGTCTTCTTTCTTTTTATAAATTCAATATTTTTTCTGGTATATTACATTTTGTATCATATAATGGCCACACCATTGATCATGCTTTTAGGTGTATTTATAAATAGATATATGTATATGTATGTAGGGATCTTATATTTTATTTTTGTTTTCATCCCACAAAATAAACCTCTATGATTTTTTGAAAGTTCAATGAAAAGAGTAAAATTTTTCTGAATTTTTGAGATGAGGCTTGATAATTAATATTATTTGGATTATTCGGACTATTGTCCTCATCTTTATTGTTATTTGTACAACGTTTCGGCCAATGTGCCTTCCAGCCTTCTTCAGGTATTTCTTGTTGGACTCGGGAGCCTTCTCGAACTCGGAACCTTCTTGTCGTAATCAGGAGCCATCACAGAACTTTGAACCCAACCCTTTATTCAATCCATGGGGGTATCCTGTTCTCATTCCACTAACCATAAAAGTTCCATGATGGCTCCTGATTACGACGAGAAGGCTCCCGAGTCAGACAAGAAATACCTGTAGAAGGCCAGAAAGCACATTGGCCAAAATGTTGTACAAATAACAATAAAGATGAGGACAATAGTCCGAATAATCCAAATAATACGAAAAGAGTACAAATGTACAAATAGCTAAATTTAGACTTTTGTTACATGGATAAAATGCACAAAAAAAACCCTTAAAAGTTGACATTATTTGAAAGTTTTAACAATAAATTTCATTAATTCTAATAGGAGTCATACATGTGTATATTTATAGGGCATTCCATCATTGTGTAATTGTTAGCAAGCTAGTCTCGCAGATCCATTACAACTGAATAGCAAGTTTGATCCTCACTGGATGCTCCATACTTGCAAACTTGTGTCACATCCTACTCATGGCAAATGGGTTAGGTAAATACCTATATGTATATTTATAGAATTAACCTGGAAAAAGTATTATTGATTTTAAAGAATTAATTTTACTTTGAGAAGAAGTTATAAATTCAAATTTCTAAAATTTCATTAGATTATCATCAAAAAATGTTTAAATCAGTTAATAACTTGTACATATATTCATTAAACATCAAGATATTTTCTTCAAGTTTCTATGACATAATGGCAATGTTTTAAAAGTTTAAAATTATATCTTGTTTTGATGCAATAAAGTTTTGATCATATAAGGAATGATGAATTGATTGGAGCAAATGATGATCTGATAATGATAAGCTTGGTGAATATACGGCAAAAGGAAACATTTCCATATCCAAATATAATGTTTTTTTTTAAAGTGTTTTATAATTTGCTTGAAGCATTGTGTTTATATTGGTTTGGTGGTTGGTTTTGAATGCTATCACAATGGAAGTGGAAAGAAAAATAAGGTAACTATGGTGTTGTTTGTTTTTCTGATTGACAGAACAACATATGGACAAACATAGTCAAACTGCAATATAATTTTCACTAGACTTTTTTTCTATAATTGCAGCATTCAAACTTTAAAGGTAATGAGAGCAATACTATTCACCAAGTTTTAGCAATTCAGAATTTGTACAAATCTTGGAAACAGCACCCCTCATCCCCCCCCCCCCCAAAAAAAAAAGCAACTATATGGCCACTTA
Source organism: Doryteuthis pealeii (assembly GCA_023376005.1). Classification (NCBI taxonomy): domain Eukaryota; kingdom Metazoa; phylum Mollusca; class Cephalopoda; order Myopsida; family Loliginidae; genus Doryteuthis; species Doryteuthis pealeii. The sequence goes on from CM042148.1 coordinate 22,452,289, forward strand.
CTCCCTATTACACAAACCATCCAATCAGCTCTGAGCAGATTCTGAATGCCATGCAGAATACCTGCTAGGAGCAATGATCGATAGATGGGTGGCAAAAGAGAGAGAGAGAGTCATAGGAATACATGCTGACAGCGCAACCTGATGATGATCATGATGATATCTTTTATATCCCACTTATATCTCTATAAATACATAGCAATAACATTTTTTTTTCTAGAAAAAGATTAGATTTTGCTGCTGATGCTGCTGTTTGCCCTAAATCCATCCATGATTTTTGATGCTTTAGATTATCATAATGAAATCATTTTAATCTCTTGTGACAATCTTTCATAAAAAAAATAAAAAAATTTTTTTAAATATATATATATATATATATATATATATATTTTCATATTTAGCAAGGAGTAAAATGTTTCAATCTGACAATCCAGGAACTTCATGAGAAAGTCCCTGAAACCAACAGAAACTAAATATTAATTGAATTTAATTGTTTGTGTTCATTATTCACCTTCCCAATACATCTCCTCACATTTTGTCAGATTTTTCCTAATTTGTTATATTCTCTCTCTCTCATATATATATATATATATATATATATATATTACATACACACACACACACACACACACACACACTCTTATTTTTTGACTTAATCTTTAAAAATGTTCCACATAAAATCATAGCTGATATTAGAAAAGCTGTAGTTCTGCCAATTTATAATCAGCTATGATATATTCATCATACTCATTCCATATATTGATTTATCTTATATACATATTAATGAGAACAAAAAATAAAAGCCCTCTTGATGATCAATTTACTTATAGCCTAAACAAGATAAAGTTTAGTGGTTTGTTCATCAAGCCTATGGAGCACGCTTAATCCCACAATTCCATCTTGCTAATTGCTTTTGTTTCTAATTCTGATTTTCTAATCAGATCAAAGAGAAGATTTGTGTTCTTTTCATTTCCCCCAACTCATTTGGCTTAAGGTATGAAATAAAATATAATTTTATAGGTTAAGTTAGCTAAACTAAATTTTCTTTAGCAATAAGCAATTTTCCTGAAAATAACCTTCAGTTTATCTCTTATTATATATATTATATATATATATATATATATATATATATATATATATATATATATATATATATATATATATATATATATGCAGATATTTACATCATTATAAAGCATTTACAAAATCAATAATATAACTCACACAGAGCCACCAACTGATGTTAGATATTCTAATGTCATTTTACTTAATATGTGGTACCATCCCTCAGCAGATTAAGCATACAGCAGTTAATCATTGTTAAATATGTGTATTAAGAAAAATAAAGAAGATTGGAGTTGGTTTTACAGGAGAAACTCTTCTCTTCATTCATGACTTGGAAATTCATTAAAAAAAAGAAGAGGATTGAAAAGAAATAGACCGAGTAATGAGAGATTATATATTTTATACAAACCTGAAAAATATTTTAAAACTAAAATCAATTTCAAATACAGATTTGTGAATCTATATATATCCATTTTTGGTTTGGTTTGGTTGGTTAGGTTTTACGGCATGTCAACCCCTTGGGTTATTTTATGACGAATACTTCTATTGGTAACAAAAAATGTTTAATGCTAACAACGTTTTGAAATAATTTCATTTTTAATGGATAATACAATTTTGTTTATAAACTCATGTTTTCTATTTAACCCATAGATGGATATCCATTTTTAATTGTATTCATCAATATGATTATTATTATAGAACATTATCAATTACTAGTATTTCTCAGATGTATATACAGACTATAAATAATAGATATCTATTTCTATTTCACATATATGTACAATAACTTATAGTAAGAGCATGAAGAGTATTAAGATCTATCTTTAATAATAATAGTTAATAAACTGTTTTTATATTGTTGTAAAATAACAAAGTAATACATGATTTGTATCCAATTTAGTTTCTTTAATGAGAGGTTTCCTTCTTATTTCTATGCATTAGGAATTTGTTTTTAAATCATCAAATAGGATTCAATAATATACATTTACCATTCAATCATTTTGTTGAGAATTTTAAAAAAACAACAAAATGAACAAAAAAAGACACAGCAAACGTAAGATTTATTTGGCAATTAAAATATTTTTTGGTACATAACACATTATATGTATATATAGTACTTTTTTTTTGGGGGGGGACGACTCAACAAAACAAAAATACTCCCCCACCCCGAATGAATCACAATTTCTACCTTTGGAAAAAAAAGAAAAAAAAAAAAAAAAAAAAAAAAAAAAGAGTCAAGATAATGAATATTGGAAAATGCTCAATACTTATTTGTAGAGCCATTTTAGGGACTTGAATCAGCAACAGAAATTAACTAGCCAGGTTTCACTAAAAGGATCTTCAAGATAATTCTGTCAGAATGATATATACACTCACATGCACAAGAGTTATTCAAAATGTTTAAAGCTTCACTCAGAAAGTAGAAACATGACTGAACATTTTTGTTGTGGCAACCACACTATCATTCCTTATAAAACTAATTCAGATTTTTGTCTTAATTTCTGTGTAAGTGAGAGGTATGTAACAAATTAAAAAAACAGACAAAACTGAGGCCTGAACAGTCATATCTTCAAAAGAAAAGTATGACACCCAAAGAAATCCATGGTATAGTTACTTGCTAAGGACTCCCCTTCCTATACAGCTGTGAAGAAGTGGGTTGTGGGATTCAAGAAGGGCAGGGACAGTGCAGAAGATGACCTTTTGTCAGGTCATCCAAAAACCTCAACCTCTGATGAACAAGTTGATGCCATTCATTGTAGCTTTAATCCATAGCTGGTTTGATCCAAACTGTTTTAATTGAGATCTTGGGAATAAGTAAGGTATATGCAAGATGGGTCCCAAGAATGTTGACACTAGAACACAAGCTGAAAAGGGTTGACATTTCCAGGGAACTTCTGACTCACTTCCAGAATTTCCACTGCAGATTGTTAACTTGATGAAACTCGAGTTCACCATTTTGAACCTGAATCGAAGATTCAAAGCAAACAGTAGAAAAATTCTGGTTCTCCTACCCCAAAGAAGATTAAACAGGAAACATCTGTTGGAAAAGTGATGGCTTTTATTTTGGGGGATTCTGAAGGCTTAACCATGATAGACTACTTGGAAAAAGGGGGGAAAAAACTATTAATGGACAGCACTATGCATCTGAATTAAGATAACTGAAGAAAGCAATCAAGCCAAAACACAGAAGCTGAGGACAGGTGTGCTCTCGCTCCAGGAAAACACACTCATTCACACTGCTCAGGTTGCAGTAGCTGAAGCAGCCAACTGTGGCTTTGAACTGCAATGGTGGAAATATTTAACCCATAGCTGGGGGAAATCTTATGAGCAACTAATAAAGGTTATAAGTCATTAAAGGGGTCATTTTTTTTTTTTTTTAAATCCCGATTATCATAATTTTGGTAAATTTTAACCAAGCAATGGTTAAAAAAAAAATTGTTTCAAAATCAACTTATTAATAATGCAAATTGAATTTATATCATGACTAATTTAAAAAAAAAAAAAACCCAAAAAAAAAACAATTGTTTACCATATTTGAAATTTAAATAAATAGATAAATAAAAATATCATTCCCCCCCCCCCATTCCTCTATGGAGAGATTTGGTAGATACAATCAGAATGTAAAATAATTGTAAAAAATAAAAAATAAATAAAAATAACCAACTTGGCTACTCATAACATGATTTAAGTTGTATTTTTTTTCTTTAATTCTTAATGACTTAACTATTAACATATCATTCTCTGTTGGAAATTCCCATATAGCCCCCCCCCACCTCAGATTCTAATCAACAGCAGATAAATGACCTTGTTTTTCATCAACTTATTTATTTATTAGGTTATTTTATTTTATTTATTTGTTTTTGTTTTTTTTGTCAATGATTGCTTTAAACCACACATTTTATTATATTAACCTGTATTTTCAAATTTGTTTGAGTAAAATATCTTAATTATCAATTGCCTAATATAAACTTACTTGAAAACTGATCATTTAACAAGTGCTTACTAATAAATATAATTATTATATTTTGCAATTATATTGTTTTTAATCTCTCATACTAATTCTAAGATTATTTTGCTGGCAATGAAAAATTCAGGGATTTTTTTTTCTTATTTAAAAAAAAAAAACAAAAATCATTTAGAATTTACCAATGTCTGTGCAAACCTTTGTGAAAATTCTATTCCACAAGGTGGTCCGAATGTCTTGTCACCCCTACATATTGTTTTAACTTTTATTTTTTTGTTTTAATGATATAATATATAAGTTATGTAATTATTTAACCTCTAAAAAAAGAAAATCTTTAAAAATTAGATTATTTTCTAGAATTTCAGGTTGTATTATGTAATTATCTTACCTCTAAAAAAATATGTAAGGGTGACAAAATTTTTGAACCACCCTGTACAATCTACAAAAGACTATTGTATTAATACTAAACAAATATAAAAAAATACATCAGTAAATATGAAAATTTAATTTTCAACTTTTCTGATAGAAAAAAAAATTAAAAAATCAGTAATGATTTAAGTTTGTATCAACAATCTATGTTGAAAAATGTTAAACAATTTTGTATGGAGGAGAAATTAAATGTTTAGAGCAATTCAAAACATGCTAATGAAGTCTCAAGATGAAGAGAAGTTGCCATAGATGTTGAGAAAGATTTTGGTTTAGGTGGGTGGGGGAGAAAGAAAGAATCTTAGAGTTGTAGAGAAATGTCAAAGTTGTTACCTTTTGACAGTATTAATACGGTTTGGTTTGGTTTGTTTTACGGCATATCAACCTCAGTGGGTTATTTAATATTGACAAAGTTTTGTAATAAATTCATTCTGAATGGATACTCATTTTTTTATAAACACATTTTACTGTTTAACCTATAGATGAGACTCTAACAGGTATTACCACTCTGGGGTCAGAGTGGACCAGTGAGTAATGGTGATGAAGGGGTGCTCCACATTCCCCAGACCTCCACAACTGGAACCTCGCCATCAGATAGAGTTTAACATCATTCCCAGGACACTTAGACCCTCAGCCACCACCTTCTAGCACATATATGATTAAAAAGGTTAAAGCTTGCCATAAGGGCAATAGTGTAGGGGCAATCATATAGGTGTTAGGGCTTGAAGTGACTGGCTGATTGATCTGAGGGGGCCTCTTGGATCGCCTGTAGCCTAAGTAAGGGTCTAAGTGGAGCGTTGCATGTCATGGACTGCTCATCTACCAAGTATCGTCCTTAAGCATCATGGGTCGCCTCCGACAGCCAACAGGTGGCCCCACATGAGGGGATCATACCCCTCTACAGAGGTGCAGTCGGTGTATTCTAAAGCCCCAGATGACAGGGCAGTAATAATATGTAACTTGCTATTTGGCAAAGGTGATAACATTTTGATCAACAGTCTTCATTTTTTAAGACATTCAGTTAGATATAAAAATTAAAGTCATTGGGGTGGCCTAATATCAGTGTCAGTCAGACAGTGAGGGATTCTATCCCCTTTTCACTAGCACTAGACCAAGGAGATTATTTTAGCGTCTGAGGTAGAGTGCAACACCTACCATCAGCTCCTCACTTTACTGCACAGATCCTTGTGCTATACATACGCTGAGTTGGCGAGGGCTGGTATTGAACCAGGAACCTGGTGATTCCTAGCCGAACGCTCTACCGACTGAGCTAAACCGGCCACTATAACAGAATCTAATTATCAATGAATAAAGCAGTAATAGCATAGCATAAAAATATGTACAAATTTATTATTAAATTAACCAAAAGAAATAATTTGTGTTCATCAAATATGGTATACCTAAGCTGATAAAAAAAAAATGCAACATTATTTAGCAAAAGCTGCACACCACAACATTTAGTTGTAAGTATATGGCATGTGTTTGATAAACTAAATCCTGAAGAGATTAGGATAATCATTAGATTAGCAATCTATGCAATAGAGAAAATGATTAAGCCAACGTGCTCCTCTGCCAATGATTATTTGTAATAATACTAGATAACTTAGTAAAAAGTAAAGTTGACGGAGTAGCCTATTGTCGGTATCAGCTAGACAGTGAAGGAGTCTATCTTCTTTTCAATAGTGCTAGACAAGGGAGACTGTTTTTGCATCTGAGGTGGAGCACCACACCTACCATCAGCTCCCCATTAACCACACAGATCCAAGCTGTGCTACTCATGCGCTGAGTTGACAATGGCCGGTAACAAACCGGGAACCTTGTGGTTCCAAGGTGATACCTGAATATAAGAAATGATACAGAAGACATTTATAATACTTCAGGTGTTTCTTGTCAGAATTGAAACTTCATGGAACTTCAAACCAAACCCTATATTTTAATCCATATGGGTAGATAGCTCTCATTCCGTTAACTATGACTGGTTACAAGCTATGTTAAATATTCTGTTATTTTTGCATGTAGTCAGGATTGAACCTGCAACCTTTAGATGATTGTCACTTAAAACTGTATTAACTCAACATCCTTATATCCATTACATCATGTGTCCAGTTTAACAATAAACAGGAGGACAACCATAAAAAAATCTAAATAATACAAATGAAGGAGTGCTGTTCATAATCTGTCGTCAGTCTCATCAATCTGGTCTTATATGAAACATAATTTGCTATTCATATATTCATATATATATATATATATTCATATATATATATATATATATATATATATATATATATATATATATATCAACCAACCCCTCTGCACGAGCCGAATGCAACATATGGTCAATTTAACAGATTTGAATTCAGAGTTTTCCTTCTCCTACACTGGTTGCCTAAACAAGGTTAAAAAGAGCCCAGTCTTGCAGTTGGAAGTGCATGGTGTAATGGTTAGAGTCGTAGGAAATGGACTCGTCGACCCAAGTTCAGATCCTGGACGAAGCTACAGTCAACATTGCGTTAATACCCTTGAGAAAGGTATGAATCCAACTACTCTCCCTCCAGCTATGGGTAAATAGTAGGGTAGACTGGGCTCTTTAACCTTGGTTAGGCAACCAGTCTAGGAGAAGGAAAACTCTGAATTCAAACCTGTTAAATCCACTTGGGGTGGTCACTACTAGAATAGGCTCAGTCCTAATTAGTGATCTATTTCACTAATTTAAAAAAATATATATATTTTCCTCTACTATTTACCCATAGCTGGAGGAAGAATAGTTATATGCATACCTTTCTCAAAGGTATTAACACTATATGCTAGTCATGTATAATGAAAAATGAATATCAGGAACTGATTCAACATGTTAGATTTGTAAAATGTATCCGCAATCATAATTATAAAGAAGAACACCTATGATTATAACAGGTGAATACTTATAAGGATAGGATTAGAAAATATATATTACTTGTTTGCTCAATTGAAACACCAGTTCAAATTATATCACATGTGTATGTGTGTGTGTGTGTGTATACATACATAGTAAATTCTTTTGTTAAAAAAATAAGCTTCTAAGTACTAATAGGTAGCTCCATTAAAAAGGCTATAAAAATAAAAAATAAAAAGATTTCATTACATCCATGTTCTTTCTAAATAAATAATTGATCTAAGAGACTCGTCTAGAAATAGTTGCTTACTTATCTGAATGATCTTTAATGGTTGACCCCTAAATAAAACAAAAAAACAAAACAGAATCACTGATTCTAGTGAAGTGTTGTTGATGAGAATTTACTACTTTGTTATTTAAAAGGATTTTTTTTTATATACCTGAGAGGCTGGCAGCCAATAATTAAAAAAAAAGTTGATTTAAATAGTTAAAATAAGTAGGACATCCAAACAAAACAAAGATTTTGGTTTGGTTTCTTTGTTTAATGGCATATCAACCTTCATGGTTATTTAATACCAAAGCCATCCCTATAGAAGAACAGTAGTGGTACTATTTAACCTATTTAACCCATAGCTGGGGGGATAAAGAAGTTCATACTTTCTTTTTTAGTCTGAAAATAAGCAAATTCAAACTTGCTTACTACAATGTCGCAGTCCAGTACATTAACCACTATGCTACGGGGACTCGCCAGAAAGATTTTAGAAAATTACAAGACTTCAAATTTTTTAGGCTTAATATTAATTGCTTGAATATAAAATATTTTATGAAAAGAACTAACCTTAAGCACATAAATTATGATAAGAATATGAATAGGGTTTTTTGAAGCATCAACACATAAATTATGTATAGGTCAGTTTCCTCCGTAATAACTTTGTTAGATCATAATAATCTTACAAAAAACTCTCCTTTTCTCAGGCCTCTAGATTAAGGCAGAGAGAAATGCTTTTTGAATTTTCACTGAAGTGAACAAAAAAAATCAAAGTTTTTATTTCTGTTATTTTAGAGTAACACACAAAAATGAGATAATTATTATATAGATTAGTAAATAACTACCAAAAAAAAAATTTAATCAATAAAAAAAGAAAGAAAATAAAATAGAAATCAATCCAATTTATTTTATGATTAGCATTGAATACGTATCATAGTATAAGAATTTTATTGGGGTCATGGAGTACATCAAATATATGAAACCAGCAAATAAATTAATGACTAATGTAATTAAAATAAAATAAAAATTTTTAAAAAAAGAAAGAAAGAAAAAAAATAGTATAATAAAATACCTAAAATATGATTTTAAATATGCCTAATAGTCTATATCCTATTGGAAATAATTCAGTATTTATTCATATATTTTTAATGTAACATCACATTCAAATCAAACTTTCTTTTGGCAAGTCAAGATATTTTATTTTTTATCATAGTCAATATTCTTTAAAGATCAAAATAAATCAAATGAAAATTATAAACCAATATGAATTTAACAGTGGGCACCTGCATAATTTAATAGTTAGCAAGCTATACTAGCAATCCATTACTAGTGAGTTTGAGTCTCACTGAGTGCTCCATACTTTCAAGTAAATATCTATATAAATTAAACATTATATCAAATTAAGATTGGAGGTGTGTGGTATAATGGTTATCATTGAAGACAATGGATCCAGCATCGTAAGTTCAAATGCTGGACAAGGTTGTTTACATTTCACATAGCGCTAATACCTTTAGGAAAGGTATGAATCCAACTATTCTCCCTCCAGCTATGGGTAATTAGTAGGGCAGACTGGGTTCTTAAACCTTAGTTAGGTAACCAGTCTAGGAGAAGGAAAATTCTGACTTCAAACCTGTTAAAATCCGCCTAAGAAATTGACATTGTGTCGCATCCTACTCATGCAGAAGGGTTGATAAATAAATAACTATATAAATTAAACAGTGGGATTATCAATTTCCAGTGAAAAATGTTTACACATGCATTTTCATGCTAAAAGTTGACTTGTAGATTTCTTCTAGCAAATAAAGATCAACATGTTTAATAAGCAACAAAGAAAAAGTATTTTGACGATCAAGAATAAAAGATTAGGGAAACATTTTTTTTTTAAATCAAAGAGTTATAGACAAAATGTCACTAATTTTAAATAAGAAATGCCAAATTTTCAACTCGTCACTCAAGATAAGATTTGGATGAGGATGTTAACAAGATTCAAAACTTTATTAAAATTTGTTATTTCAACAAACATTAGTCATAAAACAACACTTCTTATCAGAGCATCTGCTGCCAATGAGTTTCAAAAACTGACTAACAAGAAACTAGAAGATGAAAAGTAATGTCTTTATTTCCAGGGTAATTCCTTTGAATTTTCAACCATCATCTTACAGTACTCTCAATCAAATACATTATCAAATCCACTTTATGGTCTTCTACTTTTGTTTTTGAATATATGGAATAAACTATTACTCATATTACAGGATACAGCAGAAATACTCCCACATTTTAGACTGCTATCTGTGTGATGCAAGTGAACTTAGGCAAGTGGTAATGGTAGCTCCATCTAACTAATGTCTTACCATCTCTTGGACTGGTGCACACCATGTGTTTACTGTTGAAACTTTTTTTTTTTAAGATTGGAGAACCTATAATTGCTACAGAGAGTTGTTTGTGCTCATTTTATGTTATGTCAGAATGATGCTGTTCCAGATAGAAAAAAAAAATCGATACTGCTATGTGTTGACAATTCTACCTATAACCACATCATTCTAACATAAACCCAATTAACCTGAGTGGTTGAAAAATCTTCTAAGCTAGAAATTCTTGTTACCTTTTCAAATAAATTGATCAACCATTCTTCCAGAAGATTTCTGGAAGAAACACCTTTTGATAGAAACAAAAGAATTTAACTTTCTCCAAAAGATATTTCTGATAGCTTTCCAAGATTTTAACTGTTCAACAAATCTTTGTTACTGACCAAGCCTTACACAGAGAACATTTTATGCAAATTTTCAAATCAACTTTACAAAACAAAAGTGTTTCCCAAACACAAAACGACAATCAGCTAAACTTTTTTTCTTTTTTTTCTTTCTTTTTTTCCAACTTTAAAGAGCTATTATTTCCTTACTCCATTTTTATTGTTTTATTGTAGTATAGAAAAATTTTTTTTTGTTATTTATTTTTTTTTTACTACATACATTAAGCAATTTGGTCTTCATTCCTACACAATTTCTTTCTTTCTTTTTTTAAAAACTTTGCTCTCTTTTGTCAGTTCACCCATGTAAAGTCATACAACTACTATTTAAACCAAAGCTAGAAAGGATTTATACCTTTCCCAAGGGTATTAGTTTGAAAGTGAACGTAATAGCGTGACTGGAGTTCAAACTTGTTTATGACCATGCAGCAGTCAAGCCTGATTAACCATTTTGCTACAGGGATTACCCACCATTTTTTATAGGAATTATGCATATTTTGCATAAATAAATTGGTCAAATAAAAGTGTAAATAGACACCAAGACAATAACAAATAGCATCTGTGTTTGCTTAAGAGCTATTGCATTACATTCACATAGCTTCAATGTTTATAAATCATAAATATGTGAACATAGAAACACACTGAATTCTTTTTTCTATTAATAAAGAATAAAATAAAGATACATAGGTCTGTAGTTCCCCTTCAAAAGATACAGCCATTGGCTACTTTGAAGAAAAGTTTTAAAACTAATTCTACAATCCAATTATTTGTTTTTAATTAATCAGGGAATTTTTTTAGTTGGAACCAAATTACATTAAACACAAAAAAAAAAAAATAATAGTACCACTAAATCTTTATTAAATCTGCAATTAAAATGATGCCTATAGTGATTAAAACAAAAGTTGCACTTCTTTATAATTTAAATACTTTTTACTGTATTTATTCCTCTATAATGCAACCCTCTTTCTATAGGTAAAAACATATTTGAATTTTATTTTATTTTCCACTCCTCCTTTATTGCAAAACCTGTCTATTGTAAAGGATATGAACATGTATTTAACAATTCCTCTGCTACAAGCAGGATATAACACAAGATCAATTTTTATGCAGAGTTTATCAAGTTTGAATTCAGAGATTTCCTTCTCCTAGACCGGTTGCCATACCAAGGTTAAAGTACCGAATGTCCTACTATTTACCCATAGCTGGAGGGAGAATAGTTGGATTCATATCTTCCCCAAGGATATTGGTGCTATGTGAAATGCAAACAACCTCATACAGGATTTGAACTCATGTCACTGTGTTAAATATGCTACAATGATTACCATTACAACACAATCCCTTCCTGATATGAACATGTATCACAGCAAGTTTATATCAAATAATAAACAAGTCACTTTCTATATTTTTCAATTTCCTTTTCCTTATTATTTTATTGAACATATAAACCACAAACTTTCATGTTTTTAACCACTTAGGTGTATAAATAAGATCCCTGGTCATATACATAAGAGCCGTGTCTTACTAGAAGTAAATTAACACTATATATCATTCAAGCCAAACAAAATTTGACCATTTAGCAGAGAAATTGCATAAGAAAGTTTCATTCTTAACACAAGTAAATAAAATTGTCAACATATTATTCTTGTATATAATACCATCCTCCAATTTTAGCTTTTGAAATAAAATAAAAAATCCCCACATTATCCATGATTAAATACAGTATATGTTATATATATATATACAGACGCTGCCACTGTCGATAACAACAGAGATAAAGAAGCCGTTAAACAGTAATAACATTTGACAAAGGGTATCTAAAACCTGAAAATTTATGACAAAAAATAATTAAAAAATAAGTGAATCCAATACTACATAATATCGAATTCATTCATTTATACATTTTTAATGCTTCATAATAACGTCCAATTTTAAAAAAAACATTTTTTTAAAATCATATATATATATATATATATATATATATATATATATTGCACATGTGGATTCTTGTGAGTAAAGCATCTGTTAAAGCTTTAAAAATTCCACCCAAAATTTGATATTGCATTATGTGTGGAATGTAAGAACTGAATCTTTAATCTAGTTGTATAGATTATAACCAAGGATAACCTAGATTGTTGCAATATGTCTCCTGTTCAAAAGAAATATCTTCTCAGATTTTGTTGACTATGTTAATTGATTCTCAAAATATTACTAGTATAGTGATTTTTTTCATGTTTACATAAATTAGCTAAGAATCATTTGAAAATCCAATACAGCTGTCCTTTTGTTTATATTTTTTATAGTAAGTGAAGACACCAGAATTGGTTTAAAAGCCTCATTGGTCCAATATCATAAAATACTGTGTTGTATTGGAAAAGATATTTTATTTCTTAGAGTATAGATTACAAAGTTTACAAAAAAAAAACAATCTTGTGACTATTTAAATGTTCAGCAAATATCATCTTACACGATACCATCATAGTTAAAAGTATTTTAGTTCAAGTTAAAGAAAATATATAAAGTTGAGAGGACAATTTGTTCAGATAAGAACAAAGCCATTTAATTGAATTAATGTACTCTTAAGAATAAATAGAAAAGTATCAACAACAAGATTGAATTAATTATAATCTTTATATTAAACTCTAACAGTGTTTTTTTTTTTTTGTTTTTTTTTTTAAAAAAATTAAATTTGACATATACTTAATATTATTTATTTTCTAAACAAGAAACCTTTTCTGAAAGTATCTATACTTTCAGAAATCTATTATATTCTTTATCCTGGTTAAAATTAATGAGTAGATCCAATCAAATAGTCTATTTACTTTTGATCACTTCAATATCTTAAGCAATACTAGAGTATTAATATTATTTAGATTTTTCAGACTGTTGTGCTCATCTTTATTATCATAATCATTTTAGACAAATCTTCAGGTGTTTCTTGTTGAACTTAGGAGCCTTTACAGAACTTCAAATTGAACCCTTTAATTAAACCACTGGGGTAGATACATTTTTGGTCATGGTATATACTTTATCTAGGATATACCTACATCAGAGCAGGTGAGTGAGTAAAGGGGGGGGGGTGCCAGCACCTGCCCCTACACCTAAAAGGGGCAGGGCCAGGTTTATTGTCCAGTGCCTGAGGTACCCCAAAAGGAATGAGCTTTGGTTTGTGCATGGCTTCCCACGTTAAAAAAAAAGACCTTGTGTTAATCCAGCCTGGTGGAAGGTCAGGAAAATAAACATACTCCATCTAATAAGAGGGGATTCTTACTTTTGATAGTTTTGGATATTAGAGATTCTTGCAGGCAACATGGAAGTGCATGAGCAATGAATTACACTGAAATTGGATAGCCACAAAATGCTTGATTGCAACATGAGCATCAAGTTCCATTTTCTGCATAAACATCTTGCTAACTTCTTGAAAAACCTTGATATGGTCAGCTATGAGCAAGATGAAGGATTCCACCAAGATTTGAAATTCATGTAGGAATGGTATCAAAGTATATGGGATGTAAATATGATGGCTGACTATGGATCATAAAGGGGAATTGTCCACATATTGAACACTTTAGAAAAAAACTGTGTAAATTTTTACCATAACTACTTGTACACTATTTGACTTACAGTAACAATATCCTTTGTATGAACAACATGAATTTGTACAAACATTACAGTCTAACAATTTTTTTATCATTTTCCATTGTAAATTTTTAAAACATTCTATAAAATAAACTCAAATCTGTCACATGCAGTATTTTAATGTTTTTTGAAACCAAGTGAGGGTATCCTGTTATTTAAAAAGTTGATGTAATAGAGAAAAAATGGGTAAGTTTTGGATTCAGAATCCAAAAGTTTGTCAAAAACAAGTGTCAGATCTAGCTCAACAAAATTTGTGATGCCCAGTGTAATGTTTTATTATTTCCCATTATATATACATTTTTAAAACCTTCCATAAAATAGGCAAAAATTTGTTAGATGCTGTACTTTTACGGATTTTGAGAAAAAAGGGTATCCCGTAGCTCAAAAAGTTGATGTGATATAAAAAAAAACGGGTCATTTTTGGATTCATTGATAAAAATAATAATCAAAAACAAGTATCAGATCCAAATCAACAAAAATTGTGTTCCCCAGTGTAATTATTTTTGTTTTGTTTTTTCAAATATTAAAACAGACAACAAACAACAGATGTGTCAAGGAGATCCATCCTTATATTCTAATCTCAGTATGATAACAAGATATGAGAGAGACCATATTTTTCATATTCCTATGTTGATTTTCCCTTTACAAAGTATGTTTGGAACTCTATACTAGCCTGGCTCTCCAGGTTCAATCCACTGTGAATACACACAAAATAGAATAACAAATGAAAACAAGATGTGAAAAACAATTTTCAAAAAAGTTTAACAAAAGATGAAAAGTAAGTATTCGAGTATCCTTGATAAAGAAATATAAAAACAAGAATAAAATGAGAATTTTTTTTATGTATAGACGAGAAATTATTTTTTGTAGGAATTAAATCTGTGAAAATTAAGATTAAAATTATCAAGTATGAGTCATCTTTTTCCCCCTTTCAGCAAAACCAATGACACAATTAGGTTTATCATTGAATAAAAGAAAATCAAATTTTTATCAATTTATAAATTTTATATTTGGTCATCTAAAAATTCCTACTTAAATCAATTTTTTATAAGCTTATACAATGATTTGCAGAAATGCGATTCCAGGTATAAATTAAGGGTCCAGACTATCATTTATTTGAACAACCCAAGATTAAAATTGTCTTATTAGCAATGCTTACCAAATCTTTAACCCTTTATTTTGATGACAATCAGTTAAAATAGCAACAATAATCACAAGTTAAAGACTTAGTTATGCTATTAGTTCATTATATTATTGAAATTTTACAAATGCTAACTCAGAAAAGAATGATATTTGAACTCAAAGAATTTCAAGCTTTCTCTTTGGTATTGTTATTGTTGGTAGGTGGAAATGGTATGGAGTTATTGTCTCTCTATCAAGTACATCGCTAATAATAAATGTAAATGTCAGTGTGTCAATGCATCAGTTTTTTTCAAATTTACTCCTAGAGGCTGTCTCCAACATATAATACCATTTTGGAATCAGGCAAAACTCAATGTGCAAATTAAAAACATTCCAGGCCAAATCCAGACCCACAATCCTGAAATTTTGGATTTCCAAGTTTTAATTACTCAGATTTTTTTTACATGTTTTTTTTTTTGTGACAAACTTTTTTGTACAATAACAATTTTTATAACCTGGAAATAAATTTGCAATACTTAAATGCAGAGTAGTTCATTGTTGCCTATCAAGAGCCCTCCTCAGGAATTAGCCTAACTGCCGCCTGATAGGGCAGCTTTTAAGCTAGTATGCAATATAATAGTCCAAATGTTTATGTGTTCATAAATACAACACATTCAATCTGTTTGTGTAGATAATCAAAATTCTGTTTAAATTGAAAACTGAATGTTTCTTTTTAATTTTCTTCATGCTAGAATTCAGTTTTACTCTTTAGCTCAAGGCATTTTCTTTAGAACATTTTTTTTTTAGAATTATGACCTAAATAAAATTTATTTTGGAAAAGTTAGGAAATAATATAAACAATATAAAATGAAAAAGAAACAAACTATCACCTGCACTACTTCTAAAGTTGCACATTTAATTCAAGCCACAAAACCAATGAGGCAGGACTCGTTAATTCTAATCAAGATAAAGAATATATCTGATTCACCCAATAAACAAAACTCACTGGCTGATAAAAAAAAAAACGAAAAAAAAAAAAAAAGCAGCTTATAGTAGCCTATCTTTAATAGGATGTCAGAGTTTTTACAAGTAAAATTGATGAATTTAATTTGAAACAGTTTATAATATAGCCTTGTAATCAAACATCTTGATTTCCAGCACTACACTTGTGTACTACAATCAAACGGAAGAACCTAAATGAATAACATGAAAACTATAAAAGCATTTTTTTAAAATGAGTTAGCAGTAAGAGGAAATGTGAACTTCTATTAGCATCACAGAATTTATCCCTTTACTGCTCCAATAACCCAGTTTTGGAGAAACATGGAGTAGGGATGGAAGTGGGATGGAAGTGTAAAGTGTAAAGCAGCTGAACTGAGGTAGTTCTTCTTGGGAGCCAATTGTACTGTGTTAGAATATCATAGATGATGAAGTGTTTCTTTTTTCTTTTCTTTTCTTTTTATGCACTGGTGTCTTATTGTAAGTCAGATACAAGATATGATAAATGAAATAAGAATAACAATGAAAACTATTTCATATTTGACAGAAACAGGAAAACAGTAAAGGTCTAAACATAATAAAAGTATATAATTTCATAAATTCATAGTAATTTATATTTAATGTATTTTTAATCTATATTGCAAATTCTTTATTAATCTAAGCAGTCAAAGCTTAGTAATTAAAAAGAAATATATATTTCATAGAATTATACATATACATGTGAGATTAGAAATGGGTAAGTTGATTTTTAAGATATTTTATAGTCTTGAAATTAGTGTTAAAGTAACTTTATACTAAAATATGACTCAAGCAAATATTTCCTCCTTTATTTCAAAGAGAAAAGATCAACTATATTTTAGACAATCATAAAATACAAATTGGAATACGGTTAGATTTTTAATGAATATGAAAGTTTCAGCACTAGATTTTAAAGAAAATATTATTATATAAAATAAAAATAAAAAAACGTTTAAAAAATAAAACTTATGAAACTGATTTTTATTTCAAAAGCATCAAAGTAATAAAGAAGAAACTTACAGCCAAAAAAAAAAAATTAAAATTAATGTACAAAAATTAAAATATTATAAAAAGTTAATAATCAAGATATAATTGTTTCCAATCTTTATCTAAATATTTACTATGTTAAATAATAATTAGATAACTTATAATTAGCTATTTCAAGTTATTTCAGAACAATTTCAAGAAATATTTACTATTTAAGAAAAAGAAAAAGCTTTACAAATAAAAGTAAATGAAAAAATATGCTGGATGTTAAATTAATTTAAAGACTAAATTTATCTTTACTTACTGTATTCAACAAATTTAATCTAAACAAAAAAAAAAAAAAAAAGAGAGAGAAAAAAAGAAAAAAAAGAAACTCTTTCTATTGATAACACGTAATATAAACATTTCAAATGATTATTGACAGTTTTAGGATCTTTGATAAAACTTTTACAGAGCTAATTAAAAAGTTCATAGCTTAAGAAAAAAATGCAATATAGCAACAAAACTGGTAAACAATTATGTTCATTATATAAACTTATCATCTAATTATTCCTGTCAGATCAATATGTAAGTTAACATACTAAAATGCCTACAAATATAAAAGTTAACTTCCAAATATTTAGATATGCTGATCCAAATTATAACAACTAAGAAGGAAACAGAAAAGATTTATAACATAACTTAAGAGACCACTAATTGGAACCCAAGTACTACAGCACTATTAGACAGACCATGAGGAGTACAAAGGAGCCAATTAAAAAGCAAAAAAGTCTTCATACCAAAATGAAACATTTCTAAAAAGATATATGTAAAAACAAAAACTAAAAAAAGGTTTCAAGTCCAAATCTTGTATATATTTTGTGTTCACTAGTGAATCTATTCAAAGAAAGTGGTGGTAAACTGTTTTCAAAAATAGCATAACATAATAATACCATAGAATTGCTCTCAAATGGTAAGAAAACAAACTCTCAAACTAGAATAATTAACTCAAAGTAGAAAATGTAAGAATAACAATATAGTAGTACCTTAACTTACGAGTGCTTTAACTTACAAGTTATCTGAGTTACAAGCTGTTGAACAGTCAATTTTTTGCTTTGTGGCATGAGCTAAAATTTGATGTACGAACGAGCTCTAGATACGCTTATATTAATAAGTTCATTAAAAACATTCAAGTTTATAAATTTATTATGCTACAGAAAAATACTATTTATAAAAAAAATAAACATTAAATTATATTGCAGCACATAATTCATTATATTCTTCTTTATTATATTTTTATACAATAGAGCGCTATTTTTCTTATTAAAAAAAGAATTACTAACAAATCATGGTATTTGGGGAGAGGTGGCTAGAACAGATTAATAGCATTTCAGTTTATTTCAATGGGGAAAATTGATTTGATATACGATAAAATTGAGTAACAAGTAGAATTGATTAAACTCACAAGTCAAGGTACCACTTTACTGACAATTTAATTGGATACAGAATAAATCCTTATTTTTTTTAATAATTTGTTATTTAAAATAAATCTAAATGAACAATGAAAACATCTGTAGTTGATTAGACCTTTTCAATAACTTAAAGAATTTATACTTATTGATGATAAAATTATTTATCAATGATTTATTAATTCATTGATAAAATGATTATTTTCAATGTTATTCAAATGAAGAGAAAACAATGAAAATTATTGATTAAATTACATAAAATGATTTTTCTTTGATTATATAAAATTAAATATAACTTCAAAGAGCAAAACATTCAAGATAAGCAAATGTAGATTTACTAAAATTAAATATGCTGAAAGATCAAGTGAGTAAAAAAACAAAAAATAAAGAACCCTATGAAAATCCTTGAAGTTTTTATCTGCCCAATGTTATTAAAAGAGGGGGAAAATGGATATTTCCAAAAAGCTAGCAAATCCTAATAAACCACAACATTTTCTGCTTTGGAATGACAAGAATTCAGCATGAGTCCCTAACTGCATATGTGAATAGGCAGTGAGTCACAAGGTACAGAACTATCAGTGCCCTAATTAATGGGTAGGTTCTGATTAGTGCACTAACAATGGCAGCCATAACACACACACACACACACACAAGAGGTCAACAATGTTGGAACAATAAACACAGTTCAAAATACACGCCAAACACCCTACAAAATACGATAACGTGCACTACATAAATCTGTAAAAATATCAATTCAATAAAACAAATAATTCAACAAAAGTGATCACTACACAAAAATATCCACCAATGAAAAACAGGAATATTACTAATTTTTATAGAAATCTAATATTTACAGCATTCATCATATTTCCAAGGCCCCCTGATGTCTAAAATATTAGGGTACTACTTACTGAAAAAAAAAAAAAAAAAAAAAAAAAAAAAATTTAGTTGCCTCATCATTGCATTCAAATAAGGAAAATATTTGTCAATAATTAAGATAATATTTTTTTTATTTGAATGCGAGAAGGGTGAGATAATTATATTTATGATATAAATATTAAGTATTATTTCTAATCCATATGTTACAGGTTTGATTATTTGAATTCATATAAACTATATCTGATGATTGTGGTAAAACATGAAAACCTTGAATAACAGGAGGAATACAGCAATATTATAACTTTCAAATTTTATGTTTTAAACCTGCTCTGTTCTAAAACCATTGAGCACTTTAAAAAAACTCCCTTTTCCTATACAATTTATTATAGTTATTATCATATATCTATTTATGTTACAGGATCAAGTGCTGACTGGAGGGGGGGGTATCGTGGCCTAGTGACCTAATGTACAGGACTGCATCATCTTGATGTGACTGTGTGCAAGCTCATCTAGCAAACTAATTGAACACTCATATATTTAATCCTTACAGGAGCCTTCAATAGTGGCCTAGTGCCAAACTAAACCATGCTTAGTAAATGACTATTGAAATAACAGAAAATTATATGGTTCACAGAGTTTGTTTTCTTAAAATGAATACAAAAATAAGAAGCATATTTTATAATTGGAAATGCAGTAGTCATCCATAATATAAATTTTCTGATGCTAGTTTTAGGATTAATAATTTGTTTATTTTTATATCTACTTAAACTAAAATATACAATTTAATCTTTTATAAGTTATTTCATATCATGAACTGTACTATTTGCAATAATCATATACCAGTTTCATATTTCATTGTAGTGTAATGGGTTAGCAATCTGTTCTTACTGAATAATGAGTTTGATCCTTGCTGGATGCTTCATATTTGCAAGTTTGTGACACATCCTACCCATTTCATATTTTCTGACATGCTTATTAGGAAGGAAGATACTTGCAGTTTTACCCCCATAATCAACTTTTATTCATGTATGTAAATGTATCTAAAAAATAAAATCTCTCTATATGAATGTGTAAATAAATCAATTCTTTGTGTTACACTTAAAAAGTGTCTAATACAGAAATCATAATAAGAAGACTCCAATTTATTTCTAAAATTAAACAATCGAATTACTAGCACATAAATAAAAACTTTACCTATATGTTTGTGAATTAATTTTGTAGAAAGACAGCTAATATAAAATTGGACCATATGACCTTTAGGCACCCCTTTTTGATCTCGATTAAGAAAGGACATGTTTTTCATTTACACCGTCAATATCCGGTTGTTTTAACAAATGATCTTTAGATTTTAAAAAAAAAATTATAAAACTAACCCTAACCCCTAACCCCTAACAAACAACTGGATATTGACGGTGTAAATGAAAAACATGTCCTCTCTTAATCGAGATCAAAAAGGGGTGCCTAAAGGTAATATGGTTCATAAAATCTCTCCTCAGGAAATGTTTCTTTGATATTAAGTATTTATGATTATATAAATGGGTGTGGCAGTGATGCATGTGAATATATCATAATCAAGGCATGTTGATAGCACAGATTCCAGTGACCCACACTCTCCATCTGTCCCTATTGGCCATCACCCCGGGTAGGTCCTTTAGAAAGGCACCCCAGTGTCTACACAGATGGATGGAAGTTTTTGCTGTTCAGCCAACCCTGGTGTGTCCATGTGTAGGCGTCCACAGGAGAATGTTGTTTATGAATTCATTCCTGTTTCTCCAGCAGTGCTCAGCATATTTTGTTTGTCTTATTTGGATAGTTTGTGAGATGGGATTTGTTCAAAAAACCATGCAGTATCCTTATGTATTTGCCATCTCACTTTTTATTCTTCCAAGCTGGAGCCATGTCAGTACTATTGTATGGCAGCACTACCTAGACTTTAATAAAACTCTTGGAGAAAAAACTAGATGGAACTACACATGTGAATATATAAAAACATTTATATATATATATATATATATATATATATATATAATATATATCAGAAATTTGTTTTTGAATAATGGGTACCCAGATGAGGTCATTACTAAAACAATTAATCTGAAAGAAGTTTAGAAGCAACAAGCCTTTCAGCCCTTCTAAATGTCCCGTTTACGTTAGACTCCCATGGATTGGCCCCACTAGCCAAACCATCGCTAATAAGATCTCCTCCTCGGTCATGCATTGCTACAATGCAGTGAAAGTGCGAACAATAATCACCACCAGACCCGCATTTCGGTCCTTTCATAAAGATGTACTCCCAATCTTCCAACAAAGCAATCTCATTTATAAGTTTAAATGCCGATGTAGTTCGGTATACATTGGACGTACATCCCAGCAACTTGAAATTAGAATAAAACAGCATGTCCCATGCACACTTCACAATGCTATGCTAATAATACATCCGGGCCTTTCCAAGCATATGATTCGGCCATAGCTGAACACTTGTCATCTATAAATGCTTGTAGGGCCGACTATACAGACGAGTGTTTCTCCGTCTTGCACAGAGCCAGGTCCAAGCAGCATTTAACCAACCTTGAAGCTGCTTATATTTCTTTCTTTTGCCCTACTCTGTGCAGACAAAAACCTAAACACTCCCTTTATTTGTTGGGAGACATTTCTAACCCTGTTTCGATCTGAGGGTTCATATATATATACCCCTTCCCCCCTTTTTTGTCCCCCTCTGGCTCACCTCCATTCGTTCTTAAAGAATATTTCTCATACAATCTGACTTTTATTCGTCGCCGGTGTTTATACTTGAAAAAGAACTGGACGAAAAGGCCTTCGTATTTCCCATTATTTTATAATAAAATATTACCTCCCTACATACATATGATTCCCCACTTTAGTATTATATAAGTTCTCCTGTACCACATATATATATATATATATATATATATAATAATCATAACATCCTATGTTTGTTATATTTTTAAAATATTTTCTTCTCATATTGTTGGATTAATTTCCTCACCATATTTATATATATATTTGTTTATATATACATAAAAGAAATAATATTTCCTTATTAATAGAACTGTCAATAAGAAAATCTATCACACAGAGCAACAGATACACCCACCCTCAAAAATATTAAAGACATACAAGTCCCCACTGTGTGAGATTTATAGATAACAACCATTGGTTAATTGTCATACACTGAAGGAGAAGAAAAAAAGATACAAGCTATATGTAAAGAAACAGGTGATTATCAAAAGTAAAAAAAAAACTAAGAAAAGGAAACTGACAACTCCTTTAATTGGCTAGTTATTAAAGAGATAGCAATGGGAGTATCACACAGTAAAAACAAAAAGGGGGAATAAATAATGAATATCAAAATACTTTTTATTTCACGATATTGTACAGCTGAAAAACAGATCTATGTTTTAAATCAAGAAAACTTACAAAAGATTAAAAAAAACTGCAAATACCACAAATATGAAACTTCTTTTACATAAAAAGAATAGCTAGAAAATAACAAAATACATATTTCAAACATGAAACTAAAATGAAAATTAACTTTATCTTTCAACATATTTCAATTATAAAAGACAGGAACTTTCTTTTTAATACAATATGTAAGAATCTTATACTATATTTGTAGTATCTGTCTGTCTATCTGGGGGTGCGATTCAAAACAAAGCCTTGTACCAAGATCAAATAAAACTTTTCTAAGGTAAAATTTTACAAAGAATCCAGTGGTGGTATTTATATTTACCCTTGAATTCATTGGAGCCACTAGGGACCAAATTATGGCTGTAATATGAGAAAATAGGAAAAAATAAATAGTCTAACAGGAATAACTGATAAATTTCCAAATTTAATGAATTTCCATATCGAGCATTCTGTTCATTAGGACCACTTGAATAAATGATAACATAGTTGATATTGCATCTCACTCCCTTTCAAAAAGTATTGAGTTATTGGTAAATAGGGGTTATCATGCACAAATTTCTGTTGTAACCTTTTCAAAATAAGCACCTCAATCCATAGGTACTGATATCCAATGCTGAGCAATATAAGATTTAAAAAGTGTATACTTAAATTTAGTTGGCTACTATATAACCCAGGAACATACAGCTAGCTATTAATACTAGCAGGAACTGTGGATATACCACAGTATGATAATTTGATTATTACATTTGATATATTTACTTAATAGCTATTGTAAAATAGTTCAATATGTAAAAAGTATAATAATCTTGATCTAACCTCTCTCCCTCTTTCTTAAAAGAGGGTTGTAAAATATTTGCATTGATTTGCCGATGAAAATCGGGGGGGGGGGCATTTAAAATATCTACATTAATTTGCCAACAAAAAAGTGACAAAAACACGACTTGAAAAATATCTAAGTTGGGCTGGAAATTCGCCTGATGTTAGCTCGCCAAAACATAAGCGTAAATTAGGACAGGAGGCTGGGATGACATAAGATCAAAATTACCAAAATATATTCTGTAATTCACAATTTCAATATTAAAATAAAACATGTAACTTTTTTTTTTTTCAATTCCTTTTAATTTTATGTTGGGCATTTAAGCGACGCAAGACCATTTGGAAGGTTTCATTTTTAAAATTGGGGGAAATAAAATGAGATAAATAAGAAATCTGTGATTAAGCGACACCAGATAATCTGGATTTACATTTTTTGCATTGCATCTTGAACAATTTGGATGGTCTCATTTTTAACCAGAGGGTATTATTGCAGGATGATAATGGACAGAAGATTTAGAAACATGTGTTAATATATAGATGACAATATTCATATCGATTTTGTTGCAATTGGTTGAAAATAGTATATTGATATTTATAAATTATGATTTTAATTTTGCAATATTAACTCCAAATAAATGAACACAATAAGAAATACAACAGCATGGCTAAAAAAGTAGGAAGACAGACATAATTATTAAAATGTCTAATAAACGTCTTAAAGAGGTTTATCTATGCCAACAGTCAGTACCAAATAAAATGTTAAAACTGACACTTATTAAAAAATAATCCTGATATTGCTTGGGTTGAAAATTTAATAAGCCACAAAATATCTTAATTCTGTGATAATATTTCAAACAGTAAACGATATGAAAAATAAAAAAATAATTTACAAGGTGGTAGGTAGAAGAGAATGCCATCCATCCAAACGAAAAGACATTTTGACACATGACTGTGGAATTAAATGATAAGCATGGAATGTGTTTACAGCATGGTGTACAAGAACCCACATGGCCTGAAGATCAACCAGATCAAGATGAAATGTATGTAGATGATACAAGTATAACAGCACACAGGAACAAGCTGAAGAAAATAGTACTGAATTGGTATCATACTAAAGCAGGTTTAGGGACTTCATTCTGGACTACTACATCAGCTTCAGTCAGAGTTTCTAGTATATCTACAAAATCACAAGCATAAGAAGGAATCATTACTGAATGTACTATTTCAATGATCCCTTTTTTTTAAGGGGGGACTTGCAAATTGCAATGAGCATGTTGGTTAAGTATGAAAAGATTCAGCGCATAGTGTCCTTCTCTAAGTCTAGCATCTGACAGCTACTCTTAATGGATGGATTAATTGTAACAACATCTGTCTCAGGGAGTAGATAGAACCTGATGGATCTTGGAAAGTTGGTTATCTGGGTTTTAAGTTGGTAAAATCCAAATTCCTGGTATTGAGGAAGAAAAGTTTACAAGTTTTGCATCAAAATTGGTATGAATTGAGCTTTGGAAATTATTATCAAATAAAATTCTTAATCCAGTCTATGACATTCTACTAAACCAATCCAACTTGTTTTACAGGAGACATCAGTTTGCCCTCAATACTTCAATAGACATATTCTTCTTAAGCAGATATTCAACTAGTGTTAAAGATGCACTAGTGCCAGTGTCATGAGCAAGTTCGGATCATCTTTTGATAATCACCATTTATGGGAGGGTCACATTAAGGAGACCAACAAGCAGAAAGAGACAGGTGAAAGAATGCCTAAGTAATGGGTGGCAAGCAAAGTGAAAACCTATTGAAGTGGATATATAGGGTTTTACGTGACAGTTCCTCTGCAAAGCTTGCAATATATTGGTCATCATGAGAGCCAGTAGGCAAAAGGGAATGAATTTGGCCATCAAGACAATAGAAGTTGCTTTAGGGTGGTTGTGGATCATGAGTGGAGAGCTTTAGTTGAGGTAGGGCTACCAGCACACAAGTAAAAAACCTGATCAACTTTAGTTAGGTCAAGGTGTCTGATTGGTGAAAGTCCTGAAACACCATTGAGGATGTGTCCAGGTGAATTACAAGGTGATGTATATGAAAAGCCTGTTATTGAAATAAGTTGATTATATATATATATTCTTGTAATTTATAAAAATTTCCCCAAAAATATATTAAATTTTGTTATTTATCTACAAGATAAATAAGAATTATGTATGAGTATTTTAATATGGAAAGTGGTTTGGTTTGGTTTCTTTTTTTAATGACATATCAATCTTGATATGTTATTTAATGCCAAAGCTATACTTGTAGAAAAACAGTAGTCATATACAGCTGGGGGAAGGATAAGGAGATTCCTACCCTTCCCAAGGGTATTAGTATGAAAGTGAACGTAATAGTACAAGTGGTGTTCAAACATGCTTACTAAAATATCGCAGTCCAACACGTTACGTCACTAGGCCACAGAGATTCTTCAATATGGAAAGTAATAAACATATATTATATATATGGGCCGGGTTAGCTCAGTCGGTAGAGCGCTCGGCTAGAAATCACAAGGTTCCTAGTTCGATACCGGTCCTTGCCAACTCAGCGTTATGAGTAGCACAGGGATCTGTGCAGTAAAGTAAGGAGCTGATGGTAGGTGTGGCGCTCCACCTCAGATCCCATAACAATCTCCTTGGTCTAGCGCTAGTGAAAAGGGGATAGACTCCCTCGCTGATTGGCTGATACCGACATTAGGCCGCCCCAACGACTTTACTTTACTTTTATATTGTCATAGAATAAAAATAGAAAATATGAAATCATCATTAATTTTGCAGTTGGTCTTTAATAGCTATATGAAGAAAATCTTGTAAATCCTATAAGATGATTTAAAAAAAGGTGAAATTGTTTAATATTCTATTTTAATACGTCATTAAATAAGCATTAATGCATGGTTTCTTGGACAACAAATATAACCATTTTGAGTTAAAAAGATAAATTTGTTTGATTTATTAAATAGACTAGCAAAAAAAAAAAAAAAAAAAAAAAAAAAAAAACACCCTCCTGGCAGTGTAAAAAATTTATTTTTTTTAAAGATATTGTCTACGGTGTTGGGAGTTTGTTTTGTTTTACAACAGATGACAATGTTTTTTTTTTTTTAGAATACACTCATACATAATTCTACAAAATTTTATTAAAATTGAATGAATATTTTAATTTTAGTGTAAAAAAAAGAATTATTAAAAAAATTTTTATCTTGATTTTATTGACATCTAAAAGTATGTATAAAGAATTTTTTTGCCATACTCTTTCATTAAAAAATGTAAACAGACCTTTGGAATCTTATATTTTTTAATAATAGACATAAAAAATCGTTTTGCTGTCAAAATTAAAATATGTTTTCTTTCTAATAAAATCAAGTTTATCACAGTTAAATTCAAATTAATTCAAACAAGGTTGTTTTTTATTCTATGTATTGATGATTCAGGTAATGTGACGTAAGCAGTGACATAGTTTTGGTTACAGACAAATAGAAACCGAATCTCTATTATTAATAAATTTTCAATATCTAAAAAGATTTTTTTTAATTCATTTATTTATTTGCTTATGTTTTCTTAGTACAAAAAGTCACAAAACATACAACTTTGATCTTAAGTTAATACTTGATTCAATCCTTTTGGTACATATAAGATTGTTTCTTGATAACACAGTATACATTCTATAACATTTTGTTTTTCTTTGTTATATTGTTAGGCATTTCCTTTTCAACAAGTTCCACACAAAAGACAGTATGAAGCATTGGATTGTACAGGAAAAGAACACTGAAATCAGGACAAATTAAGTAGACATGATGCAAGCATATCAAAAGCTCAAGACACTGATCAAACCACTACCTTGTGAGAAAAAAAAAGAGAGAGACACTTAGAATTGTTAATAATATATATATATATATATATATATATATATATATATATATATATATATATATATATAGTTGGATTTAAGCCTTGCAACAGAAACAAGTAGGCTACTTTAAAAATAAGTAATTCTTTTTTTTAACAAGCAAGAACTTAATACACCTACCTAAACATTTGATAGAAAGTTTTGTGTGTACTTCATGTAATATCTTTAAATTGTTGGAAAAACAAAAAAAAAAAAACAAAAAAAAAAAACAAAAAAAAACAAGCAAAAACTCTTAGCCATATTAGTTTTAGTATAACCTTAACAAAATAAGTAAATATAGAAAATTGGATATTTAATTCTGACTTGAAATGATATATTTAAAAAACAGATCATATATAGACTAAAGCTTCAGTTTCGATTTATTTGTTTAATGCCATATCAACCTTCATGAGTTATTTAATGCAAAGCCATACTTATAGAAGAATAGTTTGGTTTCTTTGTTTAATGGTATATCAACCTTCATGAGTTATTTAATGCAAAGCCATACTTGTAGAAGAATAGTAGTGGTACTATTTAACCCATAGTTGGGGGATGAGGGGGTTCATACTTTTCCTAAGGGTATTAGTTCGAAAGTGAAGTGGAGTTTGAACTTGCTTACTCTGATGTTGCAGTCCAGCATGTTAGCAACTATGCCACAGAGATTCCTCTAGACTAAGGTTTCAGTAATACAATATATCAGTATACTGTTATAAATACTATGTTTTAATACTTAGTTACTTAAAATATCTTAGTTAAATCAAAATGTTAGAGTAACATATTAGAGTCAAACATTTGACATGTTTATGTATAGCCTACAATGCATTTATTAATATCTTATTGTATGAAAAAGATTTTTATAAATCTATGAATATTTTTTAAAAAAAAAAAAGCCTTTTTACTGTAAGGTGATGAAAATACTAGAGAAAAAAAATGTTCAGTCTCTGGAGCTGGTTATACAAACAACTATAAATATTTACACATGTCACAATTAACTAAAGTAATTGTATTACTTTTTTTATTATTCTTTCTATCAAGTGATAGTAATATCATCATGGTATTATGATTAATTATACAGTAATAGACTGACATTGCTCCATACTATTACATTAATAGCAATCTCTTCAGAATTTCTCAATATATTTCATATACTAATGTTAATGAAAGTGTTTGTAGTGTAATGGTTATCATCATAAAAAATGGACACTGCAAAACGAGTTCAAATCCTAGATGACATTGTTTGCATTTCACATAGCACTAATACCATTGGGAAATGTATGAATCCAACTATTCACCCTCCAGCTATGGGTAATAAGTAAGGCAGATTGGGCTCTTTAACCTTGGCATGGCAACCGGTCTAAGAGAAGGAAAACTCTGAATTCAAACCTGTTAACTCTTAACATCCTATACCACCTCATTCCACCCAGCCAGAAGTCACATTTAGTTTCCTAATCTGCATCAAACGATACTTTGTTTAAATGTAATATTAAACATATTTAGAAGTCTTTAATTTATGGGAAATAACAGGTAACTTTAAATGAAAATGCAATTTTTAGCCATTTATTGATAAATCCTTATAGGAATAGGACTCTGGACTTAGAAAATTCTCAACAGGATGTTAAGAGTTAAACTCCACTCAAGTAATTGACCTTGTGTCACATCCTATTCATGCAAAGGGTTTGGTAAGTATGTATACAAATAATTACAACCAATTACCTCATCAAGAAACTTATTTCAGATTTATATTTCCACAGATCTAAATATGTCCTTTTTATTTATTCTTTTTTTTTTTTTTTTTTAGAATACTTCACTTAAATTAAATTTGTTCCATCAACAAACTGTAATTACATAATTTCATAATTAGTAGGGAAATACTAAAAGAAATAGACAAGGTTCTCAACTCTAAAACAATGTAGCAACTATACAACCACTAGCTAACAAAGTATAAAAATAAGTTTTGTATAGTGTTAAATATATCTTGTTATTATCTCAAAGAAAATTGACAATGGGAATGAAAGATAGAAGAAAGGAATAATGAATAAGAAACTGATAGAGTTTGATATAATCAATTTAAGTTTATCTAATTATTTCTTTGCAGATTGATCAATCTCAAATGAAATCATAACTAACTGCCAACAAATCATCCAATCAGCACGGATATATTAAGTTATTCACTTTAGTAACAAAGTTTAAGATCTTAATATTCTATTAAATCCTTTTTTCTGATTTGATCTTATGAATTAAGGTAAATATGTCTTAATGTACCCCTCAATACTATATAAAACATTGTTAAAGATTTCATTTAAATAAACTATATTATATATATATATATCATTATTATATATTATCAATAAGTATAATGATAGATAAGCATTTATTTAAATAACACAAATATTCAAAAATATTTTTTGTCAATGCATTTAATTCAGTGGCAAACATTAATCATATAAATTGAGCATTATATAGTGGAATTTTCAAATCAAAATTCAGCTAATAACCGTGACAATTTGCACTGCTTCATGTGCTTTTTGTGTAAACGGCCATTTGCAATATGATATGTATGCATTCAAGTCCATAATATCACCATTGTTTATGAATATGAAAAAGTTGTGTATTTAAGTGACAAATGGTAGTCTTGTAAAAACCGTTGAAAGTCAACAATGAGAGTGACATTTGGTTGGAGCATATAGAATGGACCTTTGTGTGCGTGTGAGAGAGAGTAATGAAATGGGTAATTTTCACCTTTAGTTGTCAAACATTCCTAGCAAATAAGGCAATTAGAGTAACCTCCCTTGACTTTCACTTTGAACTAAGCCGGTAGCTATTTTGAAAGTCTCCATGCGAAATAAACAAATCTTAGAAACTTTTTCGAAAACAATACAACTGTATGCTTTAACACAAAAATATCATAAAATGTGTTCTTAATAATAATTAAGTTCAATTCAGATAATGCACACGCATAATTTTATGCTAGGAATTTTAACAACTAAAGGGTGAAAATTACCATGAAATGAACATCATCATCATCATCATCAAAGGAACCAGACTTCATTGTAAAAAAGGAACATGAGTTTCATCTGCCTTTGTCAGAGGACACAAGAAACAAGTTTTTGTGGTATTGTTTCACTATTATTTGGCTTGATAAACTCATGTAAGATTTTTGATGACCGTTTGACCATAGCAAAATGTATTGATCCACTCCTCTTCAATATTTGGCTTTGTTCACTACAATAATTAAATGTCAGGCTATGAACTTACTGATCCAACTTTACATTTAATACAAGTTTATCTATTTCAATAAGTTCCTGGTTGTGTATTAATGATTTCAAAACTAGTAAATATTTTAAAAAGACTCAAAAGAGAGTCACTTAACAAATGCACTATTATTATTGTAATGACTTCCTTACAATAGGCATTTTCTAAACTAAATGGCTGATCTAGATCAAATTTTGTATGTAATTATATTGTGATTCATTCATATATTTCTGACCATTCCTTACTATTGGTACCATATACCTCAGTACAACCTGTCGTATGTTACTTTGAGAGGAAATGAGTACCAATAACCGTAACCCTCCAATTTCCCTGAAAGATGCTATTAAGGGGAATTATTTGGAATGGCATCCCATCAACCTAATAGGTTATGGGATATGAAAAAAAAATCTCACTGTAAAGGAAATAGGAAAAACTATGTTTGTAAAAATATATATATATATATATATATATATTAAAAAAAGACTGCATGAATACATTATTCTTTCCCTATATACCATTGAATTCACCTTAAATTTGCCTTTATTTAATTTTTAAAATTCTATCATTAATTCTAACCATTCTTTCTGATATTACTGTTCTTATATTTTTCTTTAGAATTCTCAATTTCATTGAAATGTTTAAAACTTTTGACACACCCAGCAGTTATTATCTAACTAATTAACAGTGTCTATTTTGAATCCTTTAAATACAAAACCACTATGATAAAAAAATTGTTCTGAAAAAAATATTAAAATTTAAAAAATGACAATAGTTGCTGCATTTTTTTTAATATCATAATTATCTTTATAAAATTTTTAATTCATAGTTTGGTTTCTTTGTTTAATGGCATATCAACCTTCACGAGTTATTTAATGCCAAATCTATCCTTGTAGAACTTCAGTAGTGGTACTATTTAACCTATAGCCGGGGGGGGGGTATATATTTCCCCAAGTGTGTTAGTCCAAAAGTAAATGTAATAGCACGACTGGGGTTTGAACTCACTAACTACGATATCACAGTCCATCTTGTTCATTATTATACCGTGGGGATTCCCCTTTTAATTTATGATGATAATAAACTGTTATGAGTGATAAATGGAGTCATTTGATCTTTCTGTATAAGGAATAAAATATTAAAATTCTTAAATTAAATAAATTTAACATTTTTAGTTTACATTTCCTTTGATTACTTAATAACAAAGATGTTTGATACAACTATAAAATAATTTTAGTAAAAATCTGATCCTCTCATTTACATAACACCCAAACAATTCTGTATTTTAAGATATTCAGACATGCAAGATGCTCCAATTATTACTATATCTATCGTCTATTATAATAAATTGAAGTGCCAAAATTAGAAACAGCATGACACAGGATAATTTTGACCCCTCCCCCCACTTGTAGAAAGGGACTTGGCCAAATGACATATATGACACAAAGAGATAGTATAAGTGGGGCAGTCATAGGATGTGAACAGGATTTAAAACCATTTGATCATAGTTATTATTGGAGCCAGAAAAATAGGGCACTTTATCTCAGAGTTGGCAACTGTTCTAGGTTTTTCTTGGGAAAAGAGTAGCAAGGGTATACCAAGAATATGTGAATTGGACAGACACCAGCTATACATGAAAATTGCAGGTGCTCAAAGGTAATGTAACAACAGAATTGCTAGCAACTGACAATGATCATGAAACACCCAATAAAGGAAACATTAGATTAAATCACATCCCAATTTAATACTAATGAGACTCCTATCATGATATAATGGTTAGCAAGATAGTCTTCTAGAGCCATTACTACTAAATAGCAAGTTCGGTCCCCACTGGATTCCCCATACTTGCAACCTTGTGTTACATTCTACCCATGGCAAGCATGCTGGGTAAATACCTACTAATCACACTCAACCTATCAGTCTGCATTCCACGGGGTTTCTGTAGACACTAACAAACAAGGATACTATTAGTGACATCACAGCATCTATTACTGTACTTTGTTTGGGCCAGAGAATATCACTATAGATTATAGAAGACAGGTATATGATGATAGGTCAGATGAGCCAGGTTTCGAGCTTCTTTTTTTTTGGGGGGGAGGCAGAGAATTGAGTTTGTGTGGAGAAGACTGCATCAGGGTAGAAATCCAGCCTGTCAGTGTGATGTTGTGCAAGCTGGTAGTGATTCTAATAATGTTGGGTGTATTCTGAAGGAGGTTACAAAGACAATTTGTGGAATAAGTGAGACATATGCAGATCTTGTTGTTACATAATCTATGCGGTTGCATAAGATTATTGTCAATCCCCTGTAATTCTAAAGGGATCCCTTTTCATATCATGGGCGGGACTTTCCATGGAAGATTACAGAAAGCCCGCAAAAATACGTGAAGTCACGTGGGACCTGGTTGGTTCCTCAGTTTTCAGTTGGACGTCAGGCAGTGAAGATGTTCCGCCTTAACTGTAACTCACTCTGCATACGCGCGCTATGTTAGTCAGATATTTAGTTACATGAAATGTATAGTTAAGGAAATAAAAGCTTAAGAAAGATAACACGGTCTTGTGATTAATGGGTGTCTTGGTAACAAGACTGATGAACCAAGAAGAAATAAGTTAAGTGCGACTGACCAAGACGAAGTCCCCAAGAAGAAGAACCTAAGATAGAAGATGAACAGAAGAAGAAGAAGTAAGTAATGAGAAGGGTATACAACATTGTTGCAGAACAATTTGTACTCCTTTAGGCTTTACCTACATTTCTTGGTAGTAATAGTTTGCCATAGCAAGATAACACATTGCCCCCATCAGATGCAGGCAATACAAAACTGGTTCCAGAAATAGTCAGCTGACTTCTATTGACCCTTGCACTCACAAGATTTAAACCCTCTTGAACATGTATGGAATATATTGCAAACTTCATTAAATTCTGTGGAGCCATACCTAACGAACATAACTCAGCTATGGACTACCTTGGATAGATATACACATGCAACAACTCTAGCAACTCGTAGACTCCATGTCATATTACACAGCCACAATTATTCAGGCAAAAGCAAAGTGCTATACATTATTTGATAGTTATCTCTAACTTTTAGGCACTTCAGTTTAGTTATAAATGATGTGTGTGTATGTGTGTGCTCTATGGTTTGGTTTTGGTTTTGGTTAATGGCATATCAACCATCATGGGTTATTTAATTCCAAATCCATCATTGTAGAAGAACAGTAGTGGTACTATTTAACCTATAGCTGGAGGGATAAGGAGGTTCATACACTTCCCAAGGGTATTAGCTTGATTTTAGTTTGGTTTCTTTGTTTAATGGTATATCAACCTTCATGGGTTATTTAATGCCAAAGCCATCCTTGTAGAAGAACAGAAGGTTCATATGGTTGGTTAATAGTATTATCATTATTATATCCATCATCGTGGGTTATTTAATGCCAATCCATCCTTGTAGAAGAACAGTAGTGGTACTATTTAACCATATCTGGAGGATGTGGTTTATACATGTATTAGGGACCTATACACTTCCCAAGGGTATTAGTCTGATTTTAGTTTGGTTTCTTTGTTTAATGGTATATCAACCTTCATGGATTATTTAATGCTGAAGCCATCCTTGTAGAAGAATAGTAGTGGTACTATTTAACCCATAGCTGAGGGATGAGGGTGTTCATACTTTTCATGAGGGTATTAGTCTAAAAGTGAACATAATAGTGCATCTGGAGTTTGAACTTGCTTGCTATAATGTCGCAGTCCAACATGTTAACCATTACACCAAATGAACTCCCCCATGTGTATGCGCATGTTAATGCATTAATATTTCTTCATTAAAGTAGCAAAAGCATTACCAGTTTCTCTTTTCTTATCAAAGTCAAACCATTACTAACAAAGTATTTACTTATAGTTATATAGAAGAACAAAGCTGGTATACAAAGCTCTATTTTGGGAGTTGATACCTTGTTGAGAAGAGATAAGAACAAAGACAACACTCTCATTTCATCATTTATCAATATTTTTTCATAAAATCTTACATATCATAAAAATATTATTCAAAATATGTACATATTTACCAACCCCTCTGCACGAGCAGGATGTGACACAAATCAATTATTCAGGTGGAGTTTAACAAGTTTGAATTCAGAGTTTTCCTTCTTCTAGACTGGTTGCCTAACCAAGATTAAAGAGCCCAGTATGCCCTGCTATTTACCCATAGCTGGAGGGAGAGCAGGTGGATTCATACCTTTCCCAGTCGTATTAACGCTATGTGTAATGTAGACAGCCTCGTCTAGGATTTGAACTTGGGTCAACGAGTCCATTTCCTAGGACTCTAGCCATTACACCATGCCCCCTCCATATTCAACTATACGTATGTTCATAATAGTAAAAACACATTTTTGCTATGTTCCTAGTTGTGTCCAAGTTGCTTTTAAATCAGCTTTTAGTAAATAATATATCAAATTTCACCATTTTATGGCTGTAAGGCTCAAGGGAGACAACTCAAAATCTTAATTGCAGCACACAGATGTCATGTGAATTAAGCAATCTAGACCATATGAACACTGATCAATACAAAGATTTACAAAGTAAATATATATCATTAAACATTCCCAGGTAAAATACAATAGGTTGATCGACAGTACAAGCTTATCAACTGTTTTCTCTAATTGTTTGCTACAGTAGTAGAAGACTAAACGTAAGATTTGCTGTAAATAGAAGGGTCTTATGTCCTGTTTTTTTTTAAGGGGTGGTGGGTGGGAGGTAAACTTCTAATAAAAATAAACAACTATAAAACATTGTTGATATACTTGCTTGCTATAAACTCTACTTGATAGGTGGCTAGTTCAAGAAAAAAGAAACAAATAATATATACATTAATAGTTTCAGTTGATTTGACCTTTAAATTGAAATCTATATAAATGTTTTGGGCTGAGATTAAGTGAATGAAGCTTAGAATTTATATATATATATATATATATATATATATATATATATATATACACACACACACACACACACACACACAAGTATAAGTTGCAGATATATGGAGGAGGAGGGGGGGGGGTCATTCAATTGATTTTTTTTAATACTATATATTCAGAATAGCAAAACAGGCAAGAATAAGTTTTGGGTTTCTAACTCAAAAATTGTTGTAGCATTTTACAAAAATGTTATATAAATATACACACAGTATTTATAGATAAGGTGCAACAAAACAAATCTAAATACTTATTACCTAATATAAGTTTGTTTTAAAAAGTGGAGGTAGATTTTAGTGATTGAAATAACTGTTTAAATCTAATATGATATGGGCAAACGTTACTGTGTCACGTTTTCAATTTTACTCCTAAAGGCCGTAGCCCAACATATATCATTTTAGAATAAGGCCAACTCCATGAGCAAATTAAAAACATTCCGAGCCGAATCCAGACCCAAAATCCTGAAATTTTGAATTCCCAAGTTTTAATTACTGCAATTGTTTTCAGTGATTTGTTTTATATGATTTCTAAAATTAATTGTTTAAAAAACATTGTTCAAGTTTTATAAAATTTAATATGTACAAAATGCGTGAAGTTCCAATCAAGAATCCTCTGCAGGATTAGCTTAATTGTTGCCCAATAGGTCAGCTTTTAAGCTAGTGAGTCACATATATTAGAATTATATCTATCTATATGAAGTATCTATTTTAAAGAAAATTTATTTACAGTTAACATTTATAAGTAGCTATTTTACTCAAAAACATTTTCTAATACCACAATAAAAAAAAATTTAGAAATCTTCATTATGCTTATTTTTAAATTAATAAAGCATAATTATCTATGATTTACTTATATTTTAATAAATAAAAGCTCCATTAGACTGTAATATTAATTAATTTAAAAAAAAATCATTATACAAATAATACTTTATGACTTTCCATAAATTATGTCAAATAACTATTAAAAAAGCAAAAAAGTAAATGATATTCTCATTTTAAATTTTTTTTTTTTCTAAAAAGCCTTCTTAAACAAGAGAAAGGTTATGCATTAGCTCATACTGAAATAAAAGGATTTTCACAATATAGAGTTGTTTGAGAGGTATATGTTAAAATGAATAAGAATAAAGTCAAGTCAGAACACACAAGGTAAATGAAGTAAAAAATGGTTTAGCATTGAAAATATACATTAAGTTGATGCAAAAGTTTCCATCAGGTTTTCCATAAAATCTTTTGTTTAGCATCCTCATTCAGTCATGAAAATAATTTCTCTGGCTTTCTATGACCTTACAATACCTTTCAGCTAAATTGTTTATTCTATCAAAAGATCAGGATTCTGTTTTTTGATGAATCATGAAGAATATTTTCAATATCTTAAACTTGTTAGAACTATTGACAAAATAAGAGGCATTGCATAGAGCAAAAAAAAAAATGCAGTTGCCCGAAGATGATGAAGAAAGAAAAAATAGAGCAATAGCAAAGTCGAAAAAAATTAATTGGACCAAGTTACCTTTAAGCACCCCAGGGGTGACCTGGATTCAGAGGGACATGTTTCGCTTTGCACCGTCAACATCCGGTTGTTTGTTACCAGACGATTTTTAGATGCATCTTTTTTTAAATTATAGAACTGCTAACCCCTAACCCTAACAAACAACCAGATGTTGACGGTGCAAAGCGTAACATGTCCCTCTGAATCCAGGTCACCCCTGAGGTGCTTAAAGGTAACTTGGTCCAATTAATTCTATTTGACTTCTTTTTTTTTTAAAGAGATAAATTTCTATAAACTTAAGTTAATAAATACAGAGATGCTGATAGGTACGCATCCTGCATCCCTGACACACAAAAATCTAAAAGGATGCAGTAAAATTGTGTCCATGCATCCCAGTATTTTTCTTTTTTCTTCCCTCACCATTTCAAGCTAACTGTAAATATATTTCAATAGTTTCTTAGAAATGAATTACACAGGATAAGTTACAAGGTAGGAGTTAGACAGCTTTACTTGGGACCCATAAATTTTCCTGGGGACTCATTCGAAACAAATATGTGCATCCCAGGATGCACTAAATCAAAAAGCTATCAGCATCACTGTAATTGTATAAATATGATTTCACTTATTGCAAATCTTTGCAGTAGTGTACATTAAATATTCAAAGTGAAATTAGATAAAAATCTACATATCAATACTCTTGTTCCTTAATCTTCCGACTGTTATCATCTTGCAATACCCTCTGGTTAAAGATGAGACTGTCCAAATCATCTAAGATGAAATTAAAAAATGTAAATCCTGATTATCTGGTGTTGCTTATCTGCCAAATTCTTATTTCTTATAAGCATCATCACCTCAATTAAATAATGGACCATTCCTTTTATATTATAAAGAAAGAAAGAGAAGAAAAGGATATGCTACACAGAAAAAATATAAAGAAAGAAAGAGTATAGAGATAGATAAAGAGAGGGATGAGTGTGTGGAAGAAATAATGCTAATGTGTTTCAATCAAACATAATGAAAAGAAGGAAAGAAAGAAAAGAAGAGTGAGAGAGAATTAAATCAAGATTATTATACTTTTTACATATTCAAGTATTTGCAATAGCTCTTAAACAAACATATCAAACGTTGTAATAATTAAATTATCATACTGTGGTATACCCGCAGTTCCTGCTAGTTATGATATAATAATTCAAACCAAAAATTAATTATATACACAAAATAACAAATAGCAGGGAGTCCCTGTGGTCTATTGGCTAAGACTCCAGTTGTGCCATTACGTTCCCTTTTGGATCATAAATACCTTTGGGAATGGTATGAACCTCCTCCTCCTCCCCTGAGTGATGGGTTAAATAGTACCACTCCTGTTCTTCTATAAGGATGGCTTTGGCATTAAATAACCCACAAAGATTGATATGCCATTAAACAAAGAAACCAAAATCAAATGAAATAATAACAGGAATTTCTGAAGATAGCTGCTGTGTGCTTAGATTAGATTTATAAGTCTGGTCAATT
This sequence comes from Doryteuthis pealeii, assembly GCA_023376005.1. Taxonomy (NCBI): domain Eukaryota; kingdom Metazoa; phylum Mollusca; class Cephalopoda; order Myopsida; family Loliginidae; genus Doryteuthis; species Doryteuthis pealeii. The sequence goes on from CM042148.1 coordinate 22,491,082, forward strand.
AGTCTGTTAGATAAGTTTGCACACTGTCACATCAGGGTAGCGAGTAATATTTATAGACTAAATGGATCAAAGTAATCATGAACGTGTATTTGTATCATTATTTATAATTCAAACTGCCAGTAAGTTTGGTTTGGTTTCCTTTCTATTCAATGGCATATCAACCTTTGTGGGTTATCTAATACCAAAGATATCCTTGGAGAAGAACAGTAGCAGTAATATTTAACACATAGCTAGGGAGGATGAGAGGGTTCATACCTTCACGAAGGTATTATTCTGAAAGTGAATGTAATAGTGTGACTGGAGTTTGAACTCGCTTATTACGATATCGCAGTCCAGCACCTTAGCCACTATGCCATGGAAACTCCCCCGCCCCCATATGCTTAGAATAAAATTATTTGGCTTTGAGTTTTTTTAAGACTGCAGACTTAAAATATATATTAGCATAATAAAATGAAAACAAATTCCCAAACAGATGGTAGGCTATTAAACAACAGATTAGGTAATAAAAAAAAAATTAATGGCATAGCATATAGGGAAAACTGCCACTGATGTGTTGGGGGGTGGGGGTTAGAAGTGTTCGTGTACAGGTGGAGAAGTACATATTCTTATGAAAAAAAAAAATTTGATCAATACTGACCACAGACAGGAAGTGGTAGGGAGTGAGAAGAATAGAGAGAAGAGATATACGAGTAGCCCTCTTTAACTAGGTAATATAAAGAAAGTGGTAGAAGGAATAAAAGGAGAAGGAGAAGGAGTAGAAGAAGAAAGAGGAGGAGTAGAAGAAGAAAGAGGAGAAGAAGAAGAAGAAGAAAAGGCAAAGAAAGAGCTTAGAGATAATTAGAGAGAGCAGTTAGCAAGCAGCAATAAAGGGTATGAAAGCTAAAGAATGATAAAACAGATGAGGGAACTCTTATAATGATGTCTAAGATTGTGGGAGATGGTAGTACCTACTTGGGCTTTAAGTTGCTTACGATTTAGGTTAACCCTCCTTAATTCACAGAAAGGAAAATAAATGTAACAAATGAATATACTTAGAACTATTACTAATGAATTAAATCCACACCGAGTGCCTCATCAATGTGATCTTGTACTAGACTAGATTTAATTCAGTAAATATCTACATATACATCTATAGAAACTCATAGATGGAGGAGCTTTGTGTAATGGTTATCGTCGAAGAAAATGGACTTTGTGACAGGAGTTGAAATCCTGGACAAGGTTTGTTTGCATTTCACATAGTGCTAATACTCTTGGGAAAGGTATGCATTCAACTATTCTCCCTTCAGCAATGGGTAAATAGTAAGGTGGATTGGACTCTTTAACCTTGATTAGGCAACCAGTCTAGGAGAAGGAAAACTCTGAATTCAAACCTGTTAAACACTGCTAAAGCAATTGACCATGTGTCCCATCCTGCTTGTACAGAGGAGTTGGTAAATATATATATAGATACGCATCTCACTATTTTTGAACATTGCTGGAAACAGATCTTCCAGCAAGGAAGAAATAAAGACAAGAATTGCTGATTTTTTTTTTTTTTTTTTTTTTTTTGTTTAGTAACAATTATGTAAAGGTTAGCATAGGACCTTTATACTCTATCACTAACTCTGGGCATCCCATTGTAGTGTAATGGTTAACAAGTTAGTCACGCAGATCAATTACTTCTGAATAGCAAGTTTGATCCTTGCTAGATGCTCCATACTTGCGATCTTGTGTCCCATCCAACTTGGGGTAAATGGGTTAAACTAATACCCACTTTATCATTAAGTCTATATGCAGATGTATTAGTAAACTGATTTTGGATCCCAAACAACATAGTTTACAGGAAAACAAAGACAGAGATGCTGAGAGGTACGTGTCCTGTGTCCCTGATGCACAAAAATCTAAAAGGATGCAGTAAAATTGTATCCATGCATCCCAGTGTTTTTCTTTTTTCTTCCCTCACCATTTCAAGCTAACTGTAAATACATTTCAATAGTTTCTTAGAAATGAATTACACAAGATAGGTTACAAGATTGGAGTTAGATGGCTTGAGTTGGGACCCATAATTTTTCCCGGGGACTCATTCAAAGCAAATATGTGCATCCCAGGATGCACTAAATCAAAAAGCTATCAGTATCCCTGCCTATGCTATATTCTACCTAAGAATGTGTTTTATGTATTTACCAACCCCATGTTGAAAATGGAAGTGAATCCGACGGTATGTTGAAAGGAAAAATAAACAAAGGGAAGAAAATGCTGAATGGATAAAATAGATTTACTAACACGTGTTTCGGCCAGGAATTTGTTCATGTACACATGTATTTTATTTATTATCATTTTGAATATAAAATAAAATAATAAGAATTCTTTTTTCTCTTCTTTCTTCTTTTTTTGAACACTTCAAAATTCTCTGTATTTTGACCACTTTAATTTCAAACACCAAACATTTTACTCTGATGAAGGCCGTTATTCTTTGTATGCTTAAAGATTTTGTAGTTTTCTATTATTATTATTTTATCTTATATTTAAAATAATAATAAATAAATACATATGTACATGAACAAACTCCTGGCCGAAACACGTGTTAGTAAATCTATTTTATCCATTCAGCATGTTCTTTCCCTTGTTTATTTTTCCTTTCAACATACAAAAATATAGATATTACCATAGTAAACGAGAGCTAAAATATGAAACAGGTAATGGATGAACTTTTGTGTCGGCATCTACATGGGAAAAAAAACGTCAATGCTGTGATAGTAGATATAGGAATGCTTTTCAGTCCTCATGTTTTAAAATCACAGCACATAGATACTCAGTGGTGATGAAATCCATTACCACAAGAAATTCAACATGGAAAAGATTGAACAAAATTTCCAAGTGTTCAATCGAGCTGAAATGACTTTAATGCTATTATAACAAATTCTCCTCATCATCATTAATTAATGCCGACAGCTCGGATCTCCATGACACTTCCTTTCTACCTGTCTATCAGTCATCACTCCTAGCAGGTCCTGCGCACTGCATCCAGTATTTGCACAGAGCTGATCAATATAGTTTTTGCAGGCCGACCCACACTGGTGTATCCATATGTAGGTGCCCATAGTAGAATGTTACATGAGCTTGTCCTTGCCTCTCCAACAGTGTCCAGCATGTCTTTTCATCTTGTGTGCATGGTTGTGTGATAGGAGGCAAGTGGCCATACAGCTGCTTTTAGCTGTAATAAATAATATATTCCAACTTTTCGTTATTGATCATGTTCTTATCATCTAAGAATGACGAGATCGAAATATTCTCAAAATATGAAAACAAATTAATTAATGAAAAGACCGTTATAATTTATGATTGGATAATCAAACTGAAGAATAATTAAGGTTCCAATTACCGTCAAACTGGGAAGACAAGGCAAGTATATATAAGACTCCACAATGTCATTCAAATCAAGCAGTCAAGCAGCCAATCAGAACTCAAGGAGTGGAATCACCCAAATTCATGAATGGATCATTCGTGATTCCTATTTATACCAGCTGTCTTGGACACTGCTGGAGTTGGACTTAGTAAGCTGTTGTTATTAAAACCAACAGTAGACTAACTGACTTCAATACGAACTACAGCAAAAGTTCTATACTTTATAAATCATAATAAAATTGTTGGTTTTTAACCATAAGAACAGCAAAACTTTTACCAAAAAATACCAACCGTTATGGGTTATTTGATGCCAAATCTATTCTTGGAGAAGAACAGTAGTGATAGCTAGGGAGGATGAAAGGGTTCATACTTTTCCCAAGGGTATTATTAGTCAGAAAGTGAACATAATAATGAGAGATGAGTTTGAACTCAATAACTACACTGTCACAGTCCAGCCCATTAACCACTATGTCACAGGGATCCCCCACCCCAATTAAATTTGTCAAATAAGATATATTTAGAAACATCTGAATATTAACCAGTAAAGTTTTCCAGTTGTTATCAAATAAATAAAGATATCTTGATAAAAATAAGTTAATTTTTCAGTTTAAAATGCATGAACAGGATTTTCTAAGTTTAACATTATATAACATTACAGAACAGTCTTTATAACTATTTACATACAAACATTGAACTGCAAAAAAAAATATAAGCCTTTCAAAAAAATATAATGCACAAGAATTTAAAGATCTTTATTATTTCTTATTATACTAGATAAGATTGAACATCTAACAATTTATGAACAAAAATATTTTTTTCTATAATTCTATGCTCTTAGTAACAATTTGTTTTAATTTCATTTTGTTCCAGGTCAAAATAAATGGTTAATATTCAGACTTTTCACTAACCATAATGATAGAACTTTAACTAAATTGAAATTTACTTGCAGTAAATAAATGTATGTATATCATTAATTAGTAAATTTGAAAGAATAGTTAATACTATTAACTATTCTTTCAAATTTACCAATTAATGATATACATACATTTCTATTAATAATAGAATCTTGGTGGACTCTATCTACTGAAGTAACTACTCTTTCCCTTGCAATAATTGAATTGGATGATTTTTAGAAATAATGGTTAAAAAATTTTTTTAAATTTAAAAAGGCATTATTGAGAATTACATAACAGAATTTGACCTGTATATAGATACTGTATTAGGGCTGGGTTAGCTCAGTTGGTAGAGCGTTCAGCTCGAAACCACAAGGTTCCTAGTTCGATACCGGCCCTCGCCAACTCAGCATATGAGTAGCACAGGAATATGTGTGGTAAAGTAGGAGCTGACGGTAGGTGTGGCACTCTGCCTCAGACACTAAAATAATCTCCTTGGTCTAGTGCTACTGATTGGCTGATACCGACTTTAGGCCACCCCAATGACTTTACTGTATTAATATTGTATATTTATGTGCAAAGATTCTCTTTTCTTACCTTGAGGTTGATGTGAGAAGATAAGTAAAAAGATAGATGCCCAAGGAGGCATAACAAACAAATAATACCTACATTTATTTCTTTACAGAATATCAGATGACTGCTATGAAATATCTAAGTAGATGTTGAGAAAAAAAAAAATCAACAAGAATAATTGTCATGAATCAGGTAATATTTTCCCATGCTGCCCAATTATTATAGATTCAAATATTATCTCCCAAGAAAAAGACTCTACAATCCAAAAGCAGAATATGAGTTGATATCAAATAGAATGATAGTTTTAAATGATTGGGCACAAGAACAAACTTTAGTATCAAACTATTTGTTCAAGCATATACATAGGAATGCTCTGTACATTGTACAAACAAAACGTTATATCCAATGCTACCTGCACTCAACAATATACTATCTATCAGATATTCAATGTAGCCCTGTCAGTAAAGAAAATACATTGAATGTACTACCCTTATAAATAAGCAGATTGAGATTCTCTATCTCTTCCTAAGCATTTTTAATTTTAAGATAAGAACACTTCAGATTCCATATACAAGGGAGGGCTGAAAGTTCATATGATGTTATATCTGCTGTTGATGACCCTTTTTTTAGTAATGGAATCCAAGCACTGCAACACTGATTTGGTCACATTCCATGAAAGTATCTTGGTCAGCCTATGAACTTTTCAGCCAACCCTCATATACTGATAGATTAATATAAAATAGGATAGAGAGTACCAACAAGTGAGTGATTTATTGGAATTTCAAAAATGAAGCTCCAACAAACTGAAAGACCTTAACATATGTAGATTAAACTAAGTCACATGGCTGACTATTATAAATAGTAGTGGCTGTTATTTGATCAAATATGATTATATATATATATATATATAATATATATATATATATATATTTACCAACACCTCCGCATGAGCAGGATGTGACACAAGGTCAATTTCTCAAGCGGAGTTCAACAGGTTTGAATTCAGAATTTTCCTTCTCCTAGACCGGTTGCCTAACCAAGGTTAAAGAGCCCAGTCTGTCCTACTATTTATCCATAGCTGGAGGGAGAGTAGGATTCATACCTTTCCCAAGGGTATTAGCGCTAAGTGAAATGCAATTACCCCATCCAGGATTTGAACTTGGGGCAACAAGTCTATTTCCCATGACTTTAATGATTACACCATGCCCTTCAAATATGATTATATAGAAAGTTTTGACAAATCCCTTTTATTTTAGCAATTTGTATACTCAACAACGGGACCACCCTCGGTGGTGGCAGGCTCTCTGTAGCCGACTGCTCATGTCTGAAATCACCCTGGTGCAATACCATGAAGACAAGAGGTCCAGAAGAAAGTGGCACATCAATATCTTCAGGGACAGCCTTCACATGTGACATTTGTGGTTGAGACTGTGAAGTCCATTGTTCGAAAAGCAGTCACAGGAGGTGCTGTAACTTCAGGGGCACAAGAAATATATAGTCTTCCGAGACTGCAATGCTATGATACTCAACAATTAGTTAAATGAGACTTGAATTTATTTTGAATATTTCAGTTTTATTTCATTTACAACACTTTGCCTTGTACAACCTTTGTCCCATAATAGTTGTTATATTTGTATACATCATATACTAAATGCAACAACTATTATAAAACAAATATACTTTAAATGGGAGTTTTTCTTATACATAATTATAATCATTATTATAGTTTTGGAATTTTGTATTATTATTAAATACTATTCTTATCATCATTACAAAATATGATTTTCATCAATTTAATATTCTAAATAAATTACATCATTCCTTACACATTTTTTAAATATATAAGGCAGCCATATTCAGCTTTAGATTTTTGTCAGCCATCTGATAACGAGGGGGGAAAAAAAACCAAAAAACCCTACAACCTGAGAACTTGCTTGCTGAGCCATGACAGTTGACCCCTGGGTTAAAAGGGTAGAAACAGTAATATACATACTACACTCCACATACATTGCACAGATTTTAAGGCTTTTTACACATAAAAATCATTTATCAAGTCCTGCAGTGACGTGAACATAGTAAAAATGGATGGTGAAAAATGACATTGGAGATCACAGTGCATGCAGGTGGCTAAGAGATAAGTGGTCACCTGATGCTAAACCTGGAGACTACTATATCACTTGGCAGTATTTCTGGATGACCAAGTAGCCTTATCTAGAGACATCACTACTTGCTCCATATAATAAAGAGGAACCTAGAAAACATAACTTAAATACACTCATCTCCTTATGACTCAGTTGATTTACCATAGCCAATGGGCATGTATTTAAAAGTGGTTAAAATACACAAAAGAAATAAGAACTCATTTCCTGGGTAAGGGTAAAAGTATCAAATTTGTTAGCTGAGACCATCAGAACCATGCTAGAGAAACAGCAACCAGTAACAGAACGCAGTAGCATTCTTCAATAACAGCACACACACACACATACACAAGTTTGTGAAATTAGATATTGATATCATTGCAACCAGTGAGGTCTGCTTTCCAGATAAAGGCAATTTGAGTGAACACAGAACACATTACACTCTCAGCTGAAAGGCACCTCTAAGTTTTCGGTCAGGCAGACCAGAACCTGAGAGGTGTAGGCTTCATGGTCAGAGATGCCATTGCCTCAAAATTCACAAACCAAACAGATCACTCTGAGAGTATCATCTTCATGTATCTTCCATGTCAAAATAGACAGTATAACATACTATTCAGTATGTATGTTCCAAATCTCCAGACTCAGAAGAGTTAAATAAGCAAGTTGTATTCTGGTCTCTGTTGACTTCTGTTAGATATCCCAGCAATAACTAATATTGTCATTTTTAACAAGCCAGCACATGAGTAAACTGAAACTTTGATGCTTAGTAGAAGACATTCTCTGGAGGCACCATGGTGTAATGGTTATCATTGTAGGAAATCAATATGGGGATACAAGTTCAAATCCTGAATGAGGCTGGTTGCATTTCACATAGCACTAATACTCTTGGAAAACTATTCTCCCTCCAGCTACGGGTAAATAGTTGGGCAAACTGGACTCTTTAACCTTGGTATGGCAACTGGTCTAGGAGAAAGAAAACTCTGAATTCAAACCTGTTAAACTCCACTTAAAAAATGACCTTGTGTCACATCCTGCTTGTGTGGAGGGGGTTGGTAAATACATAAAACACATTCTTAGGTAGAGTATAGCATAGGCAGGGATGCACATTTTTGTTTTGCATGAGTCCCCTAGGAAAATTGAGGGGTCCCAACTAAAGCCATCTAACTCCTACCTTGTAACCTATCCCGTGTAATTCATTTCTAAGAAAGAATTGAAATGTATTTACAGTTAGCTTGAAATGGTGTGGGAAGAAAAAAAAATAACACTGGGACGCATGGATCCGATTTTACTGCGTCCTTTTAGATTTTTGTGCATCAGGTACGTAGGACGCGTACCTATCAGCATCTCTGCATAGGAATCTGAAATGTTAACAGATGCCTTTTCCTGGAGTTTTGCACAGAACAGGGAGATTTTATAACATTTTATTTTAATAGAAAAAAAAAAAAAGTCATCTAGATGGATGAATATCTCTTCATAAATGACATTATCATGCAACAGAGACATATGAAATATTTGTTCCTCAAATTACTGTGATCCAACACAAAATGCCACATAGATCATAGCTTTGTATACTTCCAAAGAAAGAAAAAAGACAAAAAATTGAACCGGTTGAATGTTCATTCTTATTTTTTTTATAAAGACTGATTGTTTCCAAAACAAAGAAATTAAAGTAGAATTTCAAAGTGCAAGATTTAATCTAAAAGATTTTGTCATCTCAAAAGATCTTCTTTTGAAGCCTTCTGGGACCATCTAAAATCTGCTATCCTTGGGGGAAAATGCACATCTAAAATCTGCTATTCTTAGGAATAAATACCCTTGGGTATACCTCAATGAGAAATCGAGACTGAATTAATAAAAGAACAAATAGTGAATCCAGGAGTTGATGGTTAAAAAAAAAAAGGTCAGTACACTTTGCACAGCCATTCTGCTCACTCAAACAAGTCTATCAGACACACAGCATCCTTAGGCAAAAAAAATAAACTGAATTTAGCATGTACTTTTAAAAAAAGTATAATGAACCTTCATCCAATTAATATTCATAAAGTTGAATATTTTCTTTATTGAAAAAATTATCTTTAATAATCATTTCATCCTCAGTTGTTTACAGCCTCCATGGTGAAATCCCCTTTTCTTTTGTTTATAGGCACGGGCTAGCTACAATGATCCACACAGATTGTCTGATATTTTGAGGCTAATTTGACAGCTCCAGCACCTCCCCCTTTTAGATATTATTTGTAACTTTGAAGTCTGGAATAGAAAGAAAGAGATTGCAATGTTTTTTGTTTTTTTTGTGTGTGTTTTTGTTTTTTGCATACAACTCAAACACCTCCTGGGTTGCCTGATGATATCCTACCATACATTGATCAGAGGTGTATGTGGTCGTAGGCTGAATGTGTCCATCTCAAATAAGAGCTTGTGTTTGTACCCATGAAGATCTTGAGCATGACTGTGTTGGTGTTTATGCCACTTCCACAGTTGTTTACATCATAAATGTGTTCTCTTCTCCAACAATGATGCCATGTACCCACCTCAGTTGACCAGGTTAGTAGTTCCCCACAAATATAGGTGTACCAACAGAAAAAATATCTTGTCATGGTTGCTTTGTATTTAATTTCTTATATATGCAGTAATAAGGTTACAAAGAATTTAGCATTTATGGAGCTTGCATCCCATGAGTGCTTCTGTAGAGTTAGGCCTGTTTGGCATCATATGGTATGTAGGAGAAATAACTGTAAGATCTCCTCTGTTGTTCTCTCCCCCATGTTTTAAGTAATACATATTTTAAAATATTGACTTTTGGCCATTTGATTTTAGTTGATACAGTAAAAACCAAACATGGGTGATGCAAGATAAATGGCAAACATTTTTGGAACAACTCATGAGTGACATTATCAGATACTAAGGCTTCAGAAATGCCATATTGATTGAATAACCAAATGAGTATTGCAATGATAGAAAGTGTTCATCTGTCACATGGATAAGACTATTTAGAATAGGCATCAACAACAACCAAGTAGCTAAAGCCATTGATGTTGCCAATGAAATCAACATGCAAAGGCCATTGGTGCTCTGGATATAACCAGTTTAAAGAGGATTTTTCTTTGCTTCCATAAAATAATTTCAGGTCTTCACCAGATGCTCAATCTCGGCATCTAAATTCAGCCATTATACTACACTGCGTGCAATTGCTTTCAACGATTAATCCCTGCGTTTCCTGAATGTAGCTGTTTGGAAACAACTGATCTGAGATTAGTAGAGACAATGATGCAATCAGCAATTATTAGACAGCTGTTGATGATGGATACTTACTGCTCCAATTGAATTGCTGAAAATCACTCAAGTTCAGATAAATCAACAGACTTGTGTCAATGCAGGCATCCTTATGAGTCTTGTTCCATATCAACTGCAATGACTTGCCTGGATACAATCAGTAAGTGTTTAGTGGATGTTACCAGATATAGGTTCAAAATAAAAATTGGAAATGGTGTTAGCAATTGTCTCAGCAATAGATATGTTGCCCAATACATATTTCATAGATGCAGCCATAAATATATTTCAAGCAAATAATTCCATTAATTTCATTTGTTGCTACAAAAGTTTGTGAATATCCACTGGTGCTAACATAAAAAAAAAAAAATCCTCATTATTATAACGGCTTTTGTCCTTAATTGTTTACAGCCTCCATCTCCAATATGGAGTCTCCTGGGTTTTTTTCCCTTGTTTATAGTCACAGGCCATCCAAAATAATCCACACTGATTGGTTGATATTTTGAGGTTAATTTGACTCAGCTCTAGCAGTTAACATGACAGAACACATTCACAACTTACAACAATGGATCATCTTTTTTTTTTCATGTAAAGATGTTTGCTTAACTGTGTAATTTCTTAACCTTCCATATATAAAAAAAAAAAAAAAAAAAATGAAGAGGATAATATAGGGATGGTATATTTAATATAATCACTTGAGAAACCAAACATGTTTTTTTTATCGATTCAAATGTTTTTCTGAAACTGATATTTTATATCAAAATCAACTAAATAAAGAAAAATAAAACTCATTCCTATATATCTTCAAATTTTGTTACACATTCTGATAATCAGTATTAATGGATCTGCAAGACTAGCCTGCTAACCATTACACCACAGTGGGATGCCAAATTCAATAAAAAGTGGCAGTATTAAGTCACTCTCAAGATATATAATTTTTCTGCATTCTGATCCACCATTTGTTTCAGTAGCTTAGAAAAATTACTGGGGCTCTTTGAAATGGGGTCTATCATGAATTATCATAATATGATTAGATTTAATTAAAATAAGTACAATATTTTTGATAAAATGATATTCATAGATATTCATAAAAGATCATTTTTACAGTAAAATGTAAGAATAAAATGCAGAAATATGTAAATGCCTACTTGTAATAGTGGTATAATTCTAATCTTAGCTCACTACTTGGATCTTCTTAGACGACGGATTCTATATCAGACTTATTCACTTACCAAAGGATTCTATAAGAATCCAACTGGCCAAGGATGATACTTAACAATGTGTATATCAATAATTGCAAATTATATATACATGATGTTCACCATAACCTAAGGTGACTTTAATGGAAGGTCAATGATCCTATCAATTGTTGCCATGATAAGTTTTTTTTTTTTTTTTTTTTCGAATCAGGCTCGTAGTAGAAAACCAATGTTTAGACTATTTGCAAACAATTTATTGAGTAAGACATGTTTTTCTGTACACATCCCACATTCTTCTGTAAATTTCACATGGTTTGTATTTTTCAGCCACCAAAAATTTGATAATAGACCTCTGTTCAAGCCTAGTACTCTTTGATTTGTCGCCATTTTGAATAGCCTCAAAACAAATATTTCTTCAATATTAAAATAAGTTTTGCTATAAACTAATTCCAAACAATGCTGACTTTACATCTATGAAAAAAAAATTCTGGACAAAAAAAAGTATTTTCTTTTTTCTAAAAGATTCTCCTTATCTATTGAATGACACTTGTATATACTAGAAATTATTAAGTAAGTAGATTGAAATAGCTTAAAGAGATCAAAAAACAAATAAAAAAAAGGAAGATATCCAAGAGCAGAGTATGCACGATGAAACCTTATACATACTGTCTCTTTTTTTCTCGTACTAAACTGTCTTCACAGATTTTGTCACAAAAAGCAGCAGAGTTTGTTTTATTTCAGTGAGATAGAAAAAAAAAAGAAGAGAAATAGAAATAAACACTGTAACCACTCCTAAAATCTTAATCACTAATAATACTTAGCAAGTGGTTACTGAAGAATGATCAGTAACAAAGGTTTGTAAAGAAATGAAAAGATTAAATGAATGGTGATTTCTTTAAGAATTTAACATCAATTACATAGCGGATACAACTTCTTTCTTTACCTTTAATGAGTCCCCAAACAGAATAAGAAAAAAAAAAAAAAAAAAAAAAAAGCACATATTCTTGTTCACATGAGAAAAGAATAGTGGGATGCTTACGAGATGAGTGGACTATGTTTAGAAACATAAGTAGAAAGCTTCTTTGAAGACAAAACTTAACCTACTGTTCTGCTAACAAAGAGTTTATATTTCATTCTTTTACAAATAAGTCTGTCCTATTATTCTTCGCTCTTCTTCTGCTGAGTAAGAAAAATTTATGCATACCATATATTTTATTCTACGCTTATTTCAAATGTGATATTGGCATCTAATTAAGCAGTATTGTTTTTTTTAAGAAATTGAATTTAAAAGAATTGTAACAAAAAGATGTAAACATCTTTACAGATTTAAAATACCAATTTTATTTTAAGAACAATAAAATCAACATAAAATTCTAGTTTGTTTACTCTTTCAATAAGTTCAGTATATAATTTTGTTTGTTGCTTTGTTTAATGGTATATCAACCTTCATGGGTTATCTAATGCCAAAGCTATCATCGTGCCAGCGGATATCCATGACAATTTCTCGCCAACTATCCTTATCACTCATCGATCTCGACAGGTCCTCCACGTAGCATCCAGTATCCACACAAAGCTGATCAATGTAGGTCTTTGCTGGGTGGCCTGCCCTGGCATACCCATGTGCTGGTTTCCACAGGAGGACATCACTTATGAGTTCATCCTTACTTCTCCAGTAGTGTCCAGCAAGCAATCATAGTGGTACTATTAACCCAAAGCTTGGGGGATAAGAGGGTTCATACCTTTCCCAAGGGTATTAGTCTGAAAGTGAATGTAATAGTGCAACTGGAGTTTAGTTTGGTTTCTTTGTTTAATGGCATATCAACCTTTGTGTGTTATTCAATACTAAAGCCATCCTTGTAGAAGAACAGTAGTGGTACTACTCATAGATAAGTATAATTTTGTAATGAATCAGTGTGATACTATTTCATAATAAAAAAAAACTAGTTTAAAATGTTGATGAAATGTATTTTGAGATGAGACAATATGGTGTCCAATAATAATAATAATAACTAGCAAAATAAAAAAAGCCCTCTGGGCGACGTAAAATAAATATTGCTTGAGGGGATGGGAGTTGAAAATTTAATATCAGAGAGTTTGTATCATAAGTAAAGTAAAATCATCAAATTTATTAAAAGGAGTAAAAAATTAAAAAATTGAAATGGAAACTTAGTTATGATAACTTTAAATATTTTTTTTTTTAAAACTATATATAGATAGATAATACCAGGTATGTATTTATTAAAACTTGTTTAAAAAACCAATGAGGACTGTCTAACATTACATGCTCAAATTTTGAGTGTATTCTATTTATGACGATTTTAGGCGGTGTAACGTAAGCAGTGATGTAGTTTTTGTTGCAGACAAAAAACGGAAGCGAATTTCCATTATTAATAGATATATACTCAAATAATTCCATTGAGCAATATCTGAAGGATGTTATCTTAATATTTAACACTATTTTTCAATTTATCATATTTATTTGTTTGTTATACCTCCTTTGGCATTGGCCCTTTTTTTCTATATTCCTTCAACCTTAGAGGAAAAAAAGAAAAGAAAAAAAAATCACAGAACATATACACTATTAATACAATATCTATATACATATCAAATTCTATTAAATGATTAAACCAATAGTTGCCACTAAAAATATTTTAATTTGAAAATAAAATTTAAAATATTTGATAATAGTAATTGATATTACCAAATATCGATCTATTTCCAAGGAAAATTACAAGGGACCACCCCAAAAAAAAAAAAACAATGAATAAGTTTTGATTCTTAATTAGAGAACAAATTTAAAATCAAAGCCTTGTGATAATTCTTTCACACTACTTGACTAAAAGTAGGGTGAGAGAAATGAATCTAATTAAATTCCTTAGATAAAGGCAAAATAAACTTAAACAATTATTTAATTCTAAAAGCAAAATATGTACTCTTGGAACCCAACAAATTGCACAAATTATTAACAAGGTGAATTAGAGAGTTAAGATTCAGAATCCCAGTATTAAACAACAGTTGTTTCAAGAACCCAAAGTAATTGTAACTACTTGTAGATACCAACCAGTGTTAGAATGTAGGACTACATACAAGTCTTATCCTTAAAATGAGGTTAATGACATTCATTATTCTAAAACCAGAAAGAGAAAACTTATTGCAAACTAGAGCAAAGGGCTAGTGGCCATAGAAGTTGTGCAATAGAAATCAACAAGTGTGTGTGTATATATATTAATACTGATAATATAATATGCTATATATATATATATATATAAGTAAAGAGTGTTCAATATCATTGACAGAGCATGTATATGTAAATTAGCGTGGCATGGATATGAAATTAATGACGTTTGGTAACTGACAGTCTCTCGCCTATGCGATTTTCAAACCAAGTTTTTATCATGAGGCTATGGACATTGATGTACTTATGTATTTTTAAGGCATCCAAGTGATGTACTAACCCCTCACACCCTCTCTCTAAATTGTGCAGGCTAGAAACTGTCTGTTACCAAGCACTAGTTTCTTGAATAGTTATACAAATTGTATTATAGCACTTTATATGATAATGTACAGATAAAAAATCTTTTGGTATATCTCATGATTATATACAGGCTAATTAGATGAATCAATTAAAATAAAAACATCTATGAATGAATCTTGCAGAAAATCCACAATAAGAATCTAATTATTTAATCATTTTAATAGTGTCTGAAAATTGGTTTTATCATGATTGGAGAGATTTTTATGTACAAATTTACTTTTGCATTATATATTTAGTGTGTGTGTGTGTGTGTGTGTGTGTGCTTTTCAGAACTTCACTTGGATGCCTTAAAAATACCTAAGTATATCAATAAGGCCATAACCTCATGATAAAAAAATCACTTCACATAACAAATATTTTTCAACATAATCTCCTTATCAATTCACTAGTGATTATTAATCACATCAATTTGACAATATACAGTGAAAATTCCAGATAAAAAAAAAATATCAGCAAATAACGACTTGTTGGGCTGCAAATTTGTTTATCTATCATTATAAAATGAAAAATAACAAGACTATCTTAACATCTACCTTTAAGGCATTTTATCAAATTTAGAACAAATAATCTTCTAATTCTAAAGGATTAGACTTTATTTTCTTCTTTTTAAAAATTTTTATTTCTTTTTTTATTGCAGCTCAAGTCATTCATAAAAATGTGCACTCAAAACTTGCAATTTTTTAATAATTGAAAAAATAGAATCCTTACCTACAAAAAATTCACGAGGTAAAAAAAAAAAAAAAAATTTTGAAATAAAAATTCACTAAGATGCTATTTACATTTGAAATATAAAAAATTATCTGTGTAAATCTCTATGAATAAAAATAAACTTAATAAGATAGTAAGAGAATAATTATATCATTGTTTGAAAATACAAAATAGACCTAACTTTTATGAATTAATTGAAAATTCCCAATCGTTGACAAATAACAGTTAAAGGTCATAAATAAGATTATATAAAAGAATCCAGTAGTAAATATACAAGTAATTATGGTGTGATGATAACAGAGCTGATTTTGTTAGTCCAGATCTAAACCTTGACAACAACAAATTGCATTGATCATATGAAATCCTTATCTACCTTAATTATAATTGTTGCATATCAACCATGTACTTTTGTCAATTCTATAAAGGCAAATGTCCATGAATAATTTAACACTTTGGATATATCTAGTAGAAGAGAGAGATCTTCAAAGTTCCAATATGTCTTCTATATTTCTTGAGGAGCTTGTTTTGAACTTATAAAATCTATAATATCAAAAGCATATTCATTTTCTCACTTGAATGTTCAATGTTCAAAGTGAAACTTTTGCATAACCACTTTTATGGGAGAAATTATCCCTTAGAAAAAAAAAAAAATGGAAGTTATTTGAATGATTATACTGCTTTATGTTAAAAGACTTCAAAATTTATTGTATTTTATATTATAAAACATTGACATCAAAGCGATATAAAATATTTCATCTTGAAAACATTAATAATTTTATATTTATTAAACCCATGCTCAAATCATTTTGCTTTCAATTGGAAGGAACCCATTCCAGCATCCCAATTTTAAAGAGATCTAAGTCAACCGCATTCTACAACTAAAAATGATAATTCCCATGCTGTGCAAGACTTTTGAAAATTTGAAGGGAAAAAATTTTTTTTAGTTAATATGTATATGAAATGAAAGAAATATTTTTAACCATCTCTGATGAAAGTATTTACACAACCCATTCACCATGGATAGGATTTGACATAAGGTCACATCTAGTGAGGATTAAACTCGCTATTCAGTAGTAATGGATGTGTGAGACTAGCTTGCTAACTATGACACCACAATCTGATGCGTAAATGACTGGACTGATATATAAAGGAAAATTGGTATAGACCACCAATTCTACCAATATTGCAGTAACAATTATTTTTTTAAATATTTGGCAAATACATTTATGCTTTTTAGCAACATAAAATCCTCAAAAAGCGTCCCATTGTGGTGTAATGGTTAGCAAGCTAATCTCGCAGATTCATTACAACTAAATAGCAAGTTCAATCCTTGTTGTATGCCCCATAGTATAAATTCCTACCTATAGTTGGGTAATAAAAGGGCATCCCATTGTGATGTAATAGTTAGCAATATTAAAGATTAAAACCATTTTAATCCTGTTTTCATCAGAGAATTAGATTTTTAAATTATTTTAGAGAACTATAAAAAGTAAAGTAAAGTCGTTGGGGCAGCCTAAAGTCAGTATCAACCAATCAGCGAGGGAGTCTATCTCCTTTTCAATAGCGCTAGACGAAGGAGAAATCAGACCAGACCATCAGCTCCTTACTTTACCGCACAGATCCCTGTGCTACTCATATGCTGAGTTGGCGAGGACTGTTATCGAACTAGGGACCTTGTGGTTTCTAGCCGAATGCTCTACCGACTGAGGTAACCGGGCCCCTTAGTTATTTTTGCCTTTTCAGCTTTTTTCCAGGTAAAATCATGTTGGTTAGATCTGCTTGTAATTTAGACCATCTTGTCATAGTGTTGCCTCTGTTAACTTTGGAAGTGTTATTGTAAAAATGTCCTACACATTATCAATTTTATATTTGTTGTATGCATTAAAGGTGATTCTTGTGTGCCACTATTAAGTTCATTTGACTGTCATTATTTTATCTCTTTGTGTATACATTTTGTTTACAGATAACAATAAAAATGTGAACAATAGTCAGAATAATCCAAATAATATATTTTGTTTAGGTCTATGATCATCCTTTAATTAACGGATTTGCACTGTGGTATACCACACACAGATTGTATTATTTGTAAATTATTTTTTTATTGCTCTATCTTTATTCACCAGAAGACATTTTTTTACTCCATATTTTACAATTTATTTATTTGTTTTTTTTTAAGCATATACCTGTTTCCTTTAAGTTCTGTATTTTCTAGTATGATTCTGTGTCAATAAATTCTCATTGTAACTGCATGGGATATATATATATATATATATATATATATAATTCAGCTAGATTTCTTCAGATGTGGCCTTCAATTTTGTAAAGTGATTGTATCATGAAGACAGTTTTGACATTTCACAACACACAAATTCATTTTTACTACAATTTGCATGTAAAGTGAGAGGACTGTTGGGTCAGTAAAATGGTAATTCTTGTTATAGAGTGAGTGGAGAGAGACTATCTGTGATTGGATATACCAATCACATGATGAGCCCAGAAGTCTTGGCATCTGCACTCTGGCGTCCGTAGTAACGGTTTATGAATAAAAAAAAAAATAAAGAGTCTAAATCTATACTTCTGACCAGTCGTGTTATTTCTTATTATTAATAAGACTTATTTCTATAAGTACCAGGAGGCCACGACATTAAAACCTCTCCAATAGAGACAGCCCTAAGATACCAGATATCTTCTCCAATGCGCCAGTAAGTCCCTTAAACTCAACTTTATACACAGGAAGGACTTAATATTGTTATTCATTGTTTCTTGTGCTGGTTAATAAATTGTAAGAATTAAATGCAGTATTAATTCATTCATTTGTTGCTGTTAGCCTTAGAATTGAATACTAAACTAACACAGGACTATTGCTATATTTTTTGTTTGTTTGTTTTAAATTGTGTCTGTTAGTCTATAGGCAAATCCTAATGCTATATAGGCCAAGTCACTATTCTTGAGGAGTGTCCAGTATATGAATCAGCTTATGTCAATAGCTGCTGAAAGTGGCTCCATAATTATGAACAGAACTGTAAGCATAGGTCAGTAATTTTCTTTATACTAGAAAATCTGGTAGAAGTTAAAGTATTTTCTAGTAAATATGGATTTACAGTATACAAAGATTTTAAACCAATCCCATGCATGAAAATTACCTGTATGGAAGGTCTGATAAGAGTTTACATAGTCTAGTAGTAATCTTCATAGTATAACAAGAATATGAAGTTATTATTAATGTATCTGATCCTGATGATCAGCCTTAGTTTTGCTGGTTTTAAAGCTTTTTTTTAAAGTGTTCCATACAGATAGATGTTTTCCATAAACTAGTGACAGTAGTAATTCTATAGTCATGACCTCTTATCTGTATATTTTGAATTGGAATGTTAACATTTCCATTAGATTCTCTCTTAGGGGGATGATGTGCTCATCTGAAGATATGTCTTCGGACAATCTAGAATGACCAACAAGGCTTCATCTTTGGTAGCTTAAAAAAAAAAAAAAATAAAAATAATAATAATAAAGCACACTATTTTTGTGCAGCACATGGGTGCCTATTTCAGTTGCCCTACAAATGGAATGTATTATATGTTAGTGATTTTCCTGATAGTGAACAAATTATATCTACCAGGAAACAAAGGTGGGGGAAATACACTGAGCTTTTAGCTGCTACTAATAGGTCATAAAGAGATGCCGTTGTGAATTATTAGAAGGCCATACATGTAAAGTGACATGGTAATGGTTTAACTGTCCAAAATTATTTTGGATTTAGTCAGAATCTATGATGATCGCATTACCAAAGTTGATATAATTACCATCGTTAATTAGGCCTATCAATTTAGGTGAATATTCAGTTTTGGACCAATGTGACGGTAATGTTGCCTTATCATTAGTTTATTGACAAAATTAATATATTTGTCATTCCAAAGGATTTTAATAACCATTCTTTTCTCCTTGTGAATACTCAGTAGCTTTTCTAATTTGTTTTAATTTAAACAGTAAAGGTTTTTAAATTTCTAAATTTTTCCTTAAAGTCAGCTGTTATTAATAATTATTAATAACAGCTGACTTTAAGGATTATAATCAATTACAGGTTACTTTAACCATGTTTTCACTTTTTTAAAAGGTCGCTCAATTATCCAAATTTCAAGAAGGAGGTGGTCTTGGAACCAATTTGGAAGGAACTGTTGATATAGAAAATGGTGCTGAAGTGACGCCACATCACTATATGCGATCAATACTTTCAGATGGTCTCATGTTCTATGTCAACAGTTTCTTTGATAAAATCCATGATGATGATATCTATGCAATCAAATTCCTTTAAAAGTTAGGGTCTTTCTTAAACAGTCTCCCCTGAGTGTTATTTGGCTGACAATTGTTTTGACAAGTTTTTGCATAGCTATGATCTCTCTAAATAAAGATAAAGCAACAATTATTCCAAGCTGTAGCTGTGTTAGTACTACCATATGGCTGCACCACTTGGGCTCTAAAGAAAAGCTTAGAGAAAAAGCTATATGGAAACTACACAAGGATGTGTGTTGTCCTGAACAAATCATGGAAGCAGCACCCACAAAAAAGGTGGCTGTACGGCCACTTGCCTCTTATCACACAAACCATCCAAGTAAGATGAACAAGACATGTTGGACCCTGCTGGAGAAGCAAAGATGAACTCATCAGTGGCATTCACCTGTATACACCTACATATGAACACACCTGTATAGGCTGATCAGCAAAAAGCTATATCAATCAGCTCTGTGCAGATTCTGGATGCCGTGTGAAGGACCTGCCAGGGGCGATGATCGATAGGGACAGTTGACAAGAGAAAGAGAGAGAATCATCGGTATCAGCATGAACTGATGATGATGTTTTATTTAAGTTACTAATTGTGAAGTGTAATGATAATAATCTCTGGAATATCACAACTTTTTCATATTCATGTTGATACAACCTTCGTAAAGCTTGTTGACTTTGTATTTAGACAATATTTAGCCATTGCACTATGTAAGGCACCTCCAAAAATTAAGCATAGCCCAGATTTGGCACAAGGTTGTGAGTAAAAAGCATTCGTTATGGGGCATTGAATTTGCTATCCAGTAGCAATGGATCTACAAGTCCAGCTTGTTAACCATTACATCACAACAGGATGCAAAGATTAATTCAGTTGGTACAGGTCCAAATCTAGAAGCAAACATCCAAACTATGTATTTTTCCAATGATACATTTATCAATCATTCATTTATACAATCTCATGTGTAAAACAAAAACCTGGGTAGATGATTGACACAAGCAGATAAGATATTTTCAAAAATGATAAATAACCATTATTAGAAGACCTTAATAACTCAGTTTTATTTAATCTGTGCATAAACAAGCATATAAGTAATATTCATGTAAATAATAAAAACACCTTTAATCATACAGTCTTATATATAAACCTAAAGTAAGAATGACAATACAAACTTGGTCTAATGTAGATTCTATTACTTCATAATCTTAAATAGATTCACCAGGCAAATATGAAGAACTGACAGAGACACAATTTGTCTCTCTTTTAATAGTAGTTATGGAATAGTCCAATAACCAGATAGGTGTGGCAGCCCACCACATGTAATATAGTAATTTTATTATTACAAGACTGCAAATCAAAACACTCTGCAGTATTTTATATATAAATAATGAAGAAAAATTATATTTCTTTTGTGGAAACAATCATTTTAGAATTCTTACACAAATTAATCAGAGAAAAAAAATTGTGAACAGGATATACAAATAAAATTTGATATTGGAGAAATATTAGGACTAAAGACATATTCCAAATGTCATTAAAAAAAAAACAAAAAAAAAAAAAAAAAAAACCCCAAACAAACAAACAATGGTTCTAGTCTTATTGGAGTACAAAGACTGTATGCTTGAATAGAGCTGAAAGTATGTATGCTGAAAATAGAGTGAACAAAACATTAAAGAATATAAACACATCAAAGGTTCAAATGAAACCATTTTTAGAATTGATATAGAAATTGTTTTGGGAAGAGAAAGTGACTGCAAATCAATAACTCAGCTAAGCACAGAATATAATTTAAAAAAAAAAAAAAAAAAACAGGTTTTGTAGGTATTTTATAAAAAATATTTCCCTGAGTAAATTTATAAATTTTCATTACAAAAAAAAAAAAAAAGAAAAAAAAAAAAATATTTTTTGTGTCACTACACTAAAATAATTATAAAGATATTTTTTGCTTCGTAAAGTGTCAAAATGATAACCCCCATGTATATGTTATTAATTTAGAGATTATGGTGAAATACAAAATGCTAGTTATCTAAGATTGGTAAGTCATAGTTTAGAAAAACTAAGCCCCTCAATGTGATTATAAGCAGAAATATATATATATATATAAGATACATCTTTTAAATACCAATCATGAAAATTATGTATCATATACTTGAAAAGCAGCTGAATGAAGAACAGAATATTCAATAAGATCAGATAAAATAATTATAAAGATATTTTTTTTTGTTTATTGAAGTGTCAAAATGATACCTCCACCCCCTGCATATGTTACCAATTCAGAAATTATGGTTAAATACAGATGTTAGTTATTTAAGATTGGTATGTCATAGTTTATAAAACTAAGTCCCACAAACTATGAATATATATATATATATATATATATATATATAAGAAAGAAAGTTATCTTTTAAGTACCAATCATGAGAATTATGTATCAAATACTTCTAAAACAACTGAATACCGAACAGAATTTTCCATAAGATTAGATTAAAAAAATAAACAACAGGAGAAATAAAAAAAAGGAAAAATAGTATTGAAGAATATGGAGTTATTATCAAATAAATAAAACCAATACTGTGCTCCATGTTCTCTCAGTACAGATGTCAATCTATTAAAAAGTTTAAATTTCTAAGAATAACTGCAAAGAAGTTTGCATTTTATCTTTTGCATAACTATGTGTGTAATGTTTGTGTGTGATTCTCTAAATCCTGTTGGTTTTTAGTCCGGTTAAAATAAGGAGTTTCTATTGATAATATTAAAAGAGAGGTAAGCCACAACAGCCTGTAACAAATAGGTGGGTGAGCTCATATGTAATGTTTGTATGCATATGCCTAGTGGTTGGTCGGCAGTGGTAGTCATCTTGAGGAGTGAATGAAGAGAAGTAATGACAGCAACCGCAACAAACATGTGTTACCCCCACCAATGTAGCAGCCATGTGCTTCCACTGCCACTACAGCAGAGCTAGCCAACCAACCAGCAAGCCAGCCAGCCAGCAAGCTATCATCAGTGGTAATGCAATATTATGGCGATGATGGTGGACAAAATAGTTTCAGTGTTATTTGTAATCAACCACCATTCAGCTATAACAGCTGAACTAGCACTGTTTGTAATTTAAAAAGCAAAGCAATGAATGGTAATAAAAAAAAGAGATTTTGCTATACAAGTTTTATAAGAATTAAAGAGACATGCAACCTGTTCTAAAAGTATACGACCATATAAAAAGTAAAAGAAGGGAAATATAATCCCCTGTGTGTATGTATAAGACAAAAAACAAAACATGCCTATGAAGTAAAGTAGGGGATTATACAAACACACACACGTACACACTGTATTAGTAAGGACAAGTCAGTAGATGATTGAGATCACTGCATAGTAAATAAGTTTTAGAATAAATACTAATGTATTTTGGACTTGATTCTGTTAATATTAAATAGAAAACTGACGATTAAAATGAAGCATATTTTGGATATATATTAGTTCTATTTTCAGAAATCATTAATTAGTTCTGTAGGTATAAAATTGGTACAAAAAAAATTCAGTGGAAACAGCACAAGTTTATTCGAAGTACTTCAAAAAGAATTAATATCTAGTAAAATAACTGAAATTCCTAATTATTTCATTAATTCTTTTAGGCATCATAGTGCTGATCAGGGTTGGCTTTTTTTTTTTTAGGGGGGGGAGTAGGGGGCTTACATTACTCACTTATATATTTCCACTAATTATTTATAACATGAAGTGTTTATTATTTTTATTTTATTTTTATTGGTTATTATAAAGTCTTATTCTAATCTTGTTTTACAGGAATAAGCATTAAACTGTATCTAATGGTGAAGTTCCAATTTTGGAGCTCTGGGGAGCATGGAGCACCCCTTCATTGCCATTACTACCAGGTCCACTCTGCCCCAGAGTGGTACTACCTGTTAATGTCCCATATATGGGATAAATAGAAAGAAATGAGTTTGAAAAAATATGTTAAAAAATTGAGTTTAATAAAAAAAAAATTTAATAACTATCAAGCATAAATAGAACAAAATGTCTTTGGTATAAAATAACCCAACACGGGTTGACATGCCATAAATCTAACAAACCAAACCAGGAATGAGCAAGCCAACCTAAAGACCTACATTTTTACTATCTAAATTAATAGTCTTTGAGGACATATATGTCTGCCAGGGCATTGTCTTTCAAAATCTCCTGAGAAATTATCCCTATATTTGTAGTATCTACTGCAAACAGAAACTGAACCTCTATCACCTTAAAGTATGGGTTTCAAACATTAGGACATTTATTTTTCATTAGCTCTCTTTATAGAGATTGTATCATCTGAACAGAAGAAGATGAACTTTGACTTATCAGAAGAGTAAAAAAAAAAAAAAACAACTAAAAAAAAAAAAAAAAAAAAATCTATGTAGTCTAATCTTCAGCCTTCCAAATTTATTATAAAGTTTACGTGAGTGTAAAATTGTGACATCAAAATAACAGCAATTTACACCAATGAAAAATCGTTTTAGAGAAACTACTTATTCATGTCAAACAGATGCCTCTTATATCTTAGTGAACTTATCAATTTTTGATTAAGGGGAATACCTAATGTGTATATCCAGCTTTAAAAATTAAATAGTGACAAATAACTGTATTTTGTTATTCATTTCCAATTAAGTCTTCTCTTTTTATTATTTGCAATTGTTATAAATAAGCATTTGTTTTATTGATAGCTTTTAAAACTAATGGGGGGGGGTCTCCCCCCCCATGGCATAAAGGCTAACATGTTCAACTACGAGATTATAGTTAGCGAGTTTGAATTCCAATCTCACTGTTATGTTCACTTTCAGACTAATACTCTTGGGAAAGGTATGAATCCCCTCATCCCCCCCAGCTATGGGTTAAATGATATCACTGCTGTTCTACAAAGATGGCTTTGGCATTAAATAACCCATTTAGGTTGATATGCCAACAAACCAAACCTAAAACTAAATGTTCAGTTATTCAAATAATACCACTTTCTGTCCTGGAACTGGTAAAGGCCTTTTAAGGTTTTGTTTTGGTTTATTTTGTTTTACGGCATATCAACCTCAGTGGGTCATTTAATGCTGATAAAGTTTTGAAATAAATCAATTCTTAATGGCTAATACAATTTTTTTATAAATACATTTTTCTATTTAACCAATAGATAGGACAAAGGCCTTTTAAATCAAACCTTTGGCCAATAGAAGACAGAAAGCAACTGGTAAGAATTTTTTATTACTATACTTGAAAATTTAACAAATCTAAAATTTAATATCTGAAATATTCATATTTTTAAGTATTGTTCATCTATATATTAATATGTGTGTTCCTAAATCTTCCATCCGTTATCATCCTGCAACACCCTCTGGTTAAAAATGAGACCATCCAAATCGTCCAAGATGCAATGCAAAAATGTAAATCAAATTTCTTCTGAGTATCATCAGCCCTGCTAAATAATGGACCAATCCGTTTTTATTATAAAGAAAGAAAGGACATGTTACATAAAAATATAATAAGAAAAAGAAGAAAGAAAGAAAGAGAGTGGGAAAAAGATAGAGAGAGGGGTGAGAACATGAAAACAATAATGCTAATTTGTTTCAATCGATGATGAAAAGAAGGGAAAAAAAGAAAAAACGCAAGAGAGTTAAATCAAGATTATTACACTTTTTACATAATGAACTATGTGGCAATAGCTCTTAAGTAAACATATCAAACATTGTATTAATTAAATTATCATACTATGATATATCCACAGATCATGTTAGTAATAATAATAATCCAAGTTTAATAATCTCAATCTATTTTGTTTCATAATGGATTTATCTATTTATTGAATTTGTTCTTTTGTTCCAGAAAACACCAGGAACTTCTCATTTTTTTTTATTAATCCAAATTCATATTTTGCATAAGATGGTCTGAAAGATCATTAATGGAAATGTTTTAAAACCAGATATTTCTCCAAGGATATTCATGGACATTTTCCTCTATCACTCTTTGGTCAATTTTTATCTCTGTCTTCCCCAGAGAGCCATTCTGTTTGCAATCTGCTGTATCTCTCATTAACTTGGGTTTTTGAAACTATTTTCTAAGTGGTTAGTTCTGAATAGTTGGTAATTTCAGCTATTTTATTGTGTGGTAAAGTGGGGAGCTGATGGTAGGTGTGGCACTCAACCTCAGACACAAATATATCTCTCTGGTCTAGTGCTAGTGAAAAGAGGATATACTCTGTGCTGTCTGTCTGATATAGCCACTCTGCCTACTTTATTTACTTATATGGTTTCAAGCATTTTAAGCAATTATATGGTTTCAAGTAACTACTAATAATAATTCTTTGTAACAATTATAGTTTTAAGTAACTATTTTTAATACAAATAATTTGGACAGTTATATAGCTTCAAGTATTCCTACCAAATACTAATGATTTTAAAATAGATGTATTTGACCCATAGATGGGACACTAACAAGTAGACCTGGGAGTAATGACAACATTGGGGTGATTCACACTCTCCAAAGCCCAGAAGGAGGGCCTCACTACTAGATGCAGTTTAGTGTCATACACAGAAAACCTTTTTTTTGGCAGGAGGGGGGGGGGTCTTACCAATCTGCAAGGGATGCAACTGACGTATTCTAGGCCTTGCCAACAAGGCATATATAAATGGAGCCAACATGTTCAACACACACACACACACAAAATGTGAAGTTGCTTCAAGGAATCCTCTTTACAGTACACAAAGGACTAAGTTATAAAACTGATGATTGCCAATTGGCCTATTTCCTATTGCTTGAGAAGAGTACCTAATTAAAAAGTGGCAAAGGCAAAATTTCTTGGGTTCTTTATTGTTTCTAATTGTTATTAATATTGCTATTCATTCTGTACTATGGTTTCTTATGAAAACACTTCTGAACAAAAAAACTTTACTTGCCTTGGTTTACACTAAGATTTCATATTTGTACTTAAATATTCTGCAATGAAGCTTCTTTTTTTTTTTTTTAAATCTGGGACTAAAACTAAAACTTTCAATTTAGTTCTGCAGTATTCAAGTACTATATTTTCAATTATTCTCAAAAATAATATTGTTAATAAATCAAGTAAACTATATATATATATATATATATATATATATATATATTATTTATATATGTTGTGGGGTTTCAAGGGGTCAAAATAAGACAAAACGACGGGTAACAAATGTAGGAAAATGTATTAACAAAAGAGTAGACAATTACAGTACAGAGAAGTGGGAATTACGTCCGACAAATAGAGTTATGAGCTGACTTGCATTGGCTTACTCTCAAGCCTTAATTGTCCCTGTTACTTATAGTACCTGTCGGCGCATTCCATTAGTCTATAGGGTATATCACCTATAACAATATATATATATTTTTTTGCTTGTAGGCAATTACAATGCGTATATTGTATAAAATTCGATAATTATTGAAAATATATATATAAAATATAGGTTAGTTTTTTCTTGTATTGGAGAATTGAAAATAAAGTGCTCGATTATGGTGTAAGAGCTGTATTTATTTATTTATTATTATAGTATACAATACATTTAAGGTGTGATTGTTACCATTGATTTCAAAGCAGCATGTTTTGAAACGAATGGTAACAATCACACATTAAATATATTGTACACTATAATAAATGAATGAATGTATGTATATATATATATATATATATATATATATATATATATATAGCTTATATTCAATATATATAAGCAAGAATAATTTTGTCTTAGAAATGCTAATATCAGGTTAAAATTATCAAATTATTCAAGTAATATTAAGTATTCTAAAAAAATTGGTTTGGTTTGGTTTGGTTTGGTTTCTTTAATGGCATATCAACTTTTGTGGGTTATTTAATTCCAAAGTTATCATTGTAGAATAACTAGTGATACTATTTAACCCATAGCTGGATGGGATGAGGGGTTTCATACTTTTCCTAAGGGTATTAGTCCAAAAGTGACCATAATTTTGTGGCAAATCCAAACTCGCTTAATGAGACTAGCAAATATATGCACCCTCCGGGTGCAAGTATTTAAGTTTTAATGTAATAAAATATTGTATTAAATTAGAAAGTCTAATGAAACTAAATAAGAATGCAGATAAAAAGATTTAAAACAGAGGGAGTATAATTGAAAAATAGAACAACTGAAACTTACTCTTCCATCACTCTCGTCTTTCATTGTTATTTTTTCTAATTTAAGTATTTAGTTAAAAGAGGAAGTAAATAATAAAATGACATTTATTTTTTCTTGTTAATCGATTTCATTTAAGATTTATTGAAGAGATTTTTGCTTATATTCATTAAAATAAAACCAAACAGTTAGAAATCAATAATACTAAGCACATATTTATTAAATTCGATTTTTTAATATCAATATGCAAATTAGCCTTCCCATTCACACTGTAAACCGCTATTTTGTTGTATATATAAATACAGTTGCATGTTGTTAGTATGTAGATATGGTTAACAGTATTAATAACGTAAAACAATTTTATTAATGATTGAGGTTTAAATAAAAATAAAATCATTGGGAATGTGATGTCAATAACTAAGTGAATTGTGACTTGAGTAGTGATATAGTTTCGGTTACAGACAGAAAAACACACAATCTCCATTATAATAAGATGTTGCAGTCTAACATTTTAGCCATCATGACACACTCTCCTATGAAGTAATGGTATTAGATAATTTTAATCATATTTGAAAATTTCAAATTTAATCGAATATTCTACTTTAATGTGAACAACCTTAACATTCTGATATTTTATTATATATTTTTGCACACTAGAAAGTTTGTAACCATTGAATTATTAAGAAGAGGTAGCCAAAGTATTAAACAGGTATTATTTATAAGTGCAATATAAAATTCAAGTTT
>CM042148.1:22524942-22764170 GCA_023376005.1 Doryteuthis pealeii
TGAAAAAGTAACAAATTATCCAGCAACTATAATCTAATATAGAAAACTTGAGAGAGAAAATGAAATGAATACATTACTCAAGTGAAAATGTAAAGAATCCCTGTAGTGTATGCCATTTTAGCTCTAACAGACAATAGCTAAGGATAAACACTGACTCTGCATGATAAGCATTATCTTTTCAATACTCAAGTTGATAATGGGAGCATTTTTCTTTAACATTATTAACAAACCTTTTGCATAAGGTGAATAACTACTGACAATACACATGCATAATGGAGAAATAATAATTTGTTTTGGACTTTATAGTGCTTATTTACAAATTTCTTTATACAGTTCATGTTTTCCAGATAAGAGGGTCCTCTCAAAACTTAACTTATTTGCATTAGATCCAACTAAAAAAGCAGTTTGCATGTCTATTTTCAAAAAATCATAAACCATTACAAACATACATTAGATTCCAATATTATTTTTAAAAAAAAGAGAATTATGCAGCTTTTATTATTCAAAAGGAATAAAATTAGCCCATACACTGAAAATATATATGTTTTTTTTTTTTACAAATGTTTGATATGAATATTAATAATCTATGGTTAGAAATCAGTGTTTATATTTCAAATATAATTTTTTTTTCCAATTAATATAATAGAATTTGATACATTTTTGATAATCTAAATTATTAAAAGTGTGAAAGATATGCTCCAATTTTAATTAAAATGATCATTATATTATGAAAATAAATTCTTTTCAATTATTGAACAAAGTGTATAAAGCTTTTAATTGGGTACTTTTACTGAAATAAAATATCATGAAATCATGAAAAAAATATAGAAATAAAATGATATGAAATTTATAGAAATTATACAAAAGGAATATTGAATAACTCTTTAATGTATTAAAATATATAATAAATTGGAACCCAATTATATTTAAATTAAACAATTCTGAAGAAAAATCTTTGAAATGTATTATCCCAACCCAACTTTGAAAACAGTAATCCAATGAGGGAGCAATGTGTCTGAATTGAAACATTTCAAAACACTATTTAAAATACATATGTATGATTTTTATTAAAAACTAGCAGAACTACCTGGCATTGCCCAGGATTTAAAAAGTTAAAAATAAATCTTATCTATATTTGTATATGGACTAATAAAAATATTATTTTCCTATATATTTGTTTTATTATCTTTTTTTTTTTTTTTTATATATTCTTGATTATAAGTTGTTTATTTTATAATTATTCTCATTTGTATGTTTTGTCTTTTGTTTGCTTTTGATTATCTTTTATCTTTTATTAATTTTAATTATTTTTAATATATCATTGATTTATATCCTTATTATATTTTTTATTTAGCTTTTCTTTTGGGAAATGAGGGGTACAAGTGTTTTTTTTTTTTAACCCCCCCCCTTTGGTAAAAAATAGGGTGTGGATTGTATTGAACTTTGGTCTTTGCTGGTCTCCACCAATTTTCTTTTATAAAAGGAGGTGTGCTCGGTCGTTGTACAAATAAACATATAGAATCTTTTTTTTATATTAGTGGTAATCATATAAGGATATATATATATATAAGACACGCTGGGTATTGCTGGAGAAGCAAGGATGAACTCATAAGTGACGTTCTTCTGTGGAAGCCAACACATGGGCGCGCTAGAGTGGGTCGCCCAGCAAAGACATACATAGATCAGATCTGCGCGGATACTGGATACTGCGCAGATGACCATCCGGGGGCAATGAATGATAGGGAAGGATGGTGAGAGATTGTCATGGATATCCGTGCTGCCAGTGCGACAGGATTATATATATATATATATATATATATATATGCTCCTTCTTATATGATCACCACTAATTCACTTATATATATAAATTCAGTAATTTCCCATTGAATAAAACTACACTATTTAAATAAATACAAGGGAAAAAGAAAGATTCTTAAATTGATTAAAACTAATATAGCACAATAAATAAATGGTAAATTTATCAAAGAAAATTGTAATCAAACAGTAATTTATTTAAAATGATTGGTAATTGAAAAACTGAGCAGCTTTAAAAACATCTGGAAAAAAGAAAACCTTTAATGTGCAAACTATTTTGGGTATTTTCAAGCTGACATATTGTGTATTGTTCTTCCATGTGTCATCTTATGGTAATAATGTGCAATTAAAAAGAAAATACCACCACCCAGTCAGTCAGTCACTTTCTAACTTTACAAGACTAAGTGACCTACTTTCAGCTTTATTATAGTTCTACTGATGTCAATTATTATTCATTTTGACTACTACTGTATTTATTTCAGCTTTGTAACAGAAATAAGATGAAAACTTAGTTAAAATGATTGATAATATTTCATTTAAGAAATTCAAAGACTATTACATATATTAAAGTAAAGTATTTATTCCCTCTCTCACACACACACACACACACACACACACACACACTAAATAAAGAAATATACACAGGTATTGAAATTCACATTGCATACACCAATAAGTGTATATGTCCTACTAAGAGAGATGTAAACATTTACATTACAGGCATTCCTGGTCAAAATGACAATTTTTTAATAATTGGGACTCATTTATTGAAATCCTATTATCATACTAATGATAAAGAAATTCACTGCAACTTTTAAATTCAGTTGTTAACTGGTTAAGTTATTTACATATATATGGGAGTAAAATGGGGAATGAAGACATTCTACATAATTCAAGTCCCGATGAAGGTTACAAAAATCGAAACGTTATAACGTTGAATTCTTCATCCAGAATAAATTCATCTTTTTAGAATACTTTGTTTTTCTATTTTCTACACATCACATACAAGGTGTGGCAAAAAAGTATCGAGATTTTCTGGTACTTTTTCACACACCTTGTATATATACATTTTTTTTAAATCAAACCAAAATAAGATTTTAAATTTTTTAAATCTTAAACCATTGATTTTAAACAGAAAAAAGTCTTATTGAAAATAAGACAACTGTTTAACTTTTGTCCATTTCAGCTTTTAGATATACAGTGATGCTGATAGCTTTTTAAGTTAGTGCATCCTGGGACACACGGATTTGATTTGAATGAGACCCCGGGAAATTTGAAGGGTTCCAACTAAAGTTTCTTAAGAAATTGTAGAATTCTTATCTATCAACAACTACCTTGTACCCATACAGTGTAATTCGTTTCCAAGAAAATCTTGAAATGTATTTAAAGTTAGCTGGAAATGGTGGACAAAAAACAAACACTGGGACTCATAGATATGATTTTACTGCAGAGATGCAGGGCAGGATGCGTGCCTATCATCATCTGTGAATATACATTAGTAATCCAAAATGTCTTATGAAATATATACTACTAGTCATTTTATTGAATATCCCAGCTCATTTAATTCTATTTCAACAATGATAATAAACCGTGTTTTGTTTTTTCGTTTTTAAAATTTATTATTGTAATGACATCCAAACAGATATTTCTATAAAATAAGCCTCCTTTGAAAAGGAAGTGCAATTGAAAAAATAAAAATTAAATGTTTAACTTTTCATCCCCTAACTAAACAGATTTAGAAAATAATGAAAGATTAGATACCTTGCCATAGAGCAGTATTAAACATGCTAGTCTTGTATATTATAATTCCTGTACTGAATTTGATCTTTACTGGGTACCAAGCCTTGTGCTGTACTAAGCTACTAGAAAAATATCTATACAAACCATCAAAATTAATATACTTTGCTGGTTTTCTTTTTTCTTCTATTTAAAGAAATATTTTGTTTTTAGTTATGATGTAACTACATGCGCAATGTTGATATATAGCTAATACTGAATGTAAATAGCATTATATACATAAAAGTACAACTCTAAACTTTTAGATTACTCCAATTAATAGCATTGATCATTTTGGTTGCAGTCAGATTTGAAGCTGAACTTACAATCCTGAATTTGACCCAAATCACTAAAACCATTGTTTGTACAAATATGACATTACTTAGAAGTTAAATATCAAAATCATGCCAATAGTAGGTATTTTACCCAACCCATTACACCACAGGTAGGATGTGACACAAAGTCGCAAGTATGGAGCATCCTGTGAGAATCAAAATCACTATTCAGTAGTAATGAATCTGTAAAACTAGCTTGCTAACCATTACACCGCTATGGGACACCCAATTTATGACAATACTATGAGACATTAAAAAATTAAAAATTCATATCAATTTGAAACTAAAAGAATTAAAAAAACCAAAAAACAACACAAAATAAAAAATGATAAAATTATTGGAATTAAACAACACTGAAAAACATTTTGTAACATTTTTAAAGCCTCCACAATCTCATCTCTAATATCAGAACACTCAGGTTAGCTTATAAAATTCCTCAGATAATACTGATATCAGATATCACAATTTGACACTTATCATTGCAGGATGGTACTAAAGAAACCTTTGCAAGATTCTTGTCTAAAAATTATGAGGAAATTTGGGAGTAAGTCATTTCTATTAGAAAAAAATAAATTACTACAAACATTTATCATAATTGTTAAAAATTGATTTCTTGTAGTTGAAACAACAACAAGATATCAATAGAAACAATTCATATAAATCAAATGCCTGGCAGTATAAACAGACAATATAACCATTAAAAAGAGAGAAAGACTGATGATAAATTAATACTTAAAACACTGAAAATGTATTTAAAAATACCATTAAAATAGCATACAAATTTTACAATCAAGTTTAATCTTGAGAATATGTACTCATGATTAAGTTGGTTAGCAATTTGTAATAAAGTAAAATCTGTGATGTGGTCTATTGTCAGTATCAGCCAAACAGCAAGGGAGTCTAACCCCTTTTTGTTTGCACTACAACAAGAGATTGTTTTACTGAGCATCACACCTACTGTCAGCTCCAAGACACTTTACCACACAGATCATATTACCTAAGCTGTGCTATTCATATGCTGAGTTGGTGGGGACCGGTATCAAACTCAGAACCTTGCAATTCCTAGGCAAATGCTCTACCAATTGAGCTAAACCAGCCCCTAAGTAAATTTGTACATTATCTAATTTAGTAAAAATTTATCGATGTTTTTACCAGGACATTTTGATTGCAGATTACACTTATGAAAATGACAAAAATAAAAAAATTCTAGTTCACATAGACATGTGCCACTCTTATATTTGCTAATAAACATAGAAAGAACCTAATATGAAAAAATAATAATAAAAAAAAAAAAAAGTCTAAAATGACAGAGATCATTTTATTGCAATTTCTCTGTTCTTCCTTCCACTATACGTATAATTATTAAATAACAATCACACCAGACATTCTAAAAGTGCCTAATCACCCTTATGTATGATGTATAAGCAACCGAGGCTACTTAAGGGTGGGGGATTCCCCATATCATATTGGCTAATGTGCTGGACTGTGACATCATAGTAAGTAAGTTTGAAATCTAATCTTACTATTACATTTACTTTTGGATTAATACTCTTGGGAAAGGTATGAACCACCTCATACCCTTAGATATGGATTAAATAGTACCACTACTATTCTTTGATGACTTTGGCATTTAAACAACACATGAAGGTTGATATGCCATTAAACAATTAAACCAAACCTAGACTACTTAGGTAACAAAAAATGATCAAAATACTTACTTCTCCTGACTGGTTGCCATACCAAGGTTAAACAGTCCAGTCTGCCTAAGTATTTTATCCATAGCTGGAGGTAGAACAGCTGGATTCATACTGTTAAGGGCATTAGCACTATGTGAAATTCAAAAAGCCATGTCCAGGATTTGAACTCAACAATAACCATTACACAAGCATCTTTACACTTGTAATCTCTTAAGTCTATAAGGTAGATTATTAGATATTTTCCTTAAATGCACGGCTTTAAAATGTCATCCAACAAGTTCTAAGTTTTCAGAGATTAACTGCCAAATATCAAGCCAAAAAATAGAGAGAGTTTTTAAGCAACTTAAAAGTATATTGAGAAACTATATTTTATGCTGCAATGTACAAGGTGCGTCAAAAAAGTATCAAGATTTTTTGTACTTTTTGACACACCTTGTATTCTTAAAAAAAAAAAAAAAAAACGTTCCATTTATTCTTCATTTCTATCTTGGTAAATACAGCTTTAAACTTGGTACATTTTTGACACACCTTGTATTCTGAAAAAAGTAATGAATGGAATGTAATTTTTTCAGAATACAAGGTGTGTCAAAAAGTACAAAAATCTCAATACTTTTTTGACACACCTTGTATATTCAAGGAAGAAGATAAAAACGAAATGATGATTGATGTTCACTATTCAAATGATTAAATTGTTGCTTATCACAAAGAGTTTAAAGATAATTTGATTAGCAGACTGCAGATTTTATCATAATATACCAGGTACATAAGAATTAAAATAATCTGGAAATATGATATCAGAATTTATCATAAAATATCTGATATTGAAAGAAAAAAAAAACTTATTTTATAGTAATCTTGAAATTAAAAGAATTAATCTGATTCTTCTTGGAAATATTTCTTTTATGCTTTTATCTTCAGATCATATTCATAGCATATTTCACAATCATTTTTGTTCTATGAGAGGGAGAAAAATATATTCCCTTAAATAACACAAAAAGTAACCTAAATTATAAATCCTTAATTGTTTCTTTTATAGTCTTTAGATGCCATATCTCTCCCTTTAATGGAGTTTTTATTACTTATCAAAGTAATGTATATAATGCTAGCTTATTATATACATGGCGTTAATGTTGTATATGTCATAATAATTGAGGATGACTTGAATACATTAAAATCAAAAGAAGCAATTAAAAACTTTCAACACTTATTGAACTTCTTAAATTCATTTGATATCAGCTCAATATTTAACAAGATTCAAGAGACTATGAGAAAATAAGGATAAGTAACCAAAGCCTTTGTTAAGAATTTGGTGAATGATAAAATAGAAAATGTATTACAAAAATATCAAAAATTCAATACGGACCCTTGCAAGTCTATGAAAATTTCCACAGATATATATATATATATATATATATATATATATATATATATATATACGATTCTATGTCTACACTAGCCTAACTTTATATATATATATATATATATATATATATATATATATATACGATTCTATGTCTACACTAGCCACTTATATATATATATTATATATATATATATATATTCATACACACAAATGCTGGTAAGTGCATCCCTGACTCACAAAAATCTAAAAGGACGCAGTAAAATCATATCCATGCATCCCTGTGTTTTTCTTTTTTGTTCCCTCACCATTTCAAACTAACTGTAAATATATTTTCTTAGAACTAATTACACAGGATATGAGTTAATAGCTTTAGTTGGGATCCATAAATTTCTCCGGGGACTCATTCAAAGCAAATATGTGCGTCCCAGGATGCACTGAATCTAAAAGCTATCAGCATCACTATATATATATATATATATATATATAAGTTACACCAGTGTAGACATAGAATCAACTGCACTTGGAAACTGACAGTTTTTCACCTATGTGATCTTTGGCACTAATGTATATATATATATATATATATATATATATATATATATTGATAATATAGTTTGGTATATTCATAAGTAAAGAGTGCTCATATCATTCCGCCTATGCGATTTTCAAATAAAACAGAATAGGCAAGTAACTGTCAATTACCAAGCACCATTGCTGCCCTAACTTACACACACACACACACACACACACACACAAACACACACACATAAGAACTGGACAAAAGAAAATTAACAAAACACATCATAAATTTAATACATGAATTTCAAACTTATATTTTTCTTAAAGAATAAGATTTGACAAACAATTTAAAAAACAAAAAAACAAATCAATTTACATTAACTATACTAATATTTATAGAAATTTTAAATGATTTTGTTTTGATTGTTACCCTTATCAATTTTAAACAATAGGCAAATATTTTGATGCATCCATAACCATTTGTAGAAAAGTCAATAATTGCATTGTGAATATTTGTACAAATTTTACCCAAACCTTATCTGATGTAGCCCTAATAAAGAAGTTGAAATGTGACTTACTACTAGATAAATGGATATGGGAAGTAGGCAATTCTATTAACAGTTGCTTTGAAGTTGCTTCATTCACTAGTAACTTTGCCTCATGCAAGCAAGCATATTTAATGGCCATGGAAGCTGACAGTTTTTCTTTGATGTTGGGTTGCCTGTAACCAATAGCAATAAACATCAAACAGCCTGATTCATTTTTATGGGCATTGTAATTTTATCATTATAAGCTATCATATAACTAAAAAGGAGACTTTCTCTAGGATTAGCAATCTGATTAACAAAAAAAATAAAATAAAAGAAAAAAAAAATACTGCAAAAAGTAGCTTCAAATTAGTTTGTGCTAAGTTTCCAGTGTAAATTTAGCTACTCTAAATGTCTTAAAATATTTAGGATTTGGTCAAAATGATTTCTTTTATTGATTAGGATTTTTTGTAACAAATCAATTTCTTAAAAAAAAAAAAAAAAAAAAAAAAACATGAAAAAAAAATGTTTTTCTCTGTTAGGGTGGTGGGGGGGGTGTCTCCGTGGTGTAGAGGTTATCGTGCTGGTCTGCAACATTGTAGTAAGCAAGTTGGAACTAGTCATGCTATTACATTCACTTTTGGACTAATACTTTTGGGAAACATAAGAATCCTTTCATCCCCCAGCTATAGGTTAAATAGTCCCATTATTGTTCTTCTACAAGGATGGCTTTAGCATTAAATAACTCACAAAGGTTGATATGCCATTAAACAAAGAATCAATGCAAGACTGGACTTACAGTTTATTGTAAATTGAGCAGGTTTCAAACCTTATTTGAACATTATTGACATGAAACTATTTTAAATATTTCAGAGTAAATAGCAAAAGAAAAAAGTAATATATCCGGCAGTCATGTGGAAGCATCATGATATCAAACACAGAAAAACTAACAATTTACTTCAGTACTTTTTGTGGTTTTGGTATTTTTGCTTTTCCTGCTTTCAAGTATGAAATGTGAAAATACCAACAACAAAAAAAAACAAACAATGGTTGTTGATTTTTTCCCCAAGTGAACCCCCCCCCCCAAAAAAAAAAAACCTAACACTAAATAACTGCCCATACCAGATATTTCATTTTGCAACCTGTTCTTTAAAATGATGCAACTTTTAAGAGGAATATCAATTTCTTATCCATTAAAAATCATTAATACATATTCAAGTGCTTTTTGCTGATTTTATGTTCATGCCTATATATAAAAGCAAAGAAAGGGCTTGAGGAGAGACAGATTAGAATCTGTTCTTAGTGAAAACAAATCTATTTACCTGTCTTTACAAAGGAATACAAAAAATACATCTTGCATAAACAGTAAATGAAAAATAGTCTTATATATGTGTGTGTGTTTGTGCGCAAAATATAAAACCACTATTTGACTTGAATTGATAAAAGCTATCAGAACAATAATGTTGTAGATTGTGTGTGTGTGTGTCATATATATATATATATATATATACACACACACACACATGTGTGTGTGTGTTTTCAAGGCTATTGGTTTAAAAAATGATTAATTTCCTTCTTCACAGTTTACTTATTTTCCTTACAGCTATCGTCATTGATGAGTCAACAAGCTGCAAAATAAAATCATTTTTATTTATATTGACTTTCATAGTTATTTTTTAAAATACTTAAACAAAATGGAAAAGGAAAAAATCATCGCTTGAGAACATGTAAATTCATCCTGATAATTTGTATTATTTGGGTTTTTTGACTGTTGTCCTCATTTTTGTTACATACACAACATTTTGGCTGATGTGTCCTCCAACATTCTTCAGGTGTTTCTTGACAAACTCTAGAGATTTCATGTCGTAATCAGGAGCCTACACAGAACTTCAAACTGAACCCTTTATTCAATCCACCAAGTAGACTGTTCTCATTCTGTTAGCCATGACTGGTACAACTGTTAATCTATGTTAAGTATTCTATGTTAGTATCGCCCTTGGTCAGGATTGAACCTGCAACCTACAGATGATTGTCACTTAGAACAATATTATCTCAACCCCTATATTTGTTACACCATGTGTCCAATGATCAATCCATAGTGAATCTTTAGAACATATAAACCTAATGTTCTTTTTACATAGAATATTTACCTTTATATTTATGTTGATTTTTTTTACCTTGACTCATATTGTTATTTTTTTAAAAACCTAATCTATCTTTTTAATTATTGGTTCCCATATTGTATTCATATCTATACTTGGTCTACTTAAGAGGTTACTATAACCTAACATATGAGCTGATTCTTTGAAACGTCTTTATCTCTAATGTTCTTTCCTATCTATTATCTTAACTTCATCACCTAAGAGCAGATGGTTTTCCTTTTCATTCCATATATGGTCAGTCATTTCCCTGTGTGCCACTGCTTTTTGGTGTTCCTCTAGTCTTACTTTCAGTGGATGGCATGCTTCACCTTTGTATACTTTGCCACAGCTGCATGGGACAGAATATACACAATTCATGGTCATGTAGTATTCTGTTGGGGGCTTCACTCGGATGAGATGTTTATTAAGAGTCAAGTCACTCCTGAATGTTGTCCTGGTGTCATATGGATTATATATCTTTTGAATCTTTTTGGCCAAGTCTTTAATATAGTGCAAACAGACGGTTGTAAGTTTTCAGTATTGTCCTCTGTCCTGCAATCCAGATTTCTAGTAGCTGATGTCATGTGCTCCCGATTATGACATGAAGGTTCCTAAGTTTGACAAGAAACACCTGAAGAAGAACAGAGAGCACATTGGCCGAAACATATGTATATAATACTAAACATTAAGAAAACAGCCTGAAAAATCCAAATAATACAAATTATCAAGCCTCATCTAAAAGATTTAGACAAATATCATCCTGATAAGTATTTATCTTATAGCCTACTGTCTTTTTGGGTCCCAAGTGATATCCTCTCTCACAAATACTAAACCATATCACTGTCCAAAATAATATTAGGCTAAAATTTAGGTCTCAGAAAGTTGCAAGTATATATGGTATTAAAGAATCCCAATACATGAATAAAAATAATCCTAAAACGTTCTGATCACAATTACTGTCACCCATGAAAGGCAGATAATCGTGCAGAGGGCTATTCAAGGCGACTTAATGAAGGAGGAGGGTCACTTCTTGTGGCCTTGGGGACCTAGGATAAGGTGTCTCAATAATAATAAGGCACCTGATTGGTAATTCATAACACCTTCTGGTTTGACAAGAAGCTTTTTGCAGTGGGTCTGAAAATTTTTCCAGAATGCATTCGATGGTTAAGTAAAGGATACTGCATCTTTGAAAGGATCATGACAACCCTTCCCAGGTAAGTAAGACTTGGTTATTTTGTTAAAAAAAACAAAAATGATTTAACTTAGCTAGTCTATGTAAGCTCATTAGCCCTATTTTTTTTATTTTTTAGTCTTCACGATTTTATCCCTTCCCCATTAGATGACAGAAATTCAAGTTCTCTGGAGATGTGAGGGGGATGTTTTTCCTTGCACATCATTTTTCAATGAGTCAACTTCTTTTTCTGTCATACTAACAATTTTATTTCTAATTGTAAAAATACATGTTTCTTTATTCATTGACATTTTGTTGGGAGATTTTTTTTCTTTCAATCACCCCCCCCCTACACACACACAATATCTACATATGAGATTAGTTTAGGCTGTATGTTTTGGTCACTGTAATCTTAATGATTTTCAGAATAAACATGACATTATGGTGAAATGATAATATGTTAGGTTCTGGGTCAATAAATGGAACTAGTTAAGTTAAAGATAGGATAGTGAAGACTAGCCTCACCCCCCCTCCATACACACACCATATTTAGGTTGCATTTGTACCTTTGTGTATAATAAATATATTGTCACAATGGTGAAGTAAAAAAAACTACCCGAGAACCTCAAATGTGCTATTAATAGTAAGCACAAACCTCTAAAGAGTATAAGACTATCACCATGGATGTTGGTATTGTTTTATCTTTTTGCCGACTTAAAACCGCTCACAGTGGCTCTCCCACCACTGTGATATCACACCCAAGCAAAGTACAAAACTGATGGTTAGTTCATTATAATTTAGCAGAAGGAGTCAGATTACAATAATGATAGGACTCGATTTGAATAGAATAAATTCTGAGGTGAATAGATAGTAAACTTTGAAATATCCCATTATACAGGTAAAAAATATCAAAGAAATATGTTACAGTCATGGGGGAAATTTGGTAGTCAAAGAGTTAACAGTACACAATGTTATGCTAAGAATGGAACTGTCAAAAACCTCCTTGGACATGGGAGTAGAGGAAAATTGATGAGAGGTCTTTGAAGGCTGATGAGAACTATGGAAAAAGCACCACATAAAACATTCAAAGATCTGAACCATTTTAAACTGGCCAGCAATGAGTTCTGATCTCAATCCCATTAAAAATTTACGGGGTCAGCTGAAATGTGCCATTGAAGAAAGGAGTCCTGCAAATCTTCAAGAGCTTGAACAAATTGCAATGGAAGAGTGAGAGAAAATAACTGAGAAGTGTTAGAAGCTTATAAATAACTACCAGAAACATTTGAAGGCAGTCATTAATGCCAAAAGGGATACAACCAAATATTAAGGAGAGGGTGCCTTTATTATTGCCCATGTCATTTTTCTTTCCTGTTTAAAATTACAACAAACTGAAAAGGCTTTTCTTTTTTCTTTTTTTTTTTGTTAAATTATTTTGGACAACCAATTAAAAAGATTCTAATGATATAAATTTGATTATTTTCTGTTTATTTCTGAAGATACAGAAAATAAAAAAATGAAAGGGTGCCAATAATGTTGACCAGGATTGTATATGCAAAAGGACACAATACATTGTAATGCAGTGAAACTAACAAATAAAACTGGACATGGTGACAATGAAAATTTTAATGGAAAAACTCTGCCATTAAGACGGGAAATGACAATATTATGATGACATAGTTGGAGGCACATGGTCTAATGGCTAGAATTGAAGGAAATGGACTCATCGACCCAAGTTCAAATCCTGGACAAAGCTACAGTTCACATAGAGCTAATACCCTTAGGAAAGGTATGAATCCAACTATTCTCCTTCCAGCTATAGGTAAATAGTAGGGCAGATTGAGCTCTTTAACTTTGGATAGGCAACCAGTCTAGGAGAAGGAAAACTTAATTCAAATCTGTTAAACTCCACTCGAGGTGGTCACTACTAGAATAGGCTCAGTCCTAATTAGTGATCTATTTCACTAATTTTTTTTTTAATTTTCTAATAATTTTTTCATTATGGTAAGCAGTACAAGAGAGTCATTAATTTCCTAACAACAAAAATTATAAGGTTAGTACAGTAATTGTTTTATAATGACAATTCATAAAATTTCTTCACAATAATAGAAAACAACTTGATTTTTGTTCCTCCTGTTATGGTTAATAATAAGTACACCAAAATTATTCAAAAGTATTATCAAAATAAACAAAAGCATCAACATACTATCAAAAAATCAAGCTTATGTTTAATTTGCCATAAATACTGTTTGTATATCAAGTTTGGTTTGGTTCCTATGTTTAATGGCATATCATCTTTTGTAGCATTTAAGTTTCAAATATCTTCTCTGGCAATGCATGTCTTCTAGACTTAATTGCAAGGTCTGCTAAAAAAAATGTCTAACAATAAACAAAATGTACCTTGGTGGTCTGAGCCACAAATGACAGATCAAAGTTTAAAGCAAATCAACTTTAAAAAGAACATTTTTAATTCTAAAAGAACAACTTAACCGATCTTTCTATCCCATCCTTTAAGATTTTGGTTTGGTTTGGTTTCTTTGTTTTAATGGCATGTGGGTTATTTAATATCAAAGCCATTCTCGTGGAAGAACAGTAGTGGTACTATTTAACCCATAGCTGAGTGATGCCTCGGTTCATACCTCTCCCAAGAGTATTATTAGTCTGAAAGTGAACATAATAGCACGACTCACATACTACAATGTCACAGTCTAGAATGTTAGCCAGTATGTCACAGGCACCCCACCCCCCAGTTAATAATAGAAAGATGTACAAAAACAAATCTTTCAAAACATAAAGTGATCTACAATCAGAACATTTTCACCAACACAACAGGCAGTGAAAGTAATATTCACAGAATCATCCAAATATAAAAAATGAAAAAAAATGTACAATAAGTTGATTTCAATTTTTACCCTAACTTGAAATAAGTTGAATCAATTGACACTTTAAAATTTTGTGATAAATTATTTTGCCTATTTTATAAATTATTCAAAACTTAGTCTTCTAATCTTTGCTGTTTTAAATCAAATGTCAATTGATATGTTCTTCAGCTTTCTTTAAATGGATATGGAATTCTGCCTTGAATGTAATCTAATATTTTATATTTTTTTGTAAGTTGCTACCTCTTGAACAGAAACAACACATCTGAGAATCAAAACCCTAGTCACAAGGTTAGCCTGAAAAAAAAAAACAACAAAAAAAAACAAAAACTAGTCACAAGGTTAGATTGAAAAAAATCCAACTACATATAAATGCGTTTTTTTTTAAAGCCTTAATGGCCATTATTCAAATTTCTATTCGCTCTCCTGGTAGGCTGGCCAAAAAGTTTATTTGATTTTTGCCATTAAAAGTCTTTAGTTTTAACTAATTTCATTCAAAAAGATATTTTTTTTATTGTATTGTGACAGCTGTCATGTCCTTCATTTAAAAAGGAATTTGTTTGAAATTGTCCTTATATTTTTGTTTATTGATCTTGTCAATATTGAATATTGTGCTTTCTTGAATTAAACAAATATTTGTGTAGTTTATAGAGAAATTACTGTGAATGATTAAACTTTTCAATGTCTCCTTCATTTCTTTTCTTTTTTTTTCTTGGTAAACTCCTAAACTCAATGAAACAATTCATGTACCTAGGCAGTAATATCTCATCAACAGAAAGCAAAGTTAATGCATGCATAGGAAAGGCACGGTCTGCTATAAACAGAGTGTCAGCCATTTGGAAATCCGATCTCACTGACAAGTTAAAGCGACAGTTTCTCCAAGCTGTGATTGTATCAGTGCTACAGTACGGCTGCACCACCTGGATCCTGATGAAGTGACTAGAGAATAAGCTAGATGGGAGCTGCACAAGAATGCTGTGTGCAATCTTAAACAAAACATGGAAACAACATCACACAAGAAAACAACTGTACGGCCACCTGCCCCATATCACACAAACCATCCGTGTAAAGCGAACAAGACACTGCTGGAGAAGAAGAGATGAACTCATAAGTGATGTTCTCCTGTGAAAGCCAGCACATGGGCATGGCAATGTGAGCCATCCAACAAATATATACATTGACTAGCTCTGCACAGAGGATCTCCCAGGGGCAATGAATGATAGAGATGGTTGGTGAGAGAATGTCATGGATATCCGTGCTGCTGGCATGACATCATGATGATATGAAGATAGTGTTTCAATAGGAAAGCTACACTGATTTTCTCACCAAGTTCAGAGTTTTATGTATAACAGCATCTGATACAATTGTGGTTAAGGAATATATAAAGAAACAAACAAACTGCTCACTAAAGATTAAGCTTAAAAGAACATTAAAAAGCTATAATCTAAAGTGATATAATAAAATCAAGTATGGAGGGTAAAAAGGAGCTTACCTTCCCCCTGTAGAATAAGGTCA
Organism: Doryteuthis pealeii; assembly: GCA_023376005.1. Lineage (NCBI taxonomy): Eukaryota > Metazoa > Mollusca > Cephalopoda > Myopsida > Loliginidae > Doryteuthis > Doryteuthis pealeii. The sequence continues at coordinate 22,540,678 of CM042148.1, forward strand.
AAATAATAGATAGGGAACTGCATTGGAAAATACATAAGATAAAGGAAACAGTATATCAAAAGATTTTATAAGTAAGCCAAGTGCAGAATTTAATGATGCATAAGAGAGAATAACCTAGAAAGTTTAACAAAAAACAAACAAAAATAATAATAACTTAAGGTATTCTGTATTATGCGAAAAGGAACACACCTGCCACTATTTTGCACGTGTGTGTATGAAATCAGTTATTTTTGTTTTGTTTAGTCTGGTTACAAAATTTCCCATGTGATCATAAGAATTTTTATTAGATATGTAAACTATTCCTACTAAAGAAGTGGCAAATTACAAAAAATACAAAATATTGGACAGCACTCAAGGATTGACAGGTTTGATGAAAGCTCAAATCATGTCAGTTAAATTATAATAAAAACAATAAATAGAACAATAGGAAATATTTTGAAAGCTGTTTTGTCATTAGTTTACCAATAAAAAAAACTATTTTATAGTCTTGGCTTGTTTTTTTTTTGGTGGGGGGGGGGGGCTACTTTTGGAACACCAAGTAGATTTTACAAAATATCTTAAAAATTTCTTATTTTCAATAAAAATGTATTTGAAATGTAAACATCTTACTTTTCCTACACGTTCCAACAAATTGAGTAAAAAAAAAAAAAATGGTATAGGTCATTAGAGATATTTCATTTCTAAAGGCCAAATATTTTATTCACCTATACATATATTAATATATAAGTATATTTTTCTAAAGGAACATATAAATATACTAAAATGAATAAAACTCATTAATTGGTTCTATAGAAATATGATAAATTTCTATACCATTTTTGTAAGCAAATTCCAATCATCTTGTAAAGATTGTGAGAAAATAACCATATTCTATATCCTATGCATCACATTCACACAATAAAAAGGATTATTTTCTTTATTGATACAAAGTTTGATGTTTCCTGGTTTCAAGGAAACCAAAAAAGCCATTTATCAAGTTATTTCCTAAAATAGCTTTCATTAGAAGGTGATTACTGTGCAATGTTTAGAAATAGGATTCATTATCAAAACACAAAAGGTTTTATTTTACAGGATTTTTCTGGGGAGATCCTGTATACAACAAATACAAGTTTTCTGAACAAGTTGTAAATTTAATAAATACAGGATCCGGCAGAATAATCCCCCGGATTTAAAACTGCTGACATGCAGTGGCTGGTAAAAGTGAGTGGGTTGGAGCAGCAGTCATGCCGTTTCAGTTGTCATTATGGCATAGAATAGTAAACATTGTGTGTTTGTGATTAAGACTTATTTTTACAAAATGGTAATTATCATTGCAACACAGCGGTTATTCTGTAAGCATTTCAGAGTAAATTGGCACAGAAGAGTTCTTGACTGGAAAAGCATATTGTTGAGGGTTGGAAATTTCAGAGACATGTTCAGCATTAAAAAAAAAAGAAGAAATTGCCCAGAAGACCTCGCAGTGTTCAAACACCAGGGAATATCACAACAGTGAGGCAGGCAGTTACCAGATCTCCATGACATCCAGCCCTTAAGCATGCTTTGGCCTTGGGAATGTTTGAGGAGAATTTTACACACAGACACACAAAATGATGATTGTACAGGAACTTAAAGGAAAGTGACTAGCACAACCACAAAACATCTTAGAAGGCCATCTTGGAAAATGTTCCAGCTGATGCTTTTTGTTCTCTCTTATGACAAAGCTTATTTTCATTTGTTGGGCCACATTAACAAGCAGAATTTTAGCTTCTGGGATACACACTATTCTCAACACCTCTCCACAATGATTATGTTACTGATTGGTGTGGTGTAATAGCGTTCTATACTAAAGGCCTTTCAATCACTTTAATATGCAATGCCATGTGTGGTGTGCTGTGACAGAATTTGAATGAGTATGTATTTACCAACTCCTTCACACGAGCAGGATGTGACACAAGGTCAATTTATTAAGCGGAGTTTAACAGGTTTGAATTCAGAGTTTTCCTTCTCCTAGACTGGTTGCCTACCCAAGGTTAAAGATCCCAGTCTGTCCTATTTACCTATAGCTGGAGGGAGAGTAGTTGATGCATACCTTTCCCAAGGGTATTAGTGCTATGTGAAATGTAAACAGCCTTGTCCAGGATTTGAACTCGGATTGACGAGTCCATTTCCTATGACTCTAACCATACACCACACACCTCCAAAATTTGAATGAGTAGAACCATCTTTTTTTTTTTTAAGGAAAAACAATGCACAATTGACAAATAAAGATTTTATTCATCAAGAAATTGCAGCAATACCAGAGGCAATGACTAGGTAAGAACTACAGAATTTTAGGATGAGGCCTCAGGAGTGTATAGCTCATGGGGGCAAGATTTGGACAATATAATCTTTAAAACAAAGTGAAGACAATAAATAAAACAAAATGACAGATGTTTTTTCTTAGAGTAAAATTAAATTTTGAATAGGATTGATGTTGTCTTTATTTTTTAATGTTCCAAACCAGAGAGATTATTCTGACAGAATCTGTATAAAAATTAAAATAAAAACACACTTCTGTGAACCGAGAAACAAATATATACTTAAAAAGAAAATGCAATCTCTTTAACTAGAGATAAAATATATAAAGAGACCACAGTATTGAAACATCAACAATCATGAATTATTCATAATAATAAGTGACATAAGAATTTTTTTTTTAAAGAACTTCAAATGCAAAATAGACACAAAAGGAAGATATGAAATTTTCATAATGAAAAAGACAAGGACACAATTACAATTTCACATCAACATTTTTCTGAACAAATTAGACTTCATAAAAAATAATTTTGAAAAATAATTTAATTTTTTAAAAAGGTATATGTTAAACTATGATGCACAAAAATAAAAATAATTTTCTATTAAGGTATAAAATGTTATCAGAGATAGCATATTCATTTGTTATCATCGATTTTACAAGTACACAAATAGACTAACATAAAACTTTCCGGGGGTAAAAATTACTTATCTATAACTATAAACCCAAAATGATTGTTGATACTAAGAACCAAGAACAATTTTGAATTGCAAATAATTTTTAGATCAAAAAATTTTTGAAGAACAAAAAAAACAAGAAAAATATTAAAATATTGACTGACCAAACATTAACTTTAAACAAGAAAATATTTTCAAGTACAATTATAAAATAATTATTGTTCATTTGTATTAATAGATTATAATAAAGTATATATTAAAAAATCATCAGTTTATTTTACAACATTAAGAGGATAAAAACATTTAATATGCTAAAATGCTTCATTCTCTAACAAACAATTTTTATATATATATATATATATATATATATATATAATCTATATAAGTGGCCAAAATATTGACATAATAAAATAATATTTTAAAATCATAATTTATTAAAATTCATATTACATATATTTACCAACTCCTTCACATGAGAAGGATGTGAGACAGGGTCAATTTCTTAAGCAGAGTTTAACAGGTTTGAATTCAGATTGGACTGGTTGCCTAACAAGGTTAAAGAGCCCAGCCATATTTATTATAAATCATTAACTAAAACTAAAATCAATATTTACTGCTACTACTGAGACTTTTTAAAATTTTATTCATAGAATTTTTTTTAATACTATGACAATTTGAAACTAATCTAGTCTTTTAGCAACCACTATATAAATAAAACATTAATGATTTCTGTCTTGAGATAGTCTTTTAAAAAATAATACACATTAAATGCAAAAAAAAAAAGAAAAAAAAGAAATGAAACATTTTAGAGCTATTTTTCTACTTTTAAAATTCTGTCATGTTTTTCCTCATGAAATATAAAATATCTTTATATCAATTATTCCTATATATTATATATAATTTAAATAACTTGATTAAAAATGTAATATATTAGAAGAGAGTAACCAATGTGATGAACTATATCATAATCTTGTCTGACATTTTAATGCTATGACAACCTAAAATTGAAATTAATGCTGACTTAAAATAGAAGAGTTATACTTACAGAGAGTAAAATCTCAGGTTTTATGTGGCTTGTGATAATATTTGAAAAGTCTCATCATTGAAATATTATATATCATTTACCTGAAAAAGAAGAAAATATGAGGCTGCAATTTTTTTCCATAATGAAAAGCAAATTGTTATTGATAAAGTTATTTCACTTCAGTAGTGATTGTACCGTTACGTGTGAATAAAAGCGGTGTTCTTTTTATCAATTTTATCAATTCAAGGTCTTATTTGATTGTCATGAAATTTGAGCTATCTGCTAGTATTAGTGGTAGTTCTAATATTATTAAAATTACACAAATTTGCAAAGAAACAACAAAAAGAGAAGTAGGTATGAATAAATAAAATAAAAAAAATCTTTGGTAACAAAGTTGATAGCTGACATTAACATAATGGGGCATATCTCTGGATTAGTTATAATCTCTTTCCATTAGATTGGAATCTTTTCCACTCAGGTTGTTGACAGTCTTCCAGCCTAATTATAATTATTCATTTTATTTAGCTAGATTGATGAAGCAGTGAGTCAGTTTGTGGCACCTGATACTTAACGTGAATGATATTACATTTGTTAACTTTAATAAAAAAGGATAGCAAAAATACTCCATTGATTCATTTATTGATTTTCTTAATCCAAAATATAAGCGCATCCAGAACAGACAATATCTACACTTCATGCCCAAAAAACTAAAAGTAAACTCAAATAAAAAAAAATAAAGGAGGTGCTTGTTGTGTAACCGTTGGAATATTTTGCTATATAAAGGTGTGCTGGAGGCCACCACTTAAACTTATAGACTGTGTAGCAGCGTGGATTCAATCAGCCAATCAACACGCTCGAATATGTGGTTAGTTAACTATTTAATGGCCAATCTTGAAAGCCATTAAGTTGCTCATATTCGACACAGACGAACGGATCAATAACCAAAGACTCTGCTTAACACCAGGATTCTGCCCAACACCGAGGAACATGCTTAACACAAGGATTCTTCACTAACAACCAAGGATTCTTCACTAAGGATTCTGCCTAACACTAAGGAACACAAGGGATCTCCACTGTAAAGTTGAGTAGACATCTTAAAAACATTTTCAATTTCCATGTGCACATACCCTATCTTTGCATCCGGGTGTCCGATCATGGTGTAATGGTTAGAAAGCTAGTCTTGCACATCCAATATGATCTTATATCTTATAAGGCATTTAGGTATTTATAAATAAATATACATGAAAATTCAACCTGTAAAATATTCATATCTATATACTAAAATATATATATAATACAATCTATTGATAAACATTTCCAAATACAAGGCATTCCTGACCATCTTTATAATTAAATGTAATCAAGAAATTAAATGTCTAATTAATAGAGGTCTTTAAATGCTTGAGCAGATTGAAATTCTCTTGTATAAAACATTAAAAAGAATATGACCCAAAAGATGAATCTACGGCCTGAAACTAACTTTTTTCACCACTGTCCTAAAAACAATTTTAACTGTCCTAAAATAAAAATGTTTATTTTTTTTGTTTTTACCAAATTATCATCTATAGTTGTTTGTAGTACAATAAATCCCTATAAAAAAATTTAGGAAATAAATATCTATTTTGGTCTATTTAGGCTTGAAATTGTTGCTTCTGAGATGTTTTCTTTTAATAAATAATGAAACATCAATTAAACAAGGGTTTTATTCTAAAAAGAATTAAAAAAAAAAAAAAAAACAATTTTTGGCTTGTGTAAAATAAAGGCAAATTTTCAAGTCATTGAAGAATCTAAAACCATAATATTTTTAATTGATGATAGAAAAGTACAGAGCATGAGAAATGAGTAAGTAAAAGTAAAGTCGTCGGGGCGGCCTAATGTCAGTATCAGCCAGACAGCGAGCGAGTTATCCCCTTTTCACTGGCGCTAGACCAAGGAGATGATTTTAGTGTTGGAGGTGGAGCACCACACCTATCATCAGCTCCTCACTTTACCACACAGATCTCTATGCAACTCATACGCTGAGTTGGCGAGAGTTGGTATTGAACCAGGGACCTTTTGATTCCTATCCGAACGCTATACCGACTGAGCTAAACTGGCCTTTTAATAGTTTTTATACTAGTTCATGTCAAAGATTAACAACAGTCCAAACTAAAATAAAAATAAAAATATGATGCTGCATCTATTCCTTAACCTGGTTTAAAAAAAAAAAAATTTTTTTATTAAAAAAAACTTTTCACAGATTTGGACGAATTAATAAAAAATTACTCCAAAATAATGTGAAAATCAGAGAAAATTATTCATCCTTTAATAGTCTGTTATATTTATTTTCATTTCTTTTTTTTAATTGACAATCCCATGATTTGTCCCCAATAAAGGGGTTTGTTATCACCAACAAATATTCTAATGACAACAGGACATCATTTATCTAAAGCCCTGGTAAACCACAACCAAATCTTGATAAACTTCTTAATGTGTCTACTTTTAATTGCAGTTTCCCTTGTCATATAAATTAATACTATTTACTCTTTTCATTTCAATATGAGAGTTTAATTCACCTTTCATATTTTCTCAATGTACTTTCTCCCTGTTGAAATTTAAAACATGTGGCCAATTACAAGTAGCCAGCTCTATAACTCATAGAGAAAACACAAATTCACAGCTTGAACTTGATTATTACATAAGATGGCATAAGAAAAATCTATCAATAGAGTATGGACGTGTCAAGTAAAATTCAAGGAAATCCAGATGTTACTATCAATTAATCACATTCAAGTGACAGAATGTAGAAACTTTGTTTCAATCTATTGGGAATCCATAGATTTGTATATGCATATAGAATGTGGAATCGAAGTGCGTTGTGTAATGGTTATCATCAGATGAAATGAACAGAGCTCAAATCCTGGAAGGCTTTTTGCATTTCTCATGGCACTAATACTCTTGGGAAAGGTATGGATCCAACTATTCTCCCCCCATCTATGGGTAAATAGTAGAGCAGACTGGGCTCTTTAACCTTGGTTACACAACCAGCCTAGGAGAAAGAAAACTATGAATTCAGACCTGTTAAACTCCACTTAAGAAATTGATGATGTGTCACATCCAACTTGTTCAGAGTTGTTGAGGTGTCTTTATATATATATACAGAGATACTGAGAGGTACGCATCCAGCATCACTGATGCATAAAAATCTAAAAAGGAGATTAAAATTGTATCCATGCATCCCAGTGTTTTTTTTTCTTCCCCCACCAATTTACACACTATGGGGTACAAAGTAGGGGTTATACGGCTTTAGTTGTTCATAGATAAAAACTCTACAATTTATTAAGGAACTTCAGTTGGTACCTATCAAATTTCCCGGGGACTCATTCAAATCAAATACATGCATCCCAGGACACACTAAATTAAAAAGCTATCAGCATCACTGTGTATATATATATATATATATATATATATATATATAAAGAAATTTGAAAAAACAAGTATTCCAAAAATCATCTCCTGTCATTTATAAAACATCCATCAATTTCTTCACCCTTTAATACATCCTGATGAAGGTTTAAAGAAACCGAAAAGTTTAAGTGTTGATGAATAAATTCATCTAATTTTTGGAAGACTTGTTTTTTCAAATTTCTTAATATTGTCGGATTTATTTCCATATTTACGCCCATATATATATATATATATATATATATATGAAATGAAAATTAAAATAAATTACACCATAAATTATGTTTCTACTTTCAAACTGTTTTTCATTCCTTTAGTGACAATGAAACTATGTTATATAAATCTAAACTTGTTTATATCTAAAAAAAAAAAAAAAAAAAAAAAAAAAAAAAGTTTTATATCTACCAGTTGTTATTTTCATGATTTGATATTGCTAAATACCACATTTCAATTTGACTGGAAATTATACCATGCAGTCTGGTGTATAAGAAACATTACAATATAGAACAGGTTTTACTGAAATTTTTATGCTTATTTGAATTTATAGGAAAGAAAATAATTACACAATTCAAGAAAGTTGTTTAGATATCAGGAGATTTATAGATGGAAAGGCATATATCTTCATAGCACATCTATGAATTTCAGTGATTTTACAAATTGGTAATTCCAATTAATTGATTAACTGAGCATATATAAGCATTATGGAAATTTACTATTTTATTCTGGATTATTCAAATCTAAATGTGTTTACTTCACATCTAAATGAAGAATAATCAAAGTTCCAATTACCGTCGAATTGGGAAGACATGGCAACAAATGATGTAACCCAATACAAACCCGAATAGTTGTAAAGTCTATTGCAGAATGACAGGGTATTTATAAAACTCCACAATATCATTCAAATCAAGTAGCCAATCAGAACTCAAGGAATGGAATCCCCCAAATTCATGAATGGATCATTCTTGATTTCTACATATACCAACTGTCTTGGACACTGCTTGAGTTGTACTTAGCTAGCTGCTGTTATTCAAACCAACAGTAGACTAACTGACTTCAATACTAAAAAGTATTATTTGGTGAAATCTACACAAAGAAAATCATTTTATAACATAAATATCAATGCGTGTTAATTGCAAAGGTCTTAATTAAGAAGATTTAAACACTATTATTAGATCCCATAAAAGAAAAAGGCCTCACACTAAAAAAGGCAAGAAACAGGTGATATCTGCAGAGTCTATTATGGATGAAGACTACACAGATGATCTGGCTGATCTGGCACATCTTGCAAATACACCTACACAAGCCGAATCCTTGCTACATAGCCTGGAAAAGGCAGCAAGGAATATCGGCTTTTATGTGAACTCCAATAAAACTGAGTTCATGTGTTTTAAAAAGGAAGGAGGCATCTCCACACTTAATGGTAAGCCACTAAAGCTGATGGAACAATTCATGTACCTAGGTAATAATATCTTATCCACAGAAAGCAATGTTAATGCACGCATAGGGAAGGTACAGCCTGCTATAAACAGATTATCAGTCATATGGAAATCCGATCTCACTGACAAGATATAGTGACAATTCTTTCAAGCCATAATTGTATCAGTGCTACTGTACGGCTGCACCACTGGACCCTAATGAAGTGACTAAAGAATAAGCTAGATGGGAGCTGGACAAGAATGCAGCATGCGATCTTAAACAAATCATAGAAACAACACCCCACAAGAAAGGATTTGTATGGCCAACTTGCCTCCTATCACACAAACCATCTGAGTGAGATGAACAAGACATGCTGGATACTGCTAGAGAAGCAAGGACAAACTCATAAGCAATGTTCTCCTGTGGAAGCCAGCACATGGGCATGCCAGTGCAGGCCGTCCTGAAAAAGACCTACATTGACCAGCTCTGCACAGATACTGGATGCTGCATTGAGGACCTCCTGAGGGCAATGAATGATAGGGACGGTTAGTGAAAGATTGTCAGATATCCGTGCTACTAGTGCAACATGATGATGATAATGATGAAAACTCTTTCAGAAATCCCCCTGCATCTTATACTATGATAGTTGGATCTGAATAGGCATTAAAGTAAAGATTACTGGTTACTAGATTAAAACCAAAACATCCTTGAATTTTCTTGGAAGTATTGCCAACATACAAGAAATTATTCTACAGGATTGTAGTGTAATGGTTATCATTGTAGGAAATGGGCACAGTAACCTAAGTTCAAATCCTTGATGAGGCTGTTTGCATTTCACAGAGCTAATACCTTTGGGAAAGGTATGAATCCGATTATTCTTCCTCCAGATATGGGTAAAGTAGTAGGCCAGACTGGGCTCTTTAACATTAGTATGGCAACTGGCCTAGGAGAAGGAAAACTGAATTCAAACCTGTTAAACTCCACTTAAAATTAACCATGTGTAACATCCTGCTGATGTGGAGGCGTTGGTGAATATATATAGGATGTTTTGGGGGTATTTTTACAAAATAATGAAAAGTTGCAACAGTTTTTATCATAACAAAGACAAAAGTCTAGCTACCAAATTTATTAAGTGTGTATTTCAAACTGAACAAGATTATATGATTATATACAAAATAGACAAAATATGACCCAGTGGGTCACCCATTCAGCTCTGGGTAGATAATTGAGATTAGGGAAAAGGGGAGTTAGCAAAGCGAATAGAATTTTAAAATATATATATATAATATATATATATATATATATATATATATGGCCGGACAAAACCTTAAAATCATTTTGTTAACTTTCTAAGAAAGGAAATATTTGACCTCATTTAAGGTACGGATTGCGAAATTTAACATAGAAATACATTTCAAATTCTCTCTCTCTCTCTCTCTCTCTCTCTCTCTCTCTCTCTCTCTCTCTCTCGCTCTCTCTCCAGAGAAACTAACATTATATAATGAGAAGGTAGTCAAGAGATACATAGAGGGGAAGAAAGAGATAGACACAGAGTAAAGTAAGAGATTGGTTGGTTTTTGACTTAATTGCAAATTACAACTAATTAGAACCAGTTAAAGCATAATTTTTTTTTCAAACATAATTCAATCCTAAAAGTAAGGAATAATTTATTATAATTTTCATGTCATTAAACTAAACAGTAAAAAAACCTTTAGGAAGCAAAAGTTGATTAACTTTAAAAGTTGATTAGCTTTAGTTTAGATATAATTTGACCAATAGTTACACTAAGTCATACAAGAAACTATACAAAAAATACAGAGGGCATTAATACTATCTATAGATAATACACTAATCAAAGTGAAAGTCACAGGATCCTAGATCCCTCTGGTTGGTTGTGACAAATTATCACTAGACAGTCGATAAAACTGATTTAAAGGAAAGTGCAAAATAAATCCTTCCCCCATACATAGTAGTCAGTTTTTTTACATCTAAAATTAAAGATACAAACTTGTATAACAACAAGAAGCAATCATTGTGGCTAATCTGGAATCTTGGAATAACTTTATGGAGGTGTGCATGGTGTAATGGTTAGAATCGTAGGAAATGGACTTGTTGACCAGAGTTCAAATCCTGGACAAAGCTGTTTGCATTTCACATTGCACTAATACCCTTGGGAAAGGTATGAATCAAATCATTTCCTCTCCAGCTATGGGTAAAATAGTAGGACAGACTGGGCTCTTTAACCTTGGTTAGGCAATCAATCTATGAAAAGAAAAACTCTGAATTCAGACCTGTTAATCTCCACTTAATAAATTGACTGTGTCACATCCTGCTCGTGTGGAGGGGTTGGTAAATAAATAACTCTACAAGATTAGCACTAAAAATGATTTGGCTGACAAACTGAAAGGACAAGTCATTTTAAATACATTGAATATGTAAAGTTATAATTCTAAATTCATATTTAATGAAAAATAATCCAAATAATCATAAAACAATTTTTATAAATATCTAATAGGTATTTACTATTTATATAGTCTGACATAAGGCCATTTGTAGTGGGGATTGAACTGATTACACTTGAAGATCAGTGAATATCTTAGGTTTGGTTTGGTTTCTTTGTTTAATGACATATCAACCTTCATGGGTTATTTAATGCCAACACCATCCCTGTAGAAGAACAGTAGTGTAACTATTTAACACATAGCTGAAGGGTGAGGGGGGTTCATACCTTTCCCAAGGGTATTAGTCAGAAAGTGAACGTAATAGCACAACTGGAGTTTGAACTTGCTAATTACAATGTTGCAGTCCAGCATAAATAGCCACTCCGCAAATGGGACTCCCCCGTTGAGTGCTTATTAGACACTCCAAATAGATATTTATAAAACATGGACAAACTATTTTATCATTGAATGAAGGTTGTAAAACATTAAGATGTAGAGTTTGTCAAGTTTGTTTCAAAATAAATAAGATGAAGGGAGTGTTTCAGAAAGATCATAAGATCCATGTATAAATCAAAAATAGGAAATTATTGTTGCTAACCATGAGAAATATGCTTCCTCACTGAAATTACTGAAGAACGAAAGAAAAAAAAATCATATAAAGTCTTTTTAGACAAGTAGTGACAGTTTTAAGTGGCTAGTTTATCTCCTATTTAGACTATTTAAGTCTTTGTAACTTACCACTACTTACATCCAAGAGAATATTATCTCTGAATAAAGTATGCTACCTACATTTGATTGAAAGTCAAGCATTTTGTGTCCTGATAATAAATACAAATGTCAGTGTGTCAACTTTACTCCGAGAGGCCGTAGCCCAACATATCATACCATTTTTGAATCAAGCCAACTCCGTGAGCAAATTAAAAACATTCCAGACCTGCAATCCTGAAATTTTGGATTCCCAAGTTTTAATTACTGTAATTGTTTTTGGTGATTTTTATAACAATTTTTTTTTTTATGATAACAATTTTTATAATTTTGAAATAAATTTGGGAAAAATCAATCAAGAGCCCTCTACAGGAGCTAGCTTAATTGCCGCTCATTAGGGTGGCTTTTAAGCTAGTTAGGTAATATGTTACAACCATATACAGACCAATTTGATCATTAACACAATGATCTAAATGGAGAGTTATAACAATAGGTCAAAAATTTATCCTCATGTTAAAAATATTCTTTACTGTATTAAAAGCTTATGTTCCCTCTTTCAAGTAACATTTTATCAATTATTTTACCAAAAGAACTCTCACATCCAATGATTTTGGGTCTGAGCATCCTCATCTTTATTGTTTTGATAGATGGTTTCAACTTTGTATTCACTACTAATACTGTATACACAGTTGAATGCTATATGTTCTGGACAGATGTCTTATTTTCTTCAGCATAAGAACAGCTTGTATATGATTATAATTGAAAGCATTTAAGCTTTCAAGTCCACCCACATAGAAAAAATTGTAGGAAATCTAATTACCACAATTTAGTTCTTTCCTTTTGTGTAAATTTATCCAAAGTTAATTTATGCTAATTATGAAAATTATCTTCTTTTCTTTTTTTTTTGCAAGACAGTTTTACAATTTTACCATCAATTAAATTGAGCCCATTTTACCCCACCCTACAACAATAGATAGTAAGATAGGCAACTTAAGGTTTTATTTTGTAGATCATAACTGCAGAAATTATCACTTTTTCTTTTATGATCAACTAGGGATGAAATAAAATTTTCAATTTCTATAGAAATTATTGGCTATAATTTAAGTAATTGGAATAAATAATATTGCCTTCATTAACAATAAGCTCACTTACAATACAATTTTTTTTTCAGAATATCTGATTTTTTTAATAGATTATTATTATTTCTATCAGGGTTGTGGAGTCCTATCACAAAACCTCTAACTCCGACTCCTCTATTTTTGGTACCTCTGACTCCGACTCCTCTATTTTTGGTACCTCTGACTCCTCTATTTTTGGTACCTCTGACTCTGACTCCTCTTTATGTACTTTAGTGATTATAGCCTATAAATAAATATAAAACCATGATTTTTTTAATATATTTATAAGGAGTGTGCACTGCATAACTTTACAGACTAAACTAGGTCCATATAAAGTGTAAATTGAACTGGACTCGGAGTCAGTATAGTTTTGCCAACAATGACTCCAGTGACTCCTTATTGGTTTCCATCAACTCCACATAGCGGATTTCTATAAAGACAACTAGCATGAGATAAAACAATAAGAACAGTAAATATGAGGTGTGTCCAAACAGAAACAAACATTTTAAAACGGTGTGTTAGTGAGATGTTTTAATATGCTTGCAACTGAAATTTGTATCAATGATATTTGAAAAAAGAAAAAAAAAGAAAAAATACATTATGACACACTGGTTAATATTGGATTACACATGTAGTATGCTAGTCATTTTTTAAAAATTTTTTTTTTACTCCAAATTGAACACGTGAAAAGTAATGTTCATATAAAATACTGTTTTAAATTAAGAAAATCTTTTACAGAGATTTTTCACTGCACGAATCATGTGGAAATGGTTTCAGAAAAATGAAAGCATTGTTGGGTTACCCTGACTATCAATGTCTCCAAATCTCTCATTGGACAATTACGAGATTTGCCGGATGGACAAGTTTAATCTGAAAAATGTCTACCAAATAACTAACAACAGTTAAAGAACCTGCTGTTAACATCCTGGCACCAGATCCCAGAAGCAATTTTTAAAGGTCTTTTAGAGTTCATGCCTGACTGATTATATATTTACCGATCCCTCCATATGAGCAGGATTTGATACAAAGTCAATCTTTAAGCAGGGTTTAACAGGTTTGAATTCAGAGTTTTCCTTCTCCTAAACTGGTTGCCATATCAAGATTAAAGAGCCCTGTCTGCCCTATTATTTACCCATAGTTGGAGGGAGAATAGTTGGAAGATTAACTTTCCCAAGAGTATTAGCGCTATTTGAAATGCAAACAGCCTCATCCAGGATTTTGAACTTGTGTCACTATATCCATTTTCTACGATGATCCCCATTACACCATAATGTCTGACAGTTTAGCAGGTTCATATAGGACTACCACCTTATTAGACAAATGGACATAATGTTTTGGCTCATCAGTATATGCAAGCATGAAAGCAAGAGAAGGAGATCTATTAAGATTACAATGTTCCATTACAGAAGTTAATGACTCTTCTACACATACATATACTTTAGTATTGCCAGACAATCACTTATCAATGTTCTTTCACTAAAACTTGACTTTCATCTTGTAGGTCATACCAATATGCAGTAAAAGGCATTTTCTAACATATCACTAATTTAGACCATGGACGTTTTTATACATGTAACTTCAATAGACTACATAGTCCAGGCAAAGCCCATAAGTCTGGTATAAACAATAAATGCCTTTGATAAATATTTTATTGTTTTATGTATATATCTATTGCAGGTATTTACCCAACCCCTCTACACAAACCTGATGTGACACAAGGTCAATTTTTTAAGTTGAGTTTAATGGGTTTGAAATCAGTTTTTCCTTCTCCTACACCGGTTGCTATACCAAGGTTAAAGATCCCAGACTGCCCTACTATCTACCCATAGCTGGAGGGAGAATAATTGGATTCATACTTTCCCAATTGTATTAGTGCTATGCGAAATACAAACAGCCTCATCCAGGATTTGAATTTGTTTCGCAGAGTCCATTTCCTACAATGATAACCATTACACTACAAACACTGATGTACGTATTTATTGTATAATCTTTTGTACACATTTATAACATGATTCATATTATTTACTTTCTACGTTTTTCTCTTAATAAATCTATTTACTATATCTCATTCCTAAACATGATTGATGGAGTGAAAATATTTATTCTGTTAAGGTCTTACATCTCAACTAAAAACAGCAGTTCCACTTTGTCCACCTGACATAATAAAAGATTACAGAAAAAGACTACAATGCCAAACAACAAAAGGCTTTTTTTTCTTTTTTTTTTTCTTTTTTTAAAGATTAGTGAGAATGACAGCCTCATAAAAGACAGCTGTCTCTTGAACTGATATTTTAAAAAGTTGACACAGCTTTTACATTCTCTCGATATGTCAGCCACATACAAAAACCAGGTTCCATATTTCAGTCTCTTTGAAACATTTAGACAGCATATCCACAATCATTGACATTACCATGGTTCACACTTGAGCAGCAACCAAAACCCATTTAGTTTTTTTATAAAGGAAATAAGATGCTAGAATATCTCCTGTGTCAATACAAACCCAGAAGCTTCCTGAGACATTGAGAAGGTGGAAGTTATAGCAGCGATAGTATAAGCTGAAGTCTTGGAGTCTGCAGTTGGAGAAGCTGACATGTACATTTACAATGCCGTGCCACAGGGCCTAACAGAATGTATTAGGGATATAAGAATGACAAACTGCATTGTTCTTCTGATAGGATAAGACAAACAGCTTCTCATGATCTTACGGTTAAACTTTTCTACCCACTCATCACAGCTCAAGAAGAAGAAGAAGAAAAAAAATAACTCACTAACTGTAATACGATGGATAGCCATATTTTGATGAAAGAACTTATCAAATATTTTATATGAAATTGTTTTGACAGGTTTCCTCAAATTCAATAACCAGTCAGAGGACCATTGTGGAAATACTGCTTTATAATCACTGCATATAAGAGATTTAAGCTGTAGTGATTACATGAACCTCTTGGTCAAGTAGCTGAGCAGTGAATCATCAAGACACATTGAACAGATTAGGATCATACATGTCAAATGCCCAGAAATAGGACTCAATATGGTTTGATCTGGGCTGTAAGAATGCTACGGCACTTCTGAAAGAGTGGAAAATGTTCTCCAAAAGTAAATAGAACAGAAGATCACCACCAAGTTGTACTCTAAACTCTAAAGTGAGAACTGAGTGATTTTCTTAAGAAGCTGAAGGAATCTAAGGTTAAAGGATACCTTTCAAATCTGTCATATTTTGATACATTCTAAGTTATCAAATCCATTGTAAGGAATGTCTCTAAGAAAAATAGATGACAATCAAGTTAGTAGCACAGCATAGAATTTCATCCTTTTCTTATCTTTGTAAACATTACTAAGAAACAAGTATGTATTTACCAACTCTTTTGTATGAGCAGGTTGTGACACAAGGCCAATTTTTAAGCAGAGTTTAATAGTTTTCAGTTTTCCTTCTCCTAGATCAGTTGCCATACCAAGGTTAAAGAGTCTAGTTTTCCCTACAATAGTTGGAAGGATAATAGTTGGATTCATACCTTTCCCAAGGGTATTAGCGCTATGTGAAATGCAAACAACCTTGTCCGGGATTAGAACTCATGAAGCCATGTCCATTTGCTATAATGATAACCATTACACCATGGGTATCTCCATTAAGAAATACATATTAGGTTGGAAAGATTCAAGCTTCAGTTTTGCCTTGAAAATTAACTATCTTTTCAAAATACCGCCCTGTCGGCTGGAGCTGTAGAATACGCTGACTACACCTATGCAGAGGGGTAAGACTCCCCCAATGGGGCCACCTGTTGGCCATGGGTGGCAACCCGTGATGCTTAAGGATAGAACCCCGGTGGTTGAGCAGTCCATGACTCCACTTTGGCTCTTTCTTGGGCTAGACAAGCAGTCAGAGAGGCCCCCTCTGATCAATCGGCTGGTCACATCAAGCCCTAGCACCTATATGATTGCCCCAACCCTATTGCTCTTATGGCAAGCCCCAACCCTTTTTTATTATATGGGTGCTAGAAGGCGGTGGCTGAGGGTCTACATGTCCTGGGAATGACGTTAAACTCTATCTGATGGTGAGATTCCAGTTTTGGAGGTTTGGGGAATGTGGAGCAATCCTTTATCACAATTGCTTCCTGGTCCACTCAGACCCGAAGTGGTAGTACCTGTTAGGGTCCCATCTATGGGTTAAATAGAAAAATATGTTTATAAAAAGAAATTGAGTATCCATTAAGAATGATTTTATTTCAAAACTTTATCAGCATTAAATGACCCACTGAGATTGATATGCTGTAAAACAAAACAAACCTTTCAAGATAGGGACCCCTTCCCAAGAAAAAAAAAAACACAGTTTTCCTCAGCAAGACAGAGGTAAAGAGTGATACTTTCCTTCCATAAAGAAGTTTGAGAAGGTTAGGAAAGTTAAAAGATAATGCACTAAAACTTCACCCTCTGTCCAAATGAAGAAGCCTACTTCTGTTTGTGACTAGAACACAAAATGGAAAATTGCACACCTGTATATAAATATGTCAAATGCAGATGTGAAGAGGTTTTTTTCACACAGGACCATTATCTTTGATAAAGAAAACAGACCCTTTCCTAAGACATCACTCTTTCTCTCTCTGAAGGTGACTAACCAGTGTACAAAAGTAAGTTTGTAAATAAATATTGTTCAAAGACCTGTCTATTCAGCTGGACATTGAAATAACATTTTGAATGTACAGAACAAGATATCATTGGCTCACTTTAGGAAGATTAAGGTTTTGTGAGTTGCTCACAAACAAAACCTGGTGCATGCATTCCAAATCAATGTTAAAGGAAAAAATATCTAGTAGTTACTTGAATAGTGTTCAACTTCAGTGCCACTACAGAGAGAATACAAGTTCAAATCTAAGACTTTAACAATAAAAGTAAATAAACCAAAAGACTCCCAAGCCCAAAATTTCATCTGGTCAACCATTAAAATCATGATTCTTGCAAATTCAAAAAATATAAGTTAAAATAAGTCAATGTTAATGCCAATAGAAATTCAGGTAACATTAGCTTCCTGCTCCACAGTTAAAACCTGAGCTCCCATATAGCTAAAACTAAAACAAAACCAAGATAAATCCAATTCTCATATATATCATAAACTGAAGACTCCATTTTCTGATTTATCAAAACTTTACAAATTCTGAGAATAGACAAGGCAACAATGTTATCAACAGAGTTTACACAAAATTAAATAATTCAAAAAGAGAGTCTTTCCTTTTTTCTTTACTGTAAGAATCCTTTGATATAACAATAGCGTCAGGTTCAACATTTAGCTCAGAAATTTTGAAGCAGGTAGCATCAACAGTCTACATAGGAAATGACAGTCTGACCAATTTAACTTTGAAGTAAAAAAAAAAAAAAGAAATAATGTTCTTTACGGAAGATAAACTCAAGAGAAATGTATGGCCATTAGTACTGACCATATGGACCTTCAACAAAAAAATACATAAAAGTTAATTTCCTAGTATCATCTTTTTCAACTGGTTCTGACTGTTGTGTCCAACTTTCTTCTTCTTATAAAACTGTTCACTCTTTCCTGGTGATAGATAATAGGAAATAGGTTTCATTCTCAAAAGTGAATTGGTAAAATCACATTTTCTAATATGACAGAAACTTAACATAGATATCTTGGTGATATTTTTGTATGCAATCTACAATTTGTTAATTCTTTATATAATGTGAATTAATTTTCATAAATGAACAAAATATCAGCCAAGATGAAAACCTCAAGAAAATGTATTCCCCTAATTTCCATGTTTGGCTAAATGAACTCATTTGTTTACAATGAAATCTACTAATACTAATAGTTTGTAGAGGGGCTATATGAATCTGTTTCAAATTCAAATTTGAGTTATCTTAAAACTGGTAAAATTTTTAAATAAATCCAGTTTGCAAAGAGTTCAAAATAAAGTTTGTCTGTAGAAATCTAAAGTGAATAAATGCAAAAGGTATGAGTAATTCCATGTCAAATCATCCAGACCATGTCACTCACCCCTTCAATTTTTCTGAAATTTTGTCCAAGTATGGATTATGATAATGTTAGCCAATTCCCAAAATTTGAGTTTCCAATTCCAAAAATTGGTGGAGTTATGTTGATTTTTAGCTCTCCAAATTTGGTGGGATTGGCAAAAAATGGCGACTTTTTGTAATCCAATTTTGTCTGTAAAATCAGTTCTAGGGCTTCCCTACTACTAAAAATTGTTTATAAAAGCATTTTTGCCCATGAAATCTAAAAATGCTATCAAAAAAGTTTTAAAGTCAACCAACTTTAAGTTATTCATGATTTTTTATTTTTTCCTAGCAAGATCAATATCCTGATGTGGCACTGCATCTATGACAAAATTTCTTTTCCATTATTATTTCACATATATTGAACATTATTTGTATCAAAAATATAGAGAGATAGCAGATAAAGCAATAAAAGTAAAAGAAAAAAATAGTAATATAATAATACCTAAAGAAGTGTGCTACTTTGGTATGTGATCTACGTGCCAACATGATCTACAAAAGTTAAATTTTGTTTTAGCATGTGATCTAATTATATAATTTGTTTATCATGTCTTGAATAAAATATTATATTTTTATACATTTATTTTTTTTTAAATTGTAGATGTGGCACTTCGCTTCAGATTCCAAAACAATCTCCTTGGTCTAGTGCTAGTGAAAGGGGGATAGACTCCCTCACTGTCTGGCTGATACCGACTTTAAGCCAACGCAACAACTTTTTTATAGGCAAATTAAATATACACTCCAGTTGAATTTACACTTTATATGGCCCTAGTTTAGTCTGTAAAGTTATACAGTGCATACTCCTTATAAATAGATTATAAAACAAATCATGGTTTTATATTTATTTGTAGACCATAATCATTTAATTACATAAAAAGGTATGAGAGTGTTCCAACTTCACAGCCTTGCGCTTATGTGTTATAAATCACAATATAAAAAGGTAAGTCACATACCAAATCAATCTGATCACACATAGATCACATACCAAAGTAGCACCAATATTTTTCAAATGTCTATATGTCATGAGAATGGACTTATTTTGTTTTATGTATACAATTATGACAGTTTTCTATATTCTTTCCTTTTCCAGTTGCATTTTTTTTTTTTCATCTCTGTTGATAAACCTGTTCTTAATATACCAATTTCAGGTGTGATTAATGATATAAAGACATTTATTCTGGCTGTTAAAATTTGAAACTTTAAATTAGGTCCACACTGTACACATGTGTGACTTTTATAACCAAGCTCAAAACCTCTTATACAACACAAATAGAACTGTACTGGATTCCATTCTAAATTATTGATCTGAGCAGTTCCACACATTTGTTAATATCAAGTGTGTCGTCCAAGAAGCGGCAATTGATCACCACATACTGTAACTACCAGTGAAACTGGCACCAACATCACAAGAAATTGTGAAGGTAATTGAGAAATGAAAATGTGGCAAAACTGCAGGCATTGATAGCATCCTTTGAGATATTCTGGAAGCATGAAGGACCAGCTCAGCATGCAAGGCTCCACAAACTCCTTGTTTGATGCTGAGAACAGGACAGACTAGTCAAAGAGTTCAAAGTTACAGTCATCATAACCCTCTACAAAAACAAGGGAGAAAAGCCAGACAACTGAAACTACAAGAATATTACATTACTTTCCATTGCTGGCAAAATCCTCATGAGGATTCTGGATAGGCTAGTAACAAAAGTTGGTGCTGATCATTTTTTTTTCTTTCTGGGAGCCAGTGTGGTTTCAAGAGCAAATCATGACAGTCTTTGTTTTAGTACAAATCCAAGAAGTATCATGTGTAAAATAAAGTGTTGTATTTCACTTTTGTTGACCTGAGAAAGACATTAAACTCTGTAAGCCAGTCAAAATCTTAAAACAAACAGAGTTGTCCGCCCAATCTTCTAGATTGATTATCCAAATACATAAGTCGCGTGGTGCAATGGTTAGAGTCGTAGGAAATGGACTCGTCGACCCAAGTTCAAATTCTAGACAAGGCCGTTTGCATTTCACATAATACCCTTAGGAAAAGTATACATCCAATTATTCTCCCTTCAGCTATGGGTAAATAGTAGGGCAGACTGGGCTCTTTAACCATGGCTAGGTAACCTGTTTAGGAGGAGGAAAATTCTAAATTCAAATCTGTTAAACTCTGCTTAAGCAATTGACCTTGTATTGCATCCTGCTCCTGTGGAGTGGTTTGATAAATATATACATGAGGCACAATTTTACTGAATCAGAATTGGCAGTGAGCAACTGTTTAAGACCCTCCCCCCCCCATTAATTGCAAACAATATGAATATAATGTTGAGAACAAAGTTCTTCAGCATGATCTTGAAGAGAATGTATTAAAGAAGGATGATGAAAATCTATTTTAAACTAGCAGAGCTACACCACATGGATTTAAAAAGTTAAAAATAAATCTCTTATCTATAATTATATATATAGATTAATAAAAATTATTTTTATATATATATTTCTTTTATTATCTTTTATTCTTTATATATTCTTGTTTTTAATTTATTTTTATCATTCTTCTGACTTGTATTTTGTCTTTTATTTGCTTTTTATGTTTTATCCTTTATTAATTTGTTTCACTTTTTAATGATTTTTTAAAATCATTTTTTTAATTTATCATGGATTTATAGCCCTGTTATATTTATATTTAGCTTTTTTTATGGAAAATGAAGGGTAAAAATAGGGTGTAAATTTTATTGAATTTTGGTCTTTACTGGTCTCCACCAATTTTACTTTATAAAAGAATGTATGCTTGGTCATTGTATAAACAAACATACAGACAGAATCTTCCTTATTTATATATATATATATATATATATCTTTTATATATAAAAAAAAGTCATTGGGGTAGCCTAAAGTCAGTATCAGCCAGACAGCAAGGTAGTCTATCCCTTTTTCACTAGTGCTAGACCAAGGAGATTGTTTGGGCGTCTGAGGCGGAGCGCTACTTCTACCATCAGCTCCTCACTTTACTGCACATATCCATGTGCCACTCATACGCTGAGTTGGTGATAAAAAGTTCTGTGAGTTACCAATGTACCCCATATAACAGACAAGTGAAATATTGTATAATAACATTTTGTCTCAAAAATATAGGTAGAAATATTTTTGCAGAAAGAATATTAAACATGCTTATCTATTAATAATGGAGATTCGCTTTCAGTTTTTGTCTGTAACAAAAATTACGTCACTGCTTACGTCACATTACCCAAAATCGTCATAACATAGAATAAATACACTCAAAATTTGAACATGCAACATTAGACATCAACTTATTGCAACACTTTCAAAAGAAAAATCAATTCTTGAAATTTATAACATTGGTTAAATGATGTAGACAGATATTTATGTATAATATATCATTGTTAAAATAACACAACTTTTCATACAAAACAAAAGTTATTAATACAGTTTAAACTATTTTTATTACGGAGTCAATTATTTTTGTTACTCTGTATGTCCATACATAAACTGTAAGAATAATGAGTATTTTATATTTAATTCTGATATCAAGCATCAAAGCTAACATTTCCCACCTACAATTAATTGAAGCAAATGTTCTTAACCACTAAATCAGATAGTCTTATAAAACGTTCATCAAATCAAGTAGGTTTATAATCTGCATATATTTCTTCAGCCTTACCACCAATTACAAAAAAAATTTAAATTAAGCTGCTTAACTTTTATAGTTTTTTTTTTTGTGGGTCTTTTCTTTTTACCCATAAAAGTTAGTCAATGCAGGCATTGAATTTCAGCATCAATTTACCTGACAATGAACATCCTACTATTTTCTACAAATCTAAGAAACCTATGTCACAATTAAAATACTATTCGCTATTAGAGAGAAAAACTAAGCATTGTGCTTTGTTTTTTCTAATTGATTTTGTTATATGAAAATGAGTTTGGATTATTTGGATTATTCGAACTATTGTTCTCATCTTTATTGTTACTAGCAAATATATGCACCCTCCGGGTGCAAGTATTTAAGTTTTAATGTAATAAAATACTGTATTAAATTAGAAAGGCTAATGAAACTAAATAAGAATACAGATAAAAAGATTTGAAACAGAGGGAGTATAATAAAAAATGGAACAACTGAAACTTACTATTCCATCACTCTCGTCTTTCATTGTTATTTTTTCTAATTTAAGAATTTAGTTATAAGAGGAAGTAAAGAATAAAATGACAGTTATTTTTTCTTGTTAATGGATTTCATTTAAGATTCATTGAAGAGATTTTTGCTTATATTCATTAAAATAAAACCAAACAGTTAGAAATCAATAATACTAAGCATATATTTATTAAATTCTATTTTTTAATATTAATATGCAAATTAGCCTTCCCGTTTACACTGTAAAATTTTGTTGTATATATAAATATAATTGCATGTTATTAGTATGTAGACATAGTTAACAGTATTAATAATGTAAGACAATTTTATTAATAATTGAGGTTTAGATAAAAATAAAATCATGGAGAATGTGATGTCAATAACAAAGAGAATTGTGACTTGAGTAGGAATATAGTTTCGGTTACAGACATACAAACACACAATCTCCATTATAATAAGATCTGTACAATGTTTCGGCCGGTGCCCTCAGGCCTTCTTCAGGTATTTCTTGTCGGACTCGGGAGCCTTCTCTAATTTGGGAATCTTCTTGTCATAATTGGGAGCCATCACGGAAGTTTGAACCTAACCCTTTATTCAATCTACGGGAGTATCCTGTTCTCATTCCACTAACCATGATTGGGTACAAGTGTTAAGATGTGTTCAGTATTATTCTGTGTTACTGAAATTGAGTTATGAGCAAAATGAATTAAACTTGTAAGTCAAGCTATCACTGTACTTAATTTTAGAAGCAGTTATCTTGATATCCAAAAGTGATATAACAAAATGATAAGAGAAAAGTAAACAAATATAAATTCATGAAACCAAACAATATTGCTTGTGTTTCACATTCTTTTCTATTAACTTATTCTCAAAAAGCTTTGATAAACTAGTTATTTCATTTCCAGCTAACTGTATATACATTTAAATATTTTCTTGGAAATGAATTACACTGTATGGTGTACAATGTAGTGGTTAGAGGCTTTACTTGTTCATGCATAAAAAAAACTCTGCAATTTATTAAGAAACAATCAAATTAAAAAGCTATCAGCATCACTGGACCTGTTGTTTGTTCATTCATCTAAAGGTCAGGGTTAAAATTTTAATGCTTAATTCCCATTCTCTTCTCAATTATTCTAGTTAGGCTGGGTTATCATCTTAGAAAATTAAAATCAAGTTGGTGATCGGCATTTAAATATTGAACTAGTTTCATTGCATTTTTTGCCCTTTGAAAAGTCATTAATACATCTCTTAACTTATTCTCAAAAAGCTTTGATCAACTAGTTATTTATCAGTGATGCTGATAGCTTTTTGATTTAGTGTGTCCTGGAATGCACATATTTACTTTGAATGAGTCCCAGAGTAAAATTAATGGGTCCTAACTAAAGTTTCTTAATAAACAGTAGGGTTTTTATTTATGATCTGGGAAATAACTAAAGCTGTCTAACTCCTACCTTGTAACCTATCCTGTGTAATTCATTTCTAAGAAAATATTGAAATGTATTTACAGTTAGCTTGAAATGGTAAGGGAAGAAAAAAGAAAAACACTGGGATGCATGGATAAGATTTTATGTCCTTTTAGATTTTTATGCATCAGGGATGCAGGATACGTACCTATCAGCATCTCTGCAATTATGTATTCTATCAACATATCTGATCAATATAATTTATAATATTATTAATAAGATTTATTAAACAAATAAATATATCATTAAAGTGATTAAAGTGCTTTATCAGTATAAACTCAACTGCCCCACTTGGAGAGATGGAGGACAGCTGGATAACATGTTTTTGGTTTGTTTTGTTTTATGGCATATCAACCTCAGTGGGTCATTTAATGCCAATAAAGTTTTGAAATAAATCAATTCTTAATGGATACTCAATTTTTTTATAAATACATATTTCTATTTAACCCATAGATGGGACTCTAACAGGTACTACCACTCTAGGTCAGAGTGGACCAGAGAAAGATGGTGCTCCACATTCCCCAAACCTCCAAAACTGGAACCTCACCATCAGATAGAGTTTAACGTCATTCCCAGGACATGTAGACCTGCAGTCACCGCCTTCTAGCACCCATATGATAAAAAGGGGTTGGGGCTTGCCATAAGGGCAACAGGGTTGGGAAAATCATATAGGTGCTAGGGCTTGACGTGACCAGCCGATTGATCGGAGGGGGCCTCTCTGACCGCCCGTCTAGCCCAAGATAGGGCCAAAGTGGAGTATTGCATGAACTGCTCATCCACCTGGGCTCTATCCTTAAGCATCACGGGTCGCCACCCACGGTAAACAGGTGGCCCCATTGGGGGAGTCTTACCCCTCTGCAGAGGTGCAGTCGGTGTATTCTAACACCCTAGCCAACAGGGCGGGATAACATATGTAGCTATGCCTTCCATGGTACATAGACAAGATTACAGGATGATGATTATTGGGGCCAGAAAGATGGAGCACTATTACACAGGTTGCAACTTCTCTAGATTTTTCTCAAGCAAGAGTAGCAAGAGTCATTCAAAAGATTCTAAGCCTCAGCCAAAAAGAAGAGCCACTTCTTATAAAACTAGAAAAATTCAGATTTCTGTGCCAGTGAGGCCCATACAAAGGTGAAAGGTGCTTTCCCATTTGAAATCCAATGGGATATTCCCTCACAGGTTCGAATCCTGTTCGCAGCGCCATATTCAAGTCAGTTAGCCTACTGTTGGTTTGAATAACAGCAGCTAAGTACCACTTAAGCAGTGTCCAAGATAGTTGGTATAAATAGGACTCAAGAATGATCCATCCATGAATCTGGGTGATTTGGGTGATTCCATTCCTTGAGTTCTGGTTGGCTGCTTGACTGCTTGATTTGAATGACATTGTGGAGTCTTATATATACTCTGTCATTTTGCAGTGGACCTTGTGGCTTTCGGGATTGTATTGAGTTACAACCGTTTGCTGCCTTGTCTTCCCAGTTCGACGGTAATTGGACTTTAATTATTCTTCAGGTGCGACAAATCTAAAAGTGGACAAAACAGAGCCCCAAGAAGACATAAAGTACCTGGATTGGACTTAGAACTTTTTGAATATCAGAAACATGCTTACAAACAGATATCAGTATTTACCAAACCCCTTCACACAAGCAGCATACAACAAGGTCAATTTTTAAGCAGAGTTTGAATCCAGAGTTTTCTTTCTCCTTGAGACAGCTTGACATACTAAGATTAAGGAGCCCAGTCTGCCCTAAAATCTATTCACAGTTGGGGGAAGAATAGTTGGATCTATACCTTTCCCAAGTGTATTAGCACTATGTGAAATGCAAACCACCTCATCCAGGATTTGAACTTGGATCACTGTGTCCAAGACAATAACCATTTCACAACGATCACCTACACCAGTAGCTCACGAAACTGACCCACTGGTATTACAAGAACAGAATAAATATGGTAACATCAGGGACCAATTCATCAAATCACATCTGAATTCAATGAAAGTATTGCTCAATACAACAGTCAAAATACTGTACAGTATACACAGTATTCTAAGGGGTTGCATATTTATTATCATTTGTATAGATCAATCTTAGGCCTGAAGCACAGGGCATCCAGTGAGAACCAAACTCACTATCAAGTAGCAATGGATCTTAGAGACTAGCTTGTTAACCATTATACCATGAGAGGATGCCTTCTGGGGTTCCATAGTTGCTGAGCAACAAGTGTACCATTATTTACAACACAGCATCAGTTACTGTGTCTCATCTGAGCTGGAGAACATTGCCATTGGACCATCAGAAACAAGCTACATTGCCTGGTTAGACAATGTTTCCAGCCTTTGCAAACAGAGTTTGTGTTTGGAGAACATGATACATGACTATGGAACCAGCCTGTCAACAGGGCATTGTGCAAACTGGTAGTGACTCTGTAACGAGGGTGTTGGATGTGTTCTCTAGGGCCTGGTTAGCTCAGTCGGTAGAGCGTTTGGCTAGAAACCACAAGGTTCCTAGTTCGATACCGGCCCTCGCCAACTCAGCGTATGAGTAGCACAGGGATTTGTGCGGTAAAGTAAGAAGCTGATGTTAGGAGTGGCGCTCCACCTCAGACGCAGAAACAATCTCCTTGGTCTAGTACTAGTGAAAAAGGGATAGACTCCCTTGCTGATTGGCTGATACCGACTTTAGGCCACACCGACGACTTTACTTACTTTTTTTTTTTACTTAGTAGTGAAATTTGTATCTGCTTTGACAGGTGTGATGTACACAAACCTTATTAAAGACCATTTGTACTCTTTTATGCTTGCTATATTTCCTAGTAGTGATGATTTATTCAGGAAGATAATAGAACTCCCCCCCCCTCTCCATTGTGTGTGTGTGTGTGTGATACAAAACTAGTTCTAAGAACTCTGGGCTGCCTGCCAGGTACTCCATTGTCTCCCACACTTGCCAAACTTAAACCTATTTGAGCATGTATGAAACATGTTGCAAACATCACTAAATTCCTTGCAGCCATACCCAAAAACATAACTCAATTATGGATAGACCCAAAATATACCTGGATAGATATATCCATCCAATGACTCCAGTTATAATACATAACTGTCATTATTGGTTTAGTCTGGCTTCTTTGTGTTCATGGCATATCAACTTTCATGGGTTATTTAATGCCAATACTATCCTTGCAGAATAACAGTGATGGTACTATTTTACCCATAGGTGGGGGGATAAAGGGGTTCATACCTTTCCCAAGGATATTAGACCGAAAATGAACTTAATAGCACAACTGGTGTTTGAACTCATTTACTACAATGTCACAATCCAACACGTTATCCATAGGATTCTCTTGTCATTATTCAATTGAAGGGAGGAACTACATGGTACTAGGTAGCTGTCTAATTTTGGGGGATTTTAGTTTATATGCTTTTAAGCATATTTAAAATATAAGCAGATGCCAAAATGTATCCATTCAGTTCATGTCCACATTCATCATAGCTTTTCATTCCTATCTTCCTTTTTTGTCTGTTCTTACCTCTCTTTCCTTTCAAACTTTTCCTCTTTTAGTCCATTTTATATCTCTGATTCTTAATCTTATTCCGCCCTGTTGGCTGGGTCTGTAGAATACGCCAACTGCACCTCTGTAGATGGGTAAGACCTACTCCCTAATGGGGCCACCTGTTTTGTGGTGGGTGGTGACCAATTATGCCTGAGGACTAGATTGTGATGTCTGAGCAGTTTGTTATGCGGTACTACGTTGTCTCATGACTTGCAACACTCCGCTCCAGCACTTACTTGGGCTAAACAGGCAGTAAGAGGCCCCATACGATCAATCAGCTGGTCATATCAAGCACTAGCAACTATATTATTGTTCTGGCCATATTCTTCAAATTGCTCTTTTGGCAAAACACCCACCCCTTTTTATCATATAGGTGCTAGAAGGTAGTGGCTGAGGGTCAACCACCAGTATTCATTAATACACATGAAGTTAATAACATTATTTCTACCAAGATATTAAGAACTTGAAATATAGAAACTTTTATCAAAATAACTTGATTTGGCATTAAATGACCCGAGAAGGATTGATATGCCATAAAACAAAACAAACTTAATCTTATTCATTCATCCTGGTCAATGAGACTATCAGATTCTTTTGCAAGTACCATCTGGTTTACGAGTTTCGGCTCCCTTTGGGTGAGTGAGGTAAGATAAAACACGTGGTCCCAGGAGACTGTTCCCCCAGGCAGTACCTGCCCCCCTCGCCTAAAAAGGGGTAGGGTTGGGTTTATTGTCAGTGCCTGAGGTGCACCCAAAAGGGGAATGCTGACGAGACCCCATATTTTTTGCCATAGCTATCGCATGAACTTCAGTTCGTGCATGGCTCCCCATGTTAAAAAGGTCTTGTATTAATCCGGCCTGGTGGGAGGTCAGGAAAATAGTTATTTTACATATAGTAAGTAAAGACGACGGGGCGGCCTAAAGTCGGTATCAGCCAGTCAGCAAGGGAGTCTATCACCTTTTCAATAGCGCTAGACCAAGGAGATTGTTTTAGCATCTGAGGTGGAGCGCCACACCTACCATCAGCTCCTCACTTTGCCGGACAGATCCCTGTGCTACTCATACGCTGAGTTGGCAGAGGACCGGTATCGAACTTGTGGTTTCTAGCCGAACACTCTACCGACTGAGCTAACCTGGACCATTGACGTATATATCTCCTGTTAATATAACAAAGAATTGTTTCTATTAGTCTTATTCTTGTTATTGTTAGAAACAACATTTTGTCTAATACATTTTTCATCTTTCTTAGGGTGTACAAAACTGGAAGAAACTGTATACACAAGTCAAGCAGAAAATTGGATCTCAGGCCAGTGTGTGTTTTTTTTTTTTTCTTAGCACCTGAGAAAAAAACCAAAGAATAGATTTGTTGAAACATAATATTAACAACAAATAAGAATGAGTTCAAGAGTTGAAATAATTCTTAGAATGCTAATGACTCATTTCAAAATTACACAACATATTTATGCTCTATGAATATTTTTAAACTCAACATAACTGTGGGTCAGTCACATTCATATGGCCAATCAATTGAAGAGGTTTTCTTACACATATATATATATTTACCAACCCCTCCGCACGAGGAGGATGTGACACAAGGTAAATTTCTTAAGCAGAGTTTAACAGGTTTGAATTCAGGGTTTTCCTTCTCCTAGACTGGTTACCTAGTCATGGTTAAAGAGCCCAGTCTGCCCTGCTATTTACCCATATGGATGGAGAATTGAATTCATAGCTTTCCCAAGAATATTAGCATTATGTTAAATTCAAACAGTTTCTTCCAGGAATTGAACTCGGGTTGACGAGTCCATTTCCCATGACTCTAACCATTAGACACCACACTTCCATATTTCTTACACATATATTCTGTGATACTTATTCTTATCATTTAATAGAAAATCAAAAAAGTCAAAAAACTTGAATTTTATACACACACAACACACACACACACACACACACTATACCCAGTGATGCTGATAGCTTTTTGATTTAGTGTGTCCTGGTACGCACATATTGGCTTTCAATGATCCCCGGGAAAATTATGGTTCCAACTAAAGCCATCTAACTCCTACCTTGTAACCTATCCTGTGTAATTCATTTCTAAGAAACTATTGAAATGTATTTGCAGTTAGCTTGAAATGGTGGGGGAAGAAAAAAGAAAAACACTGGGACACATGGATACAATTTTACTTGCATCCTTTTAGATTTTTGTGCATCAGAGACACAGGACACATACCTATCAGCATCTCTGCTATACATAATGTAATAGCAAAATATCATCATCTTCTTAGAATGTACACATTGCTCCAAACAATATATGCATTCACACAAGCAGGATGCGACACAAGGTCAATTTCTTAAGCAAAGTTTAACAGGTTTGTATTCAGTTTGCATTCTCCTAGAATGGTTGTCATGCCAAATTTACAGACCTCAGTAGTTGGATTCATACCTTTCCCAAGGGTATTAGTGCTATGTGAAATGCAAACAGCCATGTCCAGCATTTGAACTAGATTCACCGTATCCATTTCTTATGACAATAACAATGAATAGAAAAATGAAAATGGCTTTTTAACTTTAGAATAAACAATTATAGATACAGAATTAAACCTGTAGATCATAATAAACCCCTATTAGTAGTAAAACAACATTTCCAGCTAACAGATCATGGCTGTAACAGAGATGTTAAATTCACTATAATCAGTGATGCTGATAGCTTTTTAATTTAATGCATCCTAAGATGCATATTTAAAGGAGTCCCTGGGAAATTTCATGGGTCCCAACTAAAGTTTCTTAATAAATTATAGAGTTTTTATCTATGATCAACTAAAGCTGTCTAACCCCTACCTTGTACCCCATACAGTGTAATTGGTTAAAAAAAAAAAAAAAAAAAAAAAAAAAAAAAAACTGGGATACATGGATATGATTTTTATGCGTCCTTTTAGATTTTTATGTGTCAGTGACACAGGACATGTACCTATCAGCATCTCTGTATAATAGAGAAGTTTTTTTAATTAATCACATCAATTCTAGAAATTCATGAATATAGATGGATATTACATCTTGAAACGTTTATCCCAACTGAACTTATAACAAATTAAACTACCCAGAATACACTACATTTTAACTTTCAAACACTTATCATTCATTAATTTCCATATTGAAAATATTTTTTTTTAATTTCCTTTTGTAGAGTGATCTTCCTACTTAACAACATCTTCAAGAAAAGAAAATTACTTCGACATTTGAAATGATCTAAATATCTGAGAAGTTGAATAGTGAAGTCCTTAAGCTAAGTTCAAGTTTCATTCACATTTGAAGCCAATACTTTGGCATTCATAAGCCTTTCAGTTTTGACATATAAACAGTTATGAAATAAACATCCTTTGAGGATGGCCTAAAGGCAGTAAGGATTAACTGATTTATAGAAAAAGCTTTTATCAATGTTTATGAGTTATATTTTTGTTTATTACATATATCAATAATATTGAGCACCCTTTACTTATGAATAGCAATATATATATATATATATATATATATATATATATATATATATATATAGTCTGAAGATTACATAGGTGAGAAACTATCAGTAACCAGGTGTTGACTCCATGTCCACACTACCTTAACTCAAATATATATATATATATATATATATATATATATATATATAATACGCATGTTATCATCTGCAACACCCTTTGGTTAAAAATCAGACTGTCCAAATCACCCAAGATGAAATGCAAAAATGTAAATCCTGAGTATCTGGTGTTGCTTATCTGCAGAATTCTTATTTTTCACAAGTGTAATCTCAGTTAAATAATGGACCATTCTGTTTTTATTAGAAAGAAAGAAAGGACATGCTACACAGAAAAAAATATAAGAAAGAAAGAAAAAAAGAAAGTAGGAGAAAGATAGAGAGAGGGGATGATAGTGCTAATCTGTTTCAATTGTTGAAGATAATGAAAAGAAGGAAAGAAAGAAAAAAGTGTGAGTGGGTTAAATCAAGATTATATTTTTTTACATATTGAATTAATCACAATAGCTCTTAAGTAAGTAAATATCATCGATAGAGCATGTATATAGAAGTTAGGGTAGCGGCGACATGAGACAATGGTGCTTGGTAACTGACAGTTTCTCACCTATGTGATTTTCAAACCAAATGAATATTTTTTAATGTTTTTCCTTATACGATGTTGTGTGATGCATTATTAGAAGGATTAACCAGTTTTGTTAGGCCGATTCTGGTTTAGTTTGTGGTGCATGCTGGGAGGTTGGTTTTCTTTGTGTGGAATTTAAAGGAGGCATTCTAATCTACTGCATCAATTTCGCAATATACTATTTTACTTTATTGTGTTTGATTTTCTACTTTATTTTTCCTTCATTGGGTTTAATTAATTTTAGTGCATATAAGGGAAAACACAAACAAAAATATTCACTTGGTTTGAAAATCGCATAAGCAAGAAACTGTCAGTTACATTGACTTCATGTCTCCGCTACCCTAACTTAGATATACATGCTCTTTCAATGATATTGAGCACTATTTATTCATAAATATAGGAAACTATATTAACAGGGAAAGATAAAACCTTTTACATAAAAATTTGTCAAAATCAGAAGTAGTAATATTCTACAAGTCACTGTAAAGTTACCCTTAGGGCATTTGTTTCAAAATATGTTTTTGAAAATTCTAGCAGAATTTTCAACCTACACTTTTCAAATATCTCCCTCTAGTTCTATTATTTTTATACTACTATAAAATAAAAGTGGACATAAATTCTCTTCATTTGTAAATTATGTGTATTTTCTATTATATTGCATCAGAATGATATACAATATCTAGTTTATTTTTTTTGTAAATAGAATCAATTTAAAAAGAAATCTCAACAATATACAATATCAATTTTGTTTTATAAATGTTTTAGTTCTAAACATAATGTGAATTAATTTTTATAAATTTGCTAATGAACCAAACATCTGCTAAGATGAAAACCATAAGGAGTATTCCACTAATTTCCATCTTTGGCCAATCCATTTGACTTACAGTCAAGTCACATTGAAAGAACTGGGTCCCACTAGATCACCAAAGTTAAGCAATAATGATACTGTAAGCAACCTGATATCAAAATGACTTAATTTAGCATTGAATGACCCTAAAAAGTGTTGAGATGCTGTAAAACAAAACAACCAACAAAAATCAATACGTTGTTTATAATGAAATCTAATAATACCAATAGTTTGTTGGGAGCAATATAAATGTTTCCAATTTGAATTTGAGTTACCTGGTAAAATTTTAGAATAAATCCGGTCTGGAAAGAGTTCAAAATAAAGTTTGTCTGTAGAAATCTAAAGTGAATAAATGCAAAAGGTATAGCAGATAGAACAATAAAAGTAGAAGAAAAACGGAGTTAGTTGTTATGTCTAGCTACACTGATAAGACGTGAAAATGTCGAAACACAGTGGTCTGTGGATGATTTATTATATGCTCCCGTAACCCAGTAGAGCTCTTTAGGAGCGACTTTAATGAACTTTCACCGCCAGCATAATGCAATGATCATCTGTTTACAGATTTGATCTCTCTGGTGATCATAAAGTATATACACAGATGTATGTATTTAAAACAGTTAAAACACAGCTCCTTAAACGGCAACTGGCAATGGCCTAGAGGTTAACAGATCGGACAGGCGTAAAGTCAGTTGGGGTTTGCTTCTGGTCAGAGTTAGTTGTTGTGTCTAGCCACACTGAAACATGGTGTCTGTGGATGACTGACTATATATATATATATATATATATAAAAGAATAAAGTCTATAAAAAAATACTTCAGAATGTAAAATACATCTTACATGATTTTGAAAGATAAAATGAACAATATGAATAAACTTTTCTTTCTGTAAGATAAAAAGATGAAATTTACATCTAATGTTTATCAAAAAAATCTAAATCTTCTTTTTTGTTTTTCAGCTACCAGATAAAATGGATGATAGTAAAACTATTAAAAGTCTATATTTTTTAAATATTGAAATTTGCTGTAATATAACCTCAAAAAATGTATTAATATTCATTTATTTTCAGATCAGGTTGCATATGTCAAATAAAATGAAAAAGATTAAAGAGCCCAGTCCACCTACTATTTACCCATAGCTGGAGGGAGAATAGTTGAATGCATACTTTTCCCAAAGGTATTAGTACTATATGAAATGCAGCAACATTGTTCGGGATTTGAACTCGTGTCGCCGAGTCCATTTCCTATGACGATAACCATAACACCAGTGCAAACAATAACTAGTACAATAACCATTTGTTTGAAACCAATTGAAGTCATTGAATTAAAAGAGCTCTGCTAAGCTGTAATTTGCCCAAGTCTAATTATATGATCATAAAAATTAACTACAGGTATCCTTATATCAAATAGGGTTATTCTTTCATGAACGATCATTCTTAAGGAATTAATCACCATTTTGTTACACTTCAAAAATGAATGAACATAGGTTTTTAGTTACTGTATCTTACACTCACAAAATATGAGAAAACAAAATTAGTGTTACATAATTCATAAGCAGCTTATGCCTGTAGTAAGAATATCTGAATAAAGTTCATTAGAGTCAGAAGAACGGGGGCTCAGTGGAAAGTTACCACGGCCGATGATTGGCAACTGGTGACATTCCAGTTTGATCTTCCAGTAGAGGAGATAGACATGTGAGAATTAGTTTCAGATGTGACCAGAGAATCCAGAGTGAGTGGACCTATAAGTTGCTCGCTCAGAGGGTCGGTCTCCCCACAGCGGTTGAATTAATATGGGCTGGGTTGTTGAAATAAAGCTTTAGAAGAAAACAACAAGTTAATTAAAACAAGAAATGACAGACCGAAGAAATCAACCCCCAACAGAAAGCCCTGAAGAGAAGTCAGACTGAAGAACATGACGGCTGGCCGTGTTAGAACCAGTAAGCAGAAAATAACAAGTAAGACTCATCTCATCCCATCTACTCTATCTATCTGTTTGTCTCTCTCTCTGTTTATATACTCGAAATGTGGGTAAACAACAACAGGTCACCAAGTAAAAGTACAAAGATTTTATCTATGAAACTCATTATATAAAGAGACATTAACTTTAAACTTGTTTAAAGCTAATAAGTAAAAGTAAAGTTGGTAGTGTGGCCTATTATCAGTATCAACCAGATAGCAAGAGAGTCTATCCCCTTTTCGCTAGCTCTAGACCAGAGAGATTGTTTTTGCTGAGGTGGAGCATCACACCTACCGTCAGAAAACAAATTTTACAGAACAGATCAGATAACCTAAGCTGTGTTACTCATGGACTTAGTTGGAAAGGGCTGGTATCGAACATGGAAACTTTTGATTCCTAAGCAGATGCTCTACTGACTGAGCTAAACTGGTCCTGTCTAAGCTAATAGTCTTGAATTAAATGATACCCATCTTGGATTGTTACTTTTGAATCTGACAAAATACTTGTCTTCCTAATCATTTGATGCTCATGGGGTAATGGTTATCATCGTAGGAAATGGACATGGCAACAAAAGTTCAAATCCTAGATGAAACTGGTTGCATTTCACATAGTGCTAATACCCTTAGAAAAGATTTACAAGCAATTATTCTCCCTCCAGCTATGGGTAAATAGTAGGAACGACTGGGCTCTTTAATCTTGGTATAACAACTGGTCTAAGAAAAGAATTCAAACCTGTTAAAGTCCACTTAAAAATTGACTGTGTCACATCCTGGTCACATGGAAGGGTTTGGTAAATACATTCCTAATATTTAGTTTTGAAATCACACATTTTGATAACTGTACCAACATGAAAGTCGTTTTTTTTAAGTTTTTTTTAGATTTGTGTAAAACCTGATTTATTAGGCTCAAGCACAATTCACCAAATTAGATGATTTTAAGTGTATAAAATCATCCCCCAAAATGAAGACAGAGATATATAAAAATTCAAAGTGTGAAATTAAACTCAGATAAAAATGCTCAAGATAACGTCTTGCTAATAATTATATATATATATATATATATATATATATATATATATATATATATATATATATATATATATATATAAAATTAGCATATGCGCTACTTTTTGTTATCTTTTTTCAATTTAACCTCAGATTACATTGCTTGAATTTATGAGTTAGGAAACCATTCCTAGTAAGAACAATACTAAAGCACTTCCAGGTATAAAACCTGTTGAAAGAGAGAGAATATAATAATTTCAGATACCTATAAGACCTGAGATTTGAGCAAAAGATAGAAAAAACAAAGTAATGAATCCAAATAAAACATAATACAATAGTTTCAACACATCAAACAGGAAGTAAAGTGTTATAAAAACAATTAAGTTGAGAATACTAGATCAAATAACTGGATATGTCAAAGTTAAGAAAACTAGAATGAACACTGGATTAATGGCTTATTCCTGTATTAGCCTAAATCTATGTACAGACATGGAAATCAGGAAAAATAAATCACCTTTATCTTTAAAAACATATTATACTGAATTTTTAAATATATTGGCATTTAAATTTAGCTTTCCCGAAAATAAATAAACTGAAAAACCAATTTTTTTTAAAGATGTTAATAATATTAAGAATTATACAACATCTGTCCCATGATAGTTGCAACATTTGGTCTATGAAATTATTTACAAATGTAACAACTATTATTGGACAGAGGCCAGGCCAGATTTATAAAGAGGGGAATTGTTCCAGACACTACGAGAGGGGCAACCAGACTTCCTTTATAAACTTGTAATAATTATAAAATTAATTTTATTATTGAAAAAATAATGATTTCCTGCAAGCTTGAAAGAATTATATCAATGTCATAAAATACAAACAGATAAATGTAATAAAGATTATTCTTACAGTCTAATTGAGAAAAATAAGAATAAAACATTTTCTTCAGAACCTAACTTAAATATTTTTTTTCTTTTAATTAATTCATTTTACTTCAATTTTTTTAAATTTCTCATATACCTAATTTAATTTCTATCTTGAAGCAACTTGAGGAGCCCCCTATCCAGAAGTGCCTCTTAAAGTCTAAATCCGATTCTGACAGAGGTATTAATAATTTAAATTGTCTACATTTAAAAACAGATTTACATGTTAGCCACTGATTTTTAACTTTAAAAACTAGAGAGTGAATGTTTTATTCTCTAATGTAAATCATTTATATCAATTGAACACATTTTTATTCCCTGTAGAACGCAATAAAAGATGCCTACAAATTTGTTAAATTTTAAAAATTGTTTTTTTAGTTGTTTCATCTTGGTCACTCATAAATGGAAAAATGTTTGTGACAAATTTGAATAAATAATTCTATGAGAAAGGTAAAGAGATATGATTGCACATGTTATGCCAGATACTTCAGCCAGCAACATGGTGTAATGGTTAACAAGCTAGTCTCGCAGATCCATTACTACTGAATAACAAGTTTGATTCTTGCTGGATACACAATACTTGCAACCTTGTGTCACATACTACCCCTGGTGAATGGGTTGGGTAAAAACCATGGGCATCCCATCATGGTGTAATAGTTAGCAATGGTAGTCTCACAAATCCATTACTACTGAATTGAGAGTTTGATCCTCACTGGATTCCCCATAATTGAGACCTTATGTTACAGCCTACCCATGGCGAACAGGTTAGGTAAATACCTACTTCAGCTAGCCAATACCATTAAGTTAAACGATGGATTAATTAAAGAAATAAAGTTGAAACAATGCACAGATCATTATCACAGTCCATTGTAATTATGCACATAAAAGATAAAGTTTAATGTTAACAGCGGCAATGATGCTGATAGCTTTTTGATTTAGTGTGTCCTGGGACGCACACATATTTGCTTTGAAGGAGTCCCCGGGAAAATTTATGGGTCCCAACTAAAGCCATCTAACTCCTATCTTGTAACCTATCCTGTGTAATTCGTTTCTAAAAAAAAACTATTAAAACGAATTTACAGTTAGCTTGAAATGGCGAGGGAAGAAAAAAGAAAAACACTGGGATGCATGGATAAGATTTTACTGCATCCTTTTAGATTTTTGTGTGTCAGGGACACAGGACGTGCACCTATCAGCATCTCTGCAGCAGTATTGACTTGCTTATATTCTGAGATTCATCATACTGAAATCTACTGATACCTATTAAAACATAAATTCCAAAAAGAATAGATTTCAATTATGCCTTTTCTCTCTTATTCATACCAATCATAAAAGACCTTAACAACCAGTCATAAGATTCTATTGCATTCATATAATCTATATTACTTAGATTTTTCAGACTGTTATCATCATCTTTATTGTTATATACACAAGGTTTCGAGCTTTGTGCCCTCCGGCCATCTTCAGGTATTTCTTGTTGAACTCAGAAACCATCTTGTCAGAATTGGGAGCCTTCACAAAACTTTGAACCAAACCCTTTATTTAATCAATTGGGAAAGATTGTTCTCATTCTGTTAACCATAACCAGGTACAAGTGTTAAGCTATGTTAAGTATTCTATGTTATTTTCGCCTGTAGTCATTGAACTTGCAACCTACAGATGATTAGATTTGTATTAACTCAACACTTATATTCATTATGCCACATGTGCTACTGAACAATAAAAAGGAGGACAAATCATATAATCAAGAAGAAAAGAAAAAAAATGTACTAATCAAATTCTTAAGATCCAATGCAACAAATAAATCTGAATGGTAAAAACAAAGTAAAGTCGACGGGGTGGCATAAAGTTGGTATCAGCCAATCAACAAGGGCATCTATCCCTTTTCACTAGCGCTAGACCAAGGAGATTGTTTTTACGTCTGAGGTGAAGCGCCACACCTACCATCAGCCCCATACTTTACCGCACAGATCTCCATGCTACTCATATGCTGAGTTGGCGAGGGCCGGTATTGAACTAGGAACCTTGTGGTTTCTAGCCAAACGCTCTACCGACTGAGCTAACCCGGCCCTTATTATCCAAAATACTGTTGTTAAAAACAACAAAGATGAAGAAGATCTTATCGATATATGTAATAATAACATATTCAACACAGAACTTCAAGAAATATACAATTAGTAAAAAAAAAAAATTAAAAAATAAAATAAAAAAATAAAAAAAAGCATGAGTATATGATGAAAACGGTATCTTAAAAACTGCTTTTAGGGTAATACCATCCTTTCATGCAGCAAATAGGTCTTCCTAATTATTTTAACCTACACAGCAGTGACCACAAAAAAAATAACAATGTTATTTTTTTAGTTTTTGTTAATAAGCTTTCCTTGGGTTATGCAATGACAGACAGACAAAAAAAAACATTTTGTGAATTAGAGTAAGATTCTGGCTAAACTTGCAAATTGGTCGGAAAAATTAAAAAACGGAAACTTTTTTGGTGGTCTCCCATGACAGTTTAACTACAGTGTAGTAATGAACTTTTTGCGACTTGGGTTACGGTTTAGAGGCTTGGGGATTAAGGTTGTTTTTAATTACATTAATTTCAATGGTTAATGAAATGTATTAATATTTTTTTTTTAAGCAATACGTAATTAAAAACAACCTTAATCCCCAAACCTCTAAACCGTAACCCAATTCGCAAAAGTTCATTCATACACTGTAGTTAAACTGTCATGGGGGACCACCAAAAAACTTTCCGTTTTAATTTTCCGACAAAATTTGCAAGTTTAGCCAAGATTCTTTCACAGCATTAACTCAATTGATGGAAATTGTGCAATTTGTTCCTTGAAGAAATGGTTAATAAAGACTTACAGTGTCTTCCATGTTTTTTCTTGCTTGTTTGTTTATTGATTTTAACGGCATATCAACCCGTCTGTTGTTATGTCATGCCTAGCAGTTAGGAAGCAATATATGTTGTGTATCTATATTTACACTTTTGTAGTAATTGGTTTTAAAAATATGCTAGCATCATTGGGGATCATGTTGTATGGTATTGATTAGGTTCATGTCTATATTCAATGGTATAATTTTATTTCCTTCAGAAAGGACAGAATGTCTTCTATGTTGATCTTTCATATTGTTTGCATTAAAATAGCGGTTTCTGATGCGAGCAAAAAACCCTGCATTCTATGAATAAGTGTTTAACAGTCACAGATGTTTGACATGTTTCACACTGTGGTTGTCGTTCTTATTTGAGTATATAGGAATGCATTAGTCTTGTGTGACCAATGCGAAAATCAGGACACAATGACTTGTTCCTTTCTAGACTTCCTTAAAGCTGGTCTACATAGCGTAGTTGTTAATATGCAGGACTGCAACATCATTGTAAGCGAGTTTGAACTCCAGTCATTTTATTACATTCACTTTTGGACTAATACCCGTGGGAAAGGTATGAACCCCCTTATCCCTCCAGCTATGGGTAAAATAGTACCATTACTGTTTTTCTTCTATAAGGATGGCTTTGGCTGGACTTGCCTACAAAATAAACAAAAACTTTTGACAAAGTATTTCAAATAAAAATAAATATATTATAAATATTTTTATTAGAATGAATCACTTCTTTAGCTTAGAATAGTCAGTTGATGGGGTGGCCTAATGTCGGTTTCAGCCAGACAGCAAGGGAATCTATCCCCTTTTCACTAGCAGGAGATTATTTTAGCATCTAAGGTGGAGCGCCACACTACCATTAGCTCCTCACTTTACCACACAGGTCCCTGTGCTACTCCTACGCCGAGTTGGCGAGGGCCGGTATCAAACCAGGAACCTCACGATTCCTACGCGGACTCTCTACCGATTGAGCTCACATCAATTCAACCAATGATCACCAATCATTGTCATTTGGAAAGGCTACCTGATGACACTTGGTGTAGGGGGTCGAAAACCCTGGTGTATTGATTTATTTACTTTTGAGATTTACAAATTCTGGACATTTTAAAGTAGAATTTCAATGCTCTTTCAGAGTATATCTTAATTAATAAATATCTTTGAATATAAATCAAATCTTCATTATTTTTGTGCAAAAAGCAAAAACCGGTGATATCTCATGTGTATATATCTTTACTTTGTTGTTGTTTTATTTTTGTAGTTTCATCCGGATATACATACACACCAACTGCCCTTTATATATGTATAGAACAGATAACTGGATGCTCTTCCAATATGTGATCTAACGAAGGTTTGCAATCTACTATTGATCTACTATTCATGGCATGTGATCTAGGAAAAAAGAAGACAGTTAGGGTTAGTTTAATGGGAAAATAATAGGTAGTTAATGGGTAGATCACATATTGGATTAAAGTTTGAGTTTTGTTTAATGGCATATCAACCTCTGTGGGTCATTTAATAGAAACCATTCGGTAGATCACATATTGGAAGAGCACTGATAACTGTTGTCATTCACTAAGCTTAGATTAATTTAGCACAAGGCTAAACATATGGGGTCACTCAGTGAGAATCAAACTCACTAACAATAATCCAATAGCCTAACCCACAAACCATTAAGCCCTACAAAGTGTCCAATAGCTGTTTTAAAAAATTATTTACCTGCATTAACAACAACTTCTTTTAACAATTAGCAGTTTATTGATTATTTGATCATAAGAAAAAATCTGTGGACATAAAATTGGGATTTTTTTACGTGTTAAAAGTGATTTTTAAAGCATTAAGAAATCCTTCTCTTAAAAAAAAAATAAAGAAATTTAAATCACATTAAACAAAACAGATTAGTTTTTAAAATATCCCGCTGGGATATATAGCTATTTACTAAGCTTAGCTTAGAATTGGCACAAGGCTAGAAGTATGGGGCGCCCACTGAGAATCGAACTCATTAACAATGGTTTGCGAATCTAGCTTACTTACCATTACAGTACCACGTGAGGTGCCTCTTGCCGGGATATATATGGCAATATTTTTTTCACCAAATAGTCAATTTTCGTAGTAAATCAACTAATTATTTATTTTGCCGATTAATATATTTAAATCACTGCAGTTAATTTAGAAAATAGTTTTTACCAATATGCAGTAATTTTAAAATTACAAGAGTAATTATTTTACCATCCGTTTTCAAAAATATTTAATTCTCTAAGATTCCAAGATATTCTTTTATTTTATAATGCAAGTCCATGATGGGAAAAGTTAATTGGCCCTTTTCCTGTTATATGGGATATTTTAATAGGGAATGCCTATCAAAATGAAAAGCTATGAATAGTTTTATTAACATGCTAAGATACAATAATTATTTTTATGTATGAAAATAACTTTTATTTATTTAAAACAAAAAATGTTTTCAATAATAAGTATACCAGATGTTTTGTAACTTAAATATTTTAGGGCTCAAAATAGGGATTCAGTAAAACAAAGGAACACGCTATTTTTTTTTTTTTCCTTTTTCAATCGGGTTTATTTTCAATCCTAAGAGAAAATCTTCTTTTTGGCTGTATGATAGCCAAATTGCAAAGGAATTGTGGTGTTTTGATAGCTTTAAAATCTGCTCCTTTGCAACAAAATTACAATTTCAAAGCAGTTTATTAAACATTTTTTAGTTTTCAAATTGCTTTCGATATTTCAGTCACTTTTTATCCCACAAGTCTACTAAATATTTTATTAGTAAAAGTGTTGGTAGGGGGGATATCTACAAACATTTCTCAATCTATTGACTTCTCTTAAAATACTTATAAAAAGAAAAAAGTTTTACCATATTGTTTAGATTTGATTTTTTTTAAATCAATAGTAAGAAGAAAATCAATACCAAAATGTAAATATTAACATTAAATTTAAAATCAAAATAAGTATGAAACTTAACTATCTCAATTATTAATGTCAGTATAATTTTTTCAATTTTTATTTATTCTTTTACAATTTTTGCTATTCTGGAAAATTGGAAATCTAAGCAATCAACTGAACACTAAACTTATGAATTTAACTATTTTATTATATTTGAAGAGAAAATGGATGTTATTTTTATTTATTTTCTAAAGAATTTTTTTTTTCTAGATTAATTAAAATATTAACAGGAACATAAAAAAAATATAAAATCATTGATAGCTTCAACAACTTTTTTTTCTTTATTCCCATATGAAAAATATTTAGTCTGTTTTTTTGTTTTTTTAAATAACACTAGCTTAAACTTTCAAACTTTATGCTTAAAAAAGGAATTTGTTAAATTCTATTTAGGAGTAGATAAAAAAAAAATGGACCTA
The DNA here is from genome assembly GCA_023376005.1 of Doryteuthis pealeii. NCBI lineage: Eukaryota > Metazoa > Mollusca > Cephalopoda > Myopsida > Loliginidae > Doryteuthis > Doryteuthis pealeii. Next base: position 22,584,067 of record CM042148.1, read on the forward strand.
TTTTCCAGCAAAGTTACAGGGGAACGGGTTTAGCGGCTGATATAAACATACTCTCGAAAATATATACAGAGTGAAGAAAAAGAAAAAAAAACGCGTGAGTCAGCTTTAATAGAGAAAATGTAAAATTAGGCCAAGGTCTAGTAAAAAGATTAGACATGGTAGGCAGTCAGGCAGGCAGGTGGGCAGCCAAGTTGGGCAAGTCATGTTTAAAAAGATATAGGGAAGCCCGAGTGCAGTTTACTGGCAAAAAAAAAAAAAAATAAGCAAGTAAGTCCTGCCAGAAATGAAAATGACACAGTCCTTATGTGTAGTAAAATAGACAACTGAAACAAGATTTATTGGACGGGAGTAAAAACGCACACACACAAACTAAAGACTTAAAGCAGTCTTTAAATATTCCTCCAATATTAATGTCTACATAAGTAAAATAGTTTTGGTGGTTAGTTTATTTATTTATGTTTTCTTATAAATCTTGCTCCTCCTTCGTAGTTGAAGGTGGGTTGTGTTTGACATTCTCTCTTTTATTTTCACCCTACCACACCAGTAGACTGTTGGGTAACAACAACGGCATCACCGCTACTGTAGCGATGAACTGACTGCTGCTCGTCACTGGAGAAACTATTTCAAGGTTACTACTGGCTTTCGCTTTTCTCCTGCTTGTGGTTGTTGTTATCCTGTACCGCGCCCACTTCTTTTAATAAACCAAACCAGTGATATATATAATATATATATATATATATATATATATAAAGAAAGAAAAAAGAATTAGACTAGAGACTCTTAAACCACAGAGAAGACGACTCTAATAACTTGTACACATTCCCCCACAATTTTTTTTTTTTATGTGTGGATGCTCTTCTGTTCTTTTTTTCTTTTTTTTTCTTAAATAGGGGTGCGCGGAAAAATACTATATGAATCTGGTAAAAAATCGTCATTTTATTAAATAATGTGTCAAGGTTGTATATTTATATGCATAACATTTACTAGGCTTAGCAAAATGTGGCAAACGGCCATATTAATGGAGTACTTGTGAGGATCAAACGTCGTTGGTTTTTTGAGATCAGCTCCCTAACTACAGCACCACAGTAAATGCTAGCATGTGCGAAAAATGTGAATAAATAGATGAGCGTAAATAATCATCATCATTATCATCTTTGATCGTTAACTGAATCCGGTCTTTTTTCAATTTTTTTTCAAAAGAAATAAAACACGTGAAGCTTTTCTAAAACAAAACTTCTATCCTCCATATGTAAATTGAACTATAAGGTAATTATGTTGACATTTAAGTTTTAAAGTGCATATTTCAACCAGCAAGATTGCTATGATGCTGATACAGTACATATAACAACAAGAAAAAAAAAGAAAAAAAACATCCACCCAGTACATTCATATAAAGAGATTTTGGCATTAGATGTTTTCGGTTATTAGCAGGCAATCGATAAACACACACAAACATCCCTACACAAGTCATTGTGAGTTACTTTTGAATATAAATCATTTGTCGACAATAAGTCTGAAACGGTATTTTTACATACATACACACACACATATATATATGTGTGCAGTAGATTTAGTAATAAAAAGCAACAGAATTTAGTTTCTTTACAGTGTATTCACTTGCTTCATATTAGAACCAGTGAAAACAAATAACTTGGGTGGGAAAAAACTCTTCTAGTTCTTATCTCACCATAAGAAGGCTGTTTTTTTCTTTTACTGTCAAGCCGTCAATTATCAGATTTTATTTCCACTATTTCATTTTTTTACGGATAAAGTTTGAATATCCGAACAAAATGCCTCTTGTGTATCTAATATACACTTAAATAAATTGATATTAATTATTTTGATGAGTGAACCAAACATGTAAGACAAAGTAAAAAAAAAAATAAAAAGTACTACTAGTAAAAAGTAGAAAATGGTCACTGGTTATAATGACTCAAGTTATTAATTAATAAGGAGTTATTTACCTATAAGTTATACATTTTTACCATTCATAACAATATATGAAACATCATCGCGTTTGTATTGCATATTTCAGCCGCTCTACAAAAGTTTAAGATTTTTTTCATAAACACCATAAATTAAATACACAGTAAACACTTTCAGACACTACAAGACAAAAGCAAATAATAATTATTTTTATTCCAATATTTAAGTTACATTAGGTTAAATCGGTAAATTTTGTAACTTAAGGGAACAGTGGTAATGTGAATCATTTCTATGGGAAAGGCACAGGTTATACTGGAGACGGTGGTTCTCAACTCATATTCTTATTTTTAACCTGACCGATAATTTATTGGGTAACCCTAAGAAATATTAACCATTGTAATTTGAAACCATATAGATTTTAAATATACTCCTCAGAAAAAAAAAAATCTCTTGGAAAAATAAAAACAAAAAATATGATTTTCCAGAATCTAAACAGAAACAATCTCATGGCCATTTTAGAACTGCTTAAGCCTTAATCAAAACGAGGATATTAAGAAATACGGATTCATTAAGAATTAGGGTTTTTTATAATAATAAAAAGGAAAATAATACAAGGTACATTCGATTGAACTAAAAATGAGACTATAAATAATGAATGTTAAGTCAATTTTGTTTATCCAGGTACCAAGTTAGAATTACTAATTTTATTAGCAAAAATATCAGTCATGCGTGACATTAGTATAAAACCATGTGAAGAATTGTCAACAAAAACAACATATTCAATGTTACTTGGAAACTAGGATTACAATTAAAATAATTAAAACGTCTAATCTTTCAAACGATAGAAATTAAATAATAAACGGGAAAACCTTATGTATTTAATCAGCTCAATCAAAATACTTAGACTTTTCAAACAGTAAGTATACACTACAGTCATTCAAAGATACTTATATTTTTATTTTATTTCCTTCAAAGATATTTTTATCATAAATCAATCAAGCATAACTTTTGATAAAATTAATTTAAATTATAGAATATAATTTACAACATGCCAGAAAAACAATCATCTTTTTTAACTTACTGATTCAAGTTTAAGTCTAGTTATTTTACTTAGGTCTGCTTAGTTGTGGCACTAAACTGGATATATTATGCACCCAGTGAGACTCGAACTCACTATTAATGGTTTGCTAGTATAGCTTGTTAACCATTACACCATGTGAGGTGCCCAAGTCTACAAATGGATAACCGTGCTTTGGTTTCATTATTCAATGCCTCATCACACTTAAGTCTTGTAAAAAAAAAAGTAATAAAAAAATCACCACGTGAGCATTACTATACTAAAATCTATAACGCTCGCGTGGTGATTTTTTAAAAATTATCAACATCATTATCATCTATTTTATCAGCTGGAAAGTTCAAAACAACCGATACTTTTAGAAGTCATGATTTAACACAATTACTTAATTCGTGAGAATCGGTAGTAGTCAAGGATGGAGTTTTAAGAAATCCTTATAAATTCACGCAATGTATGACTAAAAGATAAATAACCCCCTATTGTGACATTTAGAATCATTGATAAATTTATATATTACCTACAAGCATTTTATCAGAACGCATACTTAACGTTTTCTATATTCTTTCAAAGTTTGCCAAAAATTCTCAATTTTAAAAATTCTTTATTTGTTGATATATTTTGATATATATCAACAAAATTTAGTTGTTTTTTATGCATTATAGAAATAAACATCTTTATCAATAATACTAGTTAGTTAACAAATGAGAAATTTATAACATGTGAATATAAAAATTTTTATAAGACAAACTACAAATTGGGTGGTTTCTTTATTCAGTTTAAATATAAAATATAACTTACTACAAAAATTAGAAGCATGGTTTTCTGTAGCTATATAAAACTGATTCACATATGAATATTTCTGATTAAACTTTTCTCATAATTAGTAATTATGAATTTCTTACTGGGTAAGTAATTATTAATTACTTACCCAGTAAGAAATTAAAACAATGTTCTTACAGAGCATATTTTGATAATGATTTTCTGATTATTTATTAATTTGAGTGAAATGGTATTTATGATTGCTACACACACACAAATTCTTTAATTTACAAAGGAAATAGACCATGAATTAAGGAGTTTATTGGGTCTAAAAAGGTGTATAAATTGATCACTTCTTAGATAGCATCATATCATAAAAATTACTTTGCAAAAAATTGTTTTTTAAAGTGATAGTAAAACCATATTTCAAAATAGCTGAAAATTTTGTAAGCTATATACAGCTTTTTATCACCATCATCATCATTATTGTTGTTATTGTGGTAGTTTTTTTTGTAATAATAATAAATATCATCATCGCTTTTATTTTCAGTTGCTTCTCTATTCTATTCAGTAAGCAAATGAAATCCAAAGAAAATAGTAATTTTTGTAAATAGACATTTAGCTCTGCTACAATTTCAAATACTTCAGAGTCGACTGAACACCTCACATGGCATTAATGGCTAGTAAGCCATTGTTAGCGAGTTCGATTCTCACTAGTTGCCTTGTGCTAAGCTTAGTAAATGACTTCTCCGTCGTAGAGTTGATTTAGGAACAAGTAACGAGCAGTAAATAAAGTGATAAGATAGATCGTTGTATTTGATTAAATTTTATTCATAAAGAAAAAACTTTGAGAACCTAAGCAATAACATTGAGTATTACAAAGTTTACAGCTATATAAAGCAACTAAAAAAAATTAAAAGGTTGATAATTTTCTTGGTTTTCAGTAATGAATAGAAAAGAATTGCACATTTTGTATATGCTGTGAACAAATACATCTGATTTCAGAGTTGGTGATGACCTTAAGAAAAATCTCATGAAAGATATCAGACCAACTGGACGTGGTTGTTATTATGGTCGGTCAACAATCTTAATGCTTCATTAGTAAAAAATAAAATATCTAGTTTGATATTATTTGTGGATAAAGAAAATCCAAAAAGAAGTTAATGAGTGAAGGTTTTAATCATCAAAGCTTTGTTAAATATTATCGACGTACTGTACTAGGAAATTTATATATTTATATAGACGGGGATAAATAAAAAGGATAATATTAGGATCAATGAATTAGAGATAAATAAAGATCAAACTAATAGCAGTAGAAAACTACATCGATTCGACATTTTTTTAAGCCTCGTTCATGGCTAACTTTGGTAAAACTTTATATTTAGATACAATTCGAAAGCATACCATTATTTTTTTTTAAATCTACATTACAAAAATATTGAAGGATCATTAAATAAATGAAGAGGATAATACCACAAAACTTCCTATAAATAATGACTACCATGAGTAGTGTTGTTTATCTGTAAGGTAAAATTAGTTTATTAAAATGACGAACATAATATTTTTTTAATTATTAATTATAAAAAGAAAAAACTACTGCATTTTATGTCAGAGTTCGATTCCTTCAACATATCCAGCATAAAGCACTTTGTTTTGTTTTGTTGTTTTCTTACATGTTCAGTTTTGTTTTTATTGCTTATTTATCACATTGGAATTCCCATAAAGATATGAACTCAATTTTTGTGTGACCACGTTTCAATATTTTAGAGAAAATGCAAAGAACATCTTCCGTGCATTAGGATTATTTTTGGAATAAATAAATAAATTTGGCTGAAACAAAAGATTTAGAATAACGTTTATTAAATTTTAATAAATTAATTAAAGTATACATAGTAATTTTAATTTAAAATAGTTTATTTGTCATGACCACATCTATGATGATCTAACTCAAATGTAAACGAAATTTCAACAAAATATTTCGAAGTGTTTAACACCGAGGAGGAAGATTTGGAATGCCACACAAAGATCATGTCACATTTTCACCCTAATTCTATAGAATATTTGTTATGAAAGAAAAGGAAAAAAAAATATCTCAAATTTAGATATAACATGATTTCGGAAGTATCAAGTATTATCACTTAAGTAAGTGATGATGATAATAAACAAAACTAATTAATTAAAAGAATGTGGTTGAGGGTTATAAAAAAACTGACCCTTCTTCGGCAACCTCTAATACAAAACAGGAACACGTGTATTCCAATAGTCCAACTTCCACTGATGCTTTTCTTTTTTTTTTGTACCAAATTTTAAAATTGAATATTTTGTTTCTGGTTTTTAGGCATGGTTAATTAACGATTAGATTATTAATCTGATGACAGAATATGATAGATTTTAATAATCCATCTTTTAACGAAAATTACAAACGAAATAAAACGAAAGATACTGTATGGATGGAGTAATCTTTTTTTTTTTAACATTAGATAATATTAAAGACTAGGTTAAATTGAATATCATAACTACAACAAAACAGTAAATGTACATAAACTCAATATTTACGTACAAAAAATAAATCATTTAATTGGATCCGTAAACCAAGACTTTTATTTACACACATTAACTCCCATTTTTCAAGAATTCTTGTTAAAACCTTAAAATTTGAAAGGTTCACTATCTCAACCCTAACAAAAACACAGTATTGAATTTTTCTCATTGAAGAAGAAAGGATTGTTGGGAAAAATTATTTATCTGGTTGTAAATAGTTATACATAAAAAAAATAACTTAACCTACAGTTAAAAATGTTGATACTTCATTTGATTATCAGTTAAAAAAAATAATTAAATTAAAATATCAAAATAACGAAAACAAATGTGGAGAGAAATAAGAAGAGAAAATTATCTGACATGTTTGTTTAGCGTTTTTTTTTTTTTATATATATAAAGTTCAAGGATAAAATCCTTTTGAATTTTTATTTGTTTATTCTTTTGAAGAGTTTTCTTGTGGGTAGATCCAAGAAAGACTATATTTTTAAAAAGAAAAAGAAAGAAAAGAAAAAAGATTGCTGATGTGACAGTCTCTTTACTAACGGTGCCATGAGTAATTTTGGTAAAAAAAATAAAAATAAAAAAAAAAAAAAAAAGTAATGTTGTCATCAAAAAGAACCAATTTATTTTTTTATGAATGCCAGGATCCCTATTTATTCCTTAAGATTTTCTTTACAAAGCATCACAAACAAATTAAAGTTATTCATTGAATAATTTCCTTTATTACTTAATCGCCGACATCTAAACGTTAAATCTAAATAATAAAAAAAATATGACAATTATCACATGTTTGGAAGATGAACACGTTTAGATTTTCAAGCGGAAACATTACAAAATTAAACAAAATATGTGCTAGTAAGAAAAAATCTTACCAAAACAATATTTTAATAGAGTATTGACCACGAAATATTTACTGATCATTATTTATCACTCGCAACCAGAATGACTTCGTAGTCGGTCAGTAAAATATTTTGCAGATTCTTTACTACTCCTCCACTTCTCAACTTATTCCGTAACAAACAAAATATAGAAATTATTTTTCCATCGCTACAAACCACAAAGTATTACGGGGGAAATACACACACAAAAAAAAGAAGTGATGAAATTAAATACTTTTTAGACACATCAGCATGTTAAAAAATAACTACACACAATAATAACCCATTTTTTTTTTTTCAACAACAGAAAAAGGTACCTACCACAAACACTGTCGCCATGTTGTGGTATAAATCTCTCCCTATTTGCATATTACGCAATGAATGGATTCCTTAATTTCTCAATTGTTACAAAGCAGAACTGGTGCAAACGACAAAGCAAAGTGTTAGCTTTGGTCAGCCGTCAGTGCTAACAATTTTAGCTATGTACAACTGTCTATAACTGGTTGCAGTAAAATAAACTCGCTCCACGCTTGTTGAAAAGTGTCGTTTTTTTTTACTGTTCACTATCCTCGATCCCGGGCTGAAACGAGTGACGTCAAGCAGGTAAGTTGTTGTTGTAATTAGTTGCTGTTGTTGCTAGAAGCGAGCACCAGCCGACAAGGAAGGCTCTTCAAAACATCATTTTCCCACTCTACTCTCTTCGTTTCTAAATTAATTTTAAACATTTAGAAAGATCTACATCTTCTGCAATAATTCAAGGGAGAGAAAAACATGCATCCATTTTAAGTTTTATTATGTTTTGTAGCATCACAACAGAACTAACCAGGGTACTACTCAACATCTTGGCTTAGTGCCAAGCAGTGGGTAGTAAAACTCTTTCATTTAAAACTCTTGAATTTTTTTTTCTTCTCTTTCTTTTTCCCTTTAATACTGTGACATTTGTTATTTATAGCATAACTCGTTCTGAGTCAGAAAACATTCTACTCGTATGAAGAGTTGTCTCAGGAGTTAGATAACTAACAAGACGCCAGATAACTTTTAAAAATATTTACTTTAGAAATTCAAGTATTTGATTTTTACTGCCATTCCAAGTAAATTCAAGTGAAAAGAATCTCAAATATCAAGTTCAGTATCACTTTTATTTCAACGATTTCATTTTAAAAGAAAGCATCTCTTTTACTTAAAAAAAAAAATGAGAGACAAAATTAACTTAATGTCTTCGAGATTAATTGATTTAAAAAAAAAAAATGTTATCACCAAAGATTCGTAAGACTGAATGGACCATACAAAGGGTACTTTTTACTTTTCCTCCTATTTTTGTATACAACGCCATTAGTGTACTTAGGCCTACAACAATAAATAAAATACAGAAAAGTTACTTTTTTGTACTTTGATCTAATCAAAGGGAAAAAAAATGAAGGTTTCTTTTTTTTCACCCCCTTTTTTTTTCTTTTATTTACTTCGGATTCAAATTTTGTAGAAAGGAAAAAATCAAGGTTCCCTAAATTTCAAAATGTTATTACACGTGCAAATGTAAAAAAAAAAAAAATTAAATTAAAAAATATATATTCAGTATATTTTTGAATTGCTAACTCTTACTTTAATAACAAAAAAAAAGGTACTGTCACATTTTCACTCTAAAATTCGGTCATTTAAAAAATTACAAGCAAACCTTTAAGGTTAAAAAAAAAAAAAGTGCCATCAGATGTGGCGTACAAGTAACTTACTTTTTAAAAATTTTACTTGCATTTTTTTGTTGTTGTTAGTGTGTGTATGGAGAGAGGCACTTAGCAAGAAATGATAAAATGATAGAGGGTATTAAATACCCCCTATTATTTTATCATTTCTTACCCGGTATTTCATAAGGATGTTTTTTTTTCTATTTCTCTATTAATAGTAAATATCACTTAAGGTTATGTACTTGATTGGTATTATTTAATTTAAAATTATAATTGAAAAAGGTTTTAAGATTATTATTCCTGAACAGCTGTCACTTTTTTTTTGTCTGGAAGAGTTTATTATAGGCACTGGAGAAATACCTTAATTCGTTTTTTAAAAAAAAACATTAGCAGCCGACTTTTGGGTATTCCTACCTAATTAAATCAGAAAGTTTTTAAATAAAATAACTGATGCATTATAAAATTCATTCATTGATAAATCAACACTGAAAATTTCATTAAAATCGGATAATTCCCTGATTTTTGGTAAATTTTTTTCAATCGGGGGGGGGGGGTTAAATTTTTTTTTTTTTTTGCTTCATCTTAGGCAGCGTTTACGGCCATGTTTACGATATATTTGAGCAAAATTGACCGAAAAAATACTTTAAAATGTATTAAAAATAAATTACATGTGTAAGATTATTCCCCCCCTTCTACTTTTTTCTTACTACTTTTCGACTTGGACAAAAATTTGACTTTAAATAATCGATCTAATTAATTTTAATTCTTTTTTAAAGTGAAAACGAGACAACATTTTGGCAGTGCCTAGTTTATTACTTCTAATTTTGAAATGATGTTACATATTAAGTGTATTAATCAATTTAAAATATTAATTTCTGATAATTGGGTTTCTCAATATGCCAATTCAGAAATTAACTAAGTTTTGATTTTGGGTGTTTCTCATGACAGTCAAACTGTACATCAACAACCAATATTCATCCAAAAACATTAATTACTAAAATGACATGATTAGGGAATAAATTTCCTTTCACTTGTTTTTTTTGTTTTTGTTTTTTTCTTTTAATTCTCAGAATTTTGGCAGATTGATCGAAGACCTGCTGTAATATTGTTGCAGGCGGAAAGACTTATTTCAGTGGATTTTTGCAGTTGGGAAAGTGATTACTGTAGTTAATTTCAAATAATCACTAATGTAAATCAATATGATTCACATATTGGATTTTTATGTGAACAATTTAAGATACATAAAAATATCAGTTTTTAATGATCATATTACCTGGATAAAGTTTTTTTTTTTTTTTAATTATCAAAGTGTAAAAAATAGCTTAATTGATGAAACACCTGACAACTGAATCAAGAAAATAGTTTAACATTTTGTTTTTTAATCTCTGTTATTATTTTGTGCTAAGCAAATGTTTGAACCCTAAAAAATATAATGTAGCAAGATGGGGATTATCCTGAGTTTTGCGGGAACTACTATTAGAAAAGAGAGGAAGAAGAAATAAGAGATAGTAAAGGTTTTAAAAAAAGTGATGAGCACAAAACGGTTGTCGTGAGTTTGACCAGGGGCGTGACCCCCCGAATGGAGAATTGAATGTCAACCAGAAGTTTTGGGTGTTGACCGGAACTGGAAGTCACGTGGTGACATGGAACGACAAAGAAAATTACCGGCCTCTTTTTGCTTTCGGACACATAGGGTACAGACCGGACCTCTGGTCCCAGTTGTGGGATCACAGTAATTTAACAGTGTCCTCTCTCTCTTTCTCTCTGCCTTTCTTCCTCTCCGACACAACCCACGAGACCAGCCCTGGAAATAAAAGCTAAGCAGCTTGTGACGATATATTTCTCGCGTTGTACTTTTTTTAACAACAAGATGACCCACGTGCCGAACACCTTTTAATGTCGTGAATTTGGAGGCACGTTGACAAGACCCGCTATACAACATATATCGATATTAGAACGTTACGTATATATTCGTTTTGGTATTGTAAATATATTGCTACCGCCACGTTACAATAACAATAAACTTGAACTTTACCCTATAAACTCATCCCTCAAAGCAATTCCCAATCCATTTAGCAACAAACAACTGCTGACAACTTACCTTCAAAATCAAGAAAAATCCTTGGAGAAAAACACAATAAATCTAATTTTACTACTTGCCATAAAATATATATATATATTTACCAACCCCTCCGCATGAGCAGGATGTGACACAGTCAATTTCTTAAGCGTAGTATAACAGGTTTGAATTCAGTTTTCCTTCTCCTAGACTGGTTACCCAGCCATAGTTAAAGAGCCCAATCTACTCTACTATTTACCCATAGCTGGAGGGAGAGTAGTTGGATGCAAACCTTTCCAAGGGTATTAGTACTACATGAAATGTAAACAGCCTTGTCTAGGATTTGAACTCTGGTCAACGAGTCCGTTTGCTATGACTTCATCCATTACACCACGCGCCTCCATACTTGCCATAAATTAACCCTAGATGGGTTGATGTGCCATTAAAATTAATGCGAGTAATTGAAAACTGACTTCAAGTTGAAATAAAACTGTCTATTATTTGGACTATTGTCCGCATTTTTATTGTTATCTGTACAACGTTTCATCCGATGTTCCCTCCAGCCTTCAGTATTTCTTATCGAACTAGGGAACCTTCTTTTCGAACTCAGGAACCTTCTTGTCATAATCAGGAGCCTTCACAGAACTTTGAACCCAACCTTTTATTCAATCCACAGGAGTATACTGTTCACATTCCGTTAACCATGATTGGGTACAAGTGTTTTAAGCTGTGTTAATTATATTCTATGTTACTGTCACCTTTGATCAGGATTGAACATACAGCCGAGAGATAACTGTCACTTAGAACTGTATTAACACAACGCCTATATCCACTATGCCATGTGTCCACAATTGGATACATAGCATAGTGGATATAGGCGACAATAGCCTGAATAATACAAATAATACAAATTATCAAGCCTCATCTAAAAAATTAAGAGAAATAAAACTATCTATTCTCTACTAAATAATCTTGTGGTTGTAAAATCTTTGATATTCAAGTGGGTCCCATGTGCTATAGCTATTAGGTCATCCTCTGTTGAACCCGCAGTGGAAGTGTGCTGGGCCCATAACCCAGAGGTCCGCAGATTGTAACTACGCCCTGCTACCATTTGTTAAATGCGCTTTAAACAAAGGAGATACTTAACAATCAACGCAAACAGAAACACCAACAACATATTCAGGATGTTTATTTCAACACTCGCTGCTAGCTCCACTTGTCAACGTAAAAGAGAACGTGAAGATGCACGGGCACACGAAAAAGGTTTCTTGAAAGAAGAGAGTTCTCTTAAAGAAAAAATAACTCAAGTTATCTTTCTTTGTTCCATGACACCAACACTAAGGTCGTATAAAATATTAATTCTTTGATTAGTTGGGTAAAGATGAAACCCAAGAACAGGCTTTGATAAATTGGGAATATATATTTATTTTTCAAAAATCAATATCCACTTGTTAGTTGAAGCCAAAAACCTGTCATAATTGTTTTCACTGGATGTGTATAGTTTACTCTAGATATGATTTATTATACTAATAATAAATGATATAGTTGAATTGAAACAATTATTCTACTTTCTTGAGCTAAGTATTTAAGAAACTATTGTGAGAGTTTGGTATATATTGTACTTTATCTAAATACTAGAAGCGGCTACCAGGCAACGCCTAGGTAGAGGAGGGGGGTAAAAAAAATAGTCTCGCAGATTCATTATTGTTGGATCACGGGTTGGATCCTCACAGGAGGCCCCATTAAAATCCCCATGAAAAAAAGACCTTGCCTTGATCCAGCCACTCTGAAAAGAAAACAATAATGTCTCCTATTTATTTAAAATACTAAATGCAAAAATTTTATTTTTTTAATTATCATCACCAATATAAATCAAATCTTTATTTTTGTTCAAAAACAAGCCCTGTGATATTTAATGTGTATATATATTTACTTAGTCGTTAATTGTTTTATTTTCAAAGTTTCCTCCGGACATACACATACACACAACTGCCCTTTATATATATAGATAACCTGAAAAAAAAATTAGGTTATTCAGGATTAAAAATTAGTGAAATAGATCACTAATTAGGACTGAGCCTATTATAGTAGTGACCACCTCGAGTGGAGTTTAACAGATTTGAATTCAGAGTTTTCCTTCTCTAGACTGGTTGCCTAACTAAGGTTAAAGAACCCAGCCTGACCTACTATTTACCCATAGCTAGAAGGAAAGTAGTTGGATTCATACCTTCCCAAAGTATTTGAAGAAGGCCAGAGGGTTAGATCGGCCAAAACGTTGTACAGATAATAATAAAGATGAGGACAATTGTCTGAATAATCCAAAATAATACTAATTTAAACAGGTTTCATAATAACAACATTTTTTTAGTGGTTCACCCCCCCCCCGAAAAAATATGTCTTATATCTGATGTCACTAATATGTATTAAATTCAACAATCTGTGATGTCTCTAAACCAGCTGACTATCCCTCAGATTCTCATTGTTTCTGTTATGATAAAGGCATTTATATCATCAATTGATCTCTGACCTTAAACTTTATTCATGCCTACCATTAATAACTGCACTTTCTCTTTATTAAGTAGAAGAAGAAAGAAAAAAAGAAGCAGCTGGTTAAATGCACTAGCAGTGGTGCACCCACGTAACTTTAGATTCTGCATTTGCAATAGTAACATTATATTAGCCCAATGTCTGGTGTGAAATGTCTGCAAAAGTTTGTTTTTTAAAAAACAGGTCAAAAGCTACAGTGTGAAAGACTTTGTTTTACTTTTCATAAAGTTCAACTTTATATTGTAACGTCTGCACTAGGGGAGGATCAAAGTGTAGTATCTGTTCCAGATTCTATGCTTTGAGACTTACCTTCTATACCCGGCCTCGGCTGGGGGTCCAGTGTGCTTCAGCCTCTGGACCGGTAAAGTACAATTAATAGCATCGATCCAAGGGGGCCATCCCCCCCCAGATCGATGCAATTTTTATGTGCCCACGTAAAAACGAGACCTTGTGTCCAGCCCTCATAAGTGGGATGAGCAGGCAAATACCCTTACCTTATATATCCGGCCTTGGCTGGGGGTCCAGTGTGCTTCGGCCACTGGATCGGGTTAAAGTACAAATAATAACGTTGATCCCAGGGGGCCATCCCCCCAAGCAATACCTGCCCTCTTGGGGGCGGGGCAGGGCTGGGTTTATTGCCCAGTGCCTGAGGCGCACCCCTTGAGGGGGAATGCCGAGGGTATCAACGCAATTTTTGTTCTTTCCCACTCATGAGCTTCGGCTTGTGGGCGGACCCATGTTAAAACGAGGCCTTGTGCCCAGTCCATACAAGTGGGGTATGAGACAAATATCCTTACTTTCTATACCCGGCCTCGGCTGGGGTCTGGTAGCCACTGGACCGGGTTAAAGTACAATTATTAGCATCGATCCCAGGAAATAATATGCTCAGTTTATTGGTATATACCCTTTCTCTGAAAATATTTCTGCAACAGATTGTTCGAGTCACATGGTCAAATGGTTAGAGCCGTAGGAAATGGACTCATCAACCCGAGTTCAAATCCTGGACGAAGCTACAGTTCACATATCGCTAATACCCTTGAGAAAGGTATGAATCCAACTATTCTCCCTCCAGCTATGGGTAAATAGTAGGGCAGATTGGGCTCTTTAACCTTGGTTAGGCAACCAGTCTAGGAGAAGGAAAACTCTGAATTCAAACTTATTAAACTCCGCTTAGGGTGGTCACTACTAGAATAGGCTCAGTCCTAATTAGTGATCTATTTCACTGGGCTAAAGAGCCCTTGGTCACTACTAATTAGTTATCTATTTCACTAACTAATAAAGTATCTGAACTCTATCATCAATATTAGCATAGGTGGTCTAAAGTTTGGTTTGTTTTCTTTTTTTAATGGTATATCAACTATCAAGGGTTATTTAATGCCACAACTATCATTGTAGAAAAACAGTCATGGTACTAAGTAAGTAAATTCGTCGGGGTGGCCTAAAGTTGGTATCGGCCAGACAGCGAGGGAGTCTATCCCCTTTTCACTAGCGCTAGACCAAGGAGATTGTTTTGGAGGTGGAGCGCCACACCTACCATCAGCTCAATACTTTACCGCACAAAACTTTCTCACAAAATAAAAACTTTTAGAATATACACATTGAAGTGAATATTAAGATAAATAAAAGAAAATATATTCAGTATTGTAAAATAACGGGTGCAAGAAAAATAAAACATTTATTGCAAAAACACGGACATAAAATGAGGGTTCAGTTTATTTTATGGTAGGAATTTACAAGGAAATAGTTAAAGATTACCAAATGATAATCATTAATGCCTAATAACATGATTAACACCCAATGAAAAAGTATGATTATTTAAGTGACAGTATTAATTGATTGAATTAAGATGTTTTTTAGTATCTTTTTATTTTACTAGCAAATATATGCACCCTCCGGGTGCAAGTATCTAAGTTTTAATGTAATAAAGTATTGTATTAAATTAGAAAGGCTAATGAAACTAAATAAGAATGCAGATAAAATGATTTGAAACAGAGGGAGGTATAATAGAAAAATAGAACAACTGAAACTTACTCTTCCATCACTCCCATCTTTCATTGTTATTTTTTCTAATTTAAGTATTTAGTTAAAATAGGAAGTAAAGATAAAATGACATTTATTTTTTTCTTGTTAATGGATTTCATTTAAGATTCATTGAAGAGATTTTTGCTTATATTCATTAAAATTAATCCAAACAGTTAAAAATCAATAATACTAAGCACATATTTAATAAAATCACATTTTTAATATCAATATGCAAATTAGCCTTCCCGTTCACACTATAAACGCTATTTTGTGTATATATAAATATAATTGCATGTTGTTAATATGTAGATATGGTTAAGAGTATTAATAATGTAAAACAATTTTATTAATAATTGTGGTTTAAATAAAATTAATATCGTGGAGAATGTGATGTCAATAACTAAGGGAATTGTGACTTGAGTAGTGATGTAGTTTCGGTTACAGACAGAAAAACACAGTATCTCCATTATAATAAGATGTAACAAATATAATGTTGATATTGGAAGGCCACTCAAAGCAGCTGTCAAAGTTTGATGTCAAGTCTCTTTTTTATTTATAGAATATTTATTGTAAGAACTGAATTATAATCATGCTGGAACATTGATAGACGTTTCAAAAGAAGTTACTATCGAACTTAATGATTGTATACCACTTATATACAAACTTAATGTATACCACTTGTATACCAACTTAATGTTGTATACCCTTTTATAACTTGAAACCGTAACTGGTTCTAAACAGCCCTGTCTGCTGGGTCTTTAGAATACACCGACTGCACCTTTGCAGAGGAATAAGACCCCCCTCCAAAAAAATGGGGTCACCTGGCCGTTAATTCTAAACTTCTTGGAATAGCAAACTTTACTTTTTGCTAGATTAATTTCTTGATTAATTTCTGACAGTTTAAAAAAATCTCTCTCTGTCCTGACTCTTTGACAGTCACATATTATGACGGACCCTCTAGCGAGAATTCAAGGGGGCCAAGTGGAAAAATACCATGTCCGTTGGTAACCCTTGACCCCAGATGTGTGAATCTCGCTAGTTTAGATTTGGATCATATGACCTTAAGGCACCCCTTTTTGATCTCGATTAAGAAAGGACATGTTTTTCATTTACACCATCAACATCCGGTTGTTTGTTAGGGGTTAGAGTTAGTTTTATAATTTAAAAAAAAAAAATCTAAAAATCGTCTGTTAAAACAACTGAATATTGACGGTGTAAATGAAAAACATGTCCTTTCTTAATCGAGATCAAAAAGGGGTGCCTTAAGGTCCTTAGATTTTAGTTTCAACCTGAGATTGACACAGAGTAGACATGCTACTGCGAGGTTGATTCCCACCGCGCGGTAAATAAGAATAGACAAAATAAATCTTGATCGAGAAAAAAATGTCTTGTGGTTTAATTAATTGCATGACTAAAAAGTTAGCCCTTAAAAAGAAGCCCTTAGTAAGAAGACAGCTAGACGAAAAGGTAACGGCCAAAGAAGTAGAGGAAACAACCAGACAAGAAGTTAGCAGAAGCAGTAAAGAAGAAATAGACTAACAAGTAAGACTCAATCTCTCTCTCTCTCTCTCTCTCTCTCTCTCTCTCCTCTCTCTCTCCCTCTCCCGAAGTCACTCTCTCGATTATATACCTGACAATATTCAATGAGGTTAGGTATATATGGCTATACAACACTTTACCTTATCAACTGGATACTCTTTTATGGTCAAAACTTTTCTGCACCTCTGGTCTGTCTAACATGACCGTCAAAACCTTTTTGTGTCCTTCCTGAAATGAAGGGTCATTTGTCTAACTTTGTAAGACAAAGTTTAATCTGGAATATTCTTCTTGGTAGTTTTATTTATTTATTGGCTCTTTAATTCTACCCAGTAATTTAATGTCTTTTAACCCACCCAAGATCTAAAGAAAGGACACTTCAAAGGAGATTATCAGCTAGATTGTGACCCCCCCCTCCCCAACTTGCTAACGAGATCTCCAAATACAACACAGCCCTATTGGCTGTGGCTTTAGAATACACTGACTGCACCTCTGCAGAGGGGTAAGACCCCCTCTCAAATGAAGCCATGTTGGACCTGTGATGCTTAAGGATAGAATCTATGTGGATGAGCAGTCCATAACATGCAACACTCCACTTTGGCCCTTACTTAGGCTAGACAGGCATTCGGAGAGACCCCCTTCAATCAATTGGTTGGTCACATCAAGCCTTAGCACCTATATGATTGATCAGACTCTGTTGCCCTTATGGCAAGCCCCAACCCTTTTTATCATATGGGTACTAGAAGGTGGTGGCTGAGATTCTTCATGTCTTGGGTGTGATGTTAAACTCTGATGGTGAGGTATGATCCCCCCAGTGGGGCCACCTGTTGGCTGTTGGTGGCGACCTGTGAGGCTTAAGGACGGATATTTGGTAGATGAGCAATATATGTCATACAACGCTCCATTTAGACCCTTACTTAGGCTACAGGCGATCCAAGAGGCACCCTCAGATCAATCAGCCAGTCACATCAACCCCTAATACCTATATGATTGCCCATACACTATTGCCCTTATGGCTAGCTTTAACCTTTTTTATCATATATGTGCTAGAAGGTGGTGGCTGAGGGTCTACGTGTCCTGGGTATGATGTTAAACTCTATCTGATGGTGAGGTTCCAGTTCTGGAGGTTTGGGAAATGTGTAGCACCCCTTCATCATCATTGCTCCCTGGTCCACTCTGACCTTGAGTGGTAGTACCTGTTAGGGTCCCATCTATGGGTTAAATAGAAAAACACAAGTTTATAAACAAAATTGATTATCCATTAAGAATTGATTTATTTCAAAACTTTGTCAGCATTAAATGACCCACAGAGGTTTGTTTTGTTTTGTTTTATGGCATGTCAACCTCGGTGGGTCATTTAATAGTTTGGTAGAAAGCAAGGACCATATGACCTTTAGGCACCCCTTTTTGATCTCGATTCAGAAGGACATGTTTTTCATTTACACCGTCAATATCCGGTTGTTTGTTAACAGACGATTCTCAGAGTTTTCTTTTTAAATTATAAAACTAACCCCTAACCCTAACCCTAATCCCTAACAAACAACCGGATATTAACGGTGTAAATGAAAAACATGTCCTTTTGAATCAAGATCAAAAATGGTTGCCTAAAGGTCATATGGTCCGAAAACAAATATATATATATATGTATAGATTTTAACTATTGTTCAGTTACTCATATTTTTGAGTACAAGAAATATTTAAGAAATGTAAAATCCTGGATGGTTTTATTTTTGTGGAAAAAAAAAAAGTCCTTGCTTTTAACAGAACATTCCAATCCATAATGAGATGGATGGATTAGTAAAGTAAATCCCCAAAAGAAAAAGAAAAGAGAAGGAAAATGATGAAATAGTAAAGTTAAACAGTATGAGAATTATTAGTATAAAAACATTGGTTATTTCCTAGTTGAGTAACGTGATATTACAGAGTGACCCCAAAAAAAACAGAACCCAAATTATTTATTTTCCCATTAAACTAACCCTAAACCCCAACCCTAACCCCCCCATGTTGAGTAACATGATATTACAGGGTGACCCAGAAAAAACAGAACCCAAATTATTTATTTATTTTCCCATTAAACTAACACTAAACCCCAACCCTAACCCTAACACATGTTGGACTTAAACTTTAAAAAAAAAATTAATTAAAATTAAGTTTTATTACAAAATTTGTGGGTTCTGTTTTTTCTGGGTCACCCTGTAATATTATGTTACTCAACTGGGGGGGGGTAGGTTTAGGGTTAGTTAAATGGGGAAAATAAATAATTTGGGTTCTGTTTTTTCTGGGTCACCCTGTAATATCATGTTACTCAACTAGGAAATAACCAAAACATTTCTGGATCGTTATAAACTGTTTATGACTCCAGCATGAGCACCACAGATATGCAAATAATTATGTATTTACCAACTCCTCCGCACGAGCAGGATGTGGCACAAGGTCAGTTTTTTTAAGCAGAGTTTACCAGGTTTGAATTCAGAGTTTTTCTTTCTTCTAAACCAGTTGCCGTACCAAAATTGAAGAACCCAGTCTGCCCTACTATTTACCCATAGTTGGAGGGAGAATAGTTGGATTCATACCTTACCCAGGGGTATTAGTGCCACATGAAATGCAACCAGCCTCGTCCAGAATTTGAACTCGTATCGCTGTGTCCATTTCCTTTGACAACAACCATTACACCACAGACACTTCCTCTTTATTAGTGAGCTCCCCATCCTTCTGACCTTGTGCCATAACTAAGCTTAAACTAAGTTTAGTAAATTACTATATGACTTCAATGTATTTTAGTTTCAATTTTTGGGAACTGGGCAAAAAGATTGATTAGCAAATAATGGAGATTTGGTCTCAGTTTGTTTGTAACTGAAACTACGTCAATGCTTACGCCACATTACCCAAAATCATTGAATATAGAATAAAGAAAAACTTTGTTTGATTTAATTTGAATTTAACTGTGAGAAACTTGATTTTATTAGAAAGAAAACATATTTATTTGAATTTTGACAGGAAAACTATTTTTCATGTCTATTATTAAAAATTATAAGATTTCAAAGGGCTGTTTACATTTCTTTATGAAANGTAGCTGGCAAAAAAATCTTTATATACTTTGAATGCCCGATAGAAAGTAGAATAAAAAAATTTTTTTAAATAATTGTTTTACACTAGAATTAAAGGATTATCTCATTACTTTAATAAGATTTTGTAGATTATGTAAAATTGAGTGTATTTTTAAAAACAGTATCATCTGTTGTAAAACAAAACAAACTCCCACCCCCTCAGGCAATATCTTTCAAAAATTAATCTTTTCACCCGCCAGTGGGCATTTTTGTATTTCTAGTCTTTCCTAAATCCTTTTCAGTATCAATGAACAAGGTTGAAAATCTGGAAGGTTGGCTGAACTGGTACTGAATAATAATCTTTAATTTATAAGAGTCTAAATATCAGCCATTACTGTTCTCTAAAGAAAGGAGAGGATGACTTGACTGTACTGGGAGTAATTTTGAATGCTATGTTTCTAATGGTAGAAGCAATATGTGCATTTATTCTTTGATCAAATGATATATCTTCACATAATTTATCAGCAGCAGTCATTTTACTGTTGTGGTAGTTGTACTTTGTTGCTTTTATATACAGTTCTGCTCCTGGAAATAATGTCATCTACCATATTTAAAAAAATTCTTCTTCTATTCTCTTTGTGTCTGATAGAAATGCAATGGTCTTAATTCAAGGCCAGCGATAAGGTTTCATGCCCTTCTGTCTTCTATGATACAGGGCTCCACTCTACTACATGTCAAATTTTCATAGATTGGTATCATAAATAATATAGGATCCTTCTCCTGCGCTCGATAAGGTTTCATGCCTTCTGTCTTCTATGATACAGGGCTCCACTCTACTACATGTCAATTTTCATAGATTGGTATCATAAAAATATATGGATTGCCCATTCTACTATATGTTAATTTTCATCAAGTGGTATTCACAAAAAAATGTATGGTTCCTTTCCCCAATCTGCTACTTCTTCAGTTTCAATAAAGTAGTATTCATAGAAATATATGATCCCCCCACTCTACAACATATCAATTTTCATGAAACGGTATTCATAAAAAAAAATATGTATCCCTCCCCCACTCTACAACATGTCAATTTTCATAAATTGTCACATTCACAAAAAATGTATGGATCCCTCCCCCACTCTACAACATATCAATTTTCATAAAGTGGCATTCACAAAAAAATGTATGGATCCCTCCCCCACTCCACAACATGTCAATTTTCATAAAGTGGCATTCCCAAAAAATGTATGGATCTCTCCCCCACTCTATTACATCAATTTTCATAAAGTGGCATTCACAAAAAAATGTATGGATCTCTCCCCCACTCTACTACATGCCAATTTTCATAAAGTGGCATTCACAAAAAAAATGTATGGATCCCTCCCCCACACTACACATGTCAATTTTCATTAAGTGACATTCACAAAAAATGTATGGATCCCACCCCCACTCTACAACATGTCAATTTTCATAAAGTGTCACATTCACAAAAAAATGTATGGATCCCTCCCCCACTCTACAACATGTCAATTTTCATAAAGTGGCATTCACAAAAAAATGTATGGATCCCTCCCCCACTCTACAACATGTCAATTTTCATAAAGTGGCATTCACAAAAAAATGTATGAATCCCTTCCCCCACTCTACAACATGTCAATTTTCATAAAGTGGCATTCACAAAAATGTATGGATCCCTCCCCCACTCTACAACATGTCAATTTTCATAAAGTGGCATTCACAAAAAAATGTATGGATCCCTCCCCCACTCTACAACATGTCAATTTTCATAAAGTGGCATTCACAAAAAATGTATGGATCCCTTCCCCACTCTACTACATGTCAATTTCATAAAGTTGCATTCACAAAAAAAATGTATGGATCCCTCCCCACTCTACAACATGTCAATTTTCATAAAGTGACATTCACAAAAAATGTATGGATCTCTCCCCCACTCTACAACATGTCAATTTTCATAAAGTGGCATTCACAAAAAAATGTATGGATCCCTTCCCCACTCTACTACATGTCAATTTTCATAAAGTGACATTCACAAAAAAATGTATGAATCCCTTCCCCCACTCTACAACATGTCAATTTTCATAAAGTGGCATTCACAAAAATGTATGGATCCCTCCCCCACTCTACAACATGTCAATTTTCATAAAGTGACATTCACAAAAAAATGTATGGATCCCACACCCACTCTACTACATGTCAATTTTCATCAAGTGGCATTCACAAAAATGTATGAATCCTTCCCCCACTCTACAACATGTCAATTTTCATAAAGTGGCATTCACAAAAAAATGTATGGATCCCTCCCCCACTCTACAACATGTCAATTTTCATTAAGTGACATTCACAAAAAATGTATGGATCCCACCCCCACTCTACAACATGTCAATTTTCATAAAGTGTCACATTCACAAAAAAATGTATGGATCCCTTCCCCCACTCTACAACATGTCAATTTTCATTAAGTGACATTCACAAAAAAATGTATGGATCCCTCCCCCACTCTACAACATATCAATTTTCATGAAGTGTCACATTCACAAAAAAATGTATGGATCCCTCCCCCACTCTACAACATGTCAATTTTCATAAAGTGGCATTCACAAAAAAAAATGTATGGATCCCTCCCTCACTCTACTACATGTCAATTTTCATAAAGTGACATTCACAAAAAATGTATGGATCCCTCCCCACTCTACAACTTGTCAATTTTCAAAAATCCCCCACTCTACATGTCAGTTTTGATTAAGTAGTATTCACAGAAAGTATATGAAAGCCACTGTTCCAGGTCATCCAGCATGGCATTTATTGTACTTATTGTAAAAGTATCATTACAAGCTGAAATGAGTAAACGTCTTTCTTATGCTGTTTTTTTTTTTAAAAACTTGACTGCAAGATTTTATGCAACCTACTACAAAAAGATATGAATTGGTTTAATAAGGTAGTTAGAAGAAAAAAGATATGATAGTGCATTATCTGAAGCATCTGTTTGAATAATATTGTTATATAAGGTGTGCTGGAGGCAACAACTTAAATTTATAGACTATTCGTGGTCGCGTGAATTCAATTGGCCAATCAACATGCTCGAATATGTGGTTGGTTAACTATTTAATAGCCTTCATGGAAAGGCATTCAGTTGCTCATGCTTAACACAGAGCAATGGATCAACAACCAAGGATTCTGCTTAACACCAAGGAGCACAAGGATTCTGCTTAACACCGAGGAGCACAAGGATTCTGCTTAACACCGAGGAGCACAAGGATTCTGCTTAACACCTAGGAACACAAGGATTCTGCTTAACACCTAGGAAACACAGGATTCTGCTAACACCGAGGATCACAAGGATTCTGCTTAACACGAGGAACACAAGATTCTGCTTAACACCGAGGAACACAAGGATTCTGCTTAACACGAGGAGCACAAGGATTCCACTCAAAACATATCAAACTTAATGCCAAAAGAGATCTCCACTGTAAAGTGCTCTCACCTGCAGCCTAAAACCGGCCACAAGAATCTTAACAGCATTATTTTCAGTCAATGGGCTCAAAACATTTCTAGAATTGACTGTTTTTCTTGCCATTTTCAACATCCTTATTATACATAACTTTTTGTTTCCCCTTTTTATCTTAAAAATATTTCTTTTCTGATATCCATATGTTATTATTACTAGCAAAATATGTGCCCTCTGGACACAAGTATTTAAGTTTTAATATAGTTTAATATTATACTGAATTAGAAAGACTAATGAAATCAAACAAGAACACAAAAAAAGATTACATTTATTTTCATTTTATTCTAATTGATTTTAATATAAAATTATACATAGGATTGCTTTTAATGTTTGAGGATAAAACAATAATATCATAAATCAATAACACTAAGTAATTATTTATTAAACTTGATTTTGTTAACATCAGTATGCAAATTAACCACACCATATACTATATAAACCAATATTTCCTAATGATATATAACTCATATTGCAGGATTTTAAATGCATTAACAACATGGGCTGTTTTGAACCAAATCAAACCCGGACTTTAAGAGAGGCATCGTTAATATATAAGATGCTAATGCTAATCAAGATTAAATAATGATTATTAAATAACTAAGGGAATTGTGATGTCAGTTGTGTTGTAGTTTCGGTTACAAACGAATGCACAATCTCCATTATTATAAGATTTTACTTTTTTTAGACCCCTCCTTTAGTGAAAGTGTAACTTGTTTCTAGGTTAGGGACTCTAACCCCAGTGATTGATCTTCACTTTTGCATTTTACAACAAAATATTAGAAGTATTTTTTTTTTTTTTAATATGAGGTGGAGTTTTCTAGGTAGAATTACTAACAAGAAGAGAGCTCAAAGAAACATTTTTAATAGTATCCAAATTAACAAGAAATATCGGACCATATGACCTTAAGGCACCCCTTCCGTGATCTCGACTCGTGGGGACACTTTTTTTCATTTACACGGTAAAAATCCGGTTGTTTGTTAGGGGTTAGTTTTATAATTAAAAAAAAAAACTCTAAAAATCTTCTGTAAACAACTAACCGGATTTTGACCCACGAATCAAAATCGCAAAAGGGGTGCTTAAGCTCATATGGTCCGAAAAATCAATTTGATTCAACAATATATGTAATATTTCAAAAAGGTTCAATAAATACAAGGTGTGTCATAAAAGTGCTGGTTTTGAAGCTGTATTTACCAAGATAGAAATGAACAATGAATGGAACGTTAATTTTTTCAAGAATACAAGGTGTGTCATAAAAGTGCCGAGTTTGAAGCTGTATTTACCAAGATAGAAATGAACAATGAATGGAACATTAATTTTTTCAAGAATACAAAGTATGTCTTAAAAGTGCTGAGTTTGAAGCTGTATTTACCAAGATAGAAATGAATAATGAATAGAACGCTAAATTTTTTCAGAATACAAGGTGTCAAAAAGTACAAAAAATCTCTACTTTTTTACGCACCTTGTATACCTACATACAGTAATACATAAGTACACATAAAAATATATACAGCCTCAATTGAGTGAATCTTATACTAATCTTTGAATTTATTTATTTTTCAAATTGTGTGTTTTTATCTCTTTCCCCATCAATTTTCCTAGAATTGTACATATGGCTTTTTAGCAAAGGTTCTATCTTGTAGATGGAAAGTCTGGAAGAGAGGATGTTTTGGTGAAAGGAATAATGTGAATGGATTGTGAATGGAACTAGTTAAGAGAATAATGATAATCAGCATTTCTCCCATCCCCCCTCATGGCCTTGAGCCAAATAAATGTAAATGTGCATAAATAAGTTATTGTCAGACAATTGGCAAGTTATTAACAGACGGTAATGAAGTCCTAAAGATACGAACTGAGTACTGCAGTAGCCGGTACAGCTATGAACTTTACCCAGATGTTTCTGTATGCAAGCCAATCAGACCCCCACAGAAAATAAGAGTCCACCAGTAATTAGGGAGAAGGTAGAAGCAGCAATATGCAACTTGGAAACAGGCTAGACACCCACAGTGGACAGTGTCCCCTTAAAATTGCTGAAAAGTGAAGGTGAGGGGAGAGTAGCATTTAACAGCTTCTCTGCCAGAAGGGATTCTCAACTTCACTCTGAGGCTGTAATGTCAAGATAGGTTCAAGTCAATCAAGCTCTCTATGATGAAGATTCCAGCAGTGAAGCTCTTTTAAACAATCAACTCATTTTACTTATTCCACATTTTTAGCCCCCCCCCGCCCCCCAAGTATATGCAAAATCAGCATAAAAGAAAGTATTCTTAATATTGTAGAGTATTTGATAAATTTGCTATAGAAATTAAACTTATTTTCCCTCAGTAAACACAAAAGTTATGATTAAATTTGAAACCCTTTCACACATAAGTTTGTTTGTTTTACGGCATATCAACCTCAGTGGGTCATTTAATGCCGATAAAGTTTTGAAATAAATCAATTCTTAATGGATAATACAATTTTTTTTATAAATACATTTTTCTCTTTAACCCATAGATGGGACCCTAACAGGTACTACCACTCTGGGTCAGAGTGGACCAGGGAGCAATGGTGATGAAGGGGTGCTCCACATTCTCGAAACCTCCAAAACTGGAACCTCACCACATTTAACATCATTCCCAGGACATGTAGACCCGCATCCACCGCCTTCTAGTACCCATATGATAAAAAGGGATTGGGGCTTGCCATAAGGGCAATAGGGTTGGGAAAATCATCACATATAAGAATAAGTGGGTATTAGTTCATATAATCCATTAAGTATATGTAAAATCAGCATAAAAGAAATTATTCTTAATATTGTAGAGTATTTGATAAATTTGCTACAGAAATGAAACTTATTTTCCCTCAGTAAACGCAAAAAGTTATGATTAAATTTGAAATCCTTTCACATATAAGAATTAGTGGGTATTAGTTCATGTAATGCATTAGTGCATCCGTAGATACCCTAACCCTGAACATTTGATAAGGAAAGACAGACAACTAACTCTCATAAACAAAGCACATATTAATGTTTAATAAACATAACATGTAACAATGAAATAACAGAATACATATGCAGAGATGCTTATAGGTAAGCGTCTCGCGTTACTGATACATAAAAATCTAAAAGGATGCTGTAAAATCGTATCTGTGCATCCTAGTGTTTTTCTTTTTTTCTTCCCTCACCATTTCAAGATAGTTGTAAATACATTTCATAGTTTCTTAGAAACAAGTTACACAGGATAGGTTACAAGGTAGGAGTTAGACGGCTATAGTTGTTTCCCCAGATCATAAATAAAAACCCTACAATCTAATAAGAAATTTTAGTTGGGACCCATAAATTTTTCTGGGGATTCATTCAAAGCAAATATGTGTATCCCAGGACGCACACTGAATTAAAACGCTATCAGCATCACTGCATATGTCCTAAACAAGTTAATTGTGCAATTTGTTCCTTGAAGAAATGGTTAATAAAGACTTACAGTGTCTTCCATGTTTTTTCTTGTTTGTTTGTTTGTTTATTGATTTTAATGGCATATCAACATGTCTGGGGTTATGTCATGCCAAACGGTTTAGGAAGTGATACATATCGTGTATTTATATTTACACTTTTTAGTAATTGGTTTTAACAATGTGTTAGCATTATTTGGGATTATGTTGTATGGTATTGATTTGATTCATGTCTATATTCTATGGTATAATTTTATTTCCCTAAAAAAAGAGAGAATATCCTGCATGTTAACGTTTTCAAACAGATCTTTCATATTGTTTGCCTTAAAATAACGGTTTCTGATGTGAGCAAAAAACCTGCATTCCAGAAGTCTTTCTAGAAGTCTAGAAAGGAACAAGTCATTGTGTCCCAATTACACATTGGTCATACAAGACTAACGCACTTTTATATACTCAAACAAAAACAACAACCACAATGTAGAACATGTCAAACACCTTTGACAGTTAAACACTTATTCATGTTTTTTCTTGTGAGGGGCAATAAATGCTCTGCCAAAGCTAGAGACTAATCGTCTCTATTCTGTTCTACGAACAGAGCTGAGACATATTTCCTTTTCACTCAATGAGCGAATAATCATACTAGTTCCAATTACCGTCGAATTGGTAAGACAAGGCAGTAAATAGTTGTAACTGAATACGAACCTATCTTGCTGCAATACCACTGCAAAATGACAGGTTATTTATGAAGCCTTATAACATCATGGAAACCAATCAGCCAATAAGGACTCAGGAAATGGAATCACCCAAATGCAAGAATGGACTATTCTTGATTTCAATAAGTACCAACTGTCTTGGCACTGGTTCAGTGTGATGAAGAAAAAGTTCTCTTAACTTTTTAGTTCAGTATTCTACTTGTTAAATACTAATGGATACAAACATTACTTAGGACACTGAAAAATTGCATCAAATAAAGATTTCCAAAGTTTTGGTCATGAACTATTGATTCATTAAGCCAACGCTTAACCTTTTTGTTACCTGTTCTAATTGCAATTCCATTTATAACTATCACATACAGTGTGTAGGTGGGGGGGGTGAGAGTGATCTGTATAGAAGGGGGGAAAATAGAAGGGGAGGCCAAGAAGAAGCGAGTTCACTGTCTTCTCGCAGGCCAAACTTTCTTTTGGTCAACACAGTCTTCGACCAGTAGCTGAAAATCCGTCGCCGTCGTCAAAATAATATTTTCTGACTGCCATCTCACGTAAGCCGAAAGCTTCTCTCCTTGTCATCCTGCTCGCTTTGGTTATTTTATCGGCATATTACCCAAACATCCGGGCACATCAGTCGAACCTCGCGTCCGTCCAGTGCCTAAATCGCATTTGTTTTTGCAGGAGGATGCGGGTTCAATCCCGGCAGGCAAGACAATGTCTTGCTCTTTTTCCTTTCTCGTTCTTAGGACACTGAAAAATTGCATCAAATAAAGATTTCCAAAGTTTTGGTCATGAACTATTGATTCATTAAGCCAACGCTTAACCTTTCTGTTACCTGTTCTAATTGCAATTCCATTTATAACTATCACATACAGTGTGTAGGTGGGGGGGGGGGGAGTGAGAGTGATCTGTTTCAATCATCTGGTTCACTGGGTAAATATAATAATCAATCCCCAAAAGAGGATTGAGATCACAGAAATTTAACAATGTCTGCCAGATAAGCAGGTCACTGAATGTAAATAATCTGTCACTTTGCTAAAAGATTTTTTACAAGAGCAAAATGAATGAAAATAAGAAAAAAAAAAAAAAGTTAAATTATTTACCTGGGCAGATGCATTATTACAAATCACTCAACCAGTAGTTTGGATTAATCAATTGAATTCTGCCTCAGAACACAAAAAGGTTTGTTATAATCTGCTATTGGAAATACCAGCTGCCTTTAAATAGAAAAAAAAAACAATGTTAATTTACATCTGTATGTAAATTGGTTTTACAAAGCTAAAAAAAAAATCATTAAAAAAACTAATTCAAGAATATTACTATGGTGAGCTATATGAAGATAAGGAATGTTACTTTAGAGGGGATATGAAGATGAGGAAGAATGTTACTTTGGACTTTGGAGGGCTATATGAAGATGAGGAAGAATATTACTTTGGAGGGCTATATGAAGATGAGGAAGAATATACTTTGAGGGCTATATGAAGAGGAAGAATATTACTTTGGAGGGCTATATGAAGATGAGGAAGAATATTACTTTGGAGGGCTATATGAAGATAAGGAATACTTTGGAGGGCTATATGAAGATGAGGAAGAATGTTACTTTGGAGGGTGTATGAAGATGAGGAAGAATGATGAAGATAAGAAAGAATGTTACTTTGGAGGGCTATATGAAGATGAGGAAGAATATTACTTTGGAGGCTATATGAAGATGAGGAAGAATATTACTTTGGGGGGCTATATGAAGATGAGGAAGAATATTACTTTGGAGGGCTATATGAAGATGAGGAAGAATATTACTTTGGAGGGCTATATGAAGAAGATAAGGAAGAATGTTACTTTGGAGGGGTGTATGAAGATGAGGAAAGAATGTTACTTTGGAGGGCTGTATGAAGATGAGGAAGAATGTTACTTTGGAGGGCTGTATGAAGATAAGGAATGTTACTTTAGAGGGCTATATGAAGATGAGGAAGAATATTTACTTTGGAGGGGTGTATGAAGATGTGGAAGAATATTACTTTGGAGGGCTATATGAAGATGAGGAAGAATATTACTTTGGAGGGCTTATATTGAAGATGAGAAGATATTACTTTGGAGGATATGAAGATGAAGAATATTACTTTGGAGGGTTATATGAAGATGAAGAATATTACTTTGGAGGGTTATATGAAGATGAAGAATATTACTTTGGAGGGCTATATGAACAGAAGGAATGTTACTTTAAAAGTCTATATGAAGATGAGGAAGAATATTACTTTGGAGGGATATATGAAAATGATGAAGAATATATTAAAGTAAGAAATACATCACTCAGTCTCTAGGCATTCCCATCATGTAATCGTTAGCCAGCTAGTCTTGCAGATCCACTACTACTGAATAGTGAGTTTGATCCAATTAAATAGTTAACCAATGACATATTCGAGTGTGTTGATTGGCTGATTGAATCCACGTGGCCATGAAGAGTTTATAAATTTAAGTGTGGCCTACAGCACACCTTATATATCAAAATATTCCAACAGTCATGTTTGAGGATTTCACAGTCTCATGAGTTTCCCTAACTCTTTGATTAAAACTCTTGTTTCATCTGGTTCTAACAAGAATATAGTTTGCAATTGTAGAATAATCATACTAGTTCCAATGACCGTCGAATTGGTAAGACAAGGCAGTAAGTAGTCGTAACTGAATATGAACCTATCTTGCTGCAATACACCACTGCAAAATGACAAGTTATTTATGAAGCCTCATAACATCATAGAAACTAATCAGCCAATCAGGACTCAGGGAATGGAATCACCCAAATGCAAGAATGGACTATTCTTGATTTCAATAAGTACCAACTGTCTTGGCACTGGTTCAGTTGTGCTTAACTAGTTGCTGTTGTCTAAACCAACAGTACACTGACTGACTGACTGGCTGGTTCAGTTGTGCTTAGCCAATTGCTGTTGTCCAAACCAACAGTACACTGACTCGCTTCAACAGTTAATAATTCCACCAATGAAACACCAGTAGTTGTTATGAGGTTGTTGGCACTTTTCGGTTATAACTCCAACATGAAAAAAAGGGGAACCACTCTGATTGACGGATAAATTATCTATTTATTTATTGATCTGCTAGGAAAAAAGAAGACAGGGTTTGGTTTAGGGTTAGGGTTTAGGGTTAATTTAATGGGAAAATAATGGGTAGATTAATTAATAGATAAAATTTATTCAGAGTGGTTCCCCTTTTTTATGATGGAGTTATAAGAAATAACCCCCTTTTCTGTCCACTAAGGATGATGGTGTAGTGACTAAAAGATTTTTTTTTTTATCTGCATCTGTGCAAGTGACTCTGCAGGCCAATTCTTGAGTGACAGTCTTTGATGTACTGAATGCACACAACCTCTGATGCTTTCTGGGGCTACTGGCTTTCCTCCCTCTTTCTGGCTCTCTTTGTTGTCAAGGCTTCTCTCCTCTCTGTGCCTTGCTTAATTTTTTGCATCTACCTCCCACATGTTTGTGTCAATATGGCATATCCTCTGACTCTCCTGCATACATCTTTAAATTATAGACCACGCATCTACCAACCGATCAGGAGCCTTTTACTAATTTGCCATACAAAAAGATCTTTTGGGATGCGTCCATTTTCCATTCTCCTGTTAAGAGGTGTAATGGAATAGGATTCTGCTTACTTTAGTCATGAGGCGTAATGCAATAATAGAACAGGGTTCTGCTTACTTTAGTCATGAGGCATAATGCAGTAATAGAACAGGGTTCTGCTTACTTTGTCATGAGGCATATGCAGTAATAGAACTGCTTACTTTAGTCATGAGGCGTAATGCAGTAATAGAACAGGGTTCTGCTTACTTTAGTCATGAGGCGTAATGCAGTAATAGAACAGGGTTCTGCTTACTTTAGTCATGAGGCGTAATTGTAATGCAGTAATAGAACAGGGTTCTGCTTACTTTAGTCATGAGGCGTAATGCAGTAATAGAACAGGGTTCTGCTTACTTTAGTCATGAGGCACAGTAATAGAACAGGGTTCTGCTTACTTTAGTCATGAGGCATAATGCAGTAATAGAACAGGGTTCTGCTTACTTTAGTCATGAGGCATAATGCAGTAATAGAACAGGTTCTGCTTACTTTAGTCATGAGGCGTAATGCAGTAATAGAACAGGGTTCTGCTTACTTTAGTCATGAGGCTAATGCAGTAATAGAACAGTTCTGCTTACTTTAGTCATGAGGCATAATGCAGTAATAGAACAGGGTTCTGCTTACTTTAGTCATGAGGCATAATGCAGTAATAGGACAGGGTTCTGCTTACTTTAGTCATGAGGCGTAATGCAGTAAAGGAATAGGATTCTGCTTACTTTAGTTTCAATTGATTGTTTCTCTCCTACTGACAGCTGTTTCAGTGCATCCTTGCACATTCTTCTCTGCATATGCATTTGATGAAGGTTGATGAGCGGTTATGTTTTATCCTGTTCCTAGTCATGAATAATTTAAACTCTTTGCCTCTGAATGAAGACTCATTCTAAGTAAAACAGATTTGCTGTATGCCATCAGTGGCAAAAGCTGAGCAAAGGTTTTGATGCAGTGGCAATAGGTAATGACACCAGGAAGATCTCAATTCACTTTAAGTAAGGGAGGTGAGTCCCCATGACATAGTGGTCAATGTAATGTACTGTGACATCATACATACATGTTTAGAAACCCCTCCGTATGAGTAGGATGTGACACAAGGTCAATATTTAAGTGGATCAATCGGCTGGTCATGTCAAGCCCTAGCAACTCTATTGCCCTTATGGCAAGCCCCAACCCCTTTTTATCACATGGGCACTAGAAGGCAGTGGCTGAGAGTCTACATGTCCTGGGAATGACGTTAAACTCTATCTGATGGTGAGGTTCCAGTTTTGGAGGTTTCGGGAATGTGGAGCACCCCTTCATCAGCATTGCTCCCTGGTCCACTTTTACTTTAGTCATGAGGCGTAATGCAGTAATGGAACAGGATTCTGCTTACTTTAGTCATGAGGCGTAATGCAGTAACAGAATAGGATTCTGCTTACTTTAGTCATGAGGCGTAATGCAGTTACAGAATAGGATTCTGCTTACTTTAGTCATGAGGCGTAATGCAGTAACGGAATAGGATTCTGCTTACTTTAGTCATGAGGCGTAATGCAGTAACGGAATAGGATTCTGCTTACTTTAGTCATGAGGCGTATGCAGTAAGGAATAGGATTCTGCTTACTTTAGTCATGAGGCGTAATGCAGTAATGGAACAGGATTCTGCTTATTTTAGTCATGAGGCGTAATGCAGTAAAGGAATAGAATTCTGCTTACTTTAGTCATGAGGCGTAATGCAGTAATGGAACAGGATTCTGCTTATTTTAGTCATGAGGCGTAATGCAGTAACAGGAAAGGATTCTGCTTACTTTAGTCATGAGGCGTAATGCAGTAATGGATTCTGCTTATTTTAGTCATGAGGCGTAATGCAGTAACGGAATAGGATTCTGCTTACTTTAGTCATGAGGCGTTATGCAGTAACGGAATAGGATTCTGCTTACTTTAGTCATGAGGCGTAATGCAGTAACGGAACAGGATTCTGCTTACTTTAGTCATGAGGGGATAGGTTCTGTTTAATAGGTTTAATAGTTTTAGTTTGCATATAATTTGAAAGCATCTATGTACCTAGCACTACTGGAATGAATTGATCCAACTTGCATATTAATTGTAGAATAAACATCATATTCACCTTCATGGGAAGACTGTGACTAGCATCCAGTCACCAGACAAAAAAAAAAAAAAAAATGAGAAAGTATAACTGAATACGCTCTGTACTAACTGCCTGAGCAAATTCAAATGTTCGGTATATATGGATTAAAGAGTTCAACTTAAAACCAGCAGCCAATGAGAATCCAGCAAGTGAACTTGTCCAAATACACATGTGGAATAGCCCAACCTGCAATTTAAACCACCTATCAAGTCAGGATTCTCAGAACAGACTCAGCTTGCAACACAGCTGGATACTGATCATTTCACGAATTTCTACATCAATGACTATATCTTGTTACCATTTTGTTTTTTGTTAATTGTGGGGGAGAGGGGGAATCCCCCTTTGCCTTTTCTCCCTCTTCTTGTCTCATAGATTAAATTCTGATGAAAGCTGAAGAATGGATCAGCTGAAAGGTTATGTTAATAATGCCAAGAATATGAAGCAGTTCAATTTCTGGTATTCTAATAACACATCTCAATGTTATTGCCAATATCTTTTACTCTTGTATGACCCATATAGTCACTGATGTGCCTAAATGTCATATTTTAACAGAAGCTTGTAAATGGTGTGTGTAGGCCAACCATAAAAAAGTTATGTCTTAAAAATCAGCCGAACTTGAACTTTGATTCCTCTTGTAT
The DNA here is from genome assembly GCA_023376005.1 of Doryteuthis pealeii. Taxonomy (NCBI): domain Eukaryota; kingdom Metazoa; phylum Mollusca; class Cephalopoda; order Myopsida; family Loliginidae; genus Doryteuthis; species Doryteuthis pealeii. Next base: position 22,618,173 of record CM042148.1, read on the forward strand.
GGCCCTGTCGGTGGGGCGTTAGAATGCACCGACTGCACCTCTGCAGAAAAGTAAGACTACCCCTGCAACACTCCACTTAGACCCTTTTTATCACATGGGCACAGGAAGGCAGTGGCTGAGAGCCTACATGTCCTGGGAATGACGTTAAACTCTATCTGATGGTGAGGTTCCAGTTTTGGAGGTTTGGGGAATGTGGAGCACCCCTTCATCACCATTGCTCCCTGGTCCACTCTGACCCGGAGTGGTAGTATCTGTTAGGGTCCCATCTATGAAGAACTTAAAAGCAAGAATAACGGTAACCCCTGTTCTTTTGAATCTAATGAACTCTGATTCAAAAATATTTCTAACTACAGTACATACATAATGCATAAGCTACCTATGAGTTATGCAACAAAATTATAGCAGTGGGTTGGAGGTGCGTGGTGTAATGGTTAGAGTCGTAGGAAATGGACCTGTTGACCCAAGTTCAAATCCTAGATGAAGTTACAGTTCACATAGTACCAATACCCTTGGGAAAGGTATGAATCAAACTACTCTCCCTCCAGCTATGTGTAAATAGTAGGGCAAACTGAGCTCTTTAACCTTGGTTAGGCAACCAGTCTAGGAGAAGGAAAACTCAGAATTCAAACCTGTTAAGCTCAACATGAGGTGGTCACTACTAGAATAGGCTCTGTCCTAATTAGTGATCTGTTAAAATAAAATAAAAATAAAAACAAAAACATGCCCTGTCAGCTGAGGCGTTAGAATGCACCGACTGCACCTCTGCAGCGGGGTAAGACTCCCAATGGGGCCACCTGTTGGCCGTGGGTGGCGACCCGTGATGCTTAAGGATAGAACACAGGTGGATAAGCAGTTCATGACTTGCAATACTCCACTTTGGCCCTTTCTTTGGCTAGACAGCTGGTCACATCAAGCCCTAGCATCTATATGATTTTCCCAACCCTATTGCCCTTATGGCAATCCCCACCCCTTTTTTTATTATATGGGTGCTAGAAGGTGGTGACTGAGTGTCTACATGTCCTGGGAATGACATTAAACTCTATCTGATGGTGAGGTTCCAGTTTTGGAGGTTTGGGGAATGTGGAGCACCCCTTCATCAGCATTGCTCCCTGGTCCACTCAGACCCGGAGTGGTAGTACCTGTTAGGGTCCCATCTATGGGTTGAATAGAAAAACGAGTTGATAAACAAAATTTGATTATTCATTAAGAATGAATTTATTTCACAACTTTATCGGCATTAAATGACGTTGATATGCCGTAAAACAAAACAAAAAAACAAACCTAATATTAATATAAGTCATCGGGGCAGCTGTTGGAATATTTGTGGATATAAGATGTGCTCTAATTTCCCACCTGGATTTATAGACTAGCCAAGGTCACGTGAGTTATTCAGAAGTATGGGGCACCCAGTGAGAATCGATCTCACTAACAATGGTTTACGAATCTAGCTTGCTAACCATTACACCACATGAGGTGCCCACTTAAACCTAATATAGATGTTAATTGGATATGAGAAAAAGAAATGTTTTTGTACAAATAATTATTATGTCGCAGTTGATGTTATCTGCTTCGTCTTTTGCCCTTGGCAACACCAGAATTTCATGTTAGTTTTTATATAGATTAATGTTGTGTGTGTGTGTGTGTGTGTGTGTGTGTGTGTGTGTTTCTTTGTCATTTTTGTCACTTTTTGATCATAAACTTTTATTTATAGTCATAACAAATTAGGAAAAACGTTTATTTTCAGTCAGAGCAAATCTATACTTATGTAAAAGGGCAGTTGTGTGTATGTATGTCCGTCTTCTATACATATATAATGGGCAGTTTTTTGTTTATGTATGTCTGGAGGAAACTTTTAAAATAAAACAATTAACGACAAAGTAAATATATATATATACACATTGAATATCACCAGGGCTTGGTTTTTGAGCAAAAATGATAGAGATTTGATTTATATTTTTGAAGATAATTGAAAAATAAAATTTAAATGATAACAGGATGGATTTGTTTTTCATTTAATATTTTAGATAGTAGACATTAACGTTTCTTTTCAGAGTAGCTGGATCAATGCAAGGTCTATTTTTTTTTACATTGGGATTTAAATGGGGCATCCCACGGAGATTCAACTCACGATTCAGTAATAATGGATCTGCGGGACTAACTTAAAAAATTCCCCTCTACCTAGGCGACGCCGGGTAGCTACTGCTAGTCTATCTATAAATCTATTTGAACTAATGAATAGATTTGAGTTTAGCTTATGAAAAAACATTTCTGATATAAAATTAACTGGTCTTTCATTCTCTATAAAAGCTTTTTGTTTTGAATTATTGTTCACTCCTTTTGAGTTTTTCACATCAGCGTTAGTTGATGGCCTTTCACTGGAGTCTGAGTGACAACAAGTCTCCTCAGGTCTCCAGGACTCTTCTGAGTATTCTGGCAGATTGCAGCAGTGCAGTATTCTGGATGGTCTCGATTCTCCCTCTGATTTCCAGATTTTCCAAACTTTTTTCCAATCTTTTTGGGACGTTCCAAGTGCACCAACTACAACTGGCATAACTTTGACTTTCATATTCCATAACTTTTTCAGTTCTCTGGCAAGGTCCAGATATTTGTCCACTTTTTCATTTTCGTTTAGCTTCACCCTAAGTAGTGTTTGTTGCTGTTGTTCAAACCAACAGCATACTCAGCTCACAATACAGTTGGATGCTAATCACCCAACAAATTTCTACATGGCGTTGCGAACAGGATCCGAACCTGTGCGGGAATAACCCTTGGATTTTGAATCCAATGCCTTAACCACTCGGCCATCACAGTGATACTAATCACCCAACAGATTTCTACAAACATATTTTCTTCTTTTTTTTTCACAAGTTTTCTTATAATAATTGGAAGAAATTCAGATCACTATGTCAAGTTAATATATCAAGGTGACTTTGAGATTTATGCCAAACATATTATAGACAAAATAACATGTATTCATATTTTCCAATTGCTTGATTTCCATATATTTAATGTAGCAGTACTCTAAGTATAAAAATCATTTTGTAGAAAAAATATGTATTTATTCATACATGATACTATCATCTCTTTTATCTGCATGCATATCTCACGCAAACTAAATTTGCAGTGAACACTTAAACATTCTGTACATGAAAAACGTTGTACATCATTATCTTTTTCTTCTAACAGCTGTAAAATGTATCCATTAATATTCTTGTCTCTATACAATTTTTTGTTACAATTTTTTTCACCATTTTTAGGCTGCAGGGGAGATCACTTTACAGTGGAAATCCTTGGTGTTCCTTAGTGTTGGGTAGAATCCTTTGGTTGTTCCTTGGTGTTCCTTAGTGTTGGGTAGAATCCTTTGGTTGTTCCTTAGTGTTGGGTAGAATCCTTAATTGCAGATCCGTTCGTCCATGTTGAATACATGAAAATGAATGGCTTTCAAGATCAGTGATTAAATAGTAAACTAACCACATATTCAAGTGTGTTGATTGGCTGGCTTTAATCCACATGCCCATGCAGAGTCTATAAGTTTAAGTGGTGGACTTCAGCACACCTTATATAACAAAAATATTCCAATATTTTTAATCATTTTTGAAAATTGTAAGTTTTAAATAAAACTGAAACTTGTCTACCAACTTGTCTTTCTCTTTCTCTTCTTTTTAAGTTCACGGAATGTAATGATGAAAGGGAAAGCATGTGTACTTTTAACCTTATTTATTAACATGCAACAACAACAGTCGATACAACAAGTACTTACAGTTCAGTTGTTACTCTCTCACTGAGGGAAAAGTTCCTTCAGTCACAAGGGACTGAGACAAGAGCTTGTTTCTACGAGGCTCACACGTTCATACCAAAACCAAGAAGAAGACATTTTTTCTTTTCACCACCTCACAAGGGACATTAACTCTTTCTGCTTCCTGTCCCCAAAATGCACAGGAGAGTTCAGGTCCTTACAGCACTATCGGAAGTCACCCACAACTCCCCGCAAAAAGTCCATTCTTCCCCCTCCAATCTCTCAACACCTCTTACTCAGAGTGGGCATAATGGCGTACCACATTCCTTCTTCCCCCAACCACATTCCTTTGCCTGCCTGGGACAGTTTTGCAGGCCAGGCATCTAGAACGCTTTGAGTCAGATAAGTTTGACTCATTACTACAATTTTCTTGTTCTATAATTAATTTTTAGGACTTGCTTAAAAGGTTATTAAACTCCATGTTATGTCACATCCTTTTTATAGAATTTATTGTTAATTGCAAAGAGGGGCACCAAAAAAGTGATATAAGGACTGTTTAATTCCTTGGTGCCTGTCACATCAACCATCACTATTGGTCCACTCTAGCTGAGAGTACTTATATGATTGCCCCTACCCTAATGCCCTTACTGCAAGCCCCAACCTTTTTTATCATATATATATGCTAAAAGGCAGTGTCTTAGGGTCTTCATGTTCTGGGAATGACAAACTCTATGTGATGGTGAGGTTCCAGTTCTGTAGGTCTGGGGAATGTGGAGCACCCCTTCATCACTATTGCTCTCAGGTCCACTCTGACTGGGAATGGTAGAATCTGTTAGGGTACTATCTATAGAAAAAATGTTTTTATAAAAAAAATTGAGTACCCATCAAGAATGAATTTATTTAAAAACTTTGTTGGCATTAAAAGATCCACCAAGTTTGATATACTGTAGAAGAAAACAAACTAGCTTGGAACCATGACACCTGGCATCTCACCACTAACCATGCTGTCTCCTTCTTTGAAAACACCCCCAAGGGCCACCCTCAATGACCAAAGGCATAGGAGGAAGAACCACAACCCAATGTCATCAAACCCTGGCCAGACTTTCAGCTGCAGCTAGTGCTGCAACCATGCCTGTCCCACATTGGCCTTATCAGGTACTAACATACCTGCAGTCAATGTGGACCACCCCCTTGATATTCATTCAGGAAGCCAAACCATAATAATGAATTGCAAATAAATATGCTGAAGTGCTTTATGATTAACATTTAATAGTTATCTTCCTTGAAAAATAATGATTGTAGTGAGCATGAATACAGATCCAACACTATTATTATTGAGTTACAAATTGGATTACACTATAATATAGAATTGCCAAGAGTAAACACCTTCCAAAAATTTATCATAGGATAAGAAGTAAGTGGCCGTACAGTTGTCGTTTTTTTTTGGTTTTTTTTGTGGGGTTCAGCTTCCACGATTTGTTCAAGACAGCATGCAACATCCTCGTGTCCCTCCCAAGTGTTTCATTAGAGTCCAAGTGGTGCAGCCATACTGTCACACTGACATGGCTACAGCTTGGAAGAATTCTTGCTTTATATTATCAAGAGAATTGTTTCTAGTATTCTAACACAACTGTGCTAAGAAACTCCATCCCCTATGGATTTTTTAAGAAATATAATGTGGCCAAAAACTTTGTTCAGTTTATTAAACAGAAATAAAATTCTCACAGGATGTTAAGAGTTAAATGGATTTTTTAAGAAATATATGTGGCCAAAAACTTTGTTCAGTTTATTAAACAGAAATAAAATTCTCAACAGGTTTTAATTAAGATGGATTTTTTTAAGAAATATAATGTGGCCAAAAACTTTGTTCAGTTTATTAAACAGAAATAAAATTCTCAACAGGATGTTAAGAGTTAAATGGATTTTTTAAGAAATATAATGTGGCCAAAAACTTTGTTCAGTTTATTCAGCAGAAATAAAATTCTCAACAGGATGGTCACTTTGCTCATAAAGTACTTTGTGTTAAAACTTTTTTTATTTATGCCTAATATGCATATCACTTTCAAATTTGATATCCCAAATATTTCCATTATAAAAAAACTTCTGGATAGAAATCGTTACTTGTGATGTATTACTTTTTTTTGATAAAAACAAAATTCCAAAAATCCATATTCATAAAACTACTAAGGTGTCTATTTTTTTATGGAAAATTTCCTACACTTTTTTCTACTCTGTATGGAAATGACCATTTTTTTTTTTTTTCAGGAACTTTTTTAGAAAATTTAGATTTAAAACTTGAAGTGAGTAAAAGGGCTCTAAAGAAATGTTTTGATTTACAATGTACGTATAATGATATTGTAGCGAGAGATATTACTTATGTGTAAGCGCAAAGCGAGCACGAATGTATCTGGTGTGCAAAATGAGGAGATCAGGGAGGAGTGTAGTGGCTGACTACAGAGACTGAACTCACAACCTCCTGATTGTGAGTCATGGCTCGAAGTCAGACTACTCACCTTCGTTGGCACATATGCAAATTTCTACATTGCGATTGGCAGCGCTTGGCAATGGACTGATAGGGATGGGTGGAGAGAGAGAGAGAGAAAGAGAGAGAGTTATAGTAATATGTACTGTCAGTACAACCTGATAATGATGATGATGATGACAAATATTTGGAAGTTAGGGGTTCATAAAAGCTTCAGTTTTTGTATAATTGTGTGGTGGTGTGGGTTTTTGACAAGCCCTGTAGCAAGAATTCTAAGGAGCCATTGTTTTTCAGATCAGGGGATGGAAAAATACCAGTAAACGATTATGGTCCCAACTGACCCCAGAGGCACGAATCTCGCGAGTCACTTGATAGAGTTAGTTAGGTAATCAGTTTTCAACCAGATGTCAGGCAGAGGATCTCTCTGCTGAGGTTGTAACTCCTGCGTGGTGAAAATGGCAATGCAGAAATAAATAAATCTTTGATCAAAGAAAAGCAAAGTCTTGTAGTTAATTAATGCATGACTTAAAAAGAAGCCCTTAGAAAATGAAGCAGCAAGAAGTTAGAAGACTAGTCACGGTGACCGACCAAAGAAGTAAAGGAAACAGCACTAGACGATCATAGCCAAAATAGAAAGGTAATAATAAAATAGAAGTAAGAGACAGGTAAGACTCTCTCTAATGTCTCTCTCACTATCACCCAAAGTCTCTCTCTATCACACAAGAACTCTCTTGTTTATATAGCCCACAATTTTCAACCAGACGTCAGGCAGAGAGGTTGTAACTCAAACCATGTGGTGGATCAGGATGGGCAGTAATAAAATCTTTGATCAAAGAAAAACAGTCTTGTAATTAATTAATGCATGACTTGAAAAGAAGCCCTTAGTTAGAAGAAGATGACAACCGGCCAAAGAAGTAAAGGAAACAGCACTAGATGATCATAGCCGAAATAGAAAAGAGAATGAAGTAACAGACAGGTAAGTCACAGTCTTAACTCTATCTGTCTCTTTCTCTCTTGCTATCACCTCTCTCTATCACTCTTGTTTATATACCCACAATGGGCTATATAACACAAGTTGCAGAGAAGAAAAAAAATGCAACTTATTTGTTTTTTTTTTTTTTTTTTATGGTTTAACAAAAAATACCATGATGCATTTCAGAAGTAATTCTATTTCCTACAATGACAAACATTACAAAAAATGCAAAAGACACTAAATAAAAAAAATATTGGATTAATGTAATATTTACCCAACCCGTTCACCACAAGGTTGCAAGTATGGCACATCCAGTGAGGATCAAACGTGTGATTCAGTAGTAATGGATCTGCAACAGTAGATTGCTAACCGCTACATAATAATGGTGTGCTCTTAATATTTACCTTACCTGTTTGCCACAAGGATGAGGCTGATATAACAGAAATCTCCCTCCCCCTTCTCTCTCTCTCTCTCTCTTTGATTTCTTTCTTCATATCTCGTTCTATTTCTTCCCCTCTCTATCCATTTCTGCCTCCGTGTCTCTGTCTCTGTCTCTCTTTCTCCCTCATTTTCTTTCTCCATATCTCTCTCTCTCTCTCTCTCCATTCTTATCTCCATATATCTCTCTCTTCCCCCCTCTCTCTCCATTTCTTTCACCATATATCTTTCTTTCTCTCTCTCTCTCCATTTCTTTCTCCATATTTCTTTCGTTCCTCTCTCTCTCTCTCTCTCTCTATCTATCTATCTATCTATTTAAATCATTCAGCAGAAAAGAAGGCAATTTACATAGAGAGCAGACTACTTATACATTTTCATTTAACAATTAAAAAAATCATAAATCTTTGTTATAACAGACATAGATATCTCTCTTGATTCACAATTTTTACTAACACAATACATCCACTCACCAACAGAACAAATTAAAAAAGAAAAAAAACAAAACACTTTGGAATAGAACATAAGTTACTGACATCAACCATATGTTAACCCAACAGTAGCTTTAAACGAAATTAACAAAACAAGTGTTCTACACATAGGCTCCACGCAAGCTTCAGGTGAAAAACAAAATTCATAAACAATTAAGAATATCCTCTATTTAATGTTTTTCAACCAATCATAAATTTTCCACCCAAAACTCTTGAAAGTGAATCTCGAGCCAATTTCTAGCTATAAAACAGCTGACTTAAAGTCGATAAGTCAGTTGACTGCTGTGTTGGCACACAGAGCATCGTTTCACCAGGCCAAGATCAAGGAACCACAATACCTCCTACCCACACTACACCCCATGTCACACAGAACCAAGTCATCAGCCAGAACAGATTTTGAACCCCATGCCTGCCCTCATTTCACCGAGCGAAAAAGAATTATCATCTCAACATTTCCAGCTTTTGTTTATTTTTTAAATAAACGAAATTAATCCAATCTTTCTTGTCTGTTTTTCTTTTGCTACAATACGTGATATTACAAAGCATTCAATTTTTCTGAAATTTTTTCTAGGTGTGGACTATGTTAAAGTTATGTTGCATAGCGCCTTCTTCACTGGCACTAAATAATTATAATGTTGCATACCTCTTCTTCTTCACTTACTTGGACATCTATTCTTCTGCTGGCTGTCTTGGTATGCTTCTGATCGTCTTTGGTATATCTTCATCTTGACTTGGTCTGGTCTAGCGTTTTGGATTTGCTATCTTCTAAGGTCTAGCGTCGGGAATTGACTTGGGGATTTCGGTCTGGTTTTCTGTTACTATGTTTTTGCTGGCTGGTCGTCATTTCTTAGTCTTGTTAACAAAACATTCATTAACCACAAGAACATATTAATTATCCAAACTTTTATTTCCTTAACTATACATAATCCTCTAACTAACATAGCGCACGTGAGTTCCAGTTTAGGCAGGACCTAAAATGGCCGACTTCTCTGCCTGACGTCTAACTGAAAACTGGGAACTCAAAAGGTCCCACGTGACTTCACGTATTTTGGCGGGCTTCTGTAATTTTCCATGGAAGGACCCGGCCATGGTATGAAAAGGGTCATCCCCTCAGAATTACAGGGGATTGACAATAATCTTATGCAACCGCATAGATTATGTTAAAGTTAGGCAATCTCCAAAATTTGAGTTTCCAATTCCAAAAATTGGCGGAGTTATGTGGATTTTTATCTCTCCAAATTTGGTAGGGTTCGCGAAAAATTGGTTTATAAAAACATTTTTGCCCAAGGAATCCAAAAATGCTACCAAAAAAGTCTTAAAGCCAACCAATTTTAAGTTATCTATAATTTTTGATTTTTTTCATAGCAAGATCAATATCCCGATGTGGCATGCACCTGTGACAAAAAATTTTTTCTATTATTATTTCACATATATTGAATATATTTTGTACCAAAAAGATAGTTTGGATTTTGCTCAGAACATTAACCTATTTTGAAATGGACTATTTTTATAGCTTGATTATTTGAGAATTTTGAAGTGTTAAAATTAAGGTCAACATGTCTGATTAAAATATCCATAATGGAGATTCAGTCTCTGTTTGTATGTAACCGAAACTATGTCACTGCCTACGTCACATTATGCAAAATCATCATAACATAGAATAAAGAACAATTAATATTGATAAAATAAATAAAATCTGTTCTTTAATTCAAAAGTTGAATCCTTTCCATTGTAATAATGACAATTTAAATATATAAGCTACATATCTTATTATAATGGAGATTGTGTGTTTTTCTGTCTGTAACCGAAACTATATTCCTACTCAAGTCACAATTCTCTTAGTTATTGACATCACATTCTCCATGATTTTATTTTTATTTAACCTCAATTATTAATAAAATTGTCTTACATTAATACTGTTAACTATGTCTACATACTGACAACATGCAATTATATTTATATATACAACAAAATAGTGGTTTTCAGTGTAAACGGGAAGGCTAATTTGTATATTAATATTAAAAAATCGAATTTAATAAATATATGCTTAGTATTAGTGATTTCTAACTGTTTGGTTTTATTTTAATGAATATAAGCAAAAATCTCTTCAATTAATCTTAAATGAAATCCATTAACAAGATAAAATAACTGTCATTTTATTTTTTACTTCCTCTTATAACTAAATACTTAAATTAGAAAAAATAACAATGAAAGACGAGAGTGATGGAAGAGTAAGTTTCAGTTGTTATTTTTTATTACACTCCCTCTGTTTCAAATCTTTTATTATACTCCCTCTGTTTCAAATCTTTTTATCTGCATTCTTATTTAGTTTCATTAGCCTTTCTAATTTATTACAATATTTTATTACATTAAAACTTAAATACTTGCACCCGGAGGGTGCATATATTTGCTAGTTATTTAAATAAATAAACTATATAAGCTATGAAATTGATTAAAAAAATTGTATTATCACTTTAAATGGAAAAAAGTATTGCAAAATTTGTGATCAATTTTTAAAATTATTTTTTTACTCTCGCCCTTTGTTCAGTAACAAAAAATTAACAAATAAATAAATACCTACAATTTTCTGTAAAATATTCAAAATAATCATTTAATTAATAATTAATAGATACGTGTAACATTTAATGAACAGAACTAAGTTTCCATTTCAATTTTTCTTCTTCTTCTTTTACTCCTTTAATAAATTTGATGATTTGACTTACTTCTGACACAAACACTTTGACATTGAATTTTTAACTTACCCTCCTCAGGCAATATCTTTCAAAAATAAATTTTTACACTGCCCAGAGAGTGATTTTTAAAAAAAAATTTTTTTTTGCTAGTATATATAATCAGAGGTGATGATAATTCTATAAAAAAAAAAAAAAAAAAAAAATTCAATCTAGCTGGGAAAATGCTTTATTGGGACCATATGACCCTTAGGCACCTCTTTTTGATCTCGACTAAGAAAGGACATATTTTCATTTACACCGTCAATATCCGGTTGTTTTAACAGACGATTTTTAGATTTTAAAAAAAAATTATATCCCTAACCCCTAACAAACAACCGGATCTTGACGGTGTAAATGAAAAACATGTCATTTCTTAATCGAGATCAAAAAGGGGTGTTTAAAGGTAATATGGTCCTTTTTTTTTTTTTTTTGCTAGTATATATAATCAGAGGTGATGATAATTCTAAAAAAAAAAAATTCAATCTAGCTGGGAAAATGCTTTATTAGGACCATTATGACCTTTAGGCACCCCTTTTTGATCTCGATTAAGAAAGGACATATTTTTCATTTACACCGTCAATACCCGATATTGACGGTGTAAATGAAAAATATGTCGATTTTTAGATTTAAAAAAAAAATTATAAAACTAACCCCTAACCCTAACCCCTAACAAACAACCGGATATTGACGGTGTAAATGAAAAACATGCCCTTTCTTAATCGAGATCAAAAAGGGGTGCCTAAAGGTAATATGGTCCTTTTTTTTTTTTTTTTTTTTTTTTTTTTGCTAGTATATATAATCAGAGGTGATGATAATTCTAAAAAAAAAAAGAATTTAATCTAGCTGGGAAAATGCTTTTAGGACCATATGACGTTTAGGCACCCCTTTTTAATCTCGATTAAGAAAAGATATGTTTTTCATTTACGTCGTCAATATCCGGTTGTTTTAACAGACGATTTTTAGATTTAAAAAAAAAATTATGAAACTAACCCCTAACCCTAAACCCTAACCCCTAACAAACAACTGGATATTGACGGTGTAAATGAAAAACATGTCCTTTCTTAATCGAGATCAAAAAGGGGTGCCTAAAGGTAATATGGTCCTTTTTTCTTTTTTTTTTTGGTAGTATATATAATCAGAGGTGATGATAATTCTAAAAAAAAAAAATTTAATCTAGCTGGGGAAAATGCTTTATTGTCAGCTTTTAACTTACATAAATGGCCATGAATTTATCTATTCAATTTTTATTACAGCAATAAGTACAGCTATAACAGCAAAGTATGTTCTTGTGAGAGTTGTAAATTAATAAACATAAAGTATTATTAGTATCAATGGCCATCTTAAAATGTGTAATGCAATTCAGGTAAGAACTACAAAAAAAATCATTGCTTGGACCAGTGGTTCCCAAAAGTAGGTGCTGGAAAGATCTAAGGAAGTGTTACATAATTCATAAGCAGCTTATGATTTATGTACGTACCTATAGTAAGAATATTTGAATAAAGTTCGTTAGTCAGAAGGGACACAAAAACTATATTATAGTCTTCCGAGACTGAAATGCCAATAATAATATCTTAAATATTCTATGAGTTTCTACAAATTTGTCGTTTGTGCAATCTAAAACTAAAAGGTTCTTCTTGTTACATAATTCATAGACAGCTTATGATTTATGTACATACCTGTAGTAAGAATATTTGAATAAAGTTTGTTAGAGTCAGAAGAATGGGATTCCGCTAACCGTCTGGTAGATGCGATTAGGCGTGAGATAGTTTTAGCTTGAGATGCAAGCTGGCACCCGACGAGAGCGTATGTCTCCCAAAGGATGCTCTGAGTCGCTTATCCCCTCAGTGGAATCATGGGCTGGGTTGTTGAAATAAAGCTTTAGAAGAAAACAAGTCTTGTTTGTTAAGTTAATTAAAACAAGAGATGACAGCCTCGAAAAGAAAAAGAATCAACCCTTAACCAAAAGCCCTGAAGAAAAGTCAGACTGAAGAACATGGTGGCCAGCCAAGTTAGCAGCTCTGTCTGTCTCTCTCTCTATACCCAAGATATGTTAGTGGGTATACAACAGGAGCTATTTTTAATATATTTCATCGGGTTAGCTCAGTCGGTAGAGCATTTGGTTAGAAAGCACAAGGTTCCTAGTTCGATTCCGCCCTCGCCAACTCAGCGTATGAGTAGTACAGGGATCTGTGCAGTAAAGTAAAGAGCTGATGGTAGGTGTGGCGCTCTACCTCAGATGCAAAAATAATCTCCTTGGTCTAGTGCTAGTGAAAAGAGGATAGACTCCTTGCTGATTGGCTGATACTGACTTTAGGCCACCCGACGATTTACTTTTTTTAAAAACTTAAATACTTAGGCCGGAAGGCGCATATTCTTGCTATTACTATAAATGTAAACACATCATTTTTAAGTATCAATACTTAACAGGGCCTTAAAATTTTCTCTTGCTTAAATTTCTTAAAATTGTTTAAAAACATATTTAGATTTTATTTTTAATTTAACCCGTCTACAAAAACTTGAAATCTCAGAACTCAAGTGTACCATGATTTTCACTTGAAGAAAGGACATGAAAAAAGAAATTACATTGATTGATTAATTGATTTTAACAGTATTTCAAACCATCTAGGGTTAATTTATGCCCAGAGTTGGAGAATAGCATTTACTGAGTGTTCATATTTAAATTTTGGGGTCATCATCATCATGTGCACCAGTAGTATAGATAAAGGATTTTTTTTTTGTACATGATTCTATCTAATATGAATAATTTTTGAATAGATCTATTTGACCCATAATGGGACCCTAACAGGTACTACCATCTCAGTCAGAATTAACGAAGGAATAATGGCAATGAAGGGGTACTTATACTCCCAGAACTGGAGCCTCACAATTAAATTCAGTTGTGCCATACTTAGAACAGGGGGTACAGTGTCTTCTAAGCCCTGTTGAAAAGGTTAAAATTACTTTGATGAAATATATTGTTTATAATGATGTTTCAAATGAGTAAAATGTTTGTTTCATTAGTTAATATTTTCGGACTAAGTTACCGTTAAGCACCCCAGGGGCAACCTGGATTCAGAAGGACATGTTTTGCTTTGCACCGTCAACATCTGGTTGTTTGTTAGGGTTAGGGGTTAGGGTTAGCAGTTAGTTTTATAATTTTAAAAAAAAATGTGTCTAAAAATCATCTGGTAACAAACAACTGGATGTTGACGGTGCAAAGCGAAACATGTCCCTCTGAATCCAGGTCGCCCCTGGGGTGCTTAAAGGTAAGTTGGTCCAGATTTTCTGTTTAATTTATCCAATTTATATTGTTATATTGTATAAGGTCTAGTTTAGCTCAGAGCGTCTGACTAGGAACCACAAGGTTCCAGGTTCAATACCGGCCCCACCAACAGCATATAAATAGCACAGGGATCTGTGCGGTAAAGTGAGGAGATGATGGTAGGTGTGGCATTCCGTCTCAGACACCAAACAATCTCCTTGGTCTAGCACTAGTGAAAAAGGGATAGACTCCTTCACTGTCTGGCTGGTACCAACTTTAGGCTACACCGACGACTTTACCTTTTTATATTGTATAATATTATTTGTAATACAAACAGAGTTTAATAAGTATATACAAATTATATATACTTATTAAACTCTGGAGAACAAGTGATCATAATTTTTTTTGGTATTTAATAGAAAAAAATAAATACATAAGTAAATGTCTTATAACACAAATAATTATATATATTTACCAAACCCTCTGCACGAGCAAGATGCGACACAAGGTCAATTTCTTAAGTTTAACAGATTTGAATTCAGAGTTTTCCTTCTTCTAGACCGGTTGCCTAACCAAGGTTAAAGAGCCCAGTCTGCCCTACTATTTACCCATAGCTGGTGGGACAGTAGGATTCATACCTTTCCCAAGGGTATTAGTGCTAAGTGAAATGCAATTACCATGTCCAGGATTTGAACTCGGGGTGACGAGTCCATTTCCTATGACTTTAACCATTACACCACGCGCTTCCTAATAACACAAATAATTATATGGACACTCATGTGACTGAATGAAAACCACCTTTCACAAAGTGATTTCGATGTTAACTTGATAATTGTAAGGTGAACTCTAGGCAGTAGTAGTTCAACATAACCATTTTTTAGTTGATGAAAGCTACTAGAATTGAAACACCTGATATGTCTACTTATATATAATTATCACTTTTGTTTGTGCAATTTTACTGTGTACTTCCAATCTTTCATTTGTGTTGAATGTTGGTAAACAGGAAGCAAGACCTGACCTCTTTTGTATGTGTGCATATTAGTATTTATGTGTGTGTGTATGGTTATTGTATGTAGTTTTCTATGCATGCAAGTTTATTTTTGTGTATGTATATTTGAACATAAATGTAAATGTGTTTTTGCATATGTATGTGTATGCAAGTTTATTTTTTGAGTATACATACACAAATGTAAATATGTGTTTGCATATGTGAAATTTGTGTATGTGTATGCATATTTGTAAACAAATGTAAATATGTGTTTGTGTATGTGTATGCAAGTTTATTTTGTGTATGTATATTTGTACATAAATGTAAATATGTGTTTGCATATGTGAGCATTATGTATGTGTATGCAAGTTTATTTTTGTGTATGTATATTTGTACATAAATGTAAATATGTGTTTGCATATGTGAACTATGTGTATGTGTATGCAAGTTTATTTTTGTGTAAGTATATTTGTACACAAATGTAAATATGTGTTTGCATATGTGAGCATTATGTATGCGTATGCAAGTTTATTTTTGTGTATGTATATTTGTACATAAATATTAATGTGTGTTTGCATATGTGAGCTTTGTATATGTGTATGCAAGTTTATTTTTGTGTAAGTATATTTGTACATAAATGTAAATATGTGTTTGCATATGTGAGCTTTGTATATGTGTATGCAAGTTTATTTTTGTGTAAGTATATTTGTACATAAATGTAAATATGTGTTTGCATATGTGAAATTTGTATATGTGTATGCAAGTTTATTTTTGTGTATATATATTTGTACACAAATGTAAATATGTGTTTGCATATGTGAACTATGTGTATGTGTATGCAAGTTTATTTTTGTGTATGTGTCATTACATATGTGAGCTTTGTGTGTATGCAAGTTTATTTTTGTGTAAGTATATTTGTACATAAATATTAATGTGCGTTTGCATATGTGAGCTTTGTATATGTGTATGCATGTTTATTTTTGTGTATGTATATTTGTACATAAATGTAAATATGTGTTTGCATATGTGAACTATGTGTATGTCTATGCAAGTTTATTTTTGTGTAAGTATATTTGTACATAAATATTAATGTGTCATTTCATATGTGAACTTTGTGTATGCAAGTTTATTTTTGTGTATGCATATTTGTACATGTAAATGTCTCATTGCATATGTAAGCATTGTGTGTGTGTGTGTATGTGTGTGCAATGATTTTACCAGAATATGTATATCAACACACAAATATATGGGTCATTCCATAAAATTGTCACTCACCCTCTTCAATTTTTCTGAAATTTTGTACAGGTTTAGTCTAGGTTAAAGTTAGACAATTCCCAAAATTTAGCTTCGAATTCGAAAAATTCGCCGAGATATGTCGATTTTAAACTAAAAAAAATTGAGGGGGGGGGGGAGAAAAATTGCGACATTTTGTAATCTATTATTGTCTATAAAATCTGTTTTAGAGCTTTCCTACTCCTAAAAAGGGCGAGGAATCCAAAAATGTTATCAAAATAGGCATAAATTTAACCCTTTTCACATTATTAATGATTTATGATTTTTTTTCAATGCAAGATCAATAAGTGAAAAAATCATAATTTTTCGAATTTGAATCTCAAATTTGGGGGATTGTCTAACTTTAACCTAGTCTACACCTGTACAAAATTTCAGAAAAATTGAAGGGGTGGGTGACCTGGCCCTGATGATTTGACATGGAATTACCCATATATGATTAAGAAGTATGACTGAAAAATGAAACCATATTGTTAGATACCATCATGCCCCAACCCCTTTTTATCATATGGGTGCTAGAAGGCGGTGGCTGCGGGTCTACATGTCCTGGGAATGACGTTAAACTCTCTGATGGTGAGGTTCCAGTTTTGGAGGTTTGGGGAATGTGGAGCACCCCTTCATCACCATTGCTCCCTGGTCCACTCTGACCCGGAGTGGTAGTACCTGTTAGGTCCCATCTATGGGTTAAATAGAAAAACATGAGTTTATAAACAAAATTGTATTATGCATTAAGAATGAATTTATTTCACAACTTTGTCGGCATTAAATGACCCACTGAGGTTGATATGCCGTAAAACAAAACAAAACAAACAAAGATACCATCATAATGACTCCACCAAGATATGAAATTCATTGAGAAATGGTATAAAGGTATATGGGATGTAAATATGATGGCTGACTATTATGGGATGTAAATATGATGGCTGACTATTTTTGGAGCATAAAGTGAAATTGTCCACAGATTGAACACTCTAGAAAAAAACTATACATGTAATTTTTTACCTTAACTGTAAGACACACAATTTTGTCTTACAGTAACAATATCCTTTGTATGAACAAGATGAATTCGTACAAACATTACAGACAAGCATTTTTTCTTTTGTATTATTTTCCATTGTAAATTTTTAGAATAAACACAAATTTGTTACATGCAGTATTTTAATGGTTTTTGAGACCAAACGAGGGTATCCTGTTACTCAAAGAGCTGATGTAATAGAGAAAAACTGGGGTAATTTT
The DNA here is from genome assembly GCA_023376005.1 of Doryteuthis pealeii. Lineage (NCBI taxonomy): Eukaryota > Metazoa > Mollusca > Cephalopoda > Myopsida > Loliginidae > Doryteuthis > Doryteuthis pealeii. Next base: position 22,635,798 of record CM042148.1, read on the forward strand.
TGGATTCAGTCCAAAAGTTAGTCGAAAACAAGTGTCGGATCTAACTCGACAAAAATTTTGTTGCCAGTGTAATGTTTTATTATTTTCAGTATATGTAGATTTTTAAAACATTCCATAAAATAAGCACAACTTTGTTAGATGCAGTATTTTTATGGTTTTTGTGAAAAATCAAGGGTATCCTTTAACTCAAAAAGTTGATGTGATAACCATTACACCATAGGCACCTTTACCCTAATGATTCAAAAAAAAAATATATACAAGTAAAGATGATTTATGTTGATCACAGAAAGAGGCTGGTCACATATTATGGAAAAACTGGGGTCATTTTTCGATTCAGAGGTCAGAAAATAGTCAAAAATAAGTATCAGATCCAACTCAACAAAAATGGTGTTCTCCGGTGTTATTTATAAAACAAATATATGTAAAAATCACAAATAAAATAATGACATAATACTCCATGAAAACACTGACAGACTGGTTTTCATTTTAATCTGTGCAAACTGTATCATGTTTACATTATACATTTATATACCTACATTTATACAGGATGTAAATAGATATTTATATGAATATATGCATACGTACATACATGCAGAAAAAACAACTTTTTTTTCTAATGTATACATGTGTACAAGATCCAAATTCCAAGAAAATGTAAGCAATCGCTGTTTACTTCATATCTTCGCTACCATATATATATATATATATATATATATGTATGTATGTATGGAGGCACGTGGGCTAGTGGTTAGAGTCGCGGAAAATGGACTCGTCAATTCGAGTTCAATTCCTAGATGAAGCTGTTGGCATTTCACATAGCGCTAATACCCTTGGGAAAAAATCCATATATAGCTATGGGTTAAATAGTAGAGCAGACTGGGTCCTTCACCCTTGGGTAGGTAACCAGTCTAGGAGAGGGATAACTCTGAATTCAAAATTCCTGGGGTCAGTCGTTGATTGGGTTTGTGGCAACCCTTGAGCACCAATTCTTTCCTATCGACTGGGCCAAAAAGTGTGGATGGTCCAACACAAACCTTCACCACTATAACAAATCACTGTGTGGGTGTTCATTGTACGAACCCTCATGCGTCGAAAATTGACGAGAGAGTCCATAATATATATATATATATATATATATATATATATTTTATTCTGTATATCGCGGTGAACGAGTAGGATGTGAATACCCACTAATGGGTATTAGTGATGTCTTGATGTTATTGAAGTGAGGGACCATATTACCTTTAGGCACCCCTTTTTGATCTTGATTAAGACAGGACATGTTTTTCATTTACACTGTCAATATCCGGTTGTTTGTTAGGGGTTAGGGTTAGTTTAATAATCTTAAAAAAAATCTAAAAATTGTCTGTTAAAACAACTGGATATTGACGGTGTAAATGAAAAACATGTCCTTTCTTAATTGAGATAAAAAGGGGTGCCTAAAGGTCATATGGTCCGAAGTGAGTAACTTATTATAGTGTTGGTTTGAACAACAACAACAACAACTAAGCCCATTTGATTTTGTGCACAAAGCAGTTGATATTTATGGCACTCAGGAATATTCCATGCATGCATTTGGGGGGGGGAGGTTCCATTCCTTGAGTTCTGATTGGCTCATTGGTCTCAGTGAGATTATGGTGTACTTGTCTTGTGACAATGCAGGATCTGTATTGAGTTATGGCTTGCTTGTTGCCTTGTCTGCCAATTTGACGGTAATTGCGTCTACAGGTGTGACTGTAACAGAATTTCTCATTACTCTGTAGTGAGACCAGCTTGCATGACTGATATAAAGTCGCTTTGTATTGTGTGTGTGTGTATGTGCGTATATATATATATATATATATATATATATATATATATATAAAGCTTATTGCTACAATTATTAATTATAATCCTATTTTTGTTTTACATCTTGAAAAAAAAGAAAAAAAGATCACCTTTATGATCATGAAAAGATAATTGATTAATTTGTGCAAACTGTCAATCAAATTTTGGCAGGTGAAAATGCTAAGCGGCCTATAAACAGGCAGATATTGACAAATATTGATATATCTGGGACCAAGTAAAGTAGCTTGGTAGATTGATTGGAGCTGGCAACCAATATATAACCAGTACCTCCCCTTTCTAATAATGATTAAATCAGATCACAGAAATGCACACATTCATAAATCATAATGGACGTCATTCTTGAAAGGGAACAATGAACTGACAATAAAGCCAACCTATCCAATTTAGATTTATAAATTTGCATTTTGCACCAGAAGCATTTTCCATATCAAAAAAAGTCACAAATAGGTTTTTAAAATATAGCAATTCTAATAGATTTTATTAAAAACTAGCAGAGCTACCTGGTATTGCCTGGGATTTAAAAAGTAAAAAATAAATCTCTTATCTATATTCATATATAGATTACTAAAACAAAATATTTTTTTATGTATTTATTTTATGTTGAGATTTTTTGGGATATAAGGCGTGTGCTAGATCGTCACTCCTACTTATAGACTAGGCCAGAATCATGTGATCTAACTCTTGGCCAATCACTGGCAGTACTCTGAGGTTGATACAATACTTAACCGACCATACTGGTCATAATTACGCAGACATTCTTTGACGACGGACATAGGATTAAATCACAGGACCTATACCAATACGCAGGATAGGACTTATACGCTTACCAAAGAATTCCATAACATAGGACTTTCTTTAAGCCCTTTTCAACTGGCCAAGGATGGCATTTAAAAACTTTATCTTTTATTCTTTATATATTCTTGTTTTTATTTTTACTATTATTGTTGTTTGTATTTTTATTTGTCTTTAATTAGCTTTTTTCTTATGTTTTATCCTTTAGAAATTTGTTTTCGTTTTTAACCCTTTTTTTGATTAATCTTTAATATATCATTGATTTATACACTTATTATATTTTTATGTTTGGTTTTATCTTAATGAATATGAGCAAGAATCTCGGGGATAAATCTTAAAAGAAATCCATTAACAAGAAGAAATAACTAATTTTGTTAGCTCAGTCGGTAGAGCGTTCGGCTAGAAACCACAAGGTTCCTAGTTCGATACCGGTCCTCGCCAACTCAGCGTATGAGTAGCACAGGGATCTGTGCGGTAAAGTAAGGAGCTGATGGTAAATGTGGCGCCCACCTCGGATGCTAAAACAATCTCCTTGGTCTAGCGCTATTGAAAAGGGGATAGACTCCCTCGCTGACTGGTTGATACCGACTTTAGGCTGCCCCGTCGACTTTACTTTACTTACTTACTTCCTATTTTAACTAAATAGTTAAATTAAGAAAATTTAGCAATGAAAGACATGAGTGATGGACAAGTAAGTTTCAGTTCTATTTTTAAAAAATTCTGTTTCAAATCTTTTTATCTGCATTCTTATTTAGTTTCATTAGCCTTTCTAATTTAATATATTTTGTTACATCAAAACTTAAATACTTGCACCCTACGGAGGGTGCATATATTTGCTAGTTTGCATGATATCTATGTAAGTATATATGGGTTAATGTAAATTTGGTTTATGCGTGTGTGTGTCGAGGTAATCAGAATTCTGTGAGATTAATACTGAAAGTCCTTAAACCATTCAAATGTCTGTATATTTTATAAGGGAACATTAGAAAAAAGATCATTTATAAATAAAGAAAAAAGAACTTTAACTTTTTCAAGGTCTTGTTAAAATTAAACATATTGTACTCATTAGAGTTTCCAAAGTAATCTATACATGTATAAAGGGCAGTTGTGTGTATATGTATGTCTGGAGAAAAAAACAATTAACGACAAAGTAAATATATATACACATTAAATATCACCAGGGCTTGGTTTTTGGCAAAATAATAGAGATTTGATTTATATTCATGAAGATAATTAAAAAATAAAATTAAATGATAACAGCATGGATTTTTTTTTCATTTAATATTTAATAGTAGACATTAACATTTCTTTTCAGAGAAGCTGGATCAATGCAAGGTTTATTTTTTTTACATAGGGATTTAAATGGGGCATCCCATGAGGATTCAACTCCCGATTCAATAATAATGGATCTGCGGGACTAACTTTAAAAAATCCTCCTCTACCCAGGCGACACCAGGTAGTTGCTGTTAGTAAGATATAGAGCATTGCATTGCACTAAGTTAGAAAATAAAGAAATTTCCGCTACATTTCACAAATTAATAGTGTGGACTCTGTTCACTAATGGTTAACAATCTAGTCTGGCAGATCCATTACTAGTGAATAGCTAGTTTGATCCTCACTGGATGCCCCATACTTGTGACCTTGTGTCACATCCTACCCATGGCGAATGGGTTGGGTAAATACCTGGGCATCCATCATGGTTTAATGGTTAGCAAGCTAGTCTTGCAGATTCATTACTACTGAATGGTGAGTTTGATCCTCGCTATTCAATGTCACAGTAACTTGGATGTTTATAACAAAGTTTGGAATTGAAAGATGTGCCCGTAAGGAAGGAGAAATGACCCAAAGGAAGAACTAGGACCTGAGTCAACTTATGAATTATTTTCAATAATATAATTCTTAATGTATATAATTACCAACTCCCTCCACACGAGTAGGATGACAAGATCAATTTCTCAAATGGAGTTTAATAGGTTTGAATTCAGAATTTTCCTTCTCCTAGATTGGTTGCTAACAAAGGCTAAAGAGCCCATTCTGCCCTACTATTCCCATAGCTCAAAGGAGAATAGTTGGATGCATACCTTTCCGAAATGGGGGGGTGTGTCTTATATGCTGTAAAATATGTGCTATGTAAAATGCAAACAGCTTCATTCAAATTTGAACAAGGAGTGCAGAGTCCATTTCCTTTGACAATAACCATTACACCACACACCTCCATCTATAATTTTTAATATAAGAATCTGTAAAATGATTATGCATTGGTCACACAAGACGAACACACTCCTATATACTCAAATAAGAACAACAACCATAGTGGGAAACATGTCAAACACCTTTGACTGTTAAACACTTACTCATAGAATGCAGGGTTTTTGCTCATATCAGAAACCGTTATTTTAATGCAAACAATATGAAAGATCTATTTGAAAAAGTCAACATGGAGGATATTCTCTCCTTTTTGAGGGAAATAGAATTTTACCATAGAATATAGACATGAACCTAATCAATACCATACAACATGATCCCCAATGATGCTAACACATTGTTAAAAACAATGTTAAAAATTGTTAAAAAAACATTGTTAAAAAATGATGCTAACACATTGTTAAAACCAATTACTACAAAAGTGTAAATATAGATACACAACATATATTACTTCCTAACCGCTAGGCATGACATAACCCCAGACGGGTTGATATGCCATTAAAATCAACAAACATGTAAAAGTTACAAGAAAGATGATTTAGAAAGAAGAAATTTTCTAATTATAATCTATTATGTTATGGACATGCCTACAAAGTCAGAAAACAGCATTGCTCACATGACTTTGGAAACATTTTTTCACACTCAGAATTGTCGAGGCATGGAATAAGCTGCCCGCATCCGTTGTAGGCTGCCAAACACTGCATCTTTCAGGCCACCATGCTTCCTGTAGTCTGCCAACACCATACCTGATGCCCCTCTCCACACACATAAGCACACACGCGCACACATACATGTATATTATTACTGTAAACTGTTCATATTCCTGACACTAATACATTATTCTATTACTAGACATGAGACTTTGATGAGTTGTGGTGCACCTGAGCACTGTACACAGTAAATTTCATTATCATTATCATAATAATGTCAGATCAAAGATCAGTAGCTTACAAACTGAACTATTCAACTATTCTTTTTTTATTATTCAAATTTTTTTAATTCCCTGTGGATGCTAATATTGCTCATTTTTAATATAATATCAAAATTTGTGTCAGTTCCATCTGGTAAAAAATTGATTTAAAAAAAAGTAGTTATGATAAAATATAAAAGCATAATAATCACATTTAGAATTTCTTAATTTACACTGAAGTTGAAGTAATGAGTTTTTGGTTTTTCAAAAAATAGAATTTCTAAGAAAATATCATAGAATAGAAATATAACAGAGATCAAATGATAATCAAAATACTTTTTTGATTCTATGGTATGTTAGCTAAAATCATTCATATCAAATAACAATTTTCCAAACTGTAGGTTACAAGTTTTTAGGGTTATTATTTCATATAAGGAAATAGTAAAAGCTTCAGTCTTATTTAAGGGTTACTATTTTATATAAGGAAATAGTAAAAGCTTTAATCTAATTTAGGGTTATTATTTTATAAGGAATAGTAAAAGCTTGAATCTTATTTAAGGGTTATATTTTATATAAGGAAAGAGTAAAAGTTTCAGTCTTATTTAAGGGTTATTATTTTTATATAAGGAAATAGTAAAAGCTTTAATCTAATTTAGGGTTATTATTTTTATAAGGATATAGTAAAAGCTTGAATCTTATTTAAGGGTTACTATTTTATATAAGGAAAGAGTAAAAGTTTCAGTCTTATTTAAGGGTTATTATTTTATATAAGGAAATAGTAAAAGCTTTAATCTTATTTAAGGGTTACTTTTATAAGGATATAGTAAAAGCTTGAATCTTATTTAAGGGTTACTATTTTATATAAGGAAAGAGTAAAAGCTTCAATCTTATTTAGGGTTATTATTTTATAAGGAAATAGTAAAAGCTTGAATCTTATTTAAGGGTTACTATTTTATATAAGGAAATAGTAAAAGCTTGAATCTTATTTTTTTTATTTAGGGTAATTATTTTATAAAGATTATTATTATTTTATAATCAGTATTTATAAACCTAATAAAGAAGTTTCATCCTATATTTTTTATAATTAATTTTGTTGATCCACATTTGGCAGCTATTGATTTTATGATAGAATTTTAAAAATTTTGTGCATATTGAAAGAAGCTACAGAACAAAATATGACTAACATATTTTACACTCAAACCTATATTTTATCTGTAGTTTTCCTTTACATAATTTACCTTAAAAATCCTAAATAAAATCTAAGAACAACTTAATATATATTAAAGTTCAATAATGAAATTATAACATATAGGAACATGTAACAAGGAGACATATTTTAGAATTAGTGAAAATTATATATATATATATATATATATATATATATATAAGAGTAAGGAAATGAATCCAACTATAAGTATAGATAAAAGGATATGAAAACACACAATGCTGTTAAAATGAAAATATTTTATATCATTAGCTATGAATATGATATAAAATATTTTCATTTTAACAGCATTGTGTGTTTTCATATCCCCTTATCTATCTATCTATCTATCTATCTATATATATATATATATATATATATATATATATATATATATGGGGAGGGGGAGCAGGAGCTCTGAAAGTAGTTTTGATTAACAAGGAGAGAGCTCCTTTGGTTTGAATTCAGCATTTTCCTTCTCCTAGACTGGTTGCCATATCAAGTTTAAAGAGCCCAGTCTGCTCTACTATTTACCAATAGCTGGAGGGAGAGTAGTTGGATTTATACCTTTGCCAAGGTTATTAGCGCTATGTGAAATGCAAACAGCTGCATCCAGGATTTTAACTTGTCTCACTGTGTACATTTCCTATGACACTAACCATTACACCACACACCTCCACGAGAGAGAGAGAGAGAGAGAGAGAGAGAGAGAGAGAGAGAGAGTGTGTGTGTGTTGTTATAGTAAATGAAAGCTTTTCAAATATTTCTGCATCCTGAACAAAATATAAAGAAGTGGTCTACAATTACACACTCAGATCTCATTTACAATCAAACATTTTGATCATTAACCATGTTCTCAGGATTTTTTATCATATTTCACAAATCAACTCTTCAAATGTATTAGGTATCGATGTTTGATATCCTTTTAATTTTGAATGGAACTCCTTCAAATGTATTAGGTATCGTTGCTTGGTATCCTTTTAATTTTGAGTGGAACTCTTCAATTTTTTCTTAAAGATCAACACCTGAGATCAAAATATTTTTTCACCAAATAAGAAAGATATCTATCTTTAACATGATACCTGAAGAAGGATGGAAAGCACACCAGTCAAAACATTCTGATAAAGATAACCGATAGATTTTATACTCATCTAGTTACTCAGTTAAAAAATAAATAGATAAATTCAAGATTGGAGAAAATAGAATTTTACCTCAAGTTGTCAATTTTTCCCATAGATTAGACTTCTTGTTTTTTTTTTGTTGTTGTCTGTTTTGTAATGCAAACATTCTTCTAAAACCATGATTAACAACTGTCTGAAATGCAATAAAACGGTTGTGGGAATTAATAGAAATAAAATTAAACCAAATAATTCTTAACATCCTGTTCAGAATTTTTCAAGTCCAGAGTCCCATGTTGCATACTCTCTTTCCTTACTTTCTTACTTCTGTTTTTCTTGTCATCTTTTGTATCTTCTTCTAGCTCCTGGACTTCATCTTGGGGACTTCGTGTCTGGTCTTCCATTGGGGATTTCTCTTTATCAGAAGCCCTGTGTCATTGGTAGTTTTTAGATAATAACACAAGACTTCGATTTAACTTAGATCATATTTTATTCTGAAATCCCCACCAGACTACCTGTGCAGATTGAGTCAGCCGCGTGCATAACACGACTTACCACCGTCGTGGTGTTGGCCGATCTGACTAAAAATCTATTTCTAATCTAAACCGGAAGAGGGTCTTCTCCACCGATTTTCACGGTATCCACCTGCAGGTTCAGGATGAGGTCAAGCTTTGTCACTCATCTTTCAAGGCCACCAGCTGCAACTTATAACAGCCATTTTGATTTCTACATTACTGTACATAAATATTAGGAAACTAATAATTATGTAACACCCATTCCTATAAGGATTTATGAAAAAAATGGCTAAAAATGGACTTTTCATTTAAAGTTACCTGTTATTTCCCTCAAATCAAAGACTTCTAAATGTTTAATATAAACATTTAAACAAAGGCTATCATTTGGGGTAGATTAGGAAAATGAATGTGACTTCTGGTGAGGTGGAATGAGCTGGTATAGGACATTAAGAGATAAAAATAAATAAAACAAAATCAAATCAAATATATAAAAAAATAAATAAAATGACCCAAAAAGTAACAATCTCCCAGAAAGCCTAAGACCAGAAGAACCCTTGTGGCATGTGGGTGACAATTTGACTTTTTTCTGGATGATTTGACATGGAATTACCCCAGTATTAATACATAGATTATACCTGATTATCTTCAGTCAGTATGACATGATGATGATGATGATGATGATGATGACAGTGACCAATTATTTTGCAACTGTTTAGTTTAATTGATTTTATATAAATCAATACGAAATAGATTAGCTAACAATCAGGATTTTAATCTATTGACTGGATCGTTATTATAAATGAGTCTCATCCAGATAATTCTTGATCCACTTCTATGGCCAACAAAAACCCTAAGTAGTTTACCTGTATGTGCCAAGAAACTATTCATGAACGTTATATATATATATATGTAAGTTGAAAATGGAAGCGAATCTGACGGTATGTTGAAAGGAAAAATAAACAAAGGAAAAAAAATGCTGAATGGATAAAATAGATTTACTAACATGTGTTTCAGCCAGGAGTTTGTTCATGTACACATGTATTCTATTTATTATTATTTTAAATATAAATAAAAATAATAATAATAGAAAACTACAAAATCTTTAAGCTTACAAAGAATAACGGCCTTCGTCAGAGTAAAATGTTTGGTGTTTGAAATTAAAGCAGTAAAAAATGGAGAATTTTATATATATATTCAAGCAAAAAATATAAATAATAATATACTTTACTCAACAATGCTTCTAAAGCAAATTACCTTAATCTCATTTCCTCATGCCGTAGTATAGGCCTAGAAAATTTGCGATCTTAAAGTTCACTCTCTGCTTTGTATAGTAGTAGTAATAGTGACGTATTTACCTGTGACAAGCTAATTTTGCATATATCGTTTGCTGCGTATCGGTGGCCCAGTGGTAAAGTCTCTGAGTCTGCGTGCTGGGTTTCGATTTCTGTCAGAGGGAAATCGTAAGTATACATCGCTAATGAGACTTAATAAAGTTGAAACAGCTGCTATACGATGTTCTACATAGTGGGCAATGTTTGCCGAGTTCGCATGTCATGATTATTTTCATTAATTATTGAATTTTATACGATATACGCATTGTAACTGACTTCAAGCAAAAAATATAAATTATGTTATATATATATATATATTTCTAAGCTCTGACAGTGTAAAAGAACTCCCTGCTCTATAATTTGTAATTACACAATAGAAACTTTCACCTGAAGAAGAAAAAAAAATACATAAAAAAAGAAAAACCAAATCATGTGCAACACTTAAAAATAATTAATCTGTCAAATTATAATCGTAAAAAAAAACTACCATAAAAGTTACCTAACTTGAACATACTAAAATGCTCAGTAGAGCCAATAAATAATAAAGTAATCCTAACAAGTCAGAGACTATCTACCTAGGTTTCTCCTAATGGATCATCAGGATAATTCTGACTGCTAGGGGTTGGTGCAAAATACATTTTTATTTCTAACAACTGTCACAAGGAAACATAATATTAGCATACAAAAAAAACAAAAAAAAAAAAAACAAGGTAGATAATCTCTGACTCATTAGGCTTACTTTATCATATATATATATATATATATTATATATATATATATATTTTCGTCGGGGTGGCCTAAAGTCAGTATCAGCCAGTCAGCAAGGGAGTATATTCCCTTTTCAATAGTGCTAGACCAAGGAGATTGTTTTTGCATCTGGGGTGGAGCACCACACCTACCACCAGCTCCTTACTTTACCGCACAGATCCCTGTGCTACTCATACGTTGAGTTGGCGAGGACCGGTATCGAACTAGGAACCTTGTGGTTACTAGCTGAACACTCTACTGAGTGTATTAAATAGTTTAACAATTAATACTTCTCTCGTTTTTATACATTGATATTTATAAGGAATACGTCACACCTTTTCAACATCTCCTTGTGGGACAATCATGTTTGGCTTTTCGATTTCACGTGTTCCTATCATTATATTTTGCTTTCGCATGCAGTAATCACGTCATCAACATTCAACTATAAACGCCACTCAACTAATGGTAACAAACCTTTTTTCCATACATTTTTCTAATTCAACACATACAAAACATCCATCATCTTTTACCAACATAAATCCATGTTTTCTTCTCATTTCCACAGTCCTGATGAAGGTTTCCATTGTAAACCGAAATGCTCGAGTATCGACTATGAATTTCCATCCATCATAACATCCTGTGTTTGTTTCTAAATTTTCTCCACATACTGTCAGATTAATTTCCTCATCTTACTTCCATATATATATATATATATATATATATATATATATATATATATATATATATATATATATACAACATTACTGAATTATTGGTTCATTATCAAGATCTTGTATACTGACTTTGGATGTGAATTTCATGGAAATTCTATTCTTGTTCCTGTTCAGTGTAATGACATATCATCTAGTCAGTTACTGGAAAGTTGTGAATACAATAGTAGATTATACAAAGAGACTAGATCATTGCTTTGACATTCCCATGATGTGATGGAAAATTACCAAAATCTGGTTGTATCATAAAATACTGCTTTTATATGGCTTGTGATAATTATTTCTATCTAAGCCTTTATATGACTTATGAGGTAATTATTTCCATCTAATAGTTTGCAAGCCTTGGATAATTATTACTATCTAATCCTAATAGTTTATAAGCCTTTATATGACTTTGAGTAATTATTTATATCTAATGCAAATAGTTTATACACCTTTATATGGCTTTGGGTAATTATTTCTATCTAAAGCCTTTATATGGCTATGGGTAATTATTTCTATAAATGGCTATGCATAATTATTGGGGAAATATTTGTATCTAATACAAATAGTTTATGAGCCTTTATATAGCTTTGGGTAATTATTTCTATCTAATAGTTCACAAGACTTTATATGGCTTTCGATAATTATTTCTAATACTAATAGTTTATATGGCTTTGGGTAATTATTTCTATACTAATAGTGTATATGGCTTTGGGTAATTATTTCTATCTAAGCCTTTATATGGCTTTGGGTATTATTTCTATCTAAGCCTTTATATGCTTTGGGTAATTATTTCTATCTGGATTAGTGGTAATAATGTCAACTGAGCTGAACAAAAAATGAAGTATCAAACTAAAAAGTTAAAATAAAAGAACATAAATTTGTATTTGGATGATTCGAGGATCGGAGAAATAATTAAACTTTATAAAACCTAAGAAACATTTTTGTTTTTCTTATTTCTCATATTTCGTTCTGTAGATTTAAAAAAAAAAAAATCTGTGAATCATTATTTAAAAAAAAAAGTCTCAGTTTCACATGTCCAGATGTGTTGACAACAATTAAGGATTGATATCAGGTTATATAAATATTATCTAAGTTATATAAGATTATATAAATAAACATCGAGTTATATAAATTCCCTGTTAGAGAAATGGCAGAAGCCTTGATTGCTTGATTTGAAATTTATCTTGTAACTCATAAATCATTGAAATAAGAATTTCTCATACTTTCAACTCATGGTTTTTCCATATTGCATTGCTCTTACAGAATTCTGGTCTGTAAATAATTAAAATTTTAATTCACCAGGCTGGAACGAATGTAATGATCGATTTTAGAGTATATACAGGTATGTCAGAAAAGTTCCAGTATTTCAGAAAACTTTGATGTGAGGGGCATCGTCCACTGCGAGTTCTTGCCACAGAGTCAGATGATCAACCAGCATGTCTACAAAGGGATACTGCAGTGTTTGCTTCATTCAGTGTGTGAGAAGAGGTGAGAAATGTATCGGGACAACTTGTGGATGCTTCACCATGACAATGTGCCTGCCCACACTGCCCTGAGTATCTGAGAGTTCCTGGCCTAGAAGAACATCACTATGCTGGAGCAACCTCCCTACTTGCCCAACCTGGCTCCATGTGATTTTTTCTTCTTCCCCAAGCTCAAGTGGATCATCAAGGGAACCCGTTTTGAGGATGTGCACGACATCAAAAAGGCAGTGACAACAGAGCTACAGGGAATCCTGGAAGAATCCTTCCAGGAGTGCATGCAAGCATGGCAGAGAAGGATGAGGAAAGTGCATTAGATTCCGGGGGAATAATTTTGAAGGGGATAACTTGTAGTTTGGATTTGAAATGAATTTTTTGTGATACCAGTCCTAGAACTTTTCTGACATACCTCGTATTATAAATGAAAAAACTTATGCCTATAAAAATATTTAATCATTATCATAACCTCCATTGCTTCCCAGAACCTCTGTTACGTAATTTGTGGGTAGCTTATGAATTATGTTTTTAAGTGTAGTTAGGTTTTGAATTAAAATTTGTTGAAATTCAAAATCAGAGGGGGTTATATTATTGATAGGTAAAGACCTTTAGTTGACCCCCAGTCTTCCACCAATGGGAGTGTGAGAGCGGAAATTAAGTTTAATTAGTTAGATTTTGGCCGTTAGTCAAAAGGAGCAGACGTAAAGGTCCTTTGCTCCTAAGATGCCAACTTCTCACTGCATGGTTGAAATAGTAAGCCCAATATTTTGGGCTGAGTAATATTTAATCATACACTGTAAGTCCAGTACTTCAAGTTTAGGATGGTTACATCAGTGACTAATAATAGCGACCATTCAGAGCCTTTCTTTTATTGGAATGATATATCTTATTATAATGGAGATTGTGTGTTTTTCTGTCTATTAATACTGTTAATCATATCTACAATTGAATAACATGCAATTGTATTTATATATAAACTAAAATAGCAGTTTACAGTGTGAACAGGAAGGCTAATTTGCATATTGATATTAAAAATTTGATTTTAATAAATATATGCTTAGTATTATTGATTTTTAATTGTATGGTTTTATCTTAATGAATATTATCAAAAATCTCTTCAATAAATCTTAAAAGAAATCGATTAACAAGAAGAAATAATTCTGATTTTATTCTTTACTTCCTATTTTAACTAAGTTATTAAATTAGGGGAATTTAGCAATGAAAGACGAGAGTGATAGAAGAGTAAGTTTCAGTTGTTCTACATTTCTATTATCCACCCCTCTGTTTCAAATCATTTTATCTGCATTCTTATTTAGTTTCATTAGCCTTTCTAATTTAATATAATATTTTATTACATTAAAACTTAAATACTTGCACCCAGAGGGTGCATATATTTACTAGTATATATATATATATATATATATATATATATATATATTAACCAACCACTTCACATGAGCAGGATTTTACACAAACTCAATTTCTTAAATGGATTTTAACTTGTTTGAGTTCAGTTTTCCTTTTCCTAGACTGGCTGCCTAACCAAGGTTAAAGAGGCCATTCTGTCCTACTATTTACCCATAACTGGAGGGTAAGTTATGGTATTAGCACTATGTAAAATGCAAACAGTCTTGTCCAGGATTTGAACTCCTCTGGTCACGTTCATTTCCTCTCAAGGGGTGCGCCTCAGGCACTGGGCAATAAACCCAACCCTGCCCCTTTAAACTAAGTGGCCCCCCGGGATCACCCTGTTAATTTACAACACTAGTCCAGTGGGCAAAGCCACCGGAACTCGCTCTGAAGTGCGGGTTATTAGTGCGTTCGTTCAGTTTTAGGTTCCTAGTTTTTCGTTCATATTTTTTACCTTTGTCCTTTTTAATTAACTTTTCTCTTTTCTTTTCTTTCCTTTTCTTTCTTTCCATTTTTTCTTTATCTGATTGTTCTTGTCTATGTTTCCCTCTATTTATATTTTCCCTTCTCCTAATTAGAATATCCTACCCCCACCCCCACCCACACCACACGCACTCTATCTACAGTAGAATCAAACCTGCATTGGAACAATATGACATTTTAAATTGAAACCCAGTCCAATGATGACAGTCAACTGAAATGCTTTCTCAGTTAGAAAGAAGGGGGGAAAAGAAGGGGGAGGAGGAAGAGAGTGAGGGGGAGTTAAAAGAATAATAACATAATTTAGCTATTTTCTTTTTTTTTAGAATATTGATATATCAGCCGGTTATTTATCATAGTTCCTTCTAGCATATTTGTTAATTAAGTTATTGGTCTATCAATGTTGCACCAGAAATAAACTTTGAAACCTTTTACTTTCCAGCCAATCAGTGCAATTACTTACTTATGAAATAATAAAATAAATAGTGTATATATATATATATATATATATATATCTTAGAAAGGAAGGAAAAACTCAACACCGTAATTCCATAATAAATTTATTTCGACCAAAAATGGGGCCTATATAAATCTAAGTTGATTTAATATAGCTCCCCAAAATCCAGTCTCTTCAGATGGAGAATCAAGTTATTTGAATTGCACAACTGAAAAATTTTTACTTCTCAAAAAATAAAATAAAAAAGTAAAAAAGTAAAAAAAAAAAAAATAAAATTTTGTGCAATTCAAATAACTTGATTCTCCCATCTGATGAGACTGGATTTTGGGGAGCTATATTAAATCAACTTAGATTTATATAGGCCCCATTTTTGGTCAAAATAAATTTATTATGGAATTACGGTGTTGAGTTTTTCCTTCCTTTCTAAGATAAATATTGCTCTGTATATATTCTAAAAAGTTTATTATACATTGAGCTCTCTTTAGTGATTTAAAGATTCACTGTATTTATACATACTGGATCATACAATAATAATACAGTGTGTCTTAGATAGCACATATAGAATCATCCATTACTACCAAGTTTTGGATACCTCTCATATATATATATAATGTTGAAATGAAAAATAAAGGAAAGAAAATGTTGAATGAATAAAATAGGATTTATTTTATTTTATTTTACTGACACATGTTTCGGCCAGGAGTATATCCATGCATACATGTATTCTATCTATTATTATTTTAAATACAAAATAAAATAAAATAACCATAATAGAAAAAACTACAGAAATTTTTAGTATACAAAGAAATAGCAGCCTCCTTTAGAGTAAATCCTTATTGTTTTAAATGAAATCGGTTGAAATATATATATATATATATATATATATATATATATATATATATATATATATATATACAGAGATGCTGATAGGTACATGTCCTGTATCCCTGACACATAAAAATCTAAAAGCACCCAGTAAAATCATATCCATGCATCCCAGTGCTTTTCTTTTTTCTTCCCTCACCATTTTAAGCTAGCTCTAAATACACTTCAATAGTTTCTTAGAAACGAATTACACACGATAGGTTACATGGTAAGAGTTAGACGGCTTTAGTTGTTTCTCCAGATCATAAATAAAAACCCTTCAATTTATTAAGAAACCTTAGTTGGGACCCATAAAATTTCCCAGGGACTCATTCAAAGCAAATATCTGCGTCTCAGAATGCACTAAATCAAAAAGCTATCAGCATCCCTGTATATATATATATATATATATATATATATATATGAAAAGTCAGTCGGATTTCGCTTCTGGTCAGAAGTAGTTGTTGTGTCTAACCACATTGAACAGGCGTGATGTATTATATGCTCACAAAACTCAGTAGAGTTCTCTAGGGATGACTTAAATCAACTTTCACTGCCAGCATATATAAAGCAATTCTTGTCTGTTTACAGACTGGATCTCTCTGGTGATCATAAAAAAATTCTCTGAAAATGGATATTGTCCGAAAATTAAGAATACTTCAATAAATATGTTTTTCAACATGAATCTGCATTATTTTGCCTTCAAAAAAATAAAAAAAAAATATATCGTATTATAAATAATGCTTCTATTTTAACTATAAAAACGAGCAAAAAAAAAAATTTCTATTTCAATATGCCCTGAGCGGGGAATTGTTTGTTTTTATAGTATTAAAAAGGGAAAAAAATAATAATAAATTCCTTTATAAAAAAAAAAATAAAAAAATTAGAGAAAATAAATTTAAAAGAAAAAAAATGATTTCAAACGTCCCGCAATTTAACAACTCACGGATTTCAATGGACCTACACGATCTCTACCGAATTTGAAATCTTAACGGAAGATTACGATCTCTTCTAAATTTCATATCTCCATCAACTCAACGTCATTAGAACCAAGTTGACTTTAAAAAACACAGATGGAACATTTTCAACTCTATAATAAATTCTCTGAAGATGGATATTGTCCGAAAATTAAGAATACTTCAATAAATATGTTTTTCAACATGAATCTGCATTATTTTGCCTTCAAAAAAAGAAAAAAAAAATTGTATTATAAATAATGCTTCTATTTTAACTATAAAAACGAGCAAAAAAAAAAAAATTTCTATTTAAACAAATGTATGTATTCAATATTCACCATCCCTTTACGGCAGCTGTCAAATAGCTGAGAGGTTAACGAATCGGGCGGATGAAAAGTCCACTGGTCAGAGGTAGTTGTGTCTAGCCACACTGATGAGGTGTGAAACTCCAAAACACGGTGTTTGTGGATGATAAATATATATATATATATATATATATATATATATATATACCTTGACAAGTGACATTGCAGACATTTTGCTGGGCACTTAAATTATGTTGAGTCTGCTCAATACTTCAATAGGTAACAAATTGAAAGTTTCTATTTCTCCTTGGTTTAGCGCTAGTGAAAAGGGAATAGACTCCCTTGCTGTTTGACTGATACCATTATTAGGCTGCCCCGCCGTCTTTGTATTATGTTTAATTGTCTATTACAGAGATCACCAAACTTTTTTCACCGGATAATTGAAAAAATAACGAGTGCAGGCCACATTATTATTGTGTTCAATACTTGCTAGCCAGAACGAAAGCTCTGAGAAAAAGATGTAAAACAAAATTTATCTTTCCATGTTATATTTATGGATGAGTGGCATAAGATGCACAAAAATAAATTTAACCAACATATTTATTTTCAAAACATTATCAAAGACCGCAACATTAGCAGAAAGGTTTAGTGAGATTTGTGAAACCGAAGTTTGTCTTTCAAGATATCATCAATGTTTGGTTTGGAATTGCTACATCTAATCAAGAGAATTGCTTTCAAATGTTTATCAGTCAATTTCATTCGATAGGTTGATTCTGTAGTCAAGTCCATGAGGATTTAGTAAGCTTAACATGATATTTAATTTTAAATGCTATCAGAACGTCTCGCGTTCTGTACGTTTTAACAAACAAATTTGTTGGCGGACCTGATAAAATGACTTCACAAGGTGGATCCAGCCCATGGACCCGTGGATCCAGCCCGTGGACCTGTGGTCTATGAGAAGAAAATTCATGCCATATTTATTTATATCTTGTCCATTTTTGTTTGTTTCCTTACGTACGGGGTGTCATTTTCTAATATCCTAATAGACAAAAAGATAGATAGTAGATAGGCTAAAGAGCTTTTTAGCAGAGTGTACAATAGGTACCACCAATTTTCCTGTGAAATGTAACCCCCCCCCCATATTTAACACAATGAAACTTGTATAAAGGTTAAGATTATCTTGAAAATCTTGTCCATTCAAAAGAAGAAACATAAAAAAAAAACTCATGATGATTTAAAAAAACATTTTTTAGCTTACTGAAATAATGAAAATTATAAACGAAAAACAATGTTTACATTTTTGCACCGTTGAATCAATTGAAATTTAATGTAGCCAAAAACAAGTTATGACTAGAGGCTTTTTAAAAAATTCTATGAAAAACTAATTAATGGTCCGATTTTCATGAAAATTTCCATAATTACTTACCTTTTGATGAAAATATGTCTGAAATAGTTTTTTTCTAAAATATATTAGGGAAATATTTTTTTACGAGATCTACCCCAACCTATTTTATCTTATGAAATATGAAAAAATGTACTGACAAAAAAATGATTTTTTTTTTTTCTATAAAGATAAGAGTCTGAATAATTATATCAGAAGATTTTTATAAGTTTCAATGCTTTCAGAATTTTTTAGCAAAAGAACAATGAATACAGAATTCAGCTAAAAAAAATATCAATAAAGAAACTGACCGTGTCGTAAAAAACTGGACTGTTTTACTTATTTTTCAAGATAATAGTGAGTAATTTTTCCCTAATCGGATAATTTGATCTTTGAATCAACATTTTTGTTTGTTTTTGTAACAACTCTTTATGTTTGTTATTTCTTTTTTGCAAGATTAAAAAAAAAAGTTCAAAAATATTTATGTTTCTTCCTTCAATATGGTCTAAACTGATCACGTGACCTATTTTGGTGGAACCTAGTGTACAAAGATATCCGGAGAAATAATAAGAACCCCCAGAATAATACTAAAGTAAAAGTCTACCCAGCCAGAGTGCTTACCATTCTCTTAATGGTGTCAAATAGTTGAACACTTGTATAACTTCTGCCTCTGCACAATTCTCAAAGTGCATTGCTGCAACTTTGTTGCTACGTCATCAGAATCCTTACGCTTGCAAAACCGCAAAACATGAAGGTTATGGTTTATATGATACATATATGCTGGGCAGGTCACATGTTGAAAATGGAAAAAAAGACTATTGTCTGTCTGAGAAGTGTTTCTTTACTAATATAACTTTAGTCTAGATCCACAAAGAGCCATTCTGAAAGTTTGTTGGAACAATTTAGTGTTTCCTTAACTTTCTTCGGTTTTTAAAAGGGATCAATAAGTCTGTAGCCAAATACAAGGGTGAGTCAAAAAGTAATGCCATTTTATTTAGGACCGCTATAAATACCAACACAGGAACATGTATCATACATCAAAATGAAGCTGGTCCTCTGTGGATCACATTCCTACTTCTCCACATAGGGGAGTCAAAAAGTAATGCCATTTTGTTTAGGACAGGTATAATTACCAATACAGGAACATGTATCATACATCAAAATTAAGCTGGTTCTCTGTGGATCATATCCCTACTTCTCCACATAGCCGAGTCAAAAAGTAATGCCATTTTGTTTAGGACAGGTATAATTACCAACACTGTAACATGTATCATACATGAAGTGGTCCTCTGTGGATCACATTCCTACTTCTCCACATAGCTGAGTCAAAAAGTAATGCCATTTTTTTAGGACAGGTATAATTACCAACACTGTAACATGTATCATACATCAAAATGAAGCTGGTCCTCTGTGGATCACATCCCTACTTCTCCACATAGCTGAGTCAAAAAGTAATGCCATTTTGTTTAGGACAGGTATAATTACCAACATTGTAACATGTATCATACATCAAAAATGAAGCTGGTCCTCTGTGGATCACATCCCTACTTCTCCACATAGCTGAGTCAAAAAGTAATGCCATTTTGTTTAGGACAGTATAATTACCAACATTGTAACATGTATCATACATCAAGCTGGTCCTCTGTGGATCACATCTTTACTTCTCCACCATTTCTCTCAGTAGCAATGTTTCCCCTTCGAATGAGAGCATGTATCCCCACCCCATAAAATTCTGTTGACTGTTCTTTGAGCCACTTCTTCACTACAGATTTCTCTTCCTCGTCACTGGAATAATGTTTGCCTCTCATCAGCCCCATGAAAGAGGGTTTGAGAAGCTAATAAAAGCAAAATGTTAAAAAGGATTAACATGTAATCTTTTTATATGTGTTCTTATTTAATTTCATTAGTATTTCTAATTTGATATATCACATTACATTAAAATTTAAATGGTTACACCTGGAGGAGTGCACATATTCTTTCTAGTAAAAAATAAATAGAAATAAAATCAAAAAGAAGGTTAACTGTTATAATATTACTGAATTAGTTTTGTTCTTTTGCTGTGTTGTGAATATAGCCATAATGAATACCTTGTACAAAGAATTTGCTGACCAATTTGAGTCATACCCATACAAAGGTTTCACTGGAATATTTTGAAAGTTTTTTTGTTGGTAAATGAAATTCTAGAGCTGGATTCATTTTCATATAATGGTTTTACAGTTTCTAATATTTATTCCCAAGGGAGATTATATGTAAAAGAGGTCAACTTTGCTTTCTTCTTCTTTTTCTTCTTTATTTTAATTCTTCTTTTTCTTCTTCTTCTATTACCTTCACGTTCTTCTTCTTCTTCTCTTCTTCTTCTTCTTCTTCTTCTTTTCTTCTTCTATTACCTTAACCTTCTCTTTCTTCTTCTTCTTCTTTCTTCTTCTCTTCTTCTTCTTCTTCCTTCTTTCTTCTTCTTCTTCTTCTTCTTTCCTTCTTCTCTTCTTCTTCTATTACCTTCTTCTTCTTCTTCCTTCTTCTTCTTCTTTTACTTTCTTCTAATTTCTTCTTCTTCCCCCTCTTCTTCATTTTCCTTGTTCTTATTTTTCTTCTTCTTCTTTAAGTTTCACCAGCAAATGTATGTTGTATACCCAACACTGATATTGTACATCATACATCGGATATATACATGAGAGAAAAAACTCGGGTGATAGAGAGAGACAGACAGACAGACAGACAGACACAGAATTGAGACTTACTTGTTGCTTCATTTCTTTTTTACTACTTCTAATCGCCAGGTTTCCTCTTCTACTTCTTTAGCTGTTATCTTGTCATCTAGCTGTCTCCTTACTAAGGACTTCTTCTAAGGGCTAACTTTATAGTCATGCAATTAATTAAACTACAATACTTTTTTCCTTGATCAAGATTTATTTAACCCATTATTCCGCGTGGGGAGTTGACAACCCCAGCAGAGAGATAGGAATCCTCTCTGCTCAACATCAGGTTGAAAACTAAATCTAACTAGTTATGTTTTTCTCATGGTGTGCGAAATTCGAGCCTCTCCAGGGGTCAGTTGGGGTCATCCAACGGAAATCTACCCACCTACGCTTTTAACTCCAACGAACCTATTTCAAACTGTTGGGTCAGTAAAATGATAATTCCTGTGTATAGAGTGAGTGAGGGAGAGGCTCTCTGTGATTGGATATACCAATCACGTAATGAGCCCAGAAGTCTTGGCGCAAAATATTCAAATCCTTCCCAGACAGATTCCGTGAGCAGTTCCAGGAGGCAGCGACTTTAAAATCTCTCCGAGAGAGACAACTCTAAATACCAGATATCTTTGGCATGCCGGTAAGTCCCTTAAACTCAACTTTATACACAGGAAGGAGTTTATATTGTTATTCATTGTTTCATGTACTCATTAATAAATTGTTAGAATTTAATGAAGTATTAATTCATTTATTTGTTGTTGTTAGCCTTAGAATTAAATGCTATCATCATCATCCTTGGCAATTCAGTCTCGAAAGACTATAATAAAAGTTTTTGTGTGCCCCTGAGGTTGCAGTGCCTCCTGTGACTATGAAGTCCTATGTTTGAGAAACATTCTCGACCACAGATTTTGCATTTGTAGGTTGTCCCTGTAGATGATGATGTTCCGATGCTTTGTTGCCATTGCTTTCTTATGACCCTTAGCTTCATGATGTTGTATCAGGGTGAATTCTGACGTGTAACAGGCCTCTATGGAGATTCTGCCGCCACCGAGGGCGGTCTTGAGCCAAATTTTCCCAGCTGGAAGGACAATGCCAAAGCACCTGAGATCATTTTTTGCAGACATCCTTGAATCGCAGTAGGGGGTGACCAATCTGTCTTTTACCAGATGTTAGCTCTCCATACAGGATGTCTTTCGGATTCGTCCATCATCCATCCGACGTACATGACCAACCATCGGAGACGACGTTGTCTCAGTAGAGAGTACAGGCTGGGGAGTTGAGCTCTCTCTAGGACTGCTGTGTTAGTGATCCTGTCCTCCAGGTGATGCCCAGTACACATCTAAGGCAGCGAAGGTAGAAGTATTTAGCCGCCGCTCTTGGTGGGAGTATAAGGTCCATGTTTCACTTCCATACATGAGGGTGCTGATGACACATGCCCTATACACTTGTACCTTTGTACGGATAGTGAGCTTGCTGTTGTCCCACACTCTTGTTGTGAGCTTCCCAAAATTAAATCCTATACTAACACAATAAAATTAACTACAGGGTCTTGCCAACAATTTATGCTTTCCACATAAATTATGTAACATGTAGAAAGCAGAATCAATTGCACAAGAACATTGATATTTCAATCATTCATTACTAGATCTCTTATAATGAGTATAAAAAATCAACTTGGAGCTTCTGTTAGAGTAGATAAAATAGAACTAGTGTAAAATAATTAAGGATCTGAATTAATTATTTTAGTATTTTATAATTTATAATTTGGATTTACATGTTACATAAGTCAGTAATCAGCTGTTAAAAGAATCAGCTGATATTTTAAGTTCCATGCTGACGTGGAACAAACCGATTAGGGTTGGGATTGGGGCGGTCGGAGAGGCCCCCTCCGATCAATCAGCTGGTCACGTCAAGCCCTAGCACCTATATGATTTTCCCAACCCTATTGCCCTTATGGCAAGCCCCAACCCCTTTTTATCATATGGGTGCTAGAAGGTGGTGGCTGCGGGTCTACATGTCCTGGGAATGACGTTAAACTCTATCTGATGGTGAGGTTCCAGTTCTGAAGGTTTGGGGTATGTGGAGCACCCCATTCATCACCATTGCTCCCTGGTCCACTCTGACCCGGAGTGGTAGTACCTGTTAGGGTCCCATCTATGGGTTAAATAGAAAAATGTATTTATAAAAAAATTGTATAATCCATTAAGAATTGATTTATTTCAAAACTTTTTCGGCATTAAATGACCCACTGAGGTTGATATGTCGTAAGACAAAACAAACCAAACCAAAACTGATTAGGGTTGGTTTGGCTCAGTCGGTAGGGCATACAGCTAGGAATCACAAGGTTCCTTGTTCGATACTGGCGCTCGCCAACTCAGCGTATGAGTAGCACAGGGATCTGTGTGGTAAAGTGAGGAGCTGATGGTAGGTGTGGCGCTCCAACTTAAATGCTAAAATAATCTCCTTGATCTAGCACTAGTGAAAAGGGGATAGACTCCCTCGCTGCATGGCCCATATCGACATTAGGCCACCCCGACGACTTTTTACTTATTAGTTAGTTAAAAATCGTCAGGATATTTAAAAGATATGTTCTGAGAAAAGAAAGACAGAAGGGCGTCTGCCGCACAAAAAAAAACAAAAGAAAAAAAAGATAGAAAGAAAGAACATACATGAGAAGCTGTTGATGAGTGATGAGCAATAGTCACCCACTTTCTCTGACTTTCTTTCTTTCTGTCTTGAATATCTTATTATAATGGAGATTGAGTGTTTTTCTGTCTGTAACCGAAACTATATTACTACTCAAGTCGCAATTTCCTTAGTTATTTACGTCACATTTACCGTGATTTTAGTGTTATTCAAACCCCAATTATCAACAAAATTGTTTTCCATTATTATTACTGTTGGTCATATCTACATACGAATAACATGCAATTGTATTCATATATATATATACAACAAAATAGCGGTTTACAGTGTGAACGGGAAGGCTAATTTGCATATTGATATTAAAATTGTTATTTTAATAAATATATGCTTAGTATTATTTCATTTCTAATATTTTGGTTTCAACTTAATGAATATGACCCAAAATCTCGGGATACATCTTAAAAGAAATCCATTAACAAGAACATAATTGTAATTTTATTCTTTACTTCCTATTTTAACTGAATAGATAAATTAGGAAAATTTAGCAATGAAAGACGAGATGAAAGAGTAAGCTTCAGTTCTATTTTTCGATTATACCCCCCTGTCTAAAATCTTTTTATCTGCATCCTTATTTAGTTTCATTAGCCTTTCTATTTTAATATAACATTTTATTACATTAAAACTTAAATACTTGCACCCGGAGGGTGCATATATTTGCTAGTTGGTGTAAACAATATTCTCTCTCTCTCTCACTTCTCTCTCTCTCTCTCTCTCCTTTGACAGCTACTACCATAAACGGTCACTGGTGAAAATAAATTTGATACGTGTAAGTAAAGTGATTGGCGTTCAATTCTTTTTAACATGGGTTACCACAGGAAATGAAAAAGAATTTATTAAGGAAGTAATGTTACACCTTTTAAGTAGGGTTGTAACGCAACACTAATTCACTTTCAAAATTCCCATTCATATCAGCACCTAGTGAAAATAGATCTTCAAATTATCACAAGACATAAGATGCATTACTTCTCTGGCATTATTTAAAAAGCATTGAAGTCATTCACAATTTATTTTGCTGGAATGGAACTTTTAATAACAAGGTTCATACAAATTTATTCAACATAGAAGGTGTTAATAACTACCACTATAAAGATGAGGGCAATAGTTTGAAAAATCATAATTATTCTTTAGGAGTGGTTTTAGAATTTAAAAGAAAGAAAGAAGAAAGAGAAAGAAAGAAAGAAGAAAGAGAAAGAAAGAAAGAAAAAAAAGAAAAAAGAAAGAGAGAGAGTGAGAAAGAGAGAGAGTGAGAAAGAAAGAGAAAGAAAAAGAGAGAAAGAAAGAGAGAGAGAGAAAGAAAGAAAGAGAAAGAAAGAGAGAGAGAGAAAGAGAGAGAGAGAAGAAAAGAGAAAGAAAGAGAGAGAGAGAAAGAGAGAGAGAGAGAAAAAGAAAAGAAAGAAAGAGTGAGAAAGAAAGAGAGAGAAGAGAGAGAGTGAGAAAGAAAGAGAAGAGAAAAAGAAGAGAAAGAGAGTGAGAAAGAAAGAAAGAGAGAGAGAGAGAGAGAGAAGAGAAAGAGAGAGAGAGAGAGAGAGAGAGAGAGAGTGAGAAGAGAGAGAGAAAGAGAGAAAGAAAAAGAGAAGAAAGAGAAGAGAGAGAAAGAGAGAAAAGAAAGAGAGAGAGAAAAAAGAGAGAGAGTGAGAAAGAAAGAGAGAGAGTGAGAAAGAAAGAGAGAGAGCAGAAAGAAAGAGAGAGAAAGAGAAGAGAGAGTGAGAAAGAGAGAGAGTCATACAGTTATGATGCAATTAATGCACATAAAAAAAAAATAACAAATCAATCCAAACTGAAATTTAAAGTTTTTTAAAAAATTCTGTTATGTGTTATGTTTATTGATTTAACTGCATTTCAACCCATCTAGGGTTATGTCATGCCTAACGGTTAGGAAGTGATACATATCGTGTATTTATATTTATACTTTTTAGTAATTGATTTTAACAATGTGTTCGCATTATTGGGGATTATGTTGTATGGTATTGATTTGTTTCATGTCTATATTCTATGGTATAATTTTATTTCCCTCAAAAAAGAGAGAATATCCTCCATGTTGACGTTTTCAAACAGATCTTTCATATTGTTTGTCTTAAAATAATGGTTTCTGATGTGAGCAAAAAAAAAAAAAAAAAAAAAAAAAAAAAATTCCGTTCTAATCCCTGCTCTCCCAACTGACAAAAAAAAACTGGTTGTAAAGTAGAGTAGCAAAGGTTCTCTAGACCAGGGTTCCCAACCTTTTTCAGCTCATGGCTCACTTTGAAACCAGAATTTTTTGTGGCCCATGAAATTATTATGATGGAAAAAATATTTCCATTTTGCATAAAATATTTATTCAATCAAGATACAACCATATTGATGCACACACTTTATCTCAATTAACTAACGGTTAAAATTTAAGTAAAAAATAACATAAATCGTGTCCTTTGTAATAATTAAATTCATTAAAATCTATGCCCAATCCAAATGTGTCCGTTTTAATTTTGACGACGATTTGCAATTTTAACCGCTCTAAGTTCATTCTTATTCAATTGGCATATATAAAGTCAATATATATATAGCACATAATATAGGGGCGTATCAGGGGTGTAAATTTCTCCCCACTATCCCCTACTGTGAATTAGTTGACATCTTACTTTCTAGAAAATATAAATTTTCCACATATATGATTGGATTTTGTATATAAAAAGTATGCTCTGAAATCATATAGAATGATAATATTTCCTTGGCCCACCTGAAATTTACTGTGGCCCATTTTGGGAACCACTGCTCTAGGCAACAGAAAACATAACTCATCTTAAGAGAAATTGCCTTGGCTTTTCTCTGGCTTCACTGGCCAAATCAATCCAACCAACAAGAGTGAGAGGATGCTTATAAAATGTAATAAAAGTGAGTGACTTCCCGGGAGCTAAACACGTTCGCTGTCTCGCGTGCCAAACTGCAATTTTTATGCTGCAGACATTTGCATAAGACTTAGATGTTAAGCATGTTATCATGTTCATGTGGCATGAGGTTGCCGGGGCACAAAGCCCCATGTCCATAGACAGGAACGCGACTAGGAACACGTCTTTTAGTAGAGAAAGTCTTGAGTCCTTGATATATAGCTGGTAGAAAAGGAAAGTGTAAAGACTTGGATGTTAAGTATGCTATCATGTTCATCTGGCATGAGGTTGCTGGGGCGCAAAGATCCCCCCCCCTGTCTGTGGACAGGACTGCAACTTGTGCATTGCTACTCCTAATAGTTCCTGGAAATATGGGAAGATAAAAGATATCACAAGAAAGAGCTTAATTTACATGTACTTTTATTCCAATGACGCCATGATGGATCCCCTTTCTCTCTCCTTCTCTAGAGAGTGGAAGTTCTGGGGAGATAACTATAATATGATATGAACAATACAGAGTTGTATGAGTGAAATGACCAAATATGAATAGGAATCTTTAGTAGAGAAAGTCTTGAGTTCTTGAAATTTAGCTGGCAGAAAAGGAAAGTGTAAAGACTTACATGCTAAACATGTTATCATGTTCATGCGATACAAAGGTTGCTGGGGCGCAAAGCCCCATGACCATAGAAACGCATCTAGTTTTAGTTGAGAAAGTCTTGAGTCCTTGATATATAGCTGGTAGAAAAGGAAAGTGTAAAGACTTAGATGTTAAGTATGCTATCCTGTTCATGTGACACGAGATTGCTGGGGTGCAAAGCCCCCTGTCCATAGACAGGAATGCAACTAGTTTGTTGTTACCTCTGTCAAGGCTGGAAGGTAAAAGTGGATTTTGTTTTAGCCACTTCTTCTTTTATAATGTTGCTGGGCACACCATCTAGTGGATATTCAAAGAAACGAGAAGTAATTAATTACCTTTTGTGTTCCCTAGCATCAAATAGGAGAACTGTAGCAAGTAAGGAATGCAATCCTTACAAATATATGCTTGGTAATTGAATGCTGCACTATTCCAGTTTTTAAATACAATCATAATCATAGTTCCTTATATCAAAAATGATGTAACAATACAAAAAAAATCTGGAATCTGGAGACTACCTATCCATATATAAAGAACACATGGATTCTTGAACAGCCAGTCGTCCAGTATTCAATCATAGGGCACTTACATTATGATATGATGAGTGAACAGGAAGTTAATGCATTGAAAGCAGAAATAAAATGACGAAAGTAAGCAATCTGCACATAGGATCAGCACAGGTATAAAGCAAAAATAGGGTAATTTATGAGGAAGTGCGTCCCGGTCTCCCGCCTCAAAAACCGCTACCCGGTGACTATCAAAATAACAACCCCAGCTCGTCGTAAATCTTGTTTATTTATCGTAATTTGTCGTAATTCTTGTTTATTTATCGTAATTTGTCGTAATTCTTGTTTAGACATGAAGATGGATATATAGTTTTGAATAGACTGAGATAGATAGATAGATAAACAAACGAAATAATATAGATAGATACGAACAAATGGAGATAGATATTTTAGAAAAGTAGATGTATTTGGGTGGGGGGTCGCTTCTTTTTTTGTCGTAATTCTTGTTTATTTAAACTAAAAACAAGACATTAAACAAACATGAATAAAAAAACATCTTAGTATTTAAAGTAATATAGATAAATATGAACAAATTGAGATAGATAGATAGATGGATAGTTTTGAATAGACTGAGCTGGGTCATTATTTTAATAGTCACTGGGTAGCAACTCTTGAAGCAGGAGACCGGGACGCACTTCCTTATAAATTACCAAAAATAGAAATAACAAAAATGATAATTTTCGACCAATCAGAGGTTTTCGCGCCTAAAAAGAAGTTTTCAAAAAGACCGAATCAGGAGCCTAGGTTGGACTTATGTAAAGGAAGGTTTTTCGAATAGAAGTTCAGAGAGACTGACACATGCTTGATTAATCCACGTCGCTTAACTTAAAACTATTTACCTGCCACTCAAGGTACAACTGATCTTACTTTCTCTAAAATTCTGCTGCTGATAAAGATGCAATACATTTTTCTTTCTACCTCTACATTACTGAACTTTGAAAAAAGCATATTC
This sequence comes from Doryteuthis pealeii, assembly GCA_023376005.1. NCBI lineage: Eukaryota > Metazoa > Mollusca > Cephalopoda > Myopsida > Loliginidae > Doryteuthis > Doryteuthis pealeii. The sequence goes on from CM042148.1 coordinate 22,664,927, forward strand.
TGATGAACTTTGAACACTACATTTTGACTTCTCTTATTACTGTAACTTTAATGTTTTAAATACAAGGCTTATCTGTTTCTTCTTCAAATGATTTGTTTTCTTTTATTATTTCTATAACCTTATAGTGTGTTTGTTGTAATTACTAATATTTATACATATCAATATATATATACTATACTTCACCCAAAACGGCTAAACTTGCAAATCAGTCGGAAAATTAAAACATATTACAGGGTGACCCAGAAAAAACAGAACCCAAATTATTTATTTTCCCATTAAACTCACCCTCACCCTAACCTCTAACCCTAACCCTAAACCCTCCTAGTTAAAATTAACAGTTTTATTACAAAATTTGTGTATTTATTTATTTTCCTATTAAACTAACCCTAAATCCCAACCCTAACCCTAAACCACCCTAGTTAAAATTAACAGTTTTATTACAAAATTTGTGGGTTCTGTTTTTTCTGGGTCACCCTAATTTTCCGATCGATTTGAAAGTTTAGCCTTCAAATCTTATCCTTAAGATGAATTTTCAATTTAAGAAACAAAAAGCAAGATCTGGTGAGTATCTAGGATATTGCTGCACTTGCTCAATCCTGTGTTTCACCCCTCCAAATGCTGATCAATAAGTATTGAAAAATGTTACTGACTCATTTCGACAGCTGTCTAAATACCACCACTTTATTATTATAAGTTGCTCAGCTGTGCAAACGTCTTCATTCAAATTTTGAAATTAAAAGAAAAAAGAAATTACAATTCAGTCTCGATACTTTTTGATCGCATCTAGTATGCGCATTCATGCATAAAACATGAACGTACCTGTCTTTGCTTATAAATATGGAAGTATGATCGTTTGTATACACACGTACGTCTATATATATACGTGTGTGTGTGTGTGTGTGTGTGTGTGTGTGTGTGTATGTTTTATTTTAAATAATATACATACACACACAATAATACGCATAGAAATTCTATGCGTATTATTGTCTCTGTTTTATGCATATGCCACCCCCCCACTCTCTCTCTCTCTCTCAATAGGCACATAACTCAGGAGTACATGACCAACATACATACAACGAAAAATGTATTTTTAATCTTTTCGTCTAGTCACTTGCAAAGTTGAATTCTAGAATTAAGGGTTACGCTTCTTAGGATAAAAACCCTTTCTTGTTCGCTAGATGTCCCCCACAAACTTTAAACTAGCGGCGAAATCCAACTGAGAATAAAGAGGTACCAACAACATTCCAACTAGGGAGCGGGTGGACAGTTATGGCTATGCTTCGACAACAGCTATAACTGGGTCAAGGACAGCAAACACATCCAACTTTACGCACATAAAACATGAAATCACACACTCACCCAGAAAAAAATATATATATCAACACCGATATCGGTCATACACACGTTTTGAACCAGAATATCGGACGCATGCGCAGATATTATCTTAACATCACATATATTTCTCGCCACTCATGTTCAAGACATATCCTTGTCATCATAACTCTCCCAGGTGTATCATCAACAGACAGAGGCGAGCACATAAAAAAGCACAAGGACACGTAATAATTTTCAACTCATAATTTTCAGTCATCGTTTTTGTATTTAGAATAAAGGTAATTATGAACTTTTGTTTAGTAAATTAGGGTGTCCCAGAAAAAAACAGAACCCACAAATTTTTTTAATAAAACTTAATTTTAACTAGGGGGGTTTAGGGTTTGGGGTTTAGGGTTAGGGTTTGGGTTCTGTTTTTTTTTTCTGGGTCACCCTGTACAGTTTTATTACAAAATTTGTGGGTTCTGTTTTTTCTGGGACACCCTAATTTACTAAACAAAAGTTCATAATTACCAGAATAAAAACGTAAAGAATATACAATTTTAATTTAAAACTTATAAAAGAAATAATCAGCACTTGTAGTGCCCCCCCCCCAAATAGTGAGGGGGTGTAAATGTTAACTGACCTGAAAAAAAAAAAAATTTGAAAGTTTTTTTAATTAAATAACCGCTACATTATAACATTCATTCATTAATGTATCAACACTGAAAATTTCATTAAAATCGGTTAAATTTTGGAACTAACAATTTCACTAAAAAAATTAAAAAAAAACGAATTAAAATTAATTAAATAGATTATTTAAGGTCAAATTTTTGTTTTAGTCGAAAAGTAGTAACATAATGAGCATCAGTAAAAAAAAAAGCAAAATAATATTACATATGTAATTCATTTTTAATACATTTTAAACAATTAGATTTAAAGTTACTCTTTGCAATGCATTCAAAACAAACCATTTTATCAACATTTTAAAACACTTTTAAAAGTTTCATCTTAGAAATAAATAACAAAAAAACATCAAATACACAATGTACAGAAAAATTACTCAGACATTTATAAATTTTTAAACACTGAAAATAATGTTTCAAAGGACGAATATTGTCTAATGCCATAAGACATATTTCTCCCGCCAAATATTTGTAATCTACGGATTCCCAAAACCGTAATAATTGGTTTAAACTTTTTTTTTATTTCTACTGTTTCAGGCATCCATACTTGTTTAAGTATATCGTGTTTTAAATCAGTAAAAATTGATTTAAAATATAATGCCCATAATTTTAAGTTTTAAAGTTCATATTTTTAGATTACAAGAACAAATATTATTCTATAAAAATCTTACTTTAGTAGGCTGATCTTATAATTAATGGATACATTTCAGTTTAAAAGTTTAGCCTTTTTAAACAGAACAAATGTTGATGTATAATTATTTCACTGATAATCTGAAAGAAATTATATTTTATATACAACAGTGATTAAAAAATTTAAAACTAGATGTTTTTTAGTCTTTTAATTTGACATCACATATATTTCTCGCCACTCATGTTCAAGACATATCCTTGTCATCGTAACTCTCCCAGGTGTATCATCAACAGACAGAGGCGAGCACATAAAAAAGCACCAGGACACTGGTTTAATTTTCAGAGTTTCGCTATTTATTTTCTTCCAAAATCTTTCCTTCAAAGATTTTTTTTTTGTCTTTCAGTCTTTTGTCTTTTTATTTAGATAGAAATTGGTTTCAATCATATATAACCGCACTGATATTTTGTGACCCCAAAATAAGGAGGGTCAAACTTAAGTGACCTGAAAAAAATCAGAAATGTTTTAAATAAAAATAACTGATGCATTATAAAATTAATTCCTTGATAAATCAACAGTGAAAATTTCATTAAGATCAGATAATTCCCTGAATTTTGGTAATTTTTTTTCAATCAGGGGTAGTATTTTGGTTTGTAAAATATGTCTATGATGTCATAATTGTTGGTACCTAGTTAATTCCCTGCTTTTTTTTTTCTATCAGGGGTAGGTGACTTTAGTACTGTTAAATATGTCTTGAAATGTTGGTCACTAACATCATTTATTTATTTTTTACTTTTTATCATCAACTCGTCATCTTCCTTGTCCTTAACTGACTTCCTTTTTCTCTGAATTTTTGAGATGAGGCTTCATAATTTGAATTATTTGGACTCTTGTCTTCATCTTTATTATCTACATAGCATTTCAGCCGATGTGCTCTCTGGCCTTCGTCAGGTGTTTCTTGCCGGACTCGGGAACCTTCTCTTTGAATGAGAAACTTCGAACCAAACCCTTTATTCAGTCCACGGGGGTTTCAATTGGACACATGGTGCAACAGATATAAGGGTTGAGTTAATACAGTTCTGACAATCATCTCTAAGTTGCGGGTTCAACCCTGGCCAAGGGCGATAATAACATAGAATAAACATAGCCTGACACTTGTACCCTGTCATGGTTAACAGAATGAGAACAGTCTACCCCTGTGGATTAAATAAAGGGTTTGGTTTGAAGTTCCGTGAAGGCTCCTGATTACGATGTTGCATAATTGTATGGTGGCATAGGGCTTTTGACAAGCCCTGTAGTGAGAGCTCTGAGGGAATGGAAATATACCAGTGACGGTTACTGGCCCTAGCTGACCCCAGAGATGAGAATAATGCTAGTAACATGAGTCAGTTGATAGCCAGATCCCGGATGAAACAGATGTGTTTCAACCTGGCTGTCAGCTCCGCACAATGAGTTAGGAAATGACAAATAAAATTTTGAAAAGTAATAAGCGTTAGTAATTAATTAAGCATGCCCTTAGTTAGAAAATGAAGAACCAACAAGAGAAGAAAGAAGCAACAGGTAAAGAGAAACCAGACTAGACATAGAATCTGTCTCTGTCTATCTGTCTGTCTGTCTGTCTCTCTCTCTCTCTTTGTGTGTGTGTGTGTGTCTGTCTGTCTCTTTCTCTCTCTGTCTCTGTCTCTGAAATAAAACAAATATTGTTATTATTAACATATTCCCTGTTTTTATTATCAATTCTGTATATCCTACATCTCGGGATGTAACAGTATTATAATTGGTTTTAATGTTTATTTTTAATAAATAATATTTTTCTTTAGCATAATAAATTTAGAAACTTAAATGTTTTTAGTGAACTTATTAACATAAGCATATCTGAAGCTCGCTAGTATTGTTGCATAATATATGTGGTAGCATAGATTATTGGCAACACCCAGTTTTTTACATATCACAAAGTGGAAAATCACTGGACAGTTGAAATCTCACACGTCAGATGATTTTTACTTAGTTAGATCAGATGACAGTCAAACCCCGGAGGAAACAGACGTGTTTCAGCCCGACTGTCAGCTCCGCGTAATGAGTTACAAAAGGCAAATAAAATTTTGTAAAGCAATAAGCGTTAGTAATTAATTAAGCATGCCTTTAGTTAGAAAATGAAGAACCAACAAGAGAAGAAAGAAGCAACGGGTAAAGAGAAACCAGATTAGACGTAGACATCATGGCCAAAGAAAGAAAGAAGTGAATATTCAACATGGCGACTCGACGAAGTAGAAAGTAACAATCAAGTAAGTTATATGCATCTCTTTCTCTCTCTCTGTTTTAAATTGATTTGACTAGTTAAGTCAGTTAACAGTTAAACCCCGGATGGAACAGATGTGTTTCAACCCGGTTGTCAGCTCCGCGCGATGAATTAGGAAATGACAAATAAAATTTTGAAAAGCAATAAGCGTTAGTAATTAATTAAGCATGCCCTTACTTAGAAAATGAAGAACCAACAAAAGAAGACAGACGCAACAGGTAAAGAGAAACCAGACTAGACGTAAACATCATGGCCGAAGAAAGAAAGAAGTGAATAATGCAAGTAACATGAGATTTAGTTAGTTAGTCAGTTGATAGCCAGATCCTGGATGAAACAGATGTGTTTCAGCCCGGCTGTCAGCTCCGTGCGATGAGTTAGGAAATGACAAATAAAATTTTGAAAAGCAATAAGTGTTAGTAATTAATTAAGCATGCCCTTACTTAGAAAATGAAGAACCAACAAGAGAAGAAAGAAGCAACAGGTAAAGAGAAACCAGACTAGACGTAGACATCATGGCGGAAGAAAGAAAGAAGTGAATATTCAACATGGTGACTCGGCGAAGTAGAAAGAGAAGTAACAACCAAGTAAGTTATGTATCTGTATAAATATCTCTTTCTTGATGCTCTCTACTCTCTCTCTCTCTTACACAAAATAACTCATTGTTTATATATCCGCAACATGATGTTACATAAACAATAATAGATGTCTCTCGATTCACTAATTACCAATTCAATTCGCGCACACACCGCAATAGAAAGATACAAAACAAAACATAAGTTGCTGACGCCAAAACGGAAGTGAACTATATGGTAGCCAAAAAAGAAGTGACCAAATTAACCCGTTTTTACGCATAGGCTCCAAGTTGAACTTCCGTTTGGAAAACAAGAATTCCTAAACAATAAATAAAATAAATTTGTAAATGAAATTTGCGTTTTCATCCAATGAAAACGATTCCCGGGTGAAATGAAAATGACTTCAGTTGTTCCGATTTTGGGTCGTGACATTCTATTTAAAGTCGGCTTTGAAAAGCCGACAAGTCAGAGAGATCCAGGTGTCAGCGTCGAACGCATCAACGGGACCGACCTTGCAAATGAAACCTACATCACAGGTGGCCAATTTACATCCTCACCTACCTCTACCCAAATCTGACCTCACAGGCAGTCTACAAACGAACAATTCCACATCGTTCAGCGATACCAAAATTACAACTATCATACACGATACAACCAGCTATCGACTTCAGAATACCAAAACACAAAATTCTGCCTACAACAACAACAAGACTACGCCGACTGATACACGATACCAACCGCTAATGACTAATAAAAACACAAGACTCTGCCCACCTAATCAACACCTAACCACTACCACTAGTTCATCTGCCCACTTCTCCACCTACACTACAACTGGTTCGACCACCGGACATTTACTGACTTTGTTATTCATGTTACAACTATCACCAAAATCTCTTTTAAATTCACTTTCAGCTTTCGTCACTTTTCATGTTCCTTTTTCCAATACATTTATTGAAACTTAAAATCTGTGTTTGTTTTTCCTTGCCACCATACGCTTCATACTAACCCTGTTTATTACAATGGATATATAACAACGACATGAAGGTTCCCGAGTTCAAAGAGAAGGTTCCCAAGTCTGACTAACCTTTATTCACACTTTTTTGTTGTTTTGTTCAGGCTGTGGCGTTACTTTCATATTTGCCTGGAGAGTTGTCTACCCATTTAGTTTGCTGGTTCCTGCTAGGGGCCTGTTATATTTAAGCGGCTGGTTTGAATGTCTCTTCCTCTTTTCCTGTTGCTCGTCCTGTGAGACACTACTATGGGTTAGACTCTGGTCTACCCCCTTCTTGTTGGGGCTTTGGTACCCCCCTTACATTACTGTAAGTGATTCATACAGCATGGACTATTCCTAGTCTCATGTCTGTTGCTTTTATGTTTATCCTTTGTATTATTTTTGTATGTATGTTTATGTACACCTCTATGTATTATGTATCTTGTTATATCCATGTGCTGTACCATATTAAATGTTTTGTCTATCAACCTTTGTCGGAGTTTTGTCTTCAAGTATATATCACTTCGAATCGTACAAGGCTTTAGTTTGCACAAAGTTATTCATTCGATGAAACTACTTGGCAATAATCAATTTTGAAAAAATCTCAAAGAATTAATATAAATAAGAAATCCTTCAGCACAGACACCGAATAAGAAATTATCTATCTCCATGTATTATTGAAAAATGAACGACGATTCAACCGAGAATTTATATATTATGGCGGACGAATATCCCTTAATATCCACCAAAAAATAATTGCAAGCTATGAGATATTACGCTTATGACTTGCCAAAAATGCCCAAGACATTCACCATAAATCCAAAGTAGTTTTTCATCATAAAGCTGAGAATAACCGTTCTCCAAGAAAGATGGGAAAACGTATTGGCAGTAGAATAAAGAGAGATGTATGGCTTCAAGTTTATCTATCACTTTTCACTTTTATGTAAGAATTTGGTATTTTTTTGTGTATACATGAGTGTTCAGTTTGTTAAGTAAAATTTAAGATAATTTAATTATTTTTGTTTACTTCAAATTTACTGAACAAATTTGATTATCTTCTTTTAATCATCTTGCCAATGACTTTATAATTTTTCACTTAAAAAAAACCAAACAAACAAAAAAACAAACAAACAAAAAAGACAAAAACAAATGTCAATGTTTGACTCCTTTTCCTGTGCCCTCAAATCCTACACATCCATTAAAGTAAATAAGATAAGAATGAATCTAAATGAATTAGAAAAAATTGTTTGCTCATTGTCAACAAGGATGCATAGAGACTTCATGGTAATTTATGAGGAAGTGCGTCCCGGTCTCCTGCCTCAAAAATTGCTACCCGGTGACTATCAAAATAACAACCCCAGCTCATAATTCTTGTTTATTTATCGTAATTTGTCGTAATTTTTGTTTATGTTTAGATATGAAGATGGATATAGTTTGGAATAGACTGAGGTAGATAGATAAAACAAACAAAATAATATAGATAGATATGAACAAATGGAGATAGATATTTTCGACAAGTAAATGTATTTGGCGAGGGGGTTGCTTCTTTTGTCGTAATTCTTGTTTATTTAAACTAAAAAGACATTAAACAAACATGAATAAAAAAAATCTTAGTATTTAAAGTAATATAGATAAACATGAACAAATTGAGATAGATAGATAGATAGATAGATATGAAGATGGATAGTTTTGAATAGACTGAGCAGGGTCGTTATTTTAATAGTCACCGGGTAGCAATTTTTGAAGCAGGAGACCTGGACGCACTTCCTCATAAATTACCTCTATCTATCTATCTCAGTCTATTCCAAACTATATATCCATCTTCATATCTAAACAATAATTACGACAAATTACGATAAATAAACAAGAATTATGACAAGCTGGGGTTGTTATTTTGATAGTCACCGGGTAGCAATTTTTGAGGCAGGAGACCGGGACGTACTTCCTCATAAATTACAGACTTCATGACATTAGTATTTTATTATAAACAGTATTTTAAAAAGTATTGAGTCTGAAGTTGTATTTACAAAGGCAGAAATAAACAATGAATGGAACGTTAATAATCTTCAAAATTGGAACTGTATTTAAAAAAGTATTGAGTCTGAAGTTGTATTTACAAAGGCAGAAATAAAACAATGAATGGAACGTTAATATTCTTCAAAATTGGAACTGTATTTAAAAAAAGTATTGAGTCTGAAGTTGTATTTACAAAGGCAGAAATAAACAATGAATGGAATGTTAATATTCTTCAAAATTGGAACTGTATTTGAAAAAAGTATTGAGTCTGAAGTTGTATTTACAAAGGCAGAAATAAACAATGAATGGAACATTAATATTCTTCAAAATTGAAACTATATTTGAAAAAAGGATAGAGTTTGGATGGACTAACATATTCTTGTCCAAATTGTGATAATTTTTCTTTGTTTGCAGTTATAATTGTCTGCATCTTTTTAAAAATTTTTTTTATGTTTGCTTGAATGCGACAGACATTTCCTGTTTGACAAGTTTTAAAAAAATCTTTTCCAATTGTCTGGCCATCTGTTTTTTATGTCTGGGTGGAATTGGTAAATGAATCCACCAAAGGTTCTTTCACTAATACTTTCGGTACCACTTAGTGTCATTGTCAGGTGTAGAGTAGTGAGATTTTTCTGTGTTTCTTTTTAAACATACAGAGTAGTAGTAGGAGTCAATAGGAAGAGGGACTCGCAGATTTATAAAAACTGTTAGGGGGGGGGGAAATTTGCGGGAAATTGTAGGCATTTGAGAATGTGATTGCTGTATTTGAAGTTAATCTTGTTTAAGGTGTTTTTTGTTTTTTTGTTTAATGTATAGGGCTTCGGGTATTTGAAATTTTTCTTTGTTTTTTTCTTTGTGTTTTCAGTTAGAATTTTCCGGTAATCAGAGGAGTGGGTGGGCATGAATGTGATCTTTTTTTTCTTTTCTTTTTTTTTTTAATAATAGGAATCTTATTATTAGATTTCTCTATTATATGAGACCACCCTGTCGGTGGGGCATTAGAATGCACCGACTACACCTCTGCAGAGGGGTAAGACTCCCCCAATGGGGCCACCTGTTGGCTGTGGGTGGCAAGCCCCAACCCCTTTTTATCATATGGGTGCTAGAAGTCGGTGACTGAGGGTCTACATGTCCTGGGAATGATGTTAAACTCTATCTGATGGTGAGGTTCCAGTTATAGTTAGCGGAATGAGAACAGGATACCCTCATGGATTGAATACAGAGTTGGGTTCAAAGTTCTGTGATGGCTCAAGATTATGAGAAGAAGTTTCCCAAGTTTGAAAAGAAGGTTCCCGAGTCCGACAAGAAGGTTCCCGAGTTCAACAAGAAATACCTGAAGAAGGCTGGAAATGTTGTACAGATAACAATAAAGATGAGCACAGTAGTCTGAATAATCCAAATAATACTAGATAATTTTTACATTTTTTCACAATACAGCACAAAGTTACATTCATTTTTTTCTGAGTTTTGTTGAATTTTAATTCATGGAGGGTTAAAAAACCCAAAAAACACATAAAACTTTGGCCACGCTTAGTGCAAAGTCACCCAAAACTTTGCCTCTGAAATTCTGTTGATTTTAACGTCCATTTTGAAGTCTGGGATTAAAATGAAATTTTAATAATAGAAAATGAGGAAGTGGGATTTAAACGATTCTAAACATTTGATATGATGATATGCAATAAATGAATTAGAAGTTTTCCCAGTTCAACAAGTGGTTTGTTTATATAAGCATTTTTTATACTAATTTCCTTCTTCTTATCTTTCAATGTATTTTTCTTAGTCTCCATAGGGATTCTTAATTTCTTTAAAAGCTAAAATTTACAGCTTTTGAACTTTAACTCTGTATGTTTCTTGTTTTTTATGGCCTAATTTGGTTGTTTCATAGAAATGCATATAAGAAAATTATTGTCATAATTGTTGATACTTTCTGTTATTATTTAAAAAAAAAAAAAAAACCCTGCAAAAAAGGATTTAGAATTCAAGAAAGAAAGAAAAATGTAATGGGCATAGCCGACCCCCCCCCCCCAACGTAAGCGGCAAAAAATCGCTATGAATAGTAAATCGATTGTAGATCACAAACCTTGGGTAGATCACATATTGGAATGTAAACAACTCGGTAGATCACATATTGGATTAGAAACCATTCGGTAGATCACATATTGGAAGAGCACCGAAAAATCTCTGAATTAATGTGTCATATCCTGCCTTTTTTGTGTGTGTGTGGGGCGGGGGGTAAATATATATATCATCAATTTTCCGGATTTCAAACCCAACACTATAACTTAGGTTTTTTGATATTGATCGACTATGGTTGAAAGTACTTGATTGAAACTACAACTAAAAAAAAAAAAAGAAATTGGTAAGTTTTTATACAACCATCACCCATATTTGTGGCATTTCATTCACTAATAAAAAATTTACTATGTGTATGAATAAACTATTTTTGGGTTTGCTTCTTGTTTTTTCAGTGGCATATAAGCCTTCATGGGTTATTCAATGCCAAAGCTATCCTTGTAGAAGAACAGTAGTAGTACTACTTAACCCATATCTGGGGGGGGGGTCTGAAGAGGTTCATACCTTTGCCAAGGGTATTAGTCTGAAAGTGAATATAATAGTGTGACTGTGTCATATAAACTGACAATACATTATATTATATATTATATATATAATACTATGGTTCAAAAGTACCTGGTTGAAACTACAATAAAAAATTAAATTAGACAGTTTTTATACAACCATCACTCATATTTGTGGTATTTTACTCACTGACAAAAAAATTAATAGATGAATTATTAATGAATTCTTGTCTGTCATATTTAATGAAACATATCTAAAAGAGAATTTGCTGCCTAAGCTCACACACACACACACACACACACACACACACTCACACACACGCACACACTCACACACACACACACACACACACACGCACACACACACACACGCTCACACACACACACACACACTCACACACACACACACACACACACTCACACACACTCACACACACACACACGCACACACACGCACACACACACACGCTCACACACACACACACACGCACACACACGCACACACACACACACCACACGCTCAACACACACACACACACACACACTCACACACACACACACACACACACACAACAGCACCTATTGCAAAATATAGTAAAAAAGTAAAGTCATCGAGGTGGCCTGAAGTCGGTATTAGCCAGACAGCGAGGGAGTCTATCCCTTCTTCACTAGCGCTAGACCAAGGAGATTATTTTTGCATCTGGGGTGGAGCACCATATCAACCATCAGCTACTATCTTTACCACACAGATCCCTGTGCTACTCATATGCTGAGTTGGCGAGGGCTGGTATCGAACCAGGAACCTTGTGATTCCTAGGCAGACACTCTACCGACTGAGCTAAACCGTCCCTATTGCAAAATATAGTTTGATTCTTTTATTCATTATTATAGTTTTGGACGATGGGGATCAACACAATTGCAGTGATGAAAGAAAAATCCCAAATAACAATTGAATAAGATAGTTTGGTTTGGGTTGTGTTGGGTTTTACGGAGGTCAACCCTTGGGTTATTTTATGCTGAATACTTTTATTAATAATTAGGTATTCAAAAAATGTATAGGGGTTTATTTGCATAATTCAATTTTCTGTTGAGAATTTAACATCAAGAGGTGAGTGGGTGATTTTTGTAGGTCTATGAAACTTACATCCTTGATAAGAGGCGGTTCTTTTCAAAAAAGTTTAATATTCCTCTTGGGATCTATTTTTTCCAAATAGTTTCTCCATGCTGTCGACATTGTAGAACTCTTTCTTCAAGTGTGGGAGAGGTGTGTGCATTCAATCAGAATATTGTTTTATTGTGTATTTGGTTTCCACATGAACATTTAGGTGGAGGTTCTTCTTTTAAAATGAAGGAGTGGGTTAATCTAGTGTGGCCAATGCGTAAGCTGGGTGATAGTGGTTTTTCTCTTCTGGTATTACTGAGGATCAGGTGTCCTTTCTTTGAATAAGATGATAGATTGGAGAAAATACATTGGTCAAGATTTTATTGATAATCTTTCTTGATTAAAATGTATTTGGATCATAAAAGAAATGATTAAGTAGTTAGTAGAGGAAAATGAAGATATTGATGGATTGAGAGAATAAGAAAGATTGACAGGAATGAGGATGTACAATAAAAAAAAAGGAAGATAAGAGTTTATTGAAAAAACTTCAAAGTCAATCAAAGCTTTGAATAATTGACAGGTCCTTAAAATTTACAAATGGCAAACCTGACTGTATGAGTATAGATGACTTACCTGCGATATAGAATGGATTTGCTTTTATCTTTTTAGGCAAAATGCACTTGATAGTTGATTTCAAATAATAAGGTAATAGCAACTCTCAGGCTAAAAAATAAATAATTTCCTCTGAGCAATATTATATAGTTATTATATGAAAATAAACACAGATTTTACAAGTTATTCAAACTGACTACAAAAGTTAATTAGCAATTCTAAGGCTAAAAATGAAATTTCCTCTGAGCAATATTATATAAGTTATTATATGAAAATAACACAGATTTATAAGTATCAAACTGATAGAGAAGGAAATAGCAATTCTAAGGGTAAAATGAATAATTTCCTCTGAGCAATATTATATTAGTTTTATTATTATGAAAATAAACAACAGAATTTTATAAGTATCAAACTGACTAGAGAAGGAAAATAGCAATTTCTAAGGCTAAAAATGAATAATTTCCTCTGAGCAATATTATATAGTATTATATGAAAAAAAACACAGATTTTATAAGTATCAAACGACTAGAGAAGGAAATAGCAATTCTAAGGCTAAAAAATGAATAATTCCTCTGAACAATATTGTACAGTTAGGGCCAGGTTAGCTCAGTTCAATAAAGCGTTCAACTAGAAACCACAAAAGTTTCTAGTTTGTACGTCCCTCGCCAACTCAGCGTATTAGTAGCACAGGGATCTGTATGGTTAAAGTAAGGAGCTGATGGAAGGTATGGTGCTCCACCTCAGACGCTAATATAATCTCCTTGGTCTAGCGCTAATGAAAGGGGATAGACTCCCTCACTGTCTGGCTGTACCGACATTAGGCCGCCCCGGACAACTTTACTTTACTTATATGAATATAAACACAGATTTTTAAAGTATTCAAACTGACTACAAAAAGGAAATAGCAATTTGTTATATAGTAAGGTCAAGTGAGTATTAGGAGGAGAGTCCGTTTGTCTAAGTACTTCAAATGAGTTCTGCACAGAGTAATATGTGTGTTCTTAAATAGTGGCTAGAACCATCACCACTGTTGGGATTAGGGGAAGATGGGTCATTCCATTATATCACAATTCTAAGGCTAAAAATGAAGTAATTTCCTCTGCAGCAATATTATATAGTTATTATATGAAAATAACACAGATTTTACAAAGTTATCAAACTGACTACAAAAGGAAATAGCAATTCTAAGGCTAAAAATGAATAATTTCCTCTGAGCAATATTATATAGTTATTATATGAAAATAAACACAGATTTAACAGTATTCAAACTGACTACAAAAGGAAATAGCAATTCTAAGGCTAAAAACAAGGAAAAAAGCAATTCTAAAGCTGTGGGGATATTGTAGAGTTTTACAAGCAGAATATTAACAACCATAATTATTTTGTATATAAGCTGTGTGATTTTTTCCAGATATTTCAGCCCAAACGTTAGGGATGCATATTATAACATAAGGAACTATATAATTAACTTTTTTTCTGGTCACATGCCACACCATATTTTGGATGGATGAGTGAAAAGTATGTTATATTGTAGTCCAAACTAATGTGTTACAAGCCAGAATATTAACAAACCATAATTATTGTGTGTAAACACATTTTCCAGATATTTTAGCCGGAAAAGTTAGGGATTTGTATACACATGAGGGCTATATAAGTAATTTTTTAATGGTTACTGTTGAGGAGGAAATGGACACGGCAAGACAAATTCAATTCCTGGACAAGGCTGTATTATTTGGATTATTCGGACTATTGTCTTCATCTTCATTGTTATCTGTAAACGTTTCGGCCGATGTGCTCTACCTTCTTCAGTATTTCTTGTCGGACTCTGGACCTCTCGGAGTCAGGAACCTTATTGTCGTAATTGGGAGCCATCACAGAAACTTTGAAACCTAACCTTTATTCAGTCCCACGGGGGTATCCTGTTCTTATTCTGCTAACCATAGCTGGCTACAGGTGTCAAGCTGTTTTTAATTATTATTCTATGTTACTGCTGCCCCTTACCAGCTTGAACCTGCAGTCTAGAGAATAACTGTCACTTAGAATTGTCTAAGCCTAACTCCTTCATTCAACTGGCTATTGTCCAATTAGAATAATCCAAAATTAATACACTAAGTTTCTTAAATAACGCACATCTCAAAACACTTCCGAGAAATCCTGGACAAGGCTGTTTTGCATTTCACATGAATGTTAACAGCATGAAAAAAGAAAGATAAAGAGATTTATTGAACGTTTACTTCAAAAGTCAATAAAGTTTTTAATAATTGACAGGGTCCTAAAATTTTACAAATGATACACACTGGTAGAGAAGATACTTACCCGAGAGATTAGAATGGATTGCTTTCATCTTTTTATCAAACAAACACTGATAGTGATTTCAAAATAAATTATTATCTCACTGGGATTATTGAATGATTCAAATAAAAAATAATTGAATTACATTTTTTTTTTTTGATAACTCAAAAAATTCAAATTTTCAGGCTAAAATAGTATGTTGTTTCTGCTAGAAAATCAATATAACATAGAAATATAATTAAATTGCACCATTCAAACAATAAATAATTTCCATTAAAATCCATTTACAAGATGAAGAAAAAAAAAAACTAATGGCAATATATTATAAAGTATAAATAAGAGAAGATGTTGAATAGTACGTGTCGCTGCGTCCCTGACGCATGAAATCTAAAAGGACGCCAGTAAAATCATCTCCATGCATCCCATGTTATTGTTTATTCCTCACCATTCGAGCTAATTGTAAAAACATTTCAATAGTTTCTTAGAAAGAATTACACAGGATAGGTTACAAGGTATAGAGTTAGACAGTTTTAGTTTTCTAGCAGAAAAACCCTAACAATCTATTAAGAAATTTAGTTGGGACCATAAAATTTCCTGGGGACTCGTTCAAAGCAAATATGTGTGTCCCAGGAATGCACTAATCAAAAATCTATCAGCATCACTGTGTTATAATACATTATATATTGGCAGCATGTTTTATTTTGGAAATGTCAGAGTGTAGTATTAGTTGTTTTTTTTTATATTCAGATGTTGGAAACTGCGTTTACACATTGAGATGTTGCACACCTAACAATTCCTTGATCACAGATTAATCTAGCCCTCAACAATCTGCTAAGAACTGAAGATGGTTGAGTATCCACACTCAAACAATTATGATTTTGCAAATGTTGATGTAGGGTGTAGACACATATCTTTGAAGCGTAGAACCAGATCCTCAAAGAATATGTGGTTCAAAGTTAATTTGACCTGAAAAAATGTCAAAGTTTTTAAAATAAAAATAACGTGGCCCATTATATCTTTTATTCATTCAATAATCAACCACCTGAAAATTTCATTAAATTAACATCTTAAGATCCGTTGTTGAGCATATTTTTCAGTCCAGAGTCCCATCCCTATAAGGATTCATTCAAAAAAATGACGTAAAAATGGGGCCTTTTTCAATTTAACGTTACCTGTTATTCCTTAAATCAAAGATTTTCTAAAATTATGTTTAATATTACCATTTAAACAAAGTCCAGGGCCCCCATTCCTTATAAAGGATTTATAAAAAAATGAAACTAAAAATGGCCTTTTCATTTAAAGTTACGTTATTTTCCTTAAATCAAAGGATTCTAAATATGTTTGATAATTACATTTAACAAAGGTTTTCATTTGGGGCAATAGTTAGAAAAATGAATGTGACTTTCCGTCTGGGTGGAAATAGGTTGGTATTAGGTACATTAAGGGTTAAGTTAATTCCCTTTTTTAGTATTTTTTTTTCTGTTTTTTTGGTGGAGTCCACATACTGTTATAGGTGATATTACCTATAGACTAATTGGAATGCACCGACGGTTACTATCAAGTAACCAGGACAATTATGGCTTTGAAATAAAGCCATGTGAGTCAGCTCATAACTTATTTTGTCGGACAGTAATTTCCACCTTCTGACTGACTGTAATTGTCGTACTCTTTTGTTATACATATTCCTAACATTTTCGTTCCAACACGTCGTTTTGTTTCTTATTTGACCACCCCTTAAAAACCCACAACACATTTTGATAAGTAGGAATTTAGAGTCCGTTTAAGGTCTCGATTTAACCTCCAAACATGACATCATTTAAAGTGAAATAACTTACTAATAAATATGTACACTGTCACATTGTTGCATGGCTTGTTGTTGTGAGTTGATAGCTTTAAAAAAACAAAACAACAAAATCTTGTGAGATTGAATTGTCTGGCAATGAAAGAAGAACCCACTTAAATTCCAAGATCAGTTTAAAAATGTTTTTGGATAACAATTGAAAACAATTATATTGTGGGGTGTAATTATCTTTCCTTTGGCCAAGGAAGAGTAATCTTCCTGTGTATTGCCGTTTGTTCCCACTAGGGGACCTCGGGTAATTTAAGCGCCTTATTTGAATGAACTTCTCTCTTCCTCTGTTAGCTAAAATTCTCAGGCGGTACGAGCACACGGGTTAGACTACTGCTACCCCTTCTCGGTGGGCTCGACCCCCCCCCAGTTAAGTGATTTCTATGTATGGACGCTAAGTCCTTTTTGTATGTATGTATTTTGATGTAACTATCCTTTCTATCTTCTATTGTTTATGGTATCTTGTTTATTAACATGTGAGGTATTATTAAAATGTTATAATTGTCTCGTCAAACCTGTGTCGGCTAGTGTAATGTTCTATTTTTATGACTTTGACTTTACAATATTGAAATATTAGTGGATCAATTTATGGAAGGATGACTTCATTCTTTGATCTTAAGATTAACGTAACTTAATATTTCCCATGGATGGATCTGAGATTGCGCTTGCCAATGTGTAAGTTCCTCAACGTGAATTGCCTGATACTGACAATTGAGTAAGGCCACCCCGAAACACAACCTGTTTAGCTTACAAATTTATATCCTAACACTAAAAGTTATCCATTATTCTTTACTATTAGTGAACTAGCAAATATTATTGCACCCTCCGTAGGGTGACAAGTATGTTAAGTATTTATGTAATAAATTAATATAATATTAGAAAGGGGCTAAATAAGACTGCAGATAATATGAATTGAAACAGAGGGAAGGTATTAGTGGAAAAATAGATATAATTAATGTTAGTGGGATTCATTATGAAATGACTTCAATTTTGATTAAGATTAAGTATGCTTAATTCTCATGGGTGACTGATTTCGACTTGAAATGTTGAAGTTTAACTTATATATCTAGTCAGGACCACTCAAGTACTTATTGAGCAAATAGTCCTTTTCATTATTGGATACTAGTGTTGCATAATTTTATGGTGGCATGGGATTTTTGAACAGCCTGTAGCGAAGAATTGCAAAGGGCCATGTGGAAAAAATAAGACCTTTGGAAACTTTGACCCCAAAGGCGTGATAACTAGTTAGGTGGATTCAAGTTTTCAACCCAGAATTGCGATCGCCAGTGGCAGACGTGCGACGCAGGGCAGACGTTGCCGACGAGGGCAGACGTGCGACTTGGCTGAACAGATAGATTGAACTCAGACGTTGACGATTGAAAATATGGCAATAAGCTTTGATCAAAGACAAACAAACCCAGCTATATATTCATCTGCCTTGAATGAGGACCGGCCGCTCAGAGATAGCGAACCCTACAGATCCACTCACTCTGAATTTTCTGCTTGCATCTAATATAAAACTATCTACAACAAGACATCCAACTCGCACCTACCAGAAGAAGAGAGGTTGGTGGTCGATCGTCGATGTCATATCATGACGCAACGGCTATGGAAAAACCCTTTTCGACCCATCCTAAGAATTTTAAATTCTCAACTTATTTAAAAAATATTTCTTATATAACAGAGTACGATCAACTATGATTATATAGCTTGCCCATAAATTATGTAATAATGTTAAATTATGGAATGTCTTCAATGCATACCTGAATGGATTAATAATAAAGGGGCTTCATATAAATATTCTATGTAAAGTGAACTCCCGATGTATTGACTGATAGAAACAATCTGAGAAGAAGGCCCATGAGAGCACATTCAGCTCCAAAAATCTAATTAGTGATACAATTATGATAAAAGATAAGTCCAAAAATGACAAATAATTAAAAATAAATATATTTGTGAACAGGAATGTTTTTTAAGATGACGGACTTGATAATTTTGTTTATTTATATTAGGATTTTATCGTGTTTACCCATCTCAGCAATACTATTGCTTTACCACTGGGAACCCCAATGTTCCTTGTTCGTTACCGCCCTTGCCAACTCAGTGTATGAGTAGCCACAGAGAACTGTATGGTAAAATAAAGGTGCTGAATGGTAGTGTTGATTGTTCCGTCTCAAGATACTACCAAAACAAATTCTCTCTTGGATCTTTTGATAGTGAAAGGGATAGAACTCCTTTTCAATGTCCTGGTCTGGCTTCAGTAACTGACTGTTGGCGACCCCGAATGAACATTTACGCCGACTATTTTACACTGTATTAAATATTCATGTTGACAGAATATATTTATTTTCTTAGTTTCCTTTTATTTGGTGCAAAAATTCTTTGAAAATGGTAGAATTAGATCTAGTTGCCTATCTCGTGATTTGCAATCTATGGGGTGGATTTCATACTCCAATGAACCACTCCTATTCACTAGTCCAATAGTATGAAAAATTGGTTGTCTACCTACGATACCTTGCCACCAACCAAGACTAACCTCAGAATTTCAAATTCAGAGTTTTCCTTCTCCTAGACCAAGTTACCTCATCCAGGTTAAAGTAGCAGTGGTCTTCCGCTCCTCCTACTATTTTCTACCCATAGCTAGAGGTTCATAAGAATATCAATTCTCCACCCATCAGGACTATCCAACATCCAACCTTATCTCAGACCACGAGCACATTAGCAGCTACTAAGGATCTAGACCAACCTCAACAAAACACAGCCTTAATGTCTAATAGGATATTGAAACTCGACCCCGAAGTTGAACACGAGTCAACACCTATATACCTACCGGAAATCCCTAAACGCATTGCAAACCACGATGCCTCATGCATCTATATATACATATAAAACTATTGTCATAAAATTACATAATTTTTTTTAGGTCTTGTTAAAACGTCGAAGTTGGTCACATTTTGAATGTGAAACCAAATAGCCATCCACACAGTTGTCCCGAAACACTTGATGAATCGTATGTTTGCCAAAATATAGTTTCTAAATATGTTGATGTTTAAGATAACCACTTTACTTAAAAGTTGGTACATAATTTAATTGTGTAATAAATTTGGGTAATATTTTCACTAATTCTGAAAGCCTTTCATTTGTATGAAAATAACAGGTGGCTTACCGCATTTCAAGAAGAAATCCAAACGAAATTTTTACCAGAATTAACTCCTTTTATTTCTTTCCTCGAAGTTAATTGCTTTTTCCTTTAATTGAAGATTGGTATTTTTATGAGAAGGAATAATTTTTTATATCAAAATCCTGGTACCTTTAGCTTGCTAAAGAATCACGCCACAATTTAGAAAGTATAGAATATATATAGGATTTTCTGAAGTGTTTTTTCTTGGCTTTGCATGTTTCTTTTTCACCTTTTTTTTGTTTCTTTTTGGGTCCAAGCGGTGTGGTCAATAATGAAGGTTAAGAGAAAAAGATTAGGCAAGTGAATGTAGAAATAATCAGATTTTCCGACTAAAAGTCGCTTAATTTTTCTATCATATAACTCCTCTAGGTTAAGCGTTGACTTGGATGTTAACCCCTGTCAACTGGGACTTGTTAGAGCTACATCTAGGAACCACGTTCTCTCTAGAGGGGTAAGAGCTCCCCGAGGATAACACCGGCAAAAATGCTGGCTGAATCTACCCCCTAAGTATGGCCCGTAGTTGTGGTGAATCTCACAAACTCCCGTTTAAAAGATTATGAATGCGAATAAGGATGCGATATTGTGTGGTGCAGCTTTCTGAG
The DNA here is from genome assembly GCA_023376005.1 of Doryteuthis pealeii. Lineage (NCBI taxonomy): Eukaryota > Metazoa > Mollusca > Cephalopoda > Myopsida > Loliginidae > Doryteuthis > Doryteuthis pealeii. The sequence continues at coordinate 22,685,647 of CM042148.1, forward strand.
TGCCACCGTTTCCGCATGGATACCTTGCAACACTCGCCAGCTTTAGCCTTTCTGAGGTTGGTAATTAGGTTAGTCTAGATAATATATATAGCTTTGAGTCATATACCGATCCTAGATTATCAATCATAGCGCCTGCACTCTATATGATTGTCTGCACTCTTATATAGCAACTATTAATACTATGTGGCAAAAACCAACCGCTCTTTTTTTATCCATATTAATGTCATCTTAAAGAAATCAGTTGGTGGGCTTACTGTATGGGGTGACAAAATGTAAGGTTCCATTACGCTACTCTCAATGTCCTAAAAACCCTCTATTCTGATTGAGTAGATTGGGGTTCCTCTCTATCCGTGCATTGAGGGTCCTAGGAATTGTAGGATGCCCACCCACTGTGTAGTCACACAGTTTGTTACCCAGGGTCATTGTGACTCCTTGGATCTGAGTATATTGGCTGCTTAGGTTTCAACCACAGTGTAGTGGGATATTGTATACTAGAACACAAATGTATTTGGAAATAAATAGTATGTTTAGTACCCAGTTAGAGCATGTCAATAAAACAAACCATATTTTTGCAAATATGAAAATAATACCCACCCTAAACATGGGGGTGAAGCATGCTCGTAAAGATACCATAGACAAACCACCGTTCGCTTAGTCCACATGGATGCCGATGTTTATAACTAATTCATTCTATTGAATGATTTTTTTGATAAACAATTAGTTTCTTAAATTGATATATAAAAAATTTTATATGAATATTTACAGTATGGATCTGTTTTCAGTTATAAGTGTAAGGAGCAAATGGTAGATATGATTGAACAGCCGTCCGCTCCATCCTCAAACACTTTAAAATAAATATATTCTTGCTGGACTAACTCCTAGCACTTAGTGAATAAGGCCCCCGGATAACTCCCTTGCTGTACTTGGCTGATCTCCCAAAGGACTTTATTAAGGCAACACTGGACGCCACTTTTTATCTTTTTACTTGTTACTTATTTTAAACAGTACTCGGTCTTCAGTATTTCACCAGAACAAAAAATTAGTGTGAAAAGTGTATTTTTCAATTTAACAAACCCTGTATAAACAGACTGATGATTTGTTGCCAGACTTTAGCAATGTCTCAGAAACCATCATCATCGACAGATCCCCTCTCCCATTATAACCCCTCCCATGTGACTAAAAATTGCCAAATGGAACCCTTCTTTTTAAAATTTTATCTAAAAATTTTATTTATTTTTCTAATCTTCTTTTTTATTTTAATTGTGTTAATCGAATTTGCATTGTTCATTAATTTGATAATCTGAAGAATATGTTACCAAAAAAAAAAAAAAAAAAAAAAAAATCAACTAACAAAAAAATTAGAAGGTGAAGGTGCTTATTATCAAAATTCAATCAAACATAAAGTTACCTTAAATCAGATTATGTAAATAGCACTTTTTTATATTACAGGTCTAATTGTATGTAAAATAACTTAGGTTCAAAGTATCCTATCCTTTAAAAAGAGCAATGTTTTAAAGTTATTTCTTTAGAGATATCATTTAGATGAAATTAGTTGGAAGATTATAACTGTTAGCACCTTTCATCATATTTGATTTTCTTGGTGAAAAGGTATGCAACTGTAAACAGTGATATATAAACCCCCTTCCCATTGTGACTTAAAAATTTGCAAATATGTAACTCTTTTACGTTTTTAGAGGTGTATTTATAAAATGTTTTAATTTATTTTTAAATTGGTTTAATCTGAAATTACAATATTGTTATTTATAATTAATTAATCTGTGAAAGAAATGTTCTAATAAAAAAAAAAAAAAAAATGTAAATACCTCAAAAAAATGTAATGAAGTTGAAGGTGCTTATTTCAATAATTCATCAAACAAAAGTACCTTACAGATTATTGTAGCACATATTTATTTATATACTTAGTGAGTGTTATTATATTTGTAAAAACTTGGGTAGTGCAGAGTACCTCCTTTAAATAGATCGCAAATTTGTTTTAATTTCAGTTTTTCTTTTAAGTTGAGCGCAATAACATTTAGAGAATTAGTTGGAAGATAACTGTACACCCTCAAACTATTCAGATATATTTTGATAGCAGTCATTTTTTTATTGGACTGTTTCGCCTCCTTCGGTGGGTAGTTTTAATAGCAAATCAACCTTCTGGGTTATTTAATACTATAAGCCATCCTTGTAGAAGAACAGTATTGGCACTATTTATCCATAGCTGGGCATTTTATGTACTATGCTGGTACATATAAACACAAACACACACACACACACACATCAGTATATCTCCCTAATGTATGGAATGGCCCATATGCTTCTTTGTTGGTTATTGATGAGTCAATTTCAGTGAATATATTATATCTAGTTGTATTGGTATTATATATATATATTATATATATATAATAAGTATATAGTGTGTGTGTGTGTATTATATAGTAAATCAATGAGTCAGATATAAAATCTACTAAAAGTTTTCGCTTAGTGCTCTTTGAGGGCCTAAGATCTCGCCACTTTACAATGCTGGGTAATTGTTTTCAACTGCATAGAGGAGTTTACCAGCACTTTTTGGTTATTAATTAAAATTTATTTATGTTGTGTTATTATATATATTGTGTTATGTTTAATTTATAATTTAGTCTCGCTGTGTACTGGTGTTTATCTTATTATTTCAATATATACTTCAGTAATCCGATCCTTATATAGTATTCTATATATATATTATTTTGTAATATTCAGTTAATTTATTTCGTATATGTGTTTATATTTATAATATTAAGATATCAATGACTCTTATATATATGTTGTTATATATATATATATATGTTGTATCAGTGTTATATATATGTGTGTCTATAGTTATAATATAATTTTTGGGATTTTAAGTAGTGAAAGCTCCGATTAGAAGTCGCCTAAATATGTCAAACCTACGAGATAAGAAGTACTAAATATATTTATACCGTATATATAAGCCATATTTACTGAAGTTATATATAATTATATTAGGTTTATTATTATACCTTGCTGAAATCCATTCATTTATACTGGATGGATGAATCTATATAAATAGCAGATCATTTTCCTTCCAATTTAATCGGTCTCTTGTTTGCATTACTTACCTATTTAACATGCCTATTGTAGGATGTTAAAGTTACCTCCAGGTTTATCTTCTTGATTTGTCTTTTGTACCTGGAGCTTTAGGATCTACGATTCCATGTTCAATTCCTCATCTCTCAGTTTAGAGAATACAGTGAAATTGCTTTAGTGCAGTTCTGTCACCCCCAAATCTGTAAGTGACCATATATATATATATATAAATACATTATATATATATATTAAATATTATATTAGATATATAGGAGATAGATATATATATATCACACAACCTGGTTTTACTACAAAGACCATCATTTATCCTTTATCAATTATAGCCCTGGAAATACTAAAGAATGAGAGATTTTATGTTTAGAGAATAACTATTGAAGGTGCGTCGTCATTATACTGTTGGTTTTTGGACAACAGAAACTGGCTAAGCACCACTGAAATAGTGCCAAGAACAGTGGTACTTATGGAACTCAAGAATATGTCCATTCAATGTATTTGGGTGATTTCCATTCCTTGAGTCCTTGATTGGTGCTTGGTTTCTAGATGTATGAGGTTTCATAAATTACTCTGGCATTCTGCAGTATGGATTGCAAGAAATTAGGATCCGTATTGGTAGATATTGGTACTTGTTGGCCGATTGTACTTATCTGAGATATTCGATCTCAGTAATTGGATTACATTTACTTATTACTTATTTCTACAATTGTAATTTTTTATTTTGCACATCCAAGGCCATGAACCTGATTGCATGTTTTCACGGAATAAAAAAGATTATTATACATAAATATCTCTGTCAGAAGATTTTCCTTGACTTATATTTTAGATGGTGAATCATTCTATTGTATCGGGTTGTGTCATGATCAGTTCAAATATCTAGGACTATTCATTATTCACTTCCCCGTCACCATCTTCCATCAGTCATTGCTCCTTGGCAAGTTCCTCCACGATGGCATTCAGTATCTGCACAGAGCTGATCAATGTATAGTTTTGCTTGTTTACCTACACTGGTGTGTCCATTGTTAGGTTGTCCACAGGGTCGAGAATGTCTCTCTATCCATTAACTATATCCCATAAGTCTAAAACTAAACGAGAAATTATTATGGTGAGTGCAATCCTCTAGTTATATTGGAGGTGGGGAATTGTGGAGCCACCCCTTCATTACCATTGCTCCCTGGTTCTACTCTGACCCGGAGTGGTAGTACCTTTAGCCGAACAATTGGATCCCATCTAATCGCCGCAAGCCGCTTTTAATACCGAAAAATATGTATTTATAAACAAAATTGTATTATCGCTATTAAGAACTATGATTTATTCCTCAAAACTAATCTGCATTATAATGGAACTACCCACTCATTAGGAGGTTGTAAATATAAAAGCCTCCTTATCCCGGTAAAAATTGCAAAAAAACAAATAAATGGAAAAAAACAACCCCCGAACCTAAGAGTTAATCTAACAAACAGAATAATTTTCTATTGCCAAACCATGACCAAAGGGATAGTCTACATGCTTAAACAGAATTATTTTCTATTGGTCTAAACCAGAAAAGGGAACCCGAGTATCTAACTACCTTAAACAGAATATTTTCTATTGTCTAAACCAGAAAAAGATATCTAACTTAAACAGAATTTTTTTCTATTGTCCTAAACCAGAAAAAGATATCTAACTTAAACAGAATTATTTCTAATTGTCTAAACCAGAAAATAGATTTGAACTAACCTTATGACACCCAGAACCTTATTTTGCACTATTTTGTCCTAACACCTCCCTGACAGAGAAAAGATAGAGCTGAGAGTCTTAAACAGAATTATTTTTCAATTGTTACTTAAAGAAAACCCAGGAACCCACAGCTAATACTAAAACTTAAAGCTAGGGCAACCCTTTTATTTTCCTATTGGTCGTAGAACCCCAGAAAAAGATATTCTAACTTCAACCAGAAGTTATTTGTTCCTATTATGTCTAAACCAGAAAAAGATAAGGGTCTATTTACGTTCAAGAAGGAAACCTTACCCTGTTTTGATTGTCTAAAACCAAGATAAAAAGATATGTATTTTAACAGAAAGTTAGATTTAATCTATTGTGAAGCCAAGTAAACCAGAAAAAGATATCTAACTTAAACAGAATTATTTCTATTGTTCTAAAACCAGAAAAATGATATTTACTTAGTGATCAGAATTATTTCTATTGTCAAACCAGAAAAAGATTACTAATCTTAACAGAATTATTTCCTATTGTCTAACCAGAAAAAGAATATCTAACTTAAACAGAATCTATTGTCTAAACCAAAAAAGAAACAAACCATACAGAAACAGGCTAAATCAGAAAAAGATAAAATCGTATACTATAATTAAGTCATGTAAACCAGAAATAAAAAAACTAATCATAAATTCTAGTCAACTCCCACGAAATAATTCCCGAAATCTGAATAACTGTAGAGTGGTCTTCTGTATGCCGTCTCCCCAAAGTGATAAGATATATGTCTGAGTTAATCCCGACAATTTCTACGTATATATAATATAAGAAGTTCCTTCTCCTCGAGAGGCTTCCTAAAGAAAAATAACCTTACAGCTACTATATCCTATACTTCCTATCCCTTATCTGGGGATACGTCGGGTCTACAAACACCCTGGAAACCAGAAGAATATGCTCACCGAGCGTGCTCAAATACTAAACTGTAAAGCAGAATGGATCCCATGTCATGTCAAGCCTAACCAGGACAAAAAAGATATCTAACCTTAAACCGTAATTTATTTATTCTATTTGGGTCAACCAGAAGGAAAAATGAATTCACGATAAGAATTGTATATTTCCTATGTCTAAACCAGAAAACCAACGATATACTAACTTAACAGAACCTTTATTTCCTATGTGTGTCTAAACCAGATAAAGATATCTAACTTAAACAGAATTAGTTCTATTGTACTTAACGATAATGTCTCAGGAGATATAAATCAATAACATCCCTTTAATTGCTAATGTATATAGACTCCCTCCATTGAATCATTGTCGACCCTGGGCGTTCCTCTACTTCCCTCTCCCCTNTACTCCACCATATAGAACGGTCACTCGGTGAAAATACAAATTTGATACGTGTAAGTAAAGCAATTGGCGTTCAATTCTTTTTTAACATGGGTTACCACAGGAAATGAGAAAGAAATTATTAAGGAAGTAATGTTACACCTTTTAAGTAGGGTTGTAACGCAACACTAATTCACTTTCAAAATTCCCATTCATATCAGCACCTAGTGAAAATAGATCTTCAAATTATCACAAGACATAAGATGCATTACTTCTCTGACATTATTTAAAAAGCATTGAAGTCATTCACAATTTATTTTGCTGGAATGGAACTTTTAATAACAAGGTTCATACAAATTTATTCAACATAGATAGTGTTAATAACTACCACTATAAAGATGAGGACAATAGTTTGAAAAACCAAAATTATTCTTTAGGAGTGGTTTTAGAATTTAAAAGAAAGAAAGAAGAAAGAAAGAAAAAGAAAGAAAAAGAGAGAAAGAAAGAAAAAAAGAAAAAAATAGAAAAAGAAAAAAGAAAGAGAGAGAGAGAGTGAGAAAGAGTGAGAGAGAAAGAGAGAGAGTGAGAAAGAGTGAGAGAGAAAAAGAAAGAGAGAGAGTGAGAAAGTGAGAGAAAGAGAGAGTGAGAAAGAAAGAGAGAGAAAAAGAAAGAGAAAGAGAGAGAGTGAGAAAGAAAGAGAGAGAAAAAGAAAGAAAGAAAGAGAGAAAAAAGAAAGAAAGAAGAGAAGAGAAAGAAAGAGAGAGAGAGAGAAAGAAAGAAAGAGAGAGAGTGAGAAAGAAAGAAAGAGAGAGAAAAAGAAAGAAAGAGAGAGAGTGAGAGAGAGACAGAAAGAGAGAGAGAGTGAGAAAGAAAAAGAGAGAAAAAGAAAGAAAGAGAGAGAGTGAGAAAGAAAGTGTCATACAGTTATGATGCAATTAATGCACATAAAAAAAAATAAATCAAAATCCAAACTGAAATTTAAAGTTAAAAAAAAAATTTGTTTATGTGTTATGTTTATTGATTTTAACTGCATATCAACCCGTCTGGGGTTATGTCATGCCTAACGGTTAGGAAGTGATACATATCGTGTATTTATATTTATACTTTTTAGTAATTGGTTTTAACAATGTGTTAGCATTATTGGGGATTATGTTGTATGGTATTGATTTGTTTCATGTCTATATTCTATGGTATAATTTTATTTCCCTAAAAAAAATACTCCATGTTGACATTTTCAAACAGATCTTTCATATTTTTTGCTTTAAAATAACGGTTTCTGATGTGAACAAAAAAAAAAAAATTCTGTTTCTATTCTAATCTCTGCTCTCCCAACTGACAAAAAAACAAAAAAAAACTGGTTGTAAAGTAGAGTAGCAAAGGTTCTCTAGGCCAGGGGTTCCCAACCTTTTTCAGCTCATGGCTCACTTTGAAACCAGAATTTTTTTGTGGCCCATGAAATTATTATAATAGAAAAAATATTTCCATTTTACATAAGATATCTATTCAATCAAGATACAACCATATTGACGCACACACTTTATCTCAAGTATCTAACGGTTAAAATTTAAGTAAAAAATAACATAAATCGTGTCCTTAGTAATAATTAAATTCAATCAAATCTATGCCCAAGCCAAATTTTTCCGTTTTAATTTTGACGACAATTTGCAATTTTAACCGCTCTAATTTCATTATCTTATTCAATTCGCATATATAAAGTCAATATATATATAGAACATAATATAGGGGAGTATCAGGGGTGTAAATCTCTCCCCACTCTCCCCTACCGTGAATTAGTTGACATCTTACTTTCTAGAAAATATAAATTTTCCACATAATTGATTGGATTTTGTATATAAAAAGTATGCTCTGAAATCATATAGAATGATAATATTTCCTTGGCCGACCTGAAATTTACTGTGGCCCATTTTGGGAACCACTGCTCTAGGCAACAGAAAACATAACTCATCTTAAGAGAAATTGCCTTGGCTTTTCTCTGGCTTCACTGGCCAAATCAATCCAACCAACAAGAGTGAGAGGATGCTTATAAAATGTAATAGAAGTGAGTGACTTCCCGGGAGCTAAACGCGTTCGCTGTCTCGCATGTCAATCTACTCTCTGAGAGCCGTTTGCCAAACTGCCATTTTTATGCTGCAGACTTATTTACATAAGACTTAGATGTTAAGTAGGTTATGATGTTCATGTGGCATGAGGTTGCTGGGGTGCAAAGCCCCATGTCCATAGACAGGAACGTGACTAGGAACACGTCTTTTAGTAGAGAAAGTCTTGAGTCCTTGATATATAGCTGGTAGAAAAGGAAAGTGTAAAGACTTGGATGTTAAGTATGCTATCATGTTCATCTGGCATGAGGTTGCTGGGGCGCAACCCCCCCCCCACACACACACACACCGTCTGTGGACAGGACTGCAACTTGTGCATTGCTACTCCTAATAGTTCCTGGAAATATGGGAAGATAAAAGATATCACAACAAAGAGCTTAATTTACATGTACTTTTATTCCAATGACGCCATGATGGATCCCCTTTCTCTCTCCTTCTCTAGAGAGTGGAAGTTCTGGGGAGATAACTATAATATGATATGAACAATATAGAGTTGTATGAGTGAAATGACCAAATATGAATAGGAATCTTTAGTAGAGAAAGTCTTGAGTTCTTGAAATTTAGCTGGCAGAAAAGGAAAGTGTAATGACTTACATGCTAAACATGTTATCATGCTCATGCGATACAAAGTTGCTGCGGCGCAAAGCCCCATGACCATAGACAGGAACACAACTAGTTTTAGTAGAGAAAGTCTTGAGTTCTTGATATATAGCTGGTAGAAAAGGAAAGTGTAAAGACTTAGATGTTAAGTATGCTATCATGTTCATGTGACATGAGGTTGCTGGGGCGCAAAGCCCCCTGTCCATAGACAGGAATGCAACTAGTTTGTTGTTACCTCTGTCAAGGCTGGAAGGTAAAAGTGGATTTTGTTTTAGCCACTTCTTCTTTTATAATGTTGCTGGGCATACCATCTAGTGGATATTGAAAGAAACGAGAGGTAATTAATTACCTTTCGTGTTCCCTAGCATCAAATAGGAGAACTGTAGCAAGTAAGGAATGCAATCCCTACAAATATATGGTTGGTAATTAAATGCTGCACTATTCCAGTTTTTAAATACAATCATAAGTAAATAATCATAGTTCCTTATATCAAAAATGGTGTAAAAGGAAAAAGAATCATCTTTGCTGGAGCCTACCTATCCACATATAAAGAACACATGGACTCTCGAACAGCCAGTCATCCAGTATTCAGTCATAGGGCGCTTACATTATTATATGATAAGAAGTGAACAGGAAGTTAATGCATTGAAAGCAGAAATAAAATGACGAAAGTAAGCAATCTGCACATAGGATCAGCACAGGTATAAAGCAAAAATAGGGTAATTTATGAGGAAGTGCGTCCCGGTCTCCCGCCTCAAAAACCGCTACCCGGTGACTATCAAAATAACAACCCAGCTCGTTGTAAATCTTGTTTATTTATCGTAATTTGTCGTAAATCTCCTTTATTTATCGTAATTTGTCGTAATTCTTGTTTATTTATCGTAATTTGTCGTAATTCTTGTTTAGACATGAAGATGGATATATAGTTTTGAATAGATTGAGATAGATAGATAAACAAACGAAATAATATAGATAGATACGAACAAATGGAGATAGATATTTTAGAAAAGTAGATGTATTTGGGTGGGGGGTCGCTTCTTTTTTTGTCGTAATTCTTGTTTATTTAAACTAAAAACAAGACATTAAACAAACATGAATAAAAAAACATCTTAGTATTTAAAGTAATATAGATAAATATGAACAAATTGAGATAGATAGATAGATGGATAGTTTTGAATAGACTGAGCTGGGTCATTATTTTAATAGTCACTGGGTAGCAACTCTTGAAGCAGGAGACCGGGATGCACTTCCTTATAAATTACCAAAAATAGAAATAACAAAAATGATAATTTTCGACCAATCAGAGGTTTTCGTGCCTAAAAAGAAGTTTTCAAAAAGACCGATTCAGGAGCCTAGGTTGGACTTATGTAAAGGAAGGTTTTTCGAATAGAAGTTCAGAGAGACTGACATATGCTTGACTAATCCACGTCGCTTAACTTAAAACTATTTGCCTGCCACTCAAGGTACAACTGATCTTACTTTCTCTAAAATTCTGCTGCTGATAAAGATGCAATACATTTTTCTTTCTACCTCTACATTACTGAACTTTGAAAAAAGCATATTCTGCTGAACTTTGAACACTATATTTTGACTTCTCTTATTACTGTAACTTTAATGTTTTAAATACAAGGCTTATCTGTTCCTTCTTCAAATGATTTGTTTTCTTTTATTATTTCTATAACCTTATAGTGTGTTTGTTGTAATTACTAATATTTATACATATCAATATATATATACTATACTTCACCCAAAACGGCTAAACTTGCAAATCGGTCGGAAAATTAAAACATATTACAGGGTGACCCAGAAAAAACAGAACCCAAATTATTTATTTTCCCATTAAACTCACCCTCACCCTAACCTCTAACCCTAACCCTAAACCCTCCTAGTTAAAATTAACAGTTTTATTACAAAATTTGTGTATTTATTTATTTTCCCATTAAACTAACCCTAAATCCCAACCCTAACTCTAAACCACCCTAGTTAAAATTAACAGTTTTATTACAAAATTTGTGGGTTCAGTTTTTTCTGGGTCACCCTAATTTTCCGACCGATTTGCAAGTATAGCCTTCAAATCTTATCCTTAAGATGAATTTTCAATTTAAGAAACAAAAAGCAAGGTCTGGTGAGTATCTAGGATATTGCTGCACTTGCTCAATCCTGTGTTTCACCCCCTCCAAATGCTGATCAATAAGTATTGAAAAATGTTACTGACTCATTTCGACAGCTGTCTCTAAACATCACCACTTTATTATTATAAGTTGCTCAGCTGTGCAAACGTCTTCATTCAAATTTTGAAATTAAAAGAAAAAAAAAACATTCAGTCTCGATACTTTTTGATCGCATCTAGTATGCGCATTCATGCATAAAACATAAATGTACCTGTCTTTGCTTATAAATATGGAAGTATGATCGTTTGTATACACACGTACGTCTATATATATATACATGTGTGTGTGTGTGTGTGTGTGTATGTATTATTTGAAATAATATACATACACACACAATAATACGCATAGAAATTCTATGCGTATTATTGTCTCTGTTTTATGCATATGCCACCCCCCCCCGCGCACACACACACGCACTCTCTCTCTCTCTCTCTCTCTCTCTCTCTCTCTCCAATAGGCACATAACTCAGGAGTACATGACCAACATACATACAACGAAAAATGTATTTTTAATCTTTTCGTCTAGTCACTTGCAAAGTTGAATTCTAGAATTAAGGGTTACGCTTCTTAGGATAAAAACCCTTTCTTGTTCGCTAGATGTCCCCCTACAAACTTTAAACTAGCGGCGAAATCCAACTGAGAATAAAAAGGTACCAACAACATTCCAACTAGGGAGCGGGTGGACAGTTATGGCTATGCTTCGACAACAGCTATAACTGGGTCAAGGACAGCAAACACATCCAACTTTACGCACATAAAACATGAAATCACACACTCACCCAGAAAAAATATATATATATCAACACCGATATCGGTCATACACACGTTTTGAACCAGAATATCGGACGCATGCGCAGATATTATCTTAACATCACATATATTTCTCGCCACTCATGTTCAAGACATATCCTTGTCATCGTAACTCTCCCAGGTGTATCATCAACAGACAGGGGCGAGCACATAAAAAAGCACAAGGACACGTAATAATTTTCAACTCATAATTTTCAGTCATCGTTTTTAGAATAAAGGTAATTATGAACTTTTGTTTAGTAAATTAGGGTGTCCCAGAAAAAAACAGAACCCACAAATTTTTTTAATAAAACTTAATTTTAACTAGGGGGGGTTTAGGGTTTGGGGGTTAGGGTTTGGGGTTTAGAGTTAGGGTTTGAGTTCTGTTTTTTTTCTGGGTCACCCTGTACAGTTTTATTACAAAATTTGTGGGTTCTGTTTTTTCTGGGACACCCTAATTTACTAAACAAAAGTTCATAATTACCAGAATAAAAACGTAAAGAATATACAATTTTAATTTAAAACTTATAAAAGAAATAATCAGCACTTGTAGTGCTGCCCCCCAAATAGTGAGGGGGTGTAAATGTTAACTGACCTGAAAAAAAAAAAAAAAATTGAAAGTTTTTTAATTAAATAACCGCTACATTATAACATTCATTCATTAATGTATCAACACTGAAAATTTCATTAAAATCGGTTAAATTTTGGGACTAACAATTTCACTAAAAATTTTAAAAAAAGCGAATTAAAATTAATTAAATCGATTATTTAAGGTCAACTTTTTGTTTTAGTCGAAAAGTAGTAACATAATGAGCATCAGTAAAAAAAAAAGCAAAATAATATTACATATGTAATTCATTTTTAATACATTTTAAACAATTAGATTTAAAGTTACTCTTTGCAATGCATTCAAAACAAACCATTTTATCAACATTTTAAAACACTTTTAAAAGTTTCATCTTAGAAATAAATAACAAAAAAACATTAAATACACAATGTACAGAAAAATTACTCAGACATTTATAAATTTTTAAACACTGAAAATAATTTTTCAAAGGACGAATATTGTCTAATGCCATAAGACATATTTCTCCCGCCAAATATTTGTAATCTACGGATTCCCAAAACCGTAATAATTGGTTTACACTTTTTTTTATTTTTACTATTTCAGGCATCCATACTTGTTTAAGTATATCGTGTTTTAAATCAGTAAAAATTGATTTAAAATATAATGCCCATAATTTTAAGTTTTAAAGTTCATATTTTTAGATTATAAGAACAAATATTATTCTATAAAAATCTTACTTTAGTAGGCTGATCTTATAATTAATGGATACATTACAGTTTAAAAGTTTAGCCTTTTTAAACAGAACAAATGTTGATGTATAATTATTTCACTGATAATCTGAAAGAAATTATATTTATATACAACAGTGATTAAAAAATTTAAAACTAGATGTTTTTTAGTCTTTTAATTTGACATCACATATATTTCTTGCCACTCATGTTCAAGACATATCCTTGTCATTGTAACTCTCCCAGGTGTATCATCAACAGACAGAGGCGAGCACATAAAAAAGCACAAGGACACTGGTTTAATTTTCAGAGTTTTGCTATTTGTTTTCTTCCAAAATCTTTCCTTCCAAGATTTTTTTTTTGTCTTTCAGTCTTTTGTCTTTTTATTTAGACAGAAATTGGTTTCAATCATATATAACCGCACTGATATTTTGTGACCCCAAAATAAGGAGGGTCAAAGTTAAGTGACCTGAAAAAAAATCAGAAATGTTTTAAATAAAATAACTGATGCATTATAAAATTAATTCCTTGATAAATCAACAGTGAAAATTTCATTAAGATCAGATAATTCCCTGAATTTTGGTAATTTTTTTTCAATCAGGGGTAGTATTTTGGTTTGTAAAATATGTCTATGATGTCATAATTGTTGGTACCTAGTTAATTCCCTGCTTTTTTTTTTCTACCAGGGGTAGGTGACTTTAGTACTGTTAAATATGTCTTGAAATGTTGGTCACTAACATCATTTATTTTTCTTTTACTTTTTATCATCAACTCGTCATCTTCCTTGTCCTTAACTGACTTCCTTTTTCTCTGAATTTTTGAGATGAGGCTTCATAATTTGAATTATTTGGACTCTTGTCTTCATCTTTATTATCTACATAGCATTTCAGCCGATGTGCTCTCTGGCCTTCTTCAGGTGTTTCTTGCCGGACTCGGGAACCTTCTCTTTGAATGAGAAACTTCGAACCAAACCCTTTATTCAGTCCACGGGGGTTTCAATTGGACACATGGTGCAACAGATATAAGGGTTGAGTTAATACAGTTCTGACAATCATCTCTAAGTTGCGGGTTCAATCCTGGCCAAGGGTGATAATAACATAGAATAAACATAGCCTGACACTTGTACCCTGTCATGGTTAACAGAATGAGAATAATCTACCCCTGTGGATTAAATAAAGGGTTTGGTTTGAAGTTCCGTGAAGGCTCCTGATTACGATGTTGCATAATTGTATGGTGGCATAGGGCTTTTGACAAGCCCTGTAGTGAGAGCTCTGAGGGAATGGAAATATACCAGTGACGGTTACTGGCCCTAGCTGACCCCAGAGATGAGAATAATGCAAGTAACATGAGATTTAGTTAGTTAGTCAGTCAGTCAGTCGATAGCCAGATCCCAGTTGAAACAGATGTGTTTCAGCCCGGCTGTCAGCTCCGCGCGTTGAGTTAGGAAATGATAAATAAAGCTTTGAAAAGCAATAAGCGTTAGTAATTAACTAAGCATGCCTTTAGTTAGAAAATGAAGAACCAACAAGAGGATAAAGAGAAACCAGAGTAGAAGTAGACATCATGGCCGAAGAAAGAAAGAAGTGAATATTCAACATGGCGACTCGACGAGGTAGAAAGTAACAATCAAGTAAGTTATATGCATCTCTTTCTCTCTCTCTCTGTTTTAAATTGATTTGACTAGTTAAGTCAGTTAACAGTTAAACCCCGGATGGAACAGATGTGTTTCAGCCCGGTTGTCAGCTCCGTGCGTTGAGTTAGGAAATGACAAATAAAATTTTGAAAAGCAATAAGTGTTAGTAATTAATTAAAAATGCCCTTAGTTAGAAAATGAAGAACCAACAAGAGAAGAAAGAAGCAACAGGTAAAGAGAAACCAGACTAGACGTAGACATCATGGCTGAAGAAAGAAAGAAGTGAATAATGCAAGTAACATGAGATTTAGTTAGTTAGTCAGTTGATAGCCAGATCCCGGATGAAACAGATGTGTTTCAGCCCGGCTGTCAGCTCCGCGTGATGAGTTAGGAAATGACAAATAAAATTTTGAAAAGCAATAAGCGTTAATAATTAATTAAGCATGCCCTTACTTAGAAAATGAAGAACCAACAAGAGAAGAAAGAAGCAATAGGTAAAGAGAAACCAGACTAGACGTAGACATCATGGCGGAATAAAGAAAGAAGTGAATATTCAACATGGCCACTCGGTGAAGTAGAAAGAGAAGTAACAACCAAGTAAGTTATGTATCTGTATAAATATCTCTTTCTGATGCTCTCTACTCTCTCTCTCTCTCTCTGTTACACAAAAGAACTCATTGTTTATATATCCGCAACATGATGTTACATAAACAATAATAGATGTCTCTTGATTCACTAATTACCAATTCAATTCGCGCACACACCGCAATAAAAAGATACAAAACAAAACATAAGTTGCTGACGCCAAAACGGAAGTGAACTATATGGTAGCCAAAAAAGAAGTGACCAAATTAACATGTTTTTACACATAGGCTCCAAGTTGAATTTCCGTTTGGAAAACAAGAATTCCTAAACAATAAATAAAATAAATTTGTAAATGAAATTCGCATTTTCATCCAATGAAAATGATTCCCGGGTGAAATGAAAATGACTTCAGTTGATCCGATTTTGGGTTGTGACATTCTATTTAAAGTCGGCTTTGAAAAGCCGACAAGTCAGAGAAATCCAGGCGTCAGCGTCGAACGCATCAACGGGGCCGACCTTGCAAACGAAACCTACATCACAGGCAGCTGATTTACATCCTCACCTACCTCTACCCAAATCTGACCTCACAGGCAGTCAACAAACGAACAATTCCACATCGTTCAGCAATACCAAAAGTACGACAGCTATCATACACGATACAACTAGCTATCGACTTCAGAATACCAAAACACAAAATTCTGCCTACAACAACAAGACTACGCCGACTGATACATGATACCAACCGCTAATGACTAATAAAAACACAAGACTCTGCCCACCTAATCAACACCTAACCACTACCACTGGTTCATCTGCCCACTTCTCCACCTACACTACAACTGGTTCGACCACCGGACATTTACTGACTTTGTTATTCATGTTACAACTATCACCAAAATCTCTTTTAAATTCACTTTCAGCTTTCGTCACTTTTCATGTTCTTTTTTCCAATACATTTATTGAAACTTAAAATCTGTGTTTGTTTTTCCTTGCCACCATACGCTTCATACTAACCCTGTTTATTACAATGGGTATATAACAACGACATGAAGGTTCCCAAGTTCAAAGAGAAGGTTCCCAAGTCTGACTAACCTTTATTCACACTTTTTTGTTGTTTATTCAGGCTGTGGCGTTACTTTCATATTTGCCTGGAGAGTTGTCTACCCATTTAGTTTGCTGGTTCCTGATAGGGGCCTGTTATATTTAAGCGGCTGGTTTGAATGTCTCTTCCTCTTTTCCTGTTGCTCGTCCTGCGAGACACTACTATGGGTTAGACTCTGGTCTACCCCCTTCTTGTTGGGGCTTTGGTACCCCCCTTACATTACTGTAAGTGATTCATACAGCATGGACTATTCCTAGTCTCATGTCTGTTGCTTTTATGTTTATCCTTTGTATTATTTTTGTATGTATGTTTATGTACACCTCTATGTATTATGTATCTTGTTATATCCATGTGCTGTACCATATTAAATGTTTTGTCTATCAACCTTTGTCGGAGTTTTGTCTTCAAGTATATATCACTTTGAATCGTACAAGGCTTTAGTTTGCACAAAGTTATTCATTCGATGAAACTACTTAATAATAATCAATTTTGAAAAAATCTCAAAGAATTAATATAAATAAGAAATCCTTCAGCACAGGCACCGAATAAGAAATTATCTATCTCCATGTATTATTGAAAAATGAACGACGATTCAACCGAGAATTTGTATATTATGGCGGACGAATATCCCTTAATATCCACCAAAAAATAATAGCAAGCTATGAGATATTATGCTTATGACTTGCCAAAAATGCCCAAGACATTCACCATAAATCCAAAGTAGTTTTGCATTATAAAGCTGAGAATAACCGTTCTCCAAGAAAGATGGGAAAACGTATTGGCAGTAAAATAAAGAGAGATGTATGGCTTCAAGTTTATCTATCACTTTTCACTTTTATGTAAGAATTTGGTATTTTTTTGTGTATACATGAGCATTCAGTTTGTTAAGTAAAATTTAAGATAATTTAATTATTTTTGTTTACTTCAAATTTACTGAACAAATTTGATTATCTTCTTTTAATCATCTTGCCGATGACTTTATAATTTTTCACTTAAAAAAAAAAACAAAATAAAAAAAACAAACAAATAAAAAACAAACAAACAACAAAACAAAACAAATGTCAATCTTTGACTCCTTTTCTTGTGCCCTCAAATCCTACACATCCATTAAAGTAAATAAGATAAGAATGAATCTAAATGAATTAGAAAAATTGTTTGCTCATTGTCAACAAGGATGCATAGAGACTTCATGACATTAGTATTTTATTATAAACTGTATTTTAAAAAGTATTGAGTCTGGAGCTGTATTTACCAAGGCAGAAATGAATAATGAATGAAACGTTTATTTTTTCCAAATTGGAACTTTATTTGAAAAAAATATTGAGTCTGAAGTTGTATGGAACGTTAATATTCTTAAAAGTTGGAACTGTATTTGAAAAAAGTATTGAGTCTGGAGCTGTATTTACAAAGGCAGAAATAAACAATGAATGGAACGTTAATATTCTTCAAAATTGAAACTGTATTTGAAAAAAAGGATTGAGTCTGAAGTTGTATTTACAAAGGCAGAAATGGATGGACTAACATATTCTTGTCATAATTGCGATAATTTTTCTTTGTTTGCAGTTATAATTGTCTGCATCTTTTTTTTATTTTTTTATGTTTTGTTGAATGTGCCAGACATTTCCTGTTTGACAAGTTTTAAAAAAATCTTTTCCAATTGTCTGGCCATCTTTTTTTTTTATGTCTGGGTGGAATTGGTGAATGAATCCACCAAAGGTTCTTTCACTAGTACTTTCGGTATCACTTAGTGTCATTGTCAGGTGTAGAGTAGTGAGATTTTTCTGTGTTTCTTTTTAAACATACAGTGTAGTAGTAGGAGTCAATAGGAAGAGGGACTTGCAGATTTATAAAAAATTTTATGGGGGGGGGAGAATTGGCGGGAAATTGTAGGCATTTGAGAATGTGATTGCTGTATTTGAAGTTAATCTTGTTTAAGGTGTTTGTTTTTTTTGTTTAATGTATAGGGCTTCGGGTATTTGAAATTTTTATTTGTTTTTTCTTTGTGTTTTCAGTTAGAATTTTCTGGTAATCAGAGGAGTGGGTGGGCATGAATGTGATCTTTTTTTCTTTTCTTTTTTTTTTTTAATAATAGGAATCTTATTAGATTTCTCTATTATATGAGACGGCCCTGTCGGTGGGGCATTAGAATGCACCAACTGCACCTCTGCAGAGGGGTAAGACTTCCCCAATGGGGCCACCTGTTGGCCGTGGGTGGCAAGACCCAACCCCTTTTTATCATATGGGTGCTAGAAGGTGGTGACTGAGGGTCTACATGTCCTGGGAATGACGTTAAACTCTATCTGATGGTGAGGTTCCAGTTATGGTTAACGGAATGAGAACAGGATACCCTCGTGGATTGAATAAAGAGTTGGGTTCAAAGTTCCGTGATGGCTCAAGATTATGAGAAGAAGTTTCCCAAGTTTGAAAAGAAGGTTCCCGAGTCCGACA
This sequence comes from Doryteuthis pealeii, assembly GCA_023376005.1. NCBI lineage: Eukaryota > Metazoa > Mollusca > Cephalopoda > Myopsida > Loliginidae > Doryteuthis > Doryteuthis pealeii. The sequence continues at coordinate 22,704,508 of CM042148.1, forward strand.
AGAAATACCTGAAGAAGGCTGGTAACGTTGTACAGATAACAATAAAGATGAGGACAGTAGTCTGAATAATCCAAATAATACTAGATAATTTTTACATGTAATTTTAAAAAAATCCTTTTTTTTCACAATACAGCACAAAGTTACATTCATTTTTTTCTGAGTTTTATTGAATTTTAATTCATGGAGGGTTAAAAAAAAAACACATACAACTTTGGCCATGCTTAGTGAAAAGTCACCCAAAACTTTGCCTCTGAAATTCTGTTGATTTTAACGTCCATTTTGAAGTCTGGGATTAAAATGAAATTTTAATAATAGAAAATGAAGAAGTGGGATTTAAACGATTCTAAACATTTGATATGATGATATGCAGTAAATGAATTAGAAGTTTTCCCAGTTCAACAAGTGGTTTGTTTATATAAGCACTTTTTATACTAATTTCCTTCTACTTATCTTTCAATGTATTTTTCTTAGTCTCCATAGGGATTCTTAATTTCTTTAAAAGCTAAAACTTACAGCTTTTGAACTTTAACTCTGTATGTTTCTTGTTTTTTATGGCCTAATTTGGTTGTTTCATAGAAATGCATATAAGAAAAAATATTGTCATAATTGTTGATACTTTCTGTTATTATTTAAAAAAAAATAAAACCCCTGGAAAAAAGGATTTAGAATTCAAGAAATAAATAAAAATGTAATAGGTATAGCCCCCACCCCCCAACGTAAGTGGCAAAAAATCGCTATGAATAGTAAATCGATAGTAGATCACAAACCTTTGGCAGATCACATATTGGAATGTAAACAACTTGGTAGATCACATATTGGATTAGAAACCATTCGGTAGATCACATATTGGAAGAGCACCGGAAAATCTCTGAATTAATGTGTCATATCCTGCCTTTTTTTTTTGAGTGTGTGTGTGTGTGTGGGGGGGTATATATATCATCAATTTTCCGGATTTCAAACCCAACACTATAACTTAGGTTTTTTGATATTGATCAACTATGGTTGAAAGTACTTGATTGAAACTACAACTAAAAAAAAAAAAGAAGAAATTGGTAAGTTTTTATACAACCATCACTCATATTTGTTGCATTTCATTCACTAATAAAAAATTTACTATATGAATGAATAAACTATTTTTGGGTTTGGTTTCTTGTTTTTTCAGTGGCATATAAGCCTTCATGGGTTATTCAATGCCAAAGCTCTCCTTGTAGAAGAACAGTAGTAGTACTACTTAACCCATAGCTGGATGGGGGGGGGGGTATGAAGAGGTTCATATCTTTGCCAAGGGTATTAGTCTGAAAGTGAATATAATAGTGTGACTGTATCATATAAACTGACAATATATTATATTATATATATATCTTATTATAATGGAGATTGTGTGTTTTTCTGTCTGTAACCGAAACTATATTCCTACTCAAGTCACAATTCTCTTAGTTATTGACATCACATTCTCCATGATTTTATTTTTATTTAACCTCAATTATTAATAAAATTGTTTTACATTATTAATACTGTTAACTATGTCTACATACTAACAACATGCAATTATATTTATATATACAACAAAATAGCGCTTTACAATGTGAACGGGAAGGCTAATTTGCATATTAATATTAAAAAATCGAATTTAATAAATATGTGCTTAGTAATTGATTTCTAACTGTTGGTTTTATTTTAATGAATATAAGCAAAAATCGCTTCAATGAATCTTAAATGAAATCCATTAACAAGATAAAATAACTGTCATTTTATTTCTTTACTTCCTCTTTTAACTAAATACTTAAATTAGAAAAGATAACAATGAAAGACGAGAGTGATGGAAGAGTAAGTTTCAGTTGTTCCATTTTTTATTATACTCCCTCTGTTTCAAATCTTTTTATCTGTATTCTTATTTAGTTTCATTAGCCTTTCTAATTTAATACAATATTTTATTACATTAAAACTTAAATACTTGCACCCGGAGGGTGCATATATTTGCTAGTATATATATATATATATAATACTATGGTTCAAAAGTACCTGGCTGAAACTACAAAAAAAAAAAATTAAATTGGACAGTTTTTATACAACCATCACTCATATTTGTGGTATTTTACTCACTGACAAAAATTTTAGATGAATCATTAATGAATTCTTGTCTGTTATATTTAATGAAACATATCTAAAAGAGAATTTGCTGCCTAAGCTCACACACACACACACACACACACACACACACACACACACACACACACACTCACACACACACACACACACACACACACACACACACACACACACACACACACACACACACACACACACACACACACACACACACACTCACACACACACACTCACACACACACAACACACAACACACAACATCACCTATTGCAAAATATAGTAAAAAAGTAAAGTCATCGAGGTGGCCTGAAGTCGGTATTAGCCAGACAGCGAGGGAGTCTATCCCTTCTTGACTAGTGCTAGACCAAGGAGATTATTTTTGCATCTGGGGTGGAGCACCATATCAACCATCAGCTACTATCTTTACCACACAGATCCCTGTGCTACTCATATGCTGAGTTGGCGAGGGCTGGTATCGAACCAGGAACCTTGTGATTCCTAGGCGGACACTCTACCGACTGAGCTAAACCGTCTCTATTGCAAAATATAATTTGATTCTTTTATTCATTATTATAGTTTTGGACGATGGGGATCAACACAAAACCCTTGTGAAAGGTACGAATCATATCACCTCCACAGCTATAGGCTAAATAGTAATACTACTATTCTTCTACAACCTAAGAATAACCTAGGAAGGTTGATATCCCTTTAAGTAAAGAAACCAACCCCAAAAAACTGTAATGAAACAACTACATGAAAAATATAAATATAGATGTACAATGAACATGATTACCTAATCTCTACGCATAAAATAACCCTAGACCGGTTGACATGCTGCTAAAATCAATACACATATCATAATCATAGTGTTTTTAACTTTGTCCTCATCTTTATTGTTATCTACAGATTATTCAGACTATTGTCCTCATCTTTATTGTTATCTACACTATTTCTCTGGATTTTTTTAGATGAGGCTTGATAATTAGTATTATTTGGATATGTAATGAAAGAAAAATCCCAAATAACAATTGAATAAGATAGTTTGGTTAGGTTGGTTGGGTTTTACGGCATGTTAACCCCTTGGGTTATTTTATGCTGAATACTTTTATTAGTAATTAGGTATTCAAAAATGTATAAGGGTTTATTTGCTGTAATCAAGTTTTCTGTTGAGAATTTGAACATCAAGAAAGTGAGTGGGTGATTTTTGTAGGTCTATGAACTTACATCCTTGATAGGAGGCCAGTTCTTTTCAAAAAGTTTAATATCCTCTTGGCATCTATTTTTCCAAATAGCTTGTCCATGCTGTCAACATTGTAGAACTTTCTTTGAGTCTGGGAGAGGTGTGTGCATTCAATAAGAATATGTTTTATTGTGTATCGGTTTCCACATGAACATTTAGGTGGAGGTTCTTCTTTTAAAATGAAGGAGTGGGTTAATCTAGTGTGACCAATGCGTAGCTGGGTGATAGTGGTTTCTTCTCTTCTGGTATTACTAGGATCAGGTGTCGTTTCTTTGAATAAGATGATAAGATTGTGAGAAAATACATTGGTCAAGATTTTATTGATAGTCTTTCTTGATTAAAATGTATTTGGATCATAAAGGAATGATTAAGTAGTTATTAGAGGAAAATGAAGATATGATGGATTGAGAGAATAAGAAAGATGACAGGAATGAGGATGTTACAATAAAAAAAAGAAAAGATAAGAGTTTATTGAAAAAACTTCAAAGTCAATCAAAGCTTTGAATAATTGACAGGTCCTAAAATTTACAAATGGCAACCTGACTGGTATGAGTAAAGATGACTTACCTGTGATATAGAATGGATTTGCTTTTATCTTTTTAGGCAAATGCACTTGATAGTGATTTCAAATAATAAGGTAATAGCAACTCTCAGGCTAAAAATGAATAATTTCCTCTGAGCAATATTATATAGTTATTATATGAAAATAAACACAGATTTTACAAGTATCAAACTGACTACAGAAGGAAATAGCAATTCTAAGGCTAAAAATGAATAATTTCCTCTGAGCAATATTATATAGTTATTATATGAAAATAAACACAGATTTTATAAGTATCAAACTGACTACAGAAGGAAATAGCAATTCTAAGGCTAAAAATGAATAATTTCCTCTGAGCAATATTATATAGTTATTATATGAAAATAAACACAGATTTTATAAGTATCAAACTGACTACAGAAGGAAATAGCAATTCTAAGGCTAGAAATGAATAATTTCCTCTGAGCAATATTATATAGTTATTATATGAAAATAAACACAGATTTTACAAGTATCAAACTGACTACAAAAGGAAATAGCAATTCTAAGGCTAAAAACAAGGAAAAAGCAATTCTAAAGCTGTGGATATTGTAGATTTTACAAGCAGAATATTAACAACCATAATTATTTGTATATAAGCTGTGTGATTTTTTCCAGATATTTCAGCCCAAACGTTAGGGATGCATATTATACATAAGAACTATATAATTAACTTTTTTTCTGGTCACATGCCACACCATATTTCGGATGGGATGAGTGAAAGTATGTTATATCTGTAGTCCAAACTAATGTGTTTACAAGCAGAATATTAACAACCATAATTATTTGTGTGTAAGATGCACTATTTTTCCAGATATTTTAGCCGAAAAGTTAGGGATTTGTATTACACATGAGGGCTATATAAGTAACTTTTTTAATGGTTACTGTTGGAGGAAATGGACACGGCAAGACAAATTCAAATCCTGGACAAGGCTAGTATTATTTGGATTATTCGGACTATTGTCTTCATCTTCATTGTTATCTGTACAACGTTTCGGCCGATGTGCCCTCCGACCTTCTTCAGGTATTTCTTGTCGGACTCTGGAACCTTCTCGGAGTCAGGAACCTTCTTGTCGTAATTGGGAGCCATCACAGAACTTTGAACCTAACCTTTTATTCAGTCCACGGGGGTATCCTGTTCTTATTCTGCTAACCATAGCTGAGCTACAGGTGTCAAGCTGTTTTTATTATTATTCTATGTTACTGCTGCCCCTTACCAGGATTGAACCTGCAGTCTAGAGATAACTGTCACTTAGAATTGTCTTAGCCTAACTCCTTCATTCACTAGGCTATGTGTCCAATTAGAATAATCCAAATAATACTAATTATCAAACCACATCTCAAAAACTTCCGAGAAATCCTGGACAAGGCTGTTTGCATTTCACATAGAATGTTACAATGAAAAAAGAAAGATAAGAGATTATTGAACGTACTTCAAAGTCAATAAAAGTTTTTAATAATTGACAGGTCCTAAAATTTACAAATGATACACTGACTGGTATGAGTATAGATGACTTACCCGAGAGATTAGAATGGATTTGCTTTCATCTTTTTATGCAAATACACTTGATAGTGATTTCAAAATAAATTTATTATCTCACTGGGATTTTGACTGATTCAATAAAAAATAATTGATCATTTTTTTTTTTTTTGATAACTCAAAAAATTCAATTTCAGCTAAATATATGTGTATGTCTGCTAGAAAATCAATATACATAAGAAATATAATTTAAAATTGCACCAATTCAAAAATAAATAATTTCCATAAAATCCATTTACAAGTGAAGAAAAAAAAAACTATGCAATATATTTATATATATGTATTTATATATAGAGAGAGATGTTGATAGGTACGTGTCCTGCGTCCTTGACGCATGAAAATCTAAAAGGACGCAGTAAAATCATCTCCATGCGTCCCAGTATTTTTATTTTTATTTCCTCACCATTTCGAGCTAATTGTAAAAACATTTCAATAGTTTCTTAGAAATGAATTACACAGGATAGGTTACAAGGTATGAGTTAGACAGTTTTAGTTGTTTCCCCAGATCATAAATAAAAACCCTACAATCTATTAAGAAATTTTAGTTGGGACTCATAAAATTTCTTGGGGACTCGTTCAAAGCAAATATGTGTGTCCCAGGATGCACTAAATCAAAAATCTATCAGCATCACTGTGTATATATACATATATATTGCAGCCATATTTTATTGAAAATGTCAGAGTGTAGTGTTTAGTTGTTTTTTTTTATTCAGATGATGGAACTGCGTTTACACATGAGATGTTGCACACCTAAAAATTCCTTGATCATAGAATTAATCTAGCCCTCAACAATCTGCTAAGAACTGAAGATGGTTGAAATTATCCACACTCAAACAATTGATTTTGCAATGTTGATGGCAGGGGTGTAGACCACATATCTTTGAGGCGTAACACAGATTCTCAAAGATATGTGGTTCAAAGTTAACTGACCTGAAAAAATGTAAAAGTTTTTAAATAAAATAACTGGCGCATTATATCTTTTATTCATTAATATATCAACACTGAAAATTTCATTAAATTAACTCTTAAGATCCTGTTGAGCATTTTTCAAGTCCAGAGTCCCATCCCTATAAGGATTTATCAATAAATGGCTAAAAATGGCCTTTTCATTAAAGTTACATTATTTTCCTTAAATCAAAGATTTCTAAATATGTTTAATATTACATTTAACAAAGGTTATCATTTGGGGCAGATTAGAAAAATGAATGTGACTTCCGTCTGGGTGGAATAAGGTGGTATAGGACATTAAGAGTTAAGTTAATTCCCTGATTTTTAGTATTTTTTTTTCTTTCGGTGGAGTCACATACTGTTATAGGTGATATACCCTATAGACTAATGGAATGCACCGACGGTTACTATAAGTAACAGGGACAATTATGGCTTGAGAGTAAGCCAATGTGAGTCAGCTCATAACTCTATTTGTCGGACGTAATTCCCACTTCTCTGTACTGTAATTGTCTACTCTTTTGTTAATACATTTTCCTACATTTGTTACCCGTCGTTTTGTTCTTATTTGACCCCTTAAAACCCCACAACACATTCGATAGTAGAATTTAGGTCCGTTAAGTTCGATTTAACCCAAACATGAATCAATTTAAAGTGAAACTACTAATAAATATTGTACAGCTGTCACATTGTTGCATGGCTTGTGTGTGAGTTGATAGCTTTAAAGAAAAAAAACAACAAATCATGCGAATGAATGTCTAGGCAATGAAAAGAACCCCTTAAATCCAAGATCAGTTTAAAATGTTTTGGATAACAATGAAAACAAATTATATTGTGGGGATTATCTTTCCTTTGCCAGGAAGAGTTATCTTCCTGCGGTATTGCCGTTTGTTCCCACTAGGGGACCTCGGGTATTTAAGCGCCTTATTTGAACTTCTCTTCCTCTTTTAGCTAAATCTCCGGTACGAGCACACGGGTTAGACTACTGTCTACCCCTTTCTCGGTGGGGCTTCGACCCCCCTCCTAGTAAGTGATTTCTATGTACAGACGCTCCAGTCCTTTTATGTATGTATGTTTATGTACACTATCCTATTCTATCTTCTATTGTTTATGTATCTTGTTTATTCATGTGCTGTATTATATAAAATGTTTTATCTCTCTACCTGTGTCGGAGTTGTATGTTCAATTATGACTTTGAACTTTACAATTTATTGGATCATTTATGAATGACTTCATTTTGATTAAGATTAAGTAGCTTAATACTTCATGGATGACTGATTGGCTTGCAATGTGTAAGTTTAACTGATTGGCTGATACTGACTTTAGGCCACCCCGACAACTTTACTTACTTTATATCCTAACACTTAAAAGTATCATTATTCTTACTTTAGTTGAACTAGCAAATATATGCACCCTCCGTAGGGTGCAAGTATTTAAGTTTTAATGTAATAAAATATTATATTAAATTAGAAAGGCTAAATAAGAATGCAGATAAAATGATTTGAAAAAGAGGGAGGTATAATCGAAAAATAGAATTATATTAATGTTAGTGGATCATTTATGAATGACTTCATTTTGATTAAGATTAAGTAGCTTAATTCTTCATGGATGACTGATTGACTTGCAATGTGTAAGTTTAACTTATATATCTAGTCAGACACTCAGTACTTATTGAGCAAATAGTTTTCATTGTGGATACTAGTGTTGCATAATTGTATGGTGGCATGGGATTTTGACAAGCCCTGTAGCGAGAATACAAAGGGCCCATGTGGAAAAATACAGACCGTTTGGGAACTTTGACCCCAAAGGCGGGGAATCTTCTGAGTCACGTGATAACTAGTTAGGTAGTCAGTTTCAACCAGAATGCGACGCAGGGCAGACGTGCGACTGCGGAGTTGAACTCAGACCGTGCAGTGAAAATGGGCAATAAAGCTTTGATCAAAGACAAACAACCCAGCTTATATTCATCTGCCTTGAATTGAGACCGGCTCAGAATGAGCGACCTACAGATCCACTCACTCTGAATTTTCTGCTGCATCTAATATAAAACTATCTCACACATCACACAATCGCATCTACCAGAAGAGGTGAAGTTGGGGTCATCGTCATGTCAATCATGACCGCAACGGCTATGGAAAATTTCCCACCTAAGATTTTAAATCTAACAAACTTTATTTAAATATTCTAACTACAGGTACGTACATGATTTATAAGCTGCCCATAAATTATGTAATAATGGTTAATGGAATGTCTTCAAGCTACCTGAATGGATTAAATAAAGGGTTCAGTTTAAATATCTATGAAGGCTCCCAAGTTTGACGAGAAACACCTGAAGAAGGCCAGAGAGCATATCAGCCAAAACATTGTGCATATGATAAAGATAAGTCCAAAAATGACAAATAATTTAAAATAATTATTTGTAGGAAAATAACAGGGCTTAAAAGATTTAGAAAAAATCAAAACAAATTTTAAGAATTAAATTTTTTTCTTACAAATTAATTGCTTTTTCCAATTGAAGTTTTTTTTTAGAGAAATTAAAAAAAAATATATACCTTTTTGAAGACAGAAATAAAATTAGAATATTAATTCTAGGTTATTCTTGGCTTGTGTGTGTTGATTGACTTATATACATAAGTGGCCCTAATATCTGTAAGGTCTTAAGGAGCCTTCACGGCGACGCAGTCCTTAAATGATGTTGACAAATAAACATGTATATTTACACACACGCGTCTTGGAGTTATTAATGACGAACATGGTGTTGTTTTTTTTTGGGGGGGGGGTTCAAAATTAAGGGAGAAAAAATAGAGTAATTACAAATTCATTTACCACTAAAATCCTTAATTTTTACATTTCAGTAACCTGTGGATGTAACCCTGTCAACTGGGACTTTAGAATACACCGACTGCACTTCTATAGAGGGGTAAGAGCCCCATCCCCCCAAATGGAGCCACCTGTTGGCCGTGGTGGTGACCCATGATGCATAAGGATGGAATATTGGTCACTGAGCAGTCCATGACACGCAACACTCCACTTTGGCCTTTTCTTAGGCTAGTTGGGCGGTCAATCCGCTAGTTACATCAAGCCCTAGCACCTATATGATTATCCCAACTCTATTGCCTTTATGGCAAAACCCAACCCCTTTTTATCATATATGTGCTAGAAAGTGGTGGCTGAGGGTGTTAGTGTCCTGGGTACAATGTTAAACTCTATCTGATGGTGAGGTTCCAGTCCTGGAAGTCTGGGTAATGTGGAGCACCCCTTCATCACCATTGTTCCCAGGTCCACCGTGACCTGGATTGGTAGTACCTGTTAGGGTTCCATGTATGGATTAAATAGAACCAAATGTATTTGAAAAATATTGAGTACCCATTGAGAATGAATAAAACAAACAAATTTGGCATAAAATAACCCAACAGGGGTTGACATGTCATAAAACCTAAACAACCAACCAGCAACTTTTGGATGTTTATTACATCTTCAATTTGATATTTTTAAAAACAAAGTTTCTTAAAGAATAAAAATTAGAATACAAGGATCTGTGCAGTAAAGTGAGGAGCAAATGGTAGATGTGGCGCTCCACCTCAGACACTAAAAAATTATCTCCTTGGACTAGCACTAGTGAAAAGGGGGTGGAATCCCTTGCTGTCTGGTTGATCCTGACTTTAGGCAACACCGACGACTTTTTACTTATTAGTTTGTTAAAAATCGTCAGGATATTTAAAAGCAACACCAACAACTTTACTTTTTACTTTACTTATTTTTTAAACAGCTGGGATTGAGATTATCAAAAAAAATTCTGAAAAGTTATTTTCAATTTACAATGTATAAACAGACTGATTTTGATTTGTGCCAGACTTTAGCATTCCTCAGAAAAATGAGATCCCCTCTCCCATATAACCCCTCCCATGTGACTAAAAATTGCAAATGGAACCCCTCTTTTAAAATTTTATTAAAAAAAATTTTTTTTTAATCTCTTTTTTTATTTTTAAATTGTGTAATCTGAATTGCAATTGTTCATTATTTGATAATTTGAAGAAATGTCTACCAAAAAAAAAAAAAAAAAAAAAATCACTAACAAAAAAATTAGAAGTGAAGGTGCTTATTCAAAATTCAATCAAACAAAGTACCTTACAGATTATTGTAGCACATTTTTTATATTACAGGAATTGTATGTAAAAACTTGGTATCAAGTGCCTCCTTTAAAAAGAGCACATGTTTTAAAGTATTTCTTAAGAGATACATTTAGAGAATTAGTTGGATGATAAACTGTAGCACCCTTCACTATTGATTTTCTTGAAAAGGGTGCAACTGTAAACAGTATAACCTCTTCCCATGTGACTAAAAATTGCAAATGGAACCCCTCTTTTAAAATTTTATAAAATTTAAAAAAATTATTTTTCTTTTTAAATTGTTTAATCTGAATTGCAATTGTTCATTATTTGATAATCTGAAGAAATGTCTACCAAAAAAAAAAAAAAAAATCACTAACAAAAAAATTAGAAGTGAAGGTGCTTATTCAAAATTCAATCAAACAAAGTACCTTACAGATTATTGTAGCACATTTTTTATATTACAGGAATTGTATGTAAAAACTTGGTATCAAGTACCTCCTTTAAAAAGAGCAAATGTTTTAAAGTATTTCTTAAGAGATACATTTAGAGAATTAGTTGGAAGATAAACTGTAGCACCCTCAACTATTTCAGATATATAATACAGTCATTTTTTTATTGGCCTGGTTTTGTTTCTTAGTTTAATAGCATATCAACCTTCCTGGGTTATTTAATACTAAAGCCATCCTTGTAGAAGAACAGTAGTGGCACTATTTAATCCATAGCTGGGCATTTTTATGTACTATGCTGGTACATATAACACACACACACACACACACACACACACACACACACACACACACACAACACCACATTGTTGTTATGGAATCCACATATGCTTCTTTGTTGGTATATCTGATGAGTCTAATTTTCAGTGTATATATTATATCTTATATATATATAGTGTGTGTGTGTGTGTATTATATAGATAAATCTAATGAGTCAGATAAATCTACTAAAAGTTTCGCTTAGTGCTCTTCAGGGCTAAGATCTGACTCTTACATATGCTGGGATTGTTTCACTGCGAGGATTTACCAACAAATTTGGTATATTAAATTATATGTGTTATATATATATATATGTGTATGTTATATATATATATGTGTGTGTTATATATATATGTTATATATATATATATATATATATATATATCTGTATATATATATGTGTTATATATATATCTGTATATATATGTGTTATATATATATATATATATATGTGTGTATCATATATATATGTGTGTCTATATATAATATATATTTTTGGGATTTAGTGTGAAGCATGAGTGATATGTAAAATAAATAAGAAACAATTATATATATATATATATATATATATATATATATATATATATATTATTACTTGCTGTCCATCATATCTGATGATGACATCATGCGAATCATTTTCCTCCAATTTAATCGGTCTCTTGTTGCATCTTACCAACTGCCTATGGGGATGTTAAAGTCCTCCAGGTTTCTCTTGATGTTGTCTTTGTACCTGAGCTTAGGTCTACCGATTCCATGTCATCCCTCTCTCAGTTGAGAATACAGAATCTGCTTTAGCAGTCTGTCACCCCCAAATCTGTTTAAGTGACCATATATATATATATATATATATACATATATATATATATATATATATATATCACACAACCTGGTTTTACTACAAAGACCATCATTTATCCTTTTATCACATTATAGCCCTGTACTAAAATGAATTTATGTTTAATAAACTTATTGAAGTCAGTCAGTCATTATACTGTTGGTTTGGACAACAGCAACTGGCTAAGCACCACTGAACTAGTGCCCAAGACAGCTGGTACTTATGGAACTCAAGAATAGTCCATTCATGTATTTGGGTGATTCCATTCCTTGAGTCCTGATTGGCTGCTTGGTTTCTATGATGTTATGAGGCTTCATAAATACTCTGGCATTCTGCAGTAGGATTGCAACAAGATTAGATCCGTATTGAGTTATGGCTACTTGTTGCCTTGTCTTACCAATTCGACAGTAATTGGAATTTACTATGATTATTCTACAATGTAATTTTTTATTGCACATAAGATTGCATGTTTTTCACTGGATAAAAAAAGATTATTATATATAAATCTCTTCAGAATTTGCTTATATCATTATCATCATGTTGTGCTAACAGCATAGATTCCATTACTTTCACTTTCCACCTGTCCCTATCAGTCATTGCTCCTGGCAAGTCCTCCACATGGCATTCAGTATCTGCACAGAGCTGATCAATGTAAGTTTTTGCTGGTTAGCCTACACTGGTGTGTCCATGTGTAGGTGTCCACAGGAGAATGTCTCTTATCATTAACTATATCCCCATAAAGTCTAAATTAAACAGAATTATTATGGTGAGGCTCCAGTTTGGGAGGTTTGGGGAATGTGGAGCACCCCTTCATTACCGTTGCTCCCTGGTCTACTCTGACCCGGAGTGGTAGTACCTGTTAGGGTCCCATCTATGGGTTAAATAGAAAAATGTATTAATAAAAAATTGTATTATCCATTAAGAAATGATTTATTTCAAAACTTAATCGGCATTAAATGACCCACTGAGGTTGATATGCCGTAAAACAAAACAAAAAAAAAACAAACCAGAAAAAGATATCTAACAAACAGAATTATTTTCTATTTTTCTATTGTCTAAACCAGAAAAAGATATCTAACTTAAACAGAATTATTTTCTATTGTCTAAACAGAAAAAGATATTAACTTAAACAGAATTATTTTCTATTGTCTAACAGAAAAAGATATCTAACTTAAACAGAATTATTTTCTATTGTCTAAACCAGAAAAAGATATCTAACTTAAACAGAATTATTTTCTATTGTCCTAAACTATCTAACTTAAACAGAATTATTTTCTATTGTCTAAACCAGAAAAAGATATCTACTTAAACAGAACCTAACTAGAAACCAGAAAAAGATATCTAACTTAAACAGAATTCTATTGAATTATTTTCTATTGTCTACCCTAGAATTATTTTCTATTGTCTAAACCAGAAAGATATCTAACTTAAACAGAATTATTTTTCTATTGTCTAAACCAGAAAAAGATATCTAACTTAAACAGAATTATTTCTATTAGAAAAGAAAAAGATATCTAACTTAAACCAAACCAGATCTAACTTAAACAGAATTATTTTCTATTGTCTAAACCAGAAAAAGATATCTAACTTAAACAGAATTATTTTCTATCTATTGTCTAAAAACCAGAAAAAGATATCTAACTTAAACCTATTGAAAAGATATCTAACTTAAACAGAATTATTTCTATTGTCCACCAGAAAAAAGATATCTAACTTAACAGAATTATTTCCTATTGGAAAAAGATATCTAACTTAAACAGAATTATTTCCTATTGTCCAAACCAGAAAAAGATATCTAACTTAAACAGAATTATTTCTATTGTCCAAACCAGAAAAAGATATCTAACTTAAACAGAATTATTTCCTATCTAACTTAAACAGAATTATTTCTAAAACCAGAAAAAAGATATCTAACTTAAACAGAATTATTTCCTATTGTCCAAACCAGAAAAAGATATCTAACTTAAACAGAATTATTTTCTATTGTCCAAACCAGAAAGATATCTAACTTAAACAGAATTATTTCCTATTGTCCAGAATTATTTTCTATTGTCCAAACCAGAAAAAGATATCTAACTTAAACAGAATTATTTCCTATTGTCCAAACCAGAAAAAGATATCTAACTTAAACAGATTATTTTTATTGTCCAAACCAGAAAAAGATATCTAACTTAAACAGAATTATTTTCTATTGTCCAAACCAGAAAAAGATATCTAACTTAACAGAATTATTTCTATTGTCCAAACCAGAAAAAGATATCTAACTTAAACAGAATTATTCCTATTGTCAAACCAGAAAAAGATATCTAACTTAAACAGAATTATTTCCTATTGTCCAAACCAGAAAAAGATATCTAACTTAAACAGAATTATTTTCTATTGTCCAAACCAGAAAAAGATATCTAACTTAAACAGAATATTTCCTATTGTCCAAACCAGAAAAGAGTCCAAACCAGAAAAAGATATCTAACTTAAAACAGAATTATTTTCCTATTGTCCAAACCAGAAAAAGATATCTAACTTAAACAGAATTATTTCCTATTGTCCAAACCAGAAAAAAGATATCTAACTTAAACAGAATTATTTCCTATTGTCCAAACCAGAAAAAGATATCTAACTTAAACAGAATTATTTCCTATTGTCAAACCAGAAAAAGATATCTAACTTAAACAGAATTATTTCCTATTGTCTAAACCAGAAAAAGATATCTAACTTAAACAGAATTATTTCTATTGCCCAAACCAGAAAAAGATATCTAACTTAAACAGAATTATTTCCTATTGTCCAAACCAGAAAAAGATATCTAACTTAAACAGAATTATTTCCTATTGTCCAAACCAGAAAAAGATATCTAACTTAAACAGAATTATTTCTATTGTCCAAACCAGAAAAAGATATCTAACTTAAACAGAATTATTTCCTATTGTCCAAACCAGAAAAAGATATAACTAATTAAACAGAATTATTTCCTATTGTCCAAACCAGAAAAAGATATCTAACTTAAACAGAATTATTTTCTATTGTCCAAACCAGAAAAGATATCTACTTAAACAGAATATTTTTCTATTGCAAACCAGAAAGATATCTAACTTAAACAGAATTATTTCCTATTGTCTAAAACCAGAAAAAGATATCTAACTTAACAGAATTATTTCCTATTGTCCAAACCAGAAAAAGATATCTAATATCTAACTTAAACAGAATTATTTCCTATTGTCCAAACCAGAAAAAGATATCTAACTTAAACAGAATTATTTCTATTGTCCAAACCAGAAAAAGATATTATTTCCTATTGTCAAACCAGAAAAAGATATCTAACTTAAACAGAATTATTTCCTATTGTCTAAACCAGAAAAAGATATCTACTTAAACAGAATTATTTCCTATTGTCCAAACCAGAAAGATATCTAACTTAAACAGAATTATTTCCTATTGTCCAAACCAGAAAAAGATATCTAACTTAAACAGAATTATTTCTATTGTCTAAACCAGAAAAAGATATCTAACTTAAACAGAATTATATTTTTATTGCCCAAACCAGAAAAAGATATCTAACTTAAACAGAATTATTTCCTATTGTCCAAACCAGAAAAAGATATCTAACTTAAACAGAATTATTTCCTATTGTCCAAACCAGAAAAAGATATCTAACTTAAACAGAATTATTTCCTATTGTCCAAACCAGAAAAAGATATCTAACTTCATTCAAATTTCAAGATGATATCAAATGTATTGAGCTGATCATTTTATAATCTCTTAATATGTGATCAGTGATCACCAGATGGTTAGGGACACACATGGAATACATTTGTTTAGCGTGGGTTGGGCATATTTTGTGGTTAATGGAAAGAGAATAAATTGACCAAAGCTTTTCCCAAGAGCATAGTAAAACAAACAGTATTATTTCTTTCTTTTTAATTACTGTTTGATTGTTCATAACTAGTGTTGGCTTTAGGTCCTCACCAAGAGAAAAGTTTTTGAAGACTTTAAAAAGAGATTTTAACATAATTTATATGCCATAAAATAAGCAACTAAAAATTAACCAGTAACATAGCATATCTGAGAATTATTTTTCTTAGTATCCATGTGTTTTGAGTGTTTTATTGGTATGAAGTATTCTCTTTGGCCAGCACTGTGACAAGACCCTAACAAAAAAATATTAACTATGTCCTCACAAGTCTAGATTAAATAGAATTATTTCCTATTCTCAAACTAGAAACCGCCCAGTCGGCGGGGCGTTAGAATGCACCTCTGCAGAGGGGTAAGACTACCCCAATGGGGCCAGCTGTGGTGACCCGTGATGCTTAAGGATAGAACCCAGGTGGATGAACAGTACATGACTTGCAATACTCCATTTTGGCCCTATCTTGGGCTAGACGGGCGGTCGAAGAGGCCCCTTCCGATTAATCTGCTCGTCATGTCAAGCCCTAGCACCTATATGATTTTCCCAACCCTATTGCCCTTATGACAAACCCGACCCCTTTTTATCATATGGGTGCTAGAAGGCATTGACCAAGGGTCTACATGTCCTGGGAATGACGTTAAACTCTATCTGATGGTGAGGTTCCAGTTTGGGAGGTTTGGGGAATGTGGAGCACCCTTTCATCACCATTGCTCCCTGGTCCACTCTGACCCTGTTAGGGTCCCATCTATGGGTTAAATAGAAAAATGTATTTATAAAAAAATTGTATTATCCATTAAGAATTGATTTATTTCAAAACTTTATCGGCATTAAATGACACACTGAGGTTGATATGCCGTAAACCAAAACAAAACAAAACAAAACCAGAAAAAGATATCTAACTTAAACAGAATTATTTCTTATAGTCCAAACTAGAAAAAGATATCTAACTTAAACAGAATTATTTTCTATTGTCCAAACCAGAAAATGATATCTTCACTCAAATTTCAAGATGATATCAAACAGTCTCACACTTATCTGTGAGATATGTCAATGATAAAAAAGAACATTCCTTTTTAGGATGAGGGCAGGGGGGGGACTTCATAAAACTTTTATTACCTATCCCCTTCAGTGTTGACTTTCTTATTGCTGATCATTAAAAAAAAAAAAAGAAAAAAAATCTGAACATCTGTCTTTACTAACTGTGTGGGTGTTCAAAAATAATCCCAGCCCCTCCCTACCTCCCAGAGATCCAGTGTCACAATATCACAATCAGTGGAATTTTATAGTCTTAAACCTAATGTCTGTTTATGGCAAACACCTGAAAAAACTGGAGAGTACAATGACTGAAATGTTGTGACTTTGACTAACAAGATGGGAAAACTAATTGAAATAGTTTAATCTACCTATACATATATAAAGGGCAGGTTGTGTGTATGTATGTCCGGATGAAACTACAAAAATAAAACAATTAATGATAAAGTAAATATATATACACATTAAATGTCACCTGTTATTGCTTTTTCTGCAAGAATTATGAAGATTTGATTTATATTCGAAGATATTTAAAAATTAAAATATACATAGCAATAGCATTGTAATTCTACTTAAAAATGTTTATTAAAATTCTGTTTAACCAATTACTTTCTGCTGTTACACATTCAGATTCTTGTGAACACATAAAATTCGGTTAAATCCGACTTAATGGACATAAATTCCACCATCGTATGTCACCCCGCCGAAAGAAAAAAAATACTAAAAATTCGGTGGGGTGACATACGATGGTGGAATTTATGTCCATTAAGTAGGATTTAACCGAATTTTATGTGTTCACAAGAATCTGAATGTGTAACAGCAGAAAGTAATTGGTTAAACAGAATTTTTAATAAACACTTTTCTATAAACACTTTGGGAATACATCTGTGGTTGGAATTCAAATTCATAAAGCTAATTGAAAAATGAAAATGATCATCATGTAAATTGCTTTTTTTTATCAGCTTCTGCATGTGCTATGTAAATTAGTTGGAGGTGCGTGGTCTAATGATTAGAGTCGTAGGAAATGGACTCGCCGAGCTGAGTTCAAATCCTGGATAAAGATACAGTTCACATAGCGCTAATATCCTTGGCAAAGGTATGAATCCAACTATTCTCCCTCCAGCTATGGGTAAATAGTAGAGCAGACTAGGCTCTTTAACTTTGGTTAGGCAACCAGTCTAGGAGAAGGAAAACTCTGAATTCAAACCTGTTAAATCTGCTTGGGGTGGTCATACTAGAATAGGCTCAGTCCTAATTAGTGATCTTATTAGTTACACTTATTTTCACTATTAAAAAAAAAAATGTCTAAATATTCTTAACAATTCACTGCTCTGATGTATTTATTTATGCACTCATGGTGTAATGGTTATCATTATAGGAAATGGACTCAGCAACACGAGTTCAAATCCTGGAAGAAACTTTTTGCATTTCACATAGTGCTAATACCCTTGGGAAAGGTATGCCTCCAACTATTCTCCCTCCAACTATGGGTAAAAAGTAGGGCAGATTGGGCTCTTTAACTTTGATATGACGGCTGGTGTAGTAGAAGGAAAACTCTGAATTCAAACCTGTTAAATCTGCTTGGGGTGGTTACTACTAGAATTATCTCAGTCCTAATTAGTGATCTATTTCACTAAATATAACTATTAATTAAGATTTGTAAGAAGAGTAAATGAAAATAAGTGTAACTAATAAGATTTTGCAATAAGTGCTGTTGTGTATATGAGCTTAGGCAGCAAATTCTCTTTTACACATATTTCATCCGCCCTGTCGGCTGGGGCGTTAGAATGCACCGACTGCACCTTTGCAGAGGGGTAAGACTCCCCCAATGGGGCCACCTGTTGGCCGTGGGTGGCGACCCGTGATGCTTAAGGATAGAGCCCAGGTGGATGAGCAGTTCATGACATGCAATACTCCACTTTGGCCCTATCTTGGGCTAGACGGGCGGTCGGAGAGGCCCCCTCTGATCAATCGCCTGGTCACGTCAAGCCCTAGCACCTATATGATTTTCCCAACCCTATTGCCCTTATGGCAAGCCCCAAACCCTTTTTTATCATATGGGTGCTAGAAGGTGGTGGCTGCGGGTCTACATGTCCTGGGAATGACGTTAAACTCTATCTGATGGTGAGGTTCCAGTTTTGGAGGTTTGGGGAATGTGGAGTACCCCTTCATCACCATTGCTTCCTGGTCCACTCTGACCCGGAGTGGTAATACCTGTCAGGGTCCCATCTATGGGTTAAATAGAACAATGTATTTATAAAAAAATTGTCTTATCCATTAAGAATTGATTTATTTCAAAACTTTATCGGCATTAAATGACCCACTGAGGTTGATATGCCGTAAAACAAACCAAACCAAACCAAACCAAACATATTTCATTAAATATGACTGACAAGGCGTTGATTTTATTGGCTTTTCTAGTAGATACCGATGCGTAGAATTCATTTTATTTCACCCAATTTTAAAAATAAAACATTCCAAATGGTCTTGTGCCAAATAAATGCCCAACATAAAATTAAAATAAATTGAAAAAAAAAAAGAAGAAATTACATGTTTGTTTTGTTTGTAATATTGAAATTGTGAATTACGGAAGATATTTTGATAATTTTGATCTTATGTCTCCCCGGCATCCTGCACTATGTTTTAGTGAGCCAGTCATCTTTTGTCACTTTTTTGTCAGCAAATTAATGTAGATATTTTAAACGTCTCCACACAGATTTTTATTGGCAAATCAATGTAAATATTTTACAACCCTACTTTTAAGAAAGAAAGAAAGAGAGAGAGAGTTAAATCAAGATTATTATACTTTTTACATATTTGCAATAGCTCTTAATTAAAGATATCAAATGTTGTAATAATTAAATTATCATACTGTGGTATATCCACTGTTCCTGCTAGTCAAATTATTATACTTTTTACGTATTGAACTATTTTTCATTAGTGAAAAATAATCAAACTAAGTTCCAATTACCGTCAACAAGCAATTGTAACTTAATACAAACCTGTCTTGTTGCAATTCTACTGCAGAATGACAGGGTATTTATGAAACTCCACAATATCAATGAAACCAAGCAGCCAATCAGAACTCAAGGAATGGAATCACCCAAATGCATGAATGGATCATTCTTGATTTCTATAAATACCAACTGTCTTGGACACTGCTTCAGTTGTACTTAGCTAGTTGCTGTTATTCAAACCAACAGTGGACTAACTGACTTCAACAATTAGCTCTTAAGTAAACATATCAAATGTTGTAATAATTGAATTATCATACTGTGGTATATCCACAATTCCTCCTAGTCAAGATTATTATACTTTTTATATATTGAACTATTTCGCAATAGCTCTTAAGTAAACATATCAAATGTTGTAATAGTTAAATTATCATACTGTGGTATATCCACAGGTCCTGATAGTCAAGATTATTATAAATCAATGTAAATATTTTACAGTCCCTCTTTTAAGAAAGAGTGAGAGAGAGTTAAATCAATATTATTATCCTTTTTTTTTTTACATAGTTTGCAATAGCTTTTAAGTAAACATATCAAACATTGTACTAATTAAATTATCATACTGTGGTATATCCACAGGTCCTGCTAGTAATTTCTTAATGGAGATAACTATATAAGTGTTAATTATAGAATACTTCCATTTATTTATTTACTTGAACCATATGACCTTTAGGCACCCCTTTTTGATCTCGATTAAGAAAGGACATGTTTTTCAGTTACACCGTCAATTTTTAGATTTAAAAAAAAATGATAAAACTAACCCCTAACCCTAACCCCTAACAAACAACCAGATATTGATGGTGTAAATGAAAAACATGTCCTTTCTTAATCGAGATCAAAAAGGGGTGCCTAAAGGTCATATGGTCCATTTACTTGAGAAAGACAACAGATAATACTAGGACAGTGCAATGAATAAATCTCATGGTAAAATGTCAGATGAGAATGGTGGTATACTGTAAAAAATTCTGAAAAACCCATTCTTCCATAAAATATTTACTGAAGACGGCTGTAATTTGAATATTTATTGTGGGCAGTAAAACATTGTGAGTAATGGAATTTTTGTCGAGAGATTTAAAAATCCTCTTTTGAAATTTTTAGCTATTAGTTGAAGTAGCTATCGATATCAAAACTTGGGTTACAGCTGGTTATTTTATTTCATTGTTGTCAATAAAAAAATGTACACCAACTGGTTACATATGGTAATTGTTACCATTGGTTACAAATGATTACATAGCTTATAAACTGGTTACAAATTGGTTATTTTATAGTCATTGTAGTCAACAATTTTACAATTTAGCCATAAATTGGATCCTCCTTTTATGACTGTAATTTTGTTTTTCGCTGATTAAAATCTGATGTTTTTATTTTAGAGAACCAAAGCCCCCCCCCCCAAAAAAAGAAAAGAAATAACAACAACAAAAGGAGCCCCCACTTTAAATCTAACCATTCTCACAAAATAAAAACTTTTAGAATATACACATTGAAGTGAATATTAAAATAAATAAATAAAATATATTTAGTATTGTAAAATAACGGGTGCAAGAAAAATAAAACATTTATTGCAAAAACACGGACATAAAATGAGGGTTCAGTTTATTTTATGGTAGGAATTTACGAGGAAATAGTTAAGGATTACCATGAAATTTATTGAATCTAGATATCATATTTTAAATTTCTTGATAGAATTTGGAAAAATTCTCTTGTTACTTGTTATTACTATAATTTTTTTTTACTTGTCTTGTATGTGCCATTTTTTTTTCAATCCTTCAAATGTTTTGGGCATTTGAAATTGCAGATCTGGTTCAATTGTATCAATTATAATTGAATTAAAACATTTATTGCAAAAACATGGACATAAAATGAGGGTTCAGTTTATTTTATGGTAGGAATTTACGAGGAAATAGTTAAGGATTACCATGAAATTTATTGAATCTTGATATCTATATATATAATGAAATTTATTGAATCTAGATATCATATTTTAAATTTCTTGATAGAATTTGGAAAAATTCTCTTGTTACTTGTTATTACTATAATTTTTTACTTGTCTCGTATGTGCCATTTTTTTTTTTCAATCCTTAAAATGTTTTGGGCATTTGAAATTGCAGATCTGGTTCAATTGTATCAATTATAATTGTTCCTTTTCAACTATTGCGGAAGCCCAAAAATGATGTTTATATATTCCAGATCTAAAGAGAAGGAAATCAATTTTTCATTTGAACAAGTTTTGATATTTTTCAGTTGTCTTTTCATAAAGGGGAGAAAATAGTCCCCCCCCCCCACCTCCGACCCCCCAAAGGCCAACTTGTGTGACAAAAGCTAATTCTTTTGCATCTAGAATAAAATAACCATACCCTACATTTAAAAAAAAAAAAAGAAAGAATTTCTTTGTTGTTTCTTCTCTCTTTTGTTTCTTTGATTCAAATTGTCTGTTAATTGTTACAAAAGTACTGACGAGGATAGATAGCAACACTTTTCCTCTTCTTATTTTTTTCAATTCCCTTAAGGACATTAGTACATAAAGAGGGAAAAGAGATTTATTGTGTTCAATAAAATCTGTCAATGCTTTATGTAGAATTCTTTAAAGGGGGAAAAATAATTTGCAATGAGAGATCTTCAAGAATTCAGCGCAAAGCAAAACAACACAAACTGGAATGTGCTGCTATGTCCCTTCCAGATATTTGCAATTATGGATCTCCACAAGGGCCGTCAGTCGGAACACAAAACTATTTTTGGCTGGTTGGTTGGCTGGTGTCTGGTTGGTTGGATTTTATGGCATGTCAATTTTTTTTTATTCTGTTTGTTTAAATGTCTTGTTTTTAGTTTAATAAACAAGAATTACGACAAAAAAGAAGCGACACCCCACAAATACATTTACTTGTAGAAAATATCTATCTTCTCCATTTGTTCATATCTATATTATTTTGTTTATCTATGTATCTCAGTCTATTCCAAACTATATATCCATCTTTATATCTAAACAAGAATTACGACAAATTTCTATAAATGAACAAGAATTAAACAAATTACGATAAATAAATAAGAATTACGCCAAAAAAGAAAGAAGCTCCCCCCTCTAAAAATACATTTAACGCCCTAAGTTGGTTGTTTTCTTTCAAGTAACACTGACATAGCTGGGGACTTATTTTAATAGTCACGGGTAGCAATTTCTGAGGCTGGGTTATTTTATGCTGAATACATTTTTGTTTTCTTCATTTAAAAAAAACAAACAAAAAAAAAAAAAAAACAACACAATATGAGTCTAGGTAAAAAACATAATAAGTAAATAGGTAGATATTCTGGCCAAATCAAGACATTAGGTTTATAAGTTCCCAAAATTCACACTCAATTGTCCAATTGGACACATGGCCGAGTGGATAAGGTAGTTAGGTTAAGACAGTTCTAAGTGACAGTTATTTTCTGGAACCTCGAGTTCATCACAGACATAAACCATGTATCATACATCAAAATGTAGCTGGTTCTCTGTGGATTATCCCTACTGTCTACCACAATAGATGCAGTAAAAAAGTAATGGCCATTTTGTTTAGAACAAGTATAATTACCAACACATGAACATGTATCATACATCTATGTAGATGGTCTCTGTGGATTAACATCCTACTTCTTCCCACATAGATGAGAAAAAGTAATGCCATTTTTGTTTAGACAGGTATAAATTTACCATAGTTATCACATAAACAAACATGTATTCATACATCAAATGTACCTGGTCTCTGTGGATACATTCCATACTTCTCCCATAGGTTGAGTTAAACAAGTAATGCATTTTGTTATAGAACAGGTATAGTGTTTCATTAACCCGAAACCAGACTAGTATCACTAATCATCAAATGTATAGCTGGTCCGCTCTGTGGATCACATTCCTACTGTTCCGACATTGAGGTCTGTCATAAAGTAAATGCCATTTTGTTTTGGACAGGGTATTATTAAACCTCAATCGTACAAACATAGTGTATCATTTATCTTTCAAAATCGAATTGGAGCATATAATCCTGGCCCCGTAAATTTCTGTTCCACTGTTCTTTGAGGCCACTTCTTCATAACAGATTTCAATTCTCTCACTGGAAAATGATTTTTGCCCTCTTTTTCTTTTGATATGATACTCTTCGGCCTCATAAAAATCTGTAGTGAAGTGAAATCTGCAGTGAACTGGTCGCTCAAAGTATACAGTCAAACAGAATTTACCGGGGTAGGTGATATAAACCATTTTTCTAGAAAGTGGAACATATGCTAGTGAGAGAAACGGTGGACTATGTCGAGATGTAGGGGATGTGATCCACATAGGAGGACCAGCTTCATTTTGTATGTATGGATACATGTTCATGTGCCTGGGCATTATACCTGTCCTAAACAAAAATGGCATTACTTTTTGACTGCGTATATTATATATATATATATATATATATATATAATATAATATTTAAACACAAATGTGCCTAAATAAAATGCCCATTACTTTGCTCGTCTCTCTCTCTCTTCTCTCTCTCTCTCTCTCTCTATATATATATATATATAATATATTATATATATATACTATACTCTAAAAGTATACCCCTAAAGTTCCCCCACAAAGCCCTCGCTAAATAAAAAAGCTCGCGTTCCGATCTGACTTCTAAAAATTCTTTCAACTCGTAATTTAGTAGGGGTAAGTCCAGTGTCTTTATCTTGGTTGTAATACTAAAAAATAACCTGAATAAGGTGCAATATGCCCTCAACTATTTAATTTCACTGTATGAAGTAAGGTCAATAATCTTAATATTAAACTTTCCTATTTCAGTGAAATTTAAACTGTAAAATGAAATCAGTAGTATGAAAACGTACCTCTAAATCAAAGCTAAGGGCAACCAAGCCAAAAAAAAGATAGACTTCCAGAAATGGAAAGACGCCAACTTCCAGAAACTACTAGGACCAACCCTAAAATCATAGAATAATACCCAAAAGATTGCAGATAGCACTAGATATCAAACTTGGGGATTTCCCAATAAAAGAACTATGAAGTCTTAAAGAGCTAAAAGGAGAAAAGCTGGCAGTCTGATGAAAATGACCACACCTGAGGTATGGAAGATATGGAAGTTCAATAGACATAATACTGGCTTAGGCTATGCAATGCAGTATATAGACCAAATAGAATAGATATAATGGATGAAGGGATGCAATCCTCGACATCGACCAGAAAAGGGAGAACCGTCGAAATCGCCAAAGAATAAGAAAAAAAAAAAAAAAAAGAAAAACTACAGGAGGCATATACTCTCTTACTCGCTATTGCAGCGTAAATTATGACAATGCCCTTCTCTTAATCGCATCCAACCTGAATAGAGAAGATCTTTAGGAAACAAAAGAAAATAAATCCAAAAAAAACGGGGGGATTCCCGCAGAATCGAGATCCCACAACCTCGTCCAGATCCTGACTATTTCGAAAGATCAGATATAAGGGGGTTTCGAGCAAAGAATCCCTAAGAGGGAGGCCAAAAACTGCTGTTATTTCGTAGACTTCTGACAAGGCAAACTTTGATTCCAAATAAACGGCAGAGGGAATATGGAAACAAAATACTGATAGCGTATGGTCTCACATCTCTCTCTCCTCCGGTCCCAGAACGTTGCCGCTATAATTATGCCGGGCTTTTTTCTTAACAGAAANCGGTCAGTTCCGCGAATGGTGAAAAATGTTTTAAAAATGTGTTTAAAAAACTGAATAACTGTAATTAAGTATCTGAGAGTTAATTCCCTACTTTATGATTTACCTCCCCTTTGGAGAACTCTCTTAGGCGAATACTAGACTATATAAAACTCTTAATAAGTGTACTATTATTTCTAAGCAGAATAAAGCTTTCCAAGAGTCTTCGGTGTTATCGTTTGTCATTACAATAACCAACAAAAATGAAGAATAGTATTATCTGTGTTATTCGACTATTGCCCCATCTTCATTGTTATTTGTACAACGTTTCGGCTGATATGGCCCTCCGGCCTTCTTCAGGTTATTTCTTGTCGGACTCGGGAACCTTCTCGGATCGGGAACCTTCTTTTCAAACTCGAACTTTCTTGGTCGTATTTGGGAGCCATCACGGAACTTTGAACCTAACCCTTTATTTAGGTCCACGGGGGTATCCTGTTCTCATTCGCCTAACCATAGCGGGGTAGGAGTTGTGTAAGTAATTATTTTCTAAACTGATTCACTTGGGATTTGAACTCAGGTTCCAGAGATAACTGTCACTTAGAACTGTCTAACCTAACTACCTTTATCCACTCGGCCATGTGCAATTGGACAATTGAGTGGAATTTTGGGAATTAATAAACCTAATGTCTGATTGGCTAGAATAATCTCCATTTACTTATGTATGATTTTTTACCTAGACTCATATTGTGTTGTTTTTTTTTTTTTGTTTTTTTGAAAATGAAGAAAACAAAAATGGTATTCAGCATAAAATAACCCAGCCTTTCAGAAATTGCTTACCCGGTTGACTATTAAAATAAACGTCCCCAGCTATGTCAGTGTTACTTGAAAGAAAAACAACAACTTAGGGCGTTAAATGTATTTTAATTAGTCACCGGGTAGCAATTTCTGAGGCTGGGTTATTTTATGCTGAATACATTTTTGTTTTCTTCATTTCAAAAACAAAAAAAAAAAAAAAACAACACAATATGAGTCTAGGGTAAAAAATCATACATAAGTAAAATAGTAGATATTCTAGCCAAATCAAGACATTAGGTTTATAAGTTCCCAAAATTCACACTCAATTGTTCCAATTGGGACACATGGCCGAGTGGATAAGGTAGTTAGGTTTTAGACAGTTCTAAGTGACAGTTATCTCTGGAACCTGAGTTCAATCCCAAGTGAAAGCAGTTAGAAAAATAATTAATTAACACAACTCCTACCCCAGCTATGGTTAGCGGAATGAGAACAGGATACCCCCGTGGACTAAATAAAGGGTTAGGTTCAAAGTTCCGTGATGGCTCCCAAATACGACAAGAAAGTTCCCGAGTTTGAAAAGAAGGTTCCCGAGTCCGAGAAGGTTCCCGAGTCCGACAAGAAATACCTGAAGAAGGCCGGAGGGCATATCAGCCGAAACGTTGTACAAATAACAATGAAGATGGGGACAATAGTTCGAATAACACAGATAATACTATTCTTCATTTTTGTTGGTTATTGTAATGACAAAACGATAACACCGATAGACTTTGGAAAGCTTTATTCTGCTTAGAATAATTAGTACACTTATTAAGAGTTTATATAGTCTAGTATTCCCTAGAGAGTTCTCCAAAGGGGAGGTAATCATAAAGTAGGGGAATTAACTCTCAGATACTTATTACAGTTATTCAGTTTTTTTAAACACATTTTTAAAAACTATTTTTCACCTGTTTAGCTTATAGATCATACCCTAACAGTTACTACCATTCCGGATCAGTGTGAAGAAGTACTCTACACTCCCCAGAATTCCAGAATTGGAACCTCACCACCAGATCCAGTTCTCTACTTTTGGCACCTCTGACTCCTCTTTAAGTAATTAAGTGATTATGGTGTACAAATCTCATAAAGCCCACGCATACACTCCTAACTTGAGTGGCCTATATCATTATAATTGTAGGAAGTGCGTGGTGTAATGGTTAAAGTCATGGGAAATGGACTTGTTGACCTGAGTTAATTCCATTTCACTTAGCGCTAATACCCTTGAAAAAGGTATGAATTCTACTCTCCTTCCAGCTATGGGTAAATAGTAGGGCAGACTGGGCTCTTTAACCTTGGTTAGGCAACCGGTCTAGGAGAAGGAAAACTCTGAATTCAAACCTGTTGAGCTCCGCTTAAGAAATTGACCTTGTGTCGCATCCTGCTCGTGTGGAGGGGTTGGTAAATATATATATATATATATATATATATATATATATATCATTATAATTGGTTTGTATCAAAGAGTAAAGATTGTTTTTTTTATAGCTTGCCTATTCATTCTATAATATTTTCTAATAAAATTATATACAAAATCTTTCAAAGGATATTGAAGAAATAACCAATAGAAATAGAAATGCTATAATGTAAGACTTGTTACACACAACACACATATATTATATATATATATATATATATTATATATATATATATATATATATCTTTGCAAATTAGAAATAAGTACAGAACAAAAATAAAATTACTTTATAACAGAAGTTGAAATATAATCATTTACAGGATGTAAAAGACATAACAGAAATAAAAATTCTATAATGTAAGATTTTTTACATATATAGTTTTGAAATTACAAAATGAAAAAAAATAAAAAAAAAAAATGACATTAAAAAAGAAGTTGAAAGGAACTGGAGTCGGAGAGGACAATGTTTTACTCACTCAGACTCCAGTGACCCCTATTGACTCTGATTCCACAGCTTTTTTTTGAACCACATTACCTTTAGGCACTTTTTTTTTATCTCGATTAAGAAAGGACATGTTTTTCATTTACACCGTCAATATCCGGTTGTTTGTTAGGAGTTAGTGTTAGGGTTAGGTTAGGGTTAGGGTTAGGGGTTAGTTTTATAATTAAAAAAAAAATCGAAAAATCGTCTGTTTAAAACAAGCGGACATTGACAGTATAAATGAAAAACATGTCCTTTCTTAATTGAGATAAAAAAGGGGTGCCTAAAGTTCATATGGTCCATTTTTTTTTAGCAGTAAACTGTGTATTGCCATGATTATTCTTGAGAGGAATAGTGAAGTCGTCTCCCATTGCCTTCCCCATGGTTTGAATTCAGAGTTGTCCTTCTCTTAGACTGGTTGCCTGTTGGAATATTTTAGAGATAAGGTGTGCACCACTTAAATTTATAGTCTAAGTGAGGTCTCATGGTCTAAACCTCAGCCAATCAACAGCTCGAATGCGGGCTGGTTGACTACTTAATCACTGATACAGAGAGACGTCCATTTGCAATCATTGTCGAAGGACTTGCAAAACTGAGGAGCACAAAGGAACAACCAAAGGATTCTTTACTAAGGATTTCCGCTGGACAAGTGCTCTTGCTTGAAGCCTAAAGGATGGCCCATAAAATTGTAACATACCCACCAGCAAGATTAGAGTGTTTCAGTCTGCTCTGCCATTTTATTTATAGGTATTTACCCAACCTCTTGGCATGAGCAGGATGTGACACAAGGTTCATTTTTAAGCAGAGATTAACAGGTTTGAATTCAGGTAATTTGATGTCAAATCATCCAGGCCATGTCATTCATCCTCTTCAATTTTTCTAAAATTTTGCCCAGGTGTGGATTATGTTAAAGTTAGACAATCCCCAAAATTTGAGCTTCCAATTCCAAAAATTGACGGAGTTATGTTGATTTTTAGCTATCCACATTTTTTTTGGTGGGAGGGAAATGATGACATTTTGTAATATATTTTTGTCTGTAATATTAGTTCTAGAGCTTTCCTACTCCTAAAAATTGGTTTATAAAAGCATTTTCACCCAAGGAATCCAAAAATGCTATGAAAAAAAGTCTTAAATTTAACCAATTTTAAGTTATTGATGATTTCTGATTTTTTCATAGCAAAAAATTTCATGTGGTATGCATCTATGACAAAAAAAATTGTTCTATTATTATTTCACATATATTGAACATTATTTGTACCAAAAAGATAGTTTGGTTTTTGTTCAGAACCGAAGCTACAACATTTTGCTAAAATTTGTTAAATTTTGCCCTTCAATTTTTCTGAAATTTAAACCATCCCCAAAATGTGAGCTTCCAATTCCAAAAATTGGCAGAAAGAGATTTTTAGCTCTCCAAATTAGTGCTGTATGAAATGCAAACAGCCTTGTCCAGGATTTGAACTCAGGTTGCCATGTTCGTTTCCTACGACTGTAACTATTACACCACGATCTTTTATTTTATTTATTTTCACTCATCTTTTTTAAATGAAATATTGTTAATCATTACCAGAGATGCTGATAGTATGCATCCTGCATCCCTGACACATAAAAATCTAAAAGAATGCAGTAAAATCATATCCATGCATCCCAGTGTTTTTCTTTTTTATTTCCTCACCATTTCAAGCTAATTGTAAATACATTTCAATAGTTTTTTTAGAAATTAAATACACAGGATAGGTTACAAGGTAGGAGTTAGACAGCTTTAAATATTTCCTCAGATTTTACGTGGTGTGCATTTCAAGCTAATTGTAAATACATTTCAATAGTTTTTTTAGAAATTAAAAATACACAGATAGTTACAAGGTAGGAGTTAAACAGCTTTAAATATTTCCTCAGATTACGTGGTGTGCATTTCAAGCTAATTGTAAATACATTTCAATAGTTTTTTTTAGAAATTAAATACACAGGAAGGTTACAAGGTAGGAGTTAGACAGCTTTAAATATTTCCTCAGATTTTACTAAAAGAAGTAGATCCTTGCCTTTCCCAATAACATTAAGGCAAAGCTCAAATATATTTTTGTAAATTCCACTTTGTATTTTGCGACCATTAGACCACCCTCCACTTCCCCCAAACATGAAATAGAATATTTGCATGTGAATGCTTTAATTTTGATGTAAAAAGAAATCAGCAAAATTATTATCTTTTTATATCCCCTTTTTTTTACTGGTTTTTAAATGTAAGATTTTATGATTGCAGCTAAAATGGTTATTTGAACATCTCCTTTTTTATAATGCATTCTTATGCTACTCTGCTTATTGATGTTGAAAGGGGGGGGGGGGCTCGTTTAACTCAGTCGTAGAGCAACTGGTCAGGAATTACAAAGTTCCTGGTTTGATGCCAGTCCTCACCAACTCAGCACATGATTAGCACAGACTGGGTAGTCTGATCTGTGTGGTAAAGTGGGGAGATGACGTAGGTGTGGCACTCAACTTCAACAAAAAAAACAAACAAACAATGTCCTGGGGGATGAGGAGGTTCGTATCTTTCCCTATCTCTTCAATATACTGATCTAAACACAGATTCTACAAAGTTTTTTTTGACCATATAACCTTTAGGCACCCCTTTTAGATCTCGATTAAGAAAGGACATGTTTTTCATTTACACCGACAATATCCGGTTATTTGTTAGGGTTAGGGGTTAGGGTTACGGGTTAGTTTTATGATTTTTAAAAAAATCTAAAAATCGTCTGTTAAAACAACCGGATATTGATGGTGTAAATAAAAAACATATCCTTTCTTGATCGAGATCAAAAAGGGGTGCCTAAAGGTCATATGTTTTTTTTTCTTTCTTACTAATCATATAGCTTCTTTTAAATCATCACACATGGAGCTCTAACGCTCGAACTGCTATAAGAAGACAATAGTTCAAATTTTTATCATTTACAATAGTGTTATATGTTTCACATAGTTTAACCCTTAGAAACCTGAGCCTCCCAGTGTATTAGTTCAAAAGTGGATCATATGACCTTGAGGCACCCCTTTTTGATCTCGATTAAGAAAGGACATGTTTTTCATTTACACTGTTAATATCCGGTTGTTTTAACAGACGATTTTTAGATTTAAAAAAAAAAAATTGATAAAACTAACCCCTAACCCTAACGCTAACCTCTAACCCTAACCCGTAACAAACAACCGGATATTGACGGTGTAAATGAAAAACAAGTCCTTTCTTAATCGATATCAAAAAGGGGTGCCTAAAGGTAATATGGTCCCAAAAGTGAATGTAATAGATTTCTGGACATACTTAATAATTCTTTCATATCAAATCTGTTCATATTTGTTTCTTTTTTATCACAATTTTTCAGCTTCTATACTCTTTAGCCTTCTTTCAAGATAGCTGTCACATTCAGTAACTAAAATTCTAACACTTGAGGGGGGGGGTGTCAGTGGTTTGAGATAAACTAAAATCTGACCTCTTCCTGTGTATTTCAATAGACAACTTAATAGAAACGTTCTCATTCTCTATGCAAACAACACCCTTCTATTAATGCGTCTTCCAGTCCAGTCAGCAAATGAAATCAAAACAATATATGCCCTCACTCTAGCTCAGTCGGTAGAGCATCCAACTAGGGACCACAAGGTTCTGGGTTTGATACGTATGTGTAGAACAGGGATCTGTGCAGTAAAGGGAAGAGCTGATGGTAGGTGTGGTGCCTCGCCTCAGATGCCAAAACAATCTCCTTGATCTAGCACTAATGCAAAGAGGATAGACTCCCTCGCTGTTTGGCTGATACCACAAGGTTCCAAGTTCGATACCAGCCCTCGCCAACTTGTTGTATGTGTAGAACAGGGATCTGTGCATTAAAGTGAAGAGCTGGTGGTAGGTGTGGCACCCCACCTCAGATGCTAAAACAATCTCCTTGGTCTAGTGCTAGTGAAAAGAGGATAGACTCCCTCGCTGTCTGGCTGATATCGACTTTAGGCCACCCTGACGACTTACTGTTCTTCTACATGAATGGCTTTAGCATTAACTAACCCATGAAGGTTGATATGCCATTAAACAAAGAAGCCAAATCAAAACACCTTTTCAAACTGAAAATTGAGATCATATCATGAAGTTGTAAAAAAAGCAGTTAATGATGAATGTCAACTTTTTTTACTAGAGAAAATAGTGGGTTCTTTTCAAAATTCCTTGAAAGTTACTAAATACAACAGACACTTGACTGCCCTGTTGGCTGGGGCAGTAGAAGATACCAACTGCACCTCTGTGATACTTAATCCTGGTGGCTGAGGTCCAAATAAAATTTTGCTGAGGGCATAACTGTACGTTCTTTCAAATCTATTATTTCATTGATTGTGAAAAAAATGCAAATGAAATTTCTATGGAAATTTATTGATTTTAGTCCTTGTAGGCCGATTAAAATAAAGGTGGAATTTTATTTCTAAATAGATGTACACAAATGCTAAATTATAGCTGACCATATAACCTTCAGGCACCCCTTTTGTGATCTCGATTCGTGGGGACACTTTTCTAATTTACACCGTCAAAATCCGGTTGTTTGATAGGGGTTAGGGTTAGAGTTAGGGGTTAGTTTTATAATTAAAAAAAAAACTCTAAAAATCGTCTGTTAACAATTAACCGGATTTTGACGGTGTAAATGGAAAAAATGTCCCCACCAATCGGATCGCAAAAGGGGTGCCTAAAGGTCATATGGTTTGAAAAACCTTGATAATTGTGAAATCTTTCTGGGAAGTAAATTTTATGGTTAACTAACAAGATAGAATTGCAAGATTTGAATGTTGTCTTTTACAAATATTTGAACTAAAAATAGAATTTGCTTTGCCAAATTTTGCACATTTAAGTGTCATGTTTCAAATTTAAAAAAAAAAACTGTACGTTCCATACAAGTCTATTTTTATATTTTTAATGCTGCCGCTTTCTTAAAGAATGTTTTTAATATATACAATGGTATCTTCACTTACGAGTGCCCTAACTTACGAGTTTTTCAAGTTTCAAGCTGTTACTTGGTTGATTTTTTGATTTGTGCTGAGAGCTAAAATTTGATATATGAGCGAGCTTCAGATACGCTTATGTTAATAAATTCACTAAAATCTTTCTAATTTTCCAGATATATCATGCCAAAGAAAAATATTATTTATAAAAAAAAATAAACATTAAAACATATTACAGCATATAATTCATTACATTCTATATATATATTACTCTATAACATGATATTTTTTATAGTTGATATTAAATCTAATATAGTGGTACCTGTACTTAAAAGTTTAATTCATTCAGCTCATAACTTAATTTACTCATATATCAAATCAGTCTTCATCAATGAAATAAACTGAAATGCCATTAATCCGTTCCAGACTCCCCACACTGTATTGTATAAAAACTTAACGGGTAATTCCATGTCAAATCATCCAGAAAAAAGTAAAATTCTGAGCAAAAACCAAACTATCTTTTTGATACAAATAATGTTCAATAGATATGAAATAATAATAGAAAAAAATCTTTGTCATAGATTCAGTGTCACATTGGGATATTGATCTTGCTATGAAAAAATCAGAAATCATCAATAGCTTAAAATTGGTTGACTTTCAGACTTTTTCAATAGCATTTTTGGCAAAAATGGTTTTATAAACCAATTTTTAGATGTAGGGAAGCATTAGAACTCATTTTACAACAAAAATAGATTACAAAAAGTCGCCATTTTTTGCGCCACCCCTAAAATTTGGAGAGCTAAAAATCGACATAACTCCGCCAAGCTGACAGGTTTCGAGTCACACACGGAGCAGTCTCCTATGTCTATAACCTTGCTGATGAGACCTAATAGGTCGAAATGTACATTCAGGGATTGACATTTTCTCAATCTGTTTAGCCTTACATTTGAACATATATGCCCGCCTAAATTCATTAATTATTAACTAATTAATTTTCAAAAATTAGGTATGACTTCAATTAAGCACATATCCTCCAAAAATACATACATATATACATACATTCACACCAACTGCCTTTTATATATGTATAGATATGCACAACATGAACAATAGGGATGTGTTTAAAGCTAGCAATTTTCCCACAATCAGTGTATTGGTGATTTCTGCAGTTGAAACTTGAATGATGTGGGAAGGATGTTGTAAGACTTGATCTTGAAACTTATTCTCTTGGGGGTTTGATGTCACACCATCAAAATGATCTTTCTCTGATATCTTCCCACTTTGTCCTTGAATATCTAATGGTGGCGAGAGAGAGAGAGAGAGAGAGAGAGAGAGAGAGAGAGAGAGAGAGAGAGAGAGAGTCATAGGAAATCCGTGTGACATGATGATAATGATTCTAGGATTATGATTATGAAGAGAATCCAAGAGGAAATTCTCATAATTTAACACACCTTTTTAACCAAGCTATGGATTAAATAATGCCACTGTTGTTCCAGTTTGTCGAGCGTTTGACTCGGAACCACAAGGTTCCAAATTCGATACCGGCCCTCGACAAATCAGCAAATGAGTAGCACAGGGATCTGTGCAGTAAAGTAAGGAGTTGATGGTTGGTGTGGCACTCTACCTGAGATGCCAAAATAATCTCCTTAGTCTAGATGCTAGTGAAAGGAGATAGACTCCCTCACTGTTTGGCTGATACCACAAGGTTCCAAGTTCGATACCGGCCCTCGCCAACTTGGCGTATTTGTAGAACAGAGATCTGTGCAGTAAAGTGGCACCCCACCTCAGATGCCAAAACAATCTCCTTGATCTAGCACTAGTGAAAAGAGGATAGACTCCCTCACTGTTTGGCTGATACCAACTTTAGGCCACCCCGACGACTTTACTTTTTTTTTTACTGTTCTTCTACATGAATAGCTTTAGCATTAACTAACCCATGAAGGTTGATATGCCATTAAACAAAGAAACCAAATCAAAACACCTTTTCAAACTGAAAATTGAGATCATATCATGAAGTTGTAAAAAAGCAGTTAATGATGAATGTCAACTTTTTAAGAATATTTTTCCCTTCAAGATTTTTATGTTTTTGATTGTGTTTTCAAAGAGTCCTTATAAATCTGTTTTTATTACTACTTCATAAAAAGTTGAACAACTATCCTGATTTTGTTTGCTCTTATATTGCCTGAAATGAACATGCACTTTAAATTATCAGTTTCATCATCAATGCAATGTAAAGTGGCATCTGCTGTTTCTGACACTTTTCCTGCAGCTGGCATAGAGAGAAGATCATGTCCACTGTTAAAACGGAAACAACACTAGTACTCCAAGGTAGATGCAAGAGGCAGTGTAACCAAGCCAGTGAAATATGAGCCCAAACTTTTCCAACAATGCTAATGAGGGAGATGTCTCGATAATTGTTGCTGTCACTCTGGTCTCCTTTATTCTCGTATAGAGTGACAATAATAGAGTCCCGCATGTCCCGAGGGATGGGTCCTTTTCCCAGCAGCTACAAAGTAGATCATGTAATGGTTGAAGCAACGCTGCTTTCCCGCCCTACAATACTTCTGATGGTATGCCATCACTCCCGGTTGCCTTCCTTTGATGGCTTTATTGAGTTCTTCCATGGCTGGTGGTGTGTCTAGTTCCTCCATGACTGGTAGATCTGTAATGGCATTTAGGACATTGTCCGTCACAACGTTTTGGGTTTTGTATAGCTCTAGGTAGTGCTCAACCTAACGTTGCAGCTGCTTCCTTTGGTCAATGATGACTTCTCCCATCTTCGTCTTGAGTGGTTAAGTTCAAAGTTCTGTGAAGGCTCCCGATTATGGTAAGAAGGTTCCTAAGATCGAGAAGTTTCCCCGAGTCTGACAAGAAATACCTGAAGAAGGCTGGAAGACACATCGGCTGAAACGTTGGAGAGATAACAATAGTTTGAACACTCTGTGAAACTTTTCATTTAAGAAAAACATTTGGACCATATGACCTTTAGGTACCCCTTTTTCGATCTTGTTTCATAAGGACATTTTTTTAATTTACACAGTCAAAATCCAGTTGTTTGTTAGGGGTTAGGGTTAGGGTTAGAATTAGGGGTTAGTTTTATAATTAAAAAAACTCTAAAAATCATCTGTTAACAAACAACCGGATTTTGACGGTGTAAATGAAAAAAATGTCCTGATGAAACGAGTTTGAAAAAGGTGTGCCTAAAGGTCATATGTTCCAAACATTTATTCCACAGGTTTTATAACATACAACTCCATCAACTGTTTGTAATCAATTAGTATTTGTGATTTCAGTAAAGTCTTTCAAGTCTTCTCTCAGTGTTGATTGAATTTGGATAAAAGATTGGGTATAAATTAATGTTCCTTGTTGGTAGAGTAGATTAATGAGACAGCTCTCTAACATATTGTCAACAATGTTTACTGCTCAATGTAAAATGTTTCCAGGGATAATTTACAACTCTGTGTCATCCATCCATCTTTCCAATAGTTATTTACTAAGTGTAGCTTAGATGTGGCACAAGGCCAGAAGAATTGGGTGCCTAATGAGAATTGAACTCACTATCAATGGTTTGCGAATCTAGCTTGCTAACTATTACACCATGTGAGGTGTCTTATCCAATGTCTGTATAGTTATTTACAACGCTTAGCTTAGATGTGGCACAAGGCCAGAAGAATTGGGTGCCCAATGAGAATTGAACTCACTAACAATGGTCTGTTAATCTAGCTTGCTAACCATTACACCATGTGAGGTGCCCATCCGTCTTCCCTATAATTTTGTGTAGATGTCTTCTTTTGGCAATTACCTAGTTGTCTATAATGGAGGCGCGTGGCATAATGGTTAAAGTCATAGGAAATGGACTCGTCAACCCGAGTTCAAATCCTAGACAAGGCTGTTTGAATTTCACATAGCATTAATACCCTTGGGAAAGGTATGAATCCATATATTCTCCCTCCAGTTATGGGTAAAATAGTAGGGGAGACTGGTCTATTTAACCTTGGATAAGTAACCAGTCTAGGAGAAGGAAAACTCTGAATTTGAAAAACCTGACGTCAGTCGTTGATTGGGTTTGTGGCATTTCTTGCACCAATTTTTTCCTATTGACTGTGCCAAAAAGTACAGATGGTCCGACACAAGACTTCACCACTATAAACAAAACACTGTGTAGGTTGTTCATTGGATGAACTCTCATGCGTCAAAATTGACAAGAGAGTCCATTTTCATTAAGTGTTGTCTATATATTCTTAAGCTCTGTTTTACTGTTATAGTTATAAGATATTATTTCTTTGAATTTTTGAGATGAGGCTTGATGATATTATACTAATAATATTATAAGATATTCATTAGTATTATATTGATTAGTATTATACAAATGATATAATAATAATAATATTATACAAATAACAATAATAATATAATAATAATAATATCATACAAATGATATTATAATAATAATATTATAAGATATTAGTATTATACAAATAATATTACTTAAAAGAAAGGAAATGAATCCGACAGTATGAGTATATATATAAAAGATATGAGTATATATATATAAAAGATATGAGTATATATATAAAAAAGATATGAGTATATATAAAAAGATATGAGTATATATAAAAAAGATATGAGTATATACATAAAAGATATGAGTATATATAAAAAAGATATGAGTATATATATAAAAGATATGAAAACACCACAAAATGCTGTTAAATGTTTTCACTTTAACAGCATTTTGTGGTGTTTTCATATCTTTTTTATACATACTCACAAATAATATTATAAGATATTCATTTTTGAGCTTAAAAATCAATTATGTTTTTGAAGACTTGTTGATAATATAATTTCTTTCTTGTAGTCATTTACTAAGTTTTACTTAGTTTGGCAGTTAACAATTAAAAAGCACCAAAGAACAAATTATTTTGAGGTTCATGTTTATCTTTAACTCTTAAAGTCCTATACCACCTCATTCCACCCAGTCAGAAGTCTCATTCGTTTTCCTAATCCACCCCAAATGATAGCTTTTGTTTAAATGTAATATCAAACATTTTTAGAAGTCTTTGATTTAAGGGAAATAACGGGTAACATTAGATGCAAAGGTCATTTTTAGCCATTTTTTTTATATATCCTTATAGGAATGCTCTGGACTTAGAAAATTCTCAACAGGATGTTAAGAGTTAACTAGCAGAGCAATCTGGTGTTGTTCAGGATTCAAAAATTAAAAATAAATCTATCCATATTTATATATACTAGCAAATATATGCACCCTCCGGGTGCAAGTATTTAAGTTTTAATGTAATGAAATATCGTATTAAATTAGAAACGCTAATGAAACTAAATAAGAATGCAGATAAAAAGATTTGAAACAGAAGGGGGTATAATCGAAAAGCAGAACAACTGAAACTTACTCTTCCATCACTCTCGTCTTTCATTGTTATTTTTTCTAATTTAAGTATTTAGTTAAAATACGAAGTAAAGAATAAAATAACAGTTATTTTTTCTTGTTAATGGATTTCATTTAAGATTCATTGAAGAGATTTTTGCTTATGTTCATTAAAATAAAACCAAACAGTTAGAAACCAATAATACTAAGCACATATTTAATAAAATCACATTTTTAATATCAATATGCAAATTAGCCTTCCCGTTCACACTGTAAACCGCTATTTGTTGTATATATAAATATAATTGCATGTTGTCAGTATGTAGACATGGTTAACAGTATTAATAATGTAAAACAATTTTATTAATAATTGAGGTTTAAATAAAAATGCAATCATGGAAAATGTGATGTCAATAACTAAGGGAATAGTGATATGAGTAGTAATATAGTTTCGGTTACAGACAGAAAAGCATACAATCTCCATTATAATAAGATTTGTATATGTATAAGTATTAACTTACTGGTGGGTATAAGTACGATCGTTGGAAGCGCACAATATCCAGAGGCTAAGGTTGAGAAAAAACAAATACAAAGTGCTCAATACAATGTAGAGCATAAATTTATTTTAACAATGGAAAGGAGTAACCTACTCGAGTTTCATCGATTGATTCTTCAGGGTTACTTTAAATTAATCGAGTTTTCGATTAATCTTAGGTGTTATAAATATGCCCGTTGGAAATAGATTAATAAAAAACATATTTTTCTATATATTTCTTTTATGATAGATGCAGGATATGCACTCAGGGGATATAAACAATTCTATATTTGGTGTTCATAATGGTGATGGTGGGGAGGACAGGGCTCATCAGTATCAGGAGACAGGATACTATTGATGATAGAATATTAATCTCTATGGCTCCATCCTTTCTTAACAGGATATTATTTTTTAATAAAGCAGACAAAGAATAGTACAGGCAGAATAAAACTTTCAAAGGGTCAACTCATCTAACATGCAACAGAGATAATTGTTAGAATAATAAAAGTGATTCTTCCTACACAGCAATTTGGGGAATTATTCTTTATGAATTCTTGTTTTTAAGTTGTTTATTTCACATAGCATTAATACCCTTTGGAAAGGTATGAATCCATATATTCTCATTATTCTTGTTGTTTGTATTTTTTCTTTTATTTGCTTTTTATTATGTTTTATGCTTATTAATTTGTTTTATTTTTTAATCATTTTTCAAAATCAATTTTTAAATATATCATTAATTTAACTCTTATTATATTTTTTTATTTTTATTTCTTATGGAAAATGAAGGGTACAAAGTTTTTTAACCACTACTCGGACAAATATAGGGTGTTGATTTTATTGAACTTTGGGACCATATTACCTTTAGGCACACCCTTTTGATCTCCATTAAGAAAGGACATGTTTTTCATTTACACCGTCAATATCCGGTTGTTTGTTAGGGGTTAGGGTTAGGAGTTAGTTTTATAATAAAAAAAAAACCTCTAAAAATCATCTGTTAAAACAACCGGATATTGACGGTGTAACTGAAAAACATGTCCTTTCTTAATCGAGATCAAAAAGGGGTGCCTAAAGGTCATATGGTCCAAGTTTTTAACCACTACTTGGACAAAAATAGAGTGTTGATTTTATTAAACCTTGGTCTTTGCTAGTTTTCAATTTTCATTTATAAAAGGACTTGTGCTCTGTCATTGTATAAACAAACATACATAGATACAGACAGAATGACGCCTGCCGCACAGGCACTAAGCAGCTCAATAATGAGATAAACAGGACTGCAGAGCGGCGACATCTTTGTCGTTATGAACAACCAAATGTAGATGGGAATTTCCCCTGCAATGTGTGTAACCGTATCTGCAAATCCATAATTGTACTAATGAGCCACCATAGGATCCACAAATGAAGACATGGAGTGACGTCATCGTCGTCTGCAACAGACTTCGAAAAGAATATAGATAGATAGATAGATTGATATATCACTGTAATTGAATAAATCAACTATTGAAGTCAGTTAGCCTACTGTTGGTTTGAATAACAACAGCTAAGTACCACTCCGGCAGTGTCCAAGATAGTTGGTATAAATAGGACTCAAGAATGATCCATCCATGAATCTGGGTGATTTGGGTGATTCCATTCCTTGAGTTCTGATTGGCTGCTTGACTGCTTGATTTGAATGACATTGTGGAGTCTTATATATACTCTGTCATTTTGCAGTGGACTTTATGGCTTTTGGGTTTGTATTGAATTACAACTGTTTGCTGCC
Organism: Doryteuthis pealeii; assembly: GCA_023376005.1. NCBI lineage: Eukaryota > Metazoa > Mollusca > Cephalopoda > Myopsida > Loliginidae > Doryteuthis > Doryteuthis pealeii. Next base: position 22,745,568 of record CM042148.1, read on the forward strand.
TTGTCTTCCCAGTTCGACGGTAATTGGAACTTTAATTATTCTTCATCAACCATTTAAAAATTAAATATATTTATTGTAGAAAGGAATAATAAGAATTAAAAACATGTTCAAATAAACAAATCAACAAGGATTTTTGGTTTTAGATGAAACCAGAGAAGAAATTTAAGGATACCAGTTTTACTTTACTGGGTATTTGGTGCTTGGTAGGATGCTTAGTCATTCCCTACTCACCAGGTTCTAATATAAGCATTAGTATATCCATTGATACACTAACACTGAATAGACGGTAAGGAAAGACAAGATAAACTCATATACACATATCATTATGAATACTGAATTCTGCTAAGAAATGTCATGATATTGACATTTTTTACTAAAAAAATCCTGTTTCATTGTGTTAAATATAGGCGTGTGTGTGTAGGGGAGTAAATTTGACACGGCAGATTGGACATCCCTACTAAATTAAAATCAAATATCACAAGTGTTGTATACCTCTTTCTTTACTTTCTTACTTCTTCTATTCTTCTAGCATCTCTTCTAGCGTCTGGACTTCGTCTTGGTGGTCGGTCGCACTTAACTCATTTCTTCTTCTAGATCAGTCTTGTTACCAAGACATTCACCAGCCACAAAACCGTGTTATTTTCATAAGCTTTTATTTACTTAACTAAACATTTCATGTAACTATACATAGTGCGCGTATGCAGGTGAGTTCCAGTTAAGGCAGTACATCTTCTCTGCCTGATGTCTAAACTGAAACTGAGGACCCAACCAGGTCCCACGTGACTTCACATATTTCACGGGCTTTCTGTAATATTCCATGGAAAGTCCCACCCATGATATGAAAAGGGGCCATCCCTTTAGAAATACAGGGGATCTTATGAAACCGCATAGATTATGTAACAACAAGTTAAACAACATGTGACTGCTTACATGTTTGGATTTAAATGAATAAAACTTGCATTAACTAATTTGAAATAAGGCGAGATTAAATTGACTTTATTGGCATTGTGGAAAACTAATTTATGCTATCCTGCTAGTCTCTGCCCAATGTTAATTCAATTAACATAGTTTTATTCAACTGTTGCTGATTAACTAGGAACTGATTGAATTGTTGTTTTATTGGTTTTGTTTTTATTGTTATTTCTTTTTTTTTTTTTTTTAGCTTTAATGAAAACCTAATTGTTTATTCAAACTCTATTTTCTCTTTCCTGTTTATTGTTGTTGTTTAAACTGGTTGTCAATCCTTAGTTGATCTTAAATTGTTGATGTCTTTAAATTTTTGTGACAGAATTCAGATTTTCTAAGATTAAAAAAAAAGAAAAAAGAAAAGGATTTGGAATTTATTCTTAACCTCTTGGAATTGGCTGATGAATATCTCTTGAGAAATTTCTTTGTTTTGGAGCAGCTGATGAGATATCTTGTTGATATGACATGGCACATTAACAAAATTAAAAAGAGTTTATCAGAATCCCAAAAAGGAAAAGGTGATACTTTTCATTAAGATTTAAAAAAAAAAAATCTCTTGGATATTTACAATAAATAAACTGTTTGCCATTTCTTTTAATAATTTGTTATATGCAAGACTCTGAGGTGATTAATAAAAATAAAATCAAACCAAATAAAAATCAATAAAACAAAATTAAATTTATAGGATAAAATCCTATATTTTATATCCAAAAAAGGATAAACATAAAAATCACTATGATTTACAATATAGATACTTTTCATTAAGATTTAAAAAAAAATCTCTTGCATATTTACAATAAATAAACTGTTAATGTTTGCCATTTCTTTTAATAATTTGTTATATTCAAGACTCTGTGGTGATTAATAAAAATAAAAATAAACCAAATAAAAATAAATAAAACAAAATTAAACTTATAGGATAAAATCCTATATTTTATATCCAAATAAGGATAAACATAAATATCACACAAACAATTCTTTTTCCAAGCTTAAAACTCTTAATGTCCTATACCACCTCATTCCGCCCAGCCAGAAGTCATATTCATTTTCCTAATCTGCCCCAAACGATAGCCTTTGTTTAAATGTAATATTAAACATTTAGAAGTCTTTGATTTAAGTAAAATAACAGGTAACTTTAAATGAAAAGGCCATTTTTAGGCATTTTTTGATAAATCTTTATAGGAATGGGACTCTGGACTTAAAAAAATTCTCAACAAGATGTTAAGAGTTAAGGAAAATAGATTATATATTTGTCAGAGTTTGATTGGACAAAATCAGGTGTTTAAAACTACGTCCGCGTTTTAGCGCCAAAATAGAATATCAAAATCAGAGCCTATTTGTTAGCTATTTAACAGACAAAAAAAAACAACAAAGTCAGATTCCATTTAACTTCGAAGCAGTGTTACATAATCTATGCAGTTGCATAAGATTATTGTCAATCCCCTGTATTTCTAAAAGGATGGGCCTTTTCATATCACGGGCGGGACTTTCCATGGAATAGTACAGAAAGCCCGCGAAATACGTGAAGTCAAGTGGGACCTGGTTGGGTCCTCAGTTTTCAGTTTGACGTCGGGCAGAGAAGATGTGCTGCCTTAACTGGAACTCACAGCATACGCGCTATGTTAGTCAGATGTTTAGTTACATGAAATGTTTAGTTAAGTAAATAAAAAGCTTAAGAAAATAACACGGTTTTGTGGTTGGTGAATGTCTTGGTAACAAGACTGATATAGAAGAAGAAATGAGTTAAGGCGACCGACCACCAAGATGAAGCCCAAGACGCTAGAAGAGATGTTAGAAAAGACGTCAGAAGAAGAATAGAAGTAAGTAAAGAAGTAAAAGGGTATACAACAGCAGTTCTAAATGGCGTTCCGCGGCCGATGACAACAACTTTAGCGATCACTAGTTTTTCAATTGAAGAAAAACAGATGTCCAAGCAAACAATTTGACTTGCTGATGACAAACACAACACTTCAACCTTCTAAGTCAACGACAGTTTTCGCATTTACTACTATCTACCATCATCATGCCACTGCACTTAACATCACAAATTCCTTTCTCAGGTCGTACATTCCAAAACTTTATTTTCCTATTGAACTTTGCTAATTCTACAAACAAATTCTATTCAACTTTGCTAATTCTACATACACATTTTTGCATTCATATTAATGTTGTGAACATTCACATATTTTTGATTTACACAAATTTATTCTCAGAATGAATTTATTTGCTATTTAAAAATACATGCCTTGTCTTTGTCATTTCTCCGTATTTTCTGCCTAAACTGTATCTAGTTGTTTTATCGTCATTTAAATATTATTTGTGAAGTCGGAACATGCAACACCGGACTCTACAAATTAAATATAAAAAATAAATAAAAAGACACAAAAAAATAACAATCTCCCAGAAGGCCCGATACCGGAAGAGCCCGCTGGGCATGAGCAGAAAATCCCCGAATTCTTGGTGACAAAAAGAACCCTTGAGGCAGTCCTTAAACTTCAATCTAGATAATTTCAGATTCAAATTTCAGATTCAAATTACAGTCTGTCTGTGGAAGAATTTTAGTCTAACCGAATTAAACACTAAAAATTGAAGCTGGCTATTAGAAAGGGTAATTTTCAGCCCAGCAACATTCAAAGTGAAGAAGTTCCAACATGTAGTTTATGTAGAAGAGTATGTCTCTCCAGGGCTGGCCTGGTGAGTCATCTGAGAAAACACAAGGATAGAGTGTCAAATGCTACTGGAACTCAACTATGATTAAAAAAAACAAAACAAAAAAAAAACAGGAAATGGTTTTAAAGCCATTATTATGATGACTGTCAATTTTTAAGTACCAAGTATTACAGAGTAAATATTTCCTAACCCATTTGCCTCAGGTAGAATGTGACACCAAGTTGCAAGTATGGGGCATCCAGTGATGGTTGAACTCTATTTAATAGTAATTGATCTGTGAAACTAGCTTGCTAATCACACCGTGATGGGATGCTTTAAATGAAAACAATATTCAAGAAAAATTGCAACTTATTATTTTAAGAAAGATAAATAATATTTAAATATTTAATGAAAACAAGATTAAATTTCAAATATTATTTACACTAGCAAATATATGCACCTTCCATAGAGTGCAAGTATTTAAGTTTTAATGTAATAAAATATTATATCAAATTATAAAGGCTAATGAAATTAAAAAGAATGCAGATAAAAAGATTTGAAACAGTGGGGGTTATAATCGAAAAATAGAATGACTGAAACTTACTCTTTCCATCTTTTTTCTTTATTGCTAAATTTTCCTAATTCAACTATTTAGTTAAAACAGGAATAAAAAATAAAATTACACTTATTTATTTCTTCTTGTTAATGGATTTTTAAAAGATTTATCCCTGAGATTTTTGCTCATTAAGATAAAACAATTAAAAATCAATAATACCAAGCAATATTTATTAAAATCAAATTTTTTATATCAATATGCAAATTAGCCTTCCCATTCACACTGTAAACAACTATTTTGTTGTATGTATAAATGCAATTGTATGTCATTAGTATGTAGATAAGCCTACCCCTCATGGTGGGGGTCCAGTGGCTTCAGCCCTGGATCTTTACAAGTTAATAGTATAGATCCCAGGGGGCTATCTCCCCAGGCAATACCTGCCCCCTTGATTTAAAGGGGCAGTGCTGGGTTTATTGCCCAGCACCTGAGGTGCCCCCCTTGAGGGAGAATGCCAATGGGATCGGACGCAATTTTTTCCACCTGCCACCCATCAGTCTCGGCTTGTAGGTGGTCCCACATAAAAACGAGACCTTGTGTCCAACCTATACAAGTGGGGTATGAGGTAAATATATGTAGATAGGGCCAACACTATTAATAATGTAAAACAATTTTACTAATAATTGAAGTTTAATAAAAATAAAATCATGGAGAATGTGATGTAAATAACAAAGGGTATTGTGACTTGAGTAGTATTATAGTTTCAGTTACAGACAGACAAACACACAATCTCCATTATAATAAGATTTTAAAGGTCGGTCTTCTTTTTTTTTAGCTTTAATTTTAAATAACTGGAGAATGTATAAATATGTATCTTTTAAATAAAAATCCATTGACTGCTTCAAATCAAAATGTGAATAAATTTTCTATGAATTTTACAAATGAAATTTTCAAGTATGTTCTGTTGTAAAATGTCTAATATTTTCAATGAAATCATAAGGGAAAGAGAGAGAACAAAAGATGTTTCAATTTCACACCTACAATTTGTTCAATTCAAATACATCACACTATCAATCAGCAGCAAGAATTTTTATGGATGCTTTCAGGATGACACATAGCTCTTAGAAGACTCATTTTTAACAGCTACACAGCAACTTAAAAATTAATTAAACAGAACAGTCGGATTTTTATGTTGGCCATTCTAATTAGGTCAGTATAAATACAAAAAAAAAAAAAAAAATTGGAGTGCTTCTCTAAGGTTTGTGATCCAACTGTAATGATACAAAAGCTATATCTTAAAATATTTTGTTTTTATATCAAACTAGAAGCGGCTACCCGGCGTTACCTAGGTAGTGGGGGAGGTAAAAAAAATTAGTCTCACAAATCCATATTACTGAATCGCAAGTTGGATTCTTGTTTAGCTGGATCACGTAATGTCTTGTTTTTACATAGGGATTTTAATGGGGATACTACAAGAATCCAACTGCGATCAATATAATGGATTTGTGAGACTAATTTTTTTTTTACCTCCCCACTACCAGGTAACGCCGGTAGCCGCTTTCTAGTTTGATATAAAAACAAAATATTTTAAGATATAGCTTTTGTATCATTACAGTTGGATCACAAACCTTAGAGAAGCACTCCAATTTTTTTTTTTTTTTTTTGTATTTTTATACTGACCTAATTAGAATGGCCAACATAAAAATCCGACTGTTCTGTTTAATTAATTTAAGTTGCTGTGTAGCTGTTAAAATGAGTCTTCTAAGAGCTATGTGTCATCCTGAAAGCATCCATAAAAATTCTTGCTGCTGATTGATAGTGTGATGTATTTGAATTGAACAAATTGTAGGTGTGAATTGAAACATCTTTTGTTCTCTCTCTTTCCCTTATGATTTCATTGAAAATATTAGACATTTTACAACAGAACATACTTGAAAATTTCATTTGTAAAATTCATAGAAAATGTATCACATTTTGATTTGAAGCAGTCAATGGATTTTTATTTAAAAGATACATATTTATACATTCTCAAGTTATTAAAATTAAAGCTAAAAAAAAGAAGACCGACCTTTAAAATCTTATTTATAATGGAGATTTGTGTTTGTCTGTCTGTAACTGAAACTATAATACTACTCAAGTCACAATTACCCTTTGTTATTTACATCACATTCTCCATGATTTTATTTTATTAAACTTCAATTATTAGTAAAATGTTTTACATTATTAATAGTGTTGGCCCTATCTACATATATTTACCTCATACCCCACTGTATGTTGGACACAAGGTCTCATTTTTATGTGGACCACCTACAAGCCGAGACTGATGGGTGGCAGGTGGAAAAAATTGCGACGATCCCATTGGCATTCTCCCTCAAGGGGGGCACCTCAGGTGCTGGGCAATAAACCCAGCACTGCCCCTTTAAATCAAGGGGCAGGTATGCCGGGAGATAGCCCCCTGGGATCTATACTATTAACTTGTAAAGATCCAGGGCTGAAGCCACTGGACCCCCACCATGGGGGGCTTATCTACATACTAATAACATACAATTGCATTTATACATACAACAAAATAGTTGTTTACAGTGTGAATGGGAAGGCTAATTTGCATATTGATATAAAAATTTGATTTTAATAAATATGTGCTTGGTATTATTGATTTTTAATTGTTTTATTTAATGAGCAAAAATCTCAGGGATAAATCCTTTTAAAAATCCATTAACAAGAAGAAATAAATAAGTGTAATTTTATTTTTTATTTCCTGTTTTAACTAAATAGTTGAATTAGGAAAATTTAGCAATAAAAGACAAAAGAGATGGAAGAGTAAGTTTTCAGTCATTTCTATTTTTCGATTATAACCCCCACTGTTTCAAATCTTTTTATCTGCATTCTTATTTAATTTCATTAGCCTTTATAATTTGATATAATATTTTATTACATTAAAACTTAAATACTTGCACCTATGGAAGGTGCATATATTTGCTAGTGTAAATAATATTTGAAATTTAATCTTGTTTCATTTAAAATATTTAAATATTATTTTCTTTCTTAAAATAATAAGTTGCAATTTTTCTTGAATATTGTTTTCATTTAAAGCATCCCATCACGGTGTGATTTAGCAAGCTAGTTTCACAGATCAATTACTATTAAATAGAGTTCAACCATCACTGGGATGCCCCATACTTGCAACTTGGTGTCACATTCTACCTGAGGCAATGGTTAGGAAATATTTACTCTGTAATACTTGGTACTTAAAAATTGACAGTCATCATAATAATGGCTTTAAAACCATTTCCTGTTTTTTTTTTGTTTGTTTTTTTAATCATAGTTGAGTTCCAGTAGCATTTGACACTCTATCCTTGTGTTTTTCTCAGATGACTCACCAGGCCAGCCCTGGAGAGACATACTCTTCTACATAAACTACATGTTGGAACTTCTTCCACTTTGAATGCTGCTGGGCTGAAAATTACCCTTTCTAATAGCCTGCTTGAATTTTTGATGTTTAATTCGGTTGGACTCAAATTCTTCCACAGACAGACTGTAATTTGAATCTGAAATTATCTAGATTGAAGTTTAAGGACTGCCTCAAGGGTTCTTTTTGTCACCAAGAATTCGGGGATTTTCTGCTCATGCCCAGCGGGCTCTTCCGGTCTCAGTCCTTCTGGGGATTGTTATTTTTTTGTGTCTTTTTATTTTTTTATATTTAATTTGTAGAGTTCGGTGTTGCATGTTCCGACTTCACAAATAATATTTAAATGACGATAAAACAACTAGATACAGTTTAGGCAGAAAATACGGAGAAATGACAAAGACAAGGCATGTATTTAAATAGCAAATAAATTTCATTCTGAGAATAAATTGTTAAATCAAAAAAATATGGAATGTTCACAACATTAATATGAATGCAAAAATGTGTATGAATTAGCAAGTTTGAATAGAATTGTAGAATTAGCAAAGTCAATAGGAAAATAAAGTTTGGAATGTACGACCTGAGAAAGGAATTTGTGATGTTAAGTGCAGTGGCATGATGATGGTAGATAGTAGTAAATGCGAAAACTGTCGTTGACCTTGTTGAAGTGTTGTGGTCATGAATTGTTTGCTTGGACATTGTTTTTCTTCAATTGAAACTGTTGATCGCTAAAGTTGTTGTCATCATTTAGAAGTCGAGCGTCTTGGGCTTCATCTTGGTGGTCGGTCGGGTTACCAGACATTCACCAACCACAAAACCGTGTTTCATGTAACTAAACATCTGACTAACAAGCGCTATGCTTGAGTTCCAGTTAAGGCAGTGCCCGACGTTGTCCCACTTGTCACATTTCGCGGCTTTCTGCAGGCTTTTTAGCAGGGGAGATGCAATGCATAGATTATGTAAACTGCTTCGAAGTTTAAATGGAATCTGACTTTGTTGTTTTTTTTTTGCTGTTAAATAGCTAACAAATAGGCTCTGATTTTGATATTCTATTTTGGCGCTAAAACGCGGACGTAGTTTTAACACCTGATTTTGTCCAATCAAACTCTGACAAATATATAATCTATTTTCCTTAACTCTTAACATCTTGTGAGAATTTTTTAAGTCCAGAGTCCCATTCCTATAAAGATTTATCAAAAAATGCCTAAAAATGGCCTTTTCATTTAAAGTTACCTGTTATTTTACTTAAATCAAAGACTTCTAAATGTTTAATATTACATTTAAACAAAGGCTATCGTTTGGGGCAGATTAGGAAAATGAATATGACTTCTGGCTGGGCGGAATGAGGTGGTATAGGACATTAAGAGTTTTAAGCTTGGAAAAAGAATTGTTTGTGTGATATTTATGTTTATCCTTATTTGGATATAAAATATAGGATTTTATCCTATAAGTTTAATTTTGTTTTATTTATTTTTATTTGGTTATTTTATTTTATTAATCACCACAGAGTCTTGTATATAACAAATTTATTAAAAAAATGGCAAACATTAACAGTTTATTTATTGTAAATATGCAAGAGATTTTTTTTAAATCTTAATGAAAAGTATCTATATTGTAAATCATAGTGATTTTTATGTTTATCCTTTTTTGGATATAAAATATAGGATTTTATCCTATAAATTTAATTTTGTTTTATTGATTTTTATTTGGTTTGATTTATTTTTATTAATCACCTCAGAGTCTTGCATATAACAAATTATTAAAAGAAATGGCAAACAGTTTATTTATTGTAAATATCCAAGAGATTTTTTTTTTTAAATCTTAATGAAAATATCACCTTTTCCTTTTGGATTCTGATAAACTCTTTTTAATTTTGTTAATGTGCCATGTCATATCAACAAGATATCTCATCAGCGCTCCAAAACAAAGAAATTTCTCAAGAGATATTCATCAGCCAATTCCAAGAGGGTTAAGAATAAATTCCAAATCCTTTTTTTTTTTCTTTTTTTTTTAATCTTAGAAAATCTGAATTCTGTCACAAAAATTTAAAGACATCAACAATTTAAGATCAACTAAGGATTGACAACCAGTTTAAACAACAACAATAAACAGGAAAGAGAAAATAGAGTTTGAATAAACAATTAGGTTTTCATTAAAGCTAAAAAAAAAAAAAGAAATAACAATAAAAACAAAACCAATAAACAACAATTCAATCAGTTCCTAGTTAATCAGCAACAGTTGAATAAAACTATGTTAATTGAATTAACATTGGGCAGAGACTAGCAGGATAGCATAAATTAGTTTTCCACAATGCCAATAAAGTCAATTTAATCTCGCCTTATTTCAAATTAGTTAATGCAAGTTTTATTCATTTAAATCCAAACATGTAAGCAGTCACATGTTGTTTAACTTGTTGTTACATAATCTATGCGGTTTCATAGATCCCCTGTTTTCTAAAGGGATGGCCCCTTTTCATATCATGGGTGGGACTTTCCATGGAATATTACAGAAAGCCCGTGAAATATGTGAAGTCACGTGGGACCTGGTTGGGTCCTCAGTTTCAGTTTAGACATCAGGCAGAGAAGATGTACTGCCTTAACTGGAACTCACCTGCATACGCGCACTATGTATAGTTACATGAAATGTTTAGTTAAGTAAATAAAAGCTTATGAAAATAACACGGTTTTGTGGTTGGTGAATGTCTTGGTAACAAGACTGATCTAGAAGAAGAAATGAGTTAAGTGCGACCGACCACCAAGACGAAGTCCAGACGCTAGAAGAGATGCTAGAAGAATAGAAGAAGTAAGAAAGTAAAGAAAGAGGTATACAACACTTGTGATATTTTGATTTTAATTTAGTAGGGATGTCCAATCTGCCGTGTCAAATTTACTCCCCTACACACACACGCCTATATTTAACACAATGAAACAGGATTTTTTTTAGTAAAAAATGTCAATATCATGACATTTCTTAGCAGAATTCAGTATTCATAATGATATGTGTATATGAGTTTATCTTGTCTTTCCTTACCGTCTATTCAGTGTTAGTGTATCAATGGATATACTAATGCTTATATTAGAACCTGGTGAGTAGGGAATGACTAAGCATCCTACCAAGCACCAAATACCCAGTAAAGTAAAACTGGTATCCTTAAATTTCTTCTCTGGTTTCATCTAAAACCAAAAATCCTTGTTGATTTGTTTATTTGAACATGTTTTTAATTCTTATTATTCCTTTCTACAATAAATATATTTAATTTTTAAATGGTTGATGAAGAATAATTAAAGTTCCAATTACCGTCGAACTGGGAAGACAAGGCAGCAAACAGTTGTAATTCAATACAAACCCAAAAGCCATAAAGTCCACTGCAAAATGACAGAGTATATATAAGACTCCACAATGTCATTCAAATCAAGCAGTCAAGCAGCCAATCAGAACTCAAGGAATGGAATCACCCAAATCACCCAGATTCATGGATGGATCATTCTTGAGTCCTATTTATACCAACTATCTTGGACACTGCCGGAGTGGTACTTAGCTGTTGTTATTCAAACCAACAGTAGGCTAACTGACTTCAATAGTTGATTTATTCAATTACAGTGATATATCAATCTATCTATCTATCTATATTCTTTTCGAAGTCTGTTGCAGCGACGATGACGTCACTCCATGTCTTCATTTGTGGATCCTATGGTGGCTCATTAGTACAATTATGGATTTGCAGATACGGTTACACACATTGCAGGGGAAATTCCCATCTACATTTGGTTGTTCATTAACGACAAGATGTCGCCGCTCTGCAGTCCTGTTTATCTCATTATTGAGCTGCTTAGTGCCTGTGCGGCAGGCGTCATTCTGTCTGTATCTATGTATGTTTGTTTATACAATGACAGAGCACAGTCCTTTTATAAATGAAATTGAAAACTAGCAAAGACCAAGGTTTAATAAAATCAACACTCTATTTTTGTCCAAGTAGTGGTTAAAAACTTGGACCATTTGACCTTTAGGCACCCTTTTTGATCTCGATTAAGAAAGGACATGTTTTTCAGTTACACCGTCAATATCCGGTTGTTTTAACAGATGATTTTTAGAGGTTTTTTTTTTATTATAAAACTAACTCCTAACCCTAACCCCTAACAAACAACCGGATATTGACGGTGTAAATGAAAAACATGTCCTTTCTTAATGGAGATCAAAAGGGTGTGCCTAAAGGTAATATGGTCCCAAAGTTCAATAAAATCAACACCCTATATTTGTCCGAGTAGTGGTTAAAAAACTTTGTACCTTCATTTTCCATAAGAAATAAAAATAAAAAATATAATAAGATAAATTAATGATATATTTAAAAATTGATTTTGAAAAATGATTAAAAAATAAAACAAATTAATAAGCATAAACAAATAAAAAGCAAATAAAAAAAAAAAATACAAACAACAAGAATAATGAGAATATATGGATTCATACCTTTCCAAAGGGTATTAATGCTATGTGAAATAAACAACTTAAAAACAAGAATTCATAAAGAATAATTCCCCAAATTGCTGTGTAGGAAGAATCACTTTTATTTATTCTAACAATTATCTCTGTTGCATGTTAGATGAGTTGACCCTTTGAAAGTTTATTCTGCCTGTACTTTCTTTGTCTGCTTATTAAAAAATAATATCCTGTTAAGAAAGGATGGAGCCATAGAGATTAATTTCATCATCAATAGTATCCTGTCTCCTGATACTGATGAGCCCTGTCCTCCCCACCATCACCATATGAACACCAAATATAGAATTGTTTATATCCCTGAGTGCATATCCTGCATCTATCATAAAAGAAATATATAGAAAAATATGTTTTTTATTAATCTATTTCCAACGGGCATATTTATAACACCTAGATTAATCGAAAACTCGATTAATTTAAAGTAACCCTGAAGAATCAATCGATGAAACTCGAGTAGGTTACTCCTTTCCATTGTTAAAATAAATATTATGCTACATTGTATTGAGCACTTTGTATTTGTTTTTTCTCAACCTTAGCCTCTGGATTGTGCGCTTCCAAGATCGTACTTATACCCACAGTAAGTTAATACTTATACATATACAAATCTTATTATATGGAGATTGTATGCTTTTCTGCTGTAACCGAACTATATTACTACTCATATCACTATTCCCTTAGTATTGACATCACATTTTCCATGATTGCATTTTTATTTAAACCTCAATTATTAATAAATTGTTTTACATTATTAATACTGTTAACCATGTCTACATATGACAACATGCAATTATATTTATATATACAACAAATAGCGTTTACAGTGTGAACGGGAAGGCTAATTTGCATATTGATATTAAAAATGTGATTTTATTAATATGTGCTTAGTATTATTGGTTTCTAACTGTTTGGTTTATTTAATGAACATAAGCAAAAATCTCTTCAATGAATCTTAAATGAAATCCATTAACAAGAAAAAATAACTTTTATTTTATTCTTTACTTCGTATTTAACTAAATACTTAAATTAGAAAAAATAACAATGAAAGACGAGAGGATGGAAGAGTAAGTTTCAGTTGTTTCTGCTTTTCGATTATACCCCTTCTGTTTCAAATCTTTTTATCTGCATTATTTAGTTTCATTAGTTCTAATTTAATACGATATTCATTACATTAAAACAAATACTTGCACCCGGAGGGTGCATATATTTGCAGTATATATAAATATGGATAGATTTATTTTTAATTTTTGAATCCTGAACAACACCAGATTGCTCTGCTAGTTAACTCTTAACATCCTGTTGAGAATTTTCTAAGTCCAGAGCATTCCTATAAGGATATAAAAAAAAAATGGCTAAAAATGACCTTTGCATCTAATGTTACCCGTTATTTCCCTTAAATCAAAGACTTCTAAAAATGTTTGATATTACATTTAAACAAAGCTATCATTTGGGGTGGATTAGGAAAACGAATGAGACTTTGACTGGGTGGAATGAGGTGGTATAGGACTTTAAGAGTTAAAGATAAACATGAACCTCAAAATAATTTGTTCTTTGGTGCTTTTTAATTGTTAACTGCCAAACTAAGTAAAACTTAGTAAATGACTAAAGAAGAAATTATATTATCAACAAGTCTTCAAAAACATAATTGATTTTTAAGCTCAAAAATGAATATCTTATAATATTATTTTGGAGTATGTATAAAAAAGATATGAAAACACCACAAAATGCTGTTAAAGTGAAAACATTTAACAGCATTTTGTGGTGTTCATATCTTTTATATATATACTCATATCTTTTTATATATACTCATATCTTTTTTATGTATATACTCATATCTTTTTTATATATACTCATATCTTTTTTTATATATACTCATATCTTTTTTTATATATATACTCATATCTTATATATATATACTCATATCTTTATATATATACTCATACTGTCGGATTCATTTCCTTTCTTTTTAAGTAATATTATTTGTATAATACTAATATCTTATAATATTATTATTATAATATCATTTGTATGATATTATTATATTATATATTATTATGTATTTGTATAATATTATTATTATTATATCATTTGTATAATACTAATCAATATAATACTAATGAATATCTTATAATATTATTAGTATAATATCATCAAGCCTCATCTCAAAAATTCAAAGAAATAATATCTTATAACTATAACAGTAAAACAGAGCTTAAGAATATATAGACAACACTTAATGAAAATGGACTCTCTTGTCAATTTTGACGCATGAGAGTTCATCCAATGAACAACCTACACAGTGTTGTTTATAGTGGTGAAGTCTTGTGTCGGACCATCTGTACTTTTTGGCACAGTCAATAGGAAAAAATTGGTGCAAGAAATGCCACCAAACCCAATCAACGACTGACGTCAGGTTTTTTTTCAAATTCAGAGTTTCCTTCTCCTAGACTGGTTACTTATCCAAGGTTAAATAGACCAGTCTCCCTATATTTACCCATAACTGGAGGGAGAATATATGGATTCATACCTTTCCAAGGGTATTAATGCTATGTGAAATTCAAACAGCCTTGTCTAGGATTTGAACTCGGTTGACGAGTCCATTTCCTATGACTTTAACCATTATGCCACGCGCCTCCATTATAGACAACACTAGGTAATTGCCAAAAGAAGACATCTACACAAAATTATAGGGAAGACGGATGGGCACCTCACATGGTGTAATGGTTAGCAAGCTAGATTAACAGACCATTGTTAGTGAGTTCAATTCTCATTGGGCACCCATTCTTCTGGCCTTGTGCCACATCTAAGCTAAGCGTTGTAAATAACTATACAGACATTGGATAAGACACCTCACATGGTGTAATAGTTGCAAGCTAGATTCGCAAACCATTGATAGTGAGTTCAATTCTCATTAGGCACCCAATTCTTCTGGCCTTGTGCCACATCTAAGCTACACTTAGTAAATAACTATTGGAAAGATGGATGGATGACACAGAGTTGTAAATTATCCCTGGAAACATTTTACATTGAGCAGTAAACATGTTGACAATATGTTAGAGAGCTGTCTCATTAATCTACTCTACCAACAAGGAACATTAATTTATACCCAATCTTTTATCCAAATTCAATCAACACTGAGAGAACTTGAAAGACTTTACTGAAATCACAAATACTAATTGATTACAAACAGTGATGGAGTTGTATGTTATAAAACCTGTGGAATAAATGTTTGGAACATATGACCTTTAGGCACACCTTTTTTCAAACTCGTTTCATCAGGACATTTTTTCATTTACACCGTCAAAATCCGGTTGTTTGTTAACAGATGATTTTTAGAGTTTTTTAATTATAAAACTAACCCTAATCTAACCCTAACCCCTTAACCCTAACCCTAACAAACAACTGGATTTTGACTGTGTAAATTAAAAAAATGTCCTTATGAAACAAGATCGAAAAAGGGGGTACCTAAAGGTCATATGGTCCAAATGTTTTCTTAAATGAAAAGTTTCACAGAGTGTTCAAACTATTGTTATCTCTCCAACGTTTCAGCCGATGTGTCTTCCAGCCTTCTTCAGGTATTTCTTGTCAGACTCGGGGAAACTTCTCGATCTTAGGAACCTTCTTACCATAATCGGGAGCCTTCACAGAACTTTGAACTTAACCACTCAAGACGAAGATGGGAGAAGTCATCATTGACCAAAGGAAGCAGCTGCAACGTTAGGTTGAGCACTACCTAGAGCTATACAAAACCAAAACGTTTGACGGACATGTCCTAAATGCCATTACAGATCTACCAGTCATGGAGGAACTAGACACACACCAGCCATGGAAGAACTCAATAAAGCCATCAAAGGAAGGCAACGGGAGTGATGGCATACCATCAGAAGTATTGTATAGGCGGGAAAGCAGCGTTGCTTCAACCATTACATGATCTACTTTGTAGCTGCTGGGAAAAGGACCCATCCCTCGGGACATGCGGGACTCTATTATTGTCCACTCTATACGAGAATAAAGGAGACCAGAGTGACAGCAACAATTATCGAGACATCTCCCTCATTAGCATTGTTGGAAAAGTTTGGGCTCATATTTCACTGGCTTGGTTACACTGCCTCTTGCATCTACCTTGGAGTACTAGTGTTGTTTCCGTTTTAACAGTGGACATGATCTTCTCTCTATGCCAGCTGCAGGAAAAGTGTCAGAAACAGCAGATGCCACTTTACATTGCATTGATGATGAAACTGATAATTTAAAGTGCGGTCATTTCAGGCAATATAAGAGCAAACAAAATCAGGATAGTTGTTCAACTTTTTATGAAGTAGTAATAAAACAAGATTTATAAGGATCTTTTGAAAAACACAATCAAAAACATTAAAAATCCTTGAAGGGAAAATATTCTTTAAAAAAGTTGACATTCATCATTAACTGCTTTTTTACAACTTCATGATATGATCTCAATTTTCAGTTTGAAAGGTGTTTTTTTGATTTGGTTTCTTTTGTTTAATGGCATATCAACCTTCATGGGTTAGTTAATGCTAAAGCTATTCATGTAGAAGAACAGTAAAAAAAAAAGTAAAGTCGTCGGGTGGCCTAAAGTTGGTATCAGCCAAACAGTGAGGGAGTCTATCTCTTTTCACTAGTGCTAGATCAAGGAGATTGTTTTGGGCATCTGAGGTGGGGTGCCACTTTACTGCACAGATCTCTGTTCTAAAATACGCCAAGTTGGCGAGGGCCGGTATCGAACTTGGAACCTTGTGGTATCAGCCAAACAGTGAGGGAGTCTATCTCCTTCACTAGCATCTAGACAAGGAGATTATTTGGCATCTCAGGTAGAGTGCCCACACCAACCATCAACTCCTACTTTACTGCACAGATCCCTGTGCTACTCATTGCTGATTTGTCGAGGGCGGTATCGAATTTGGAACCTTGTGGTTCCGAGTCAAACGCTCGACAAACTGGAACAACAGTGGCATTTATTTAATCCATAGCTTGGTTAAAAAGGTGTTTTAAATTATGAGAATTTCCTCTTGGATTCTCTTCATAATCATAATCCTAGAATCATTATCATCATGTCACACGGATTTCCTATCTCTCTCTCTCTCTCTCTCTCTCTCTCTCTCTCTCTCTCTCTCTCTCGCCACCATTAGATATTCAAGGACAAAGTGGGAAGATATCAGAGGAAAGATCATTTTGATGTGTGACATCAAACCCCCAAAGAGAATAAGTTTCAAGATCAAGTCTTACAACATCCTTCCCACATCATTCAAGTTTCAACTGCAGAAATCACCAATACACTGATTGTGGGAAAATTGCTTAGCTTTAAACACATCCCTATTGTTCATGTTGTTGCATATTCTATTACTATATAAAAGGCAGTTGGTGTGAATGTATGTATATATGATGTATTTTTGAGGAATGTGCTTAATTGAAGTCATTACCTAATTTTTGAAATTTAAGTAGTTAATAATTAATGAATTTAGGCGGACATATATGTTCAATGTTAGGCTAAACAGATTGAGAAAATGTCAATCCCTGAATGTACATTTCGACTATTAGGTCTCGGTCAGCCAATTATCGACATCGAGGAACCGCGTCTGTGTGTGACTCGGAAACCTGTCAGCTTGGCGGAGTTATGTCGATTTTTAGCTCTCCAAATTTTAGGGGTGGGCGCAAAAATGGCGACTTTTTGTAATCTATTTTTGTTGTAAAATGAGTTCAATGCTTCCCTACATCTAAAAATTGGTTTATAAAACAATTTTGCCGAGGAAATCCAAAAATGCTATTTGAAAAGTCTGAAAAGTCAACATTTTTAAGCTATTGATGATTTCTGATTTTTTTCATAGCAAGATCAATATTCCAATGTGACACTGAATCTATGACAAAGATTTTTTTCTATTATTATTTCATATTCTATGAACATTATTTGTATCAAAAAAGATAGTTTGGTTTTTTTGCTCAGAATTTTATTTTTTTTTTTTCTGGAGGATTTGACAGGGAATTACCCGTTAAGTTTTTATACCAATACAGTGTGGGGAGTCTGGAACGGATTAATGGCATTTCAGTTTATTTCATTGATTGAAGACTGATTTTGATATATGAGTAAATTTAAGTTATGAGCTGAATAAATTAAACTTTTAAGTAAGGTACCACTATATTAGATTTAATATCAACTATAAAAAATATCATGTTATAGGAATATATAATTATAGAATGTAATGAATTTATTATGCTGTAATATGTTTTAATGTTTAATTTTTTTATAAATAATAGTGTTTCTTTGGCATGATATATCTGGAAAATTAGATGTTTTAGTGAATTTATTGACATAAGCGTATCTGAAGCTCGCTCATATATCAAATTTTAGCTTCAGCACAAATCAAAAAATCAACCAAGTAACAGCTTTGAAACTTGAAAAACTCGTAAGTTAGGGCACTCGTAAGTGAAGATACCATTGTATATATTAAAAACATTCTTTAAGAAGCGGCAGTATTAAATAAAAATTAAAAAATGACTTGGTATGGAACGTTACGTTTTATCTCTCTCT